>OZ025295.1:12356171-13556171 GCA_964019185.1 Maratus speculifer | reverse complement strand
ATCTTGCCAAATAAATTCAGGATTGAAAGAAAAATGTGCTTTTCAGAGAAAAAACTTTTTCTCTCATCCAAATTAGCTACTTTCTGACCAAGGGCGGCGCCAGAGGGGGGTCCGTGGGGGCATATGCCCCCCCGTCGGGCATACCTGGCCCCCCCATCGGGGTCAAAATTGAATTTCGTCGGGGAAAATATTTTGACTTTTGAATTTCAGCCCATTCAAGTTGGGTCGAAATATGGAGCTTTTTTTTTTTTTTTTTTTTTGAAAGCCGGATTGACTAAACTAATTCTTTTTTGTACAGCGGTTTCTGACTGAAGTTTGATTCTTGCAATTTGAGTTTAGATAAACCCGAATTGTCGAAAAAAATCTGAATTTTTAAAATAAAAATCTACATGGATGACAGCATAGGATGATGCATGAATGACTCTATACATGTTTATTTTTCAACTAAAAGATAAAATTTATACTAAAAATTAATTTTATACGGTTCTTTTTTTTTTAACTACATTAAATTTTTGGATCAATTTTCGCTTATTTTGGATTTACGATCGGCTTGGTAATGAAGAATTTTTAGTTCAGTTAAAATACGAAAACGAAAATTATTTTGTCGGGATTGTCTTGGATAACAAGTAGAATGCTTCATCGTGTCGGGCAAACTATACCTGACGTGACTCGCAGTCTGGACCGCAGAGCCGTCCTTAGGGGTGTGCGAAAGATGCGGCCGCACAGAACCTCGCGCCTAGAAAGGCCTCGCGCTGGAATGAAATAATAATTAAAAAAAAAATTTAAATATCTAAACATTTTTTAAATTTCTGCATGTTATTTATTTCCTGATTAAATTTAGATATTTTAAAATGGTTATTTATAAAATGTAAAACTTTTATCAATCAAAACTTAGGCGCGGATATTCAAAAGCAAAAAATATTCCTTGTAGTCTTTTAGTTTTCATAGTTTAGTTTTGTGAACATGCTGTGACATTGTTACAGAATATTTGGAATAAAATTTTCCAATTTTGCTCCACATATTCATGGGAGTCCAAGAAAAGGTAAGGAGAGGGGCTCATTTCTCTCTCTCTTTCTCTCTGAAAAATGCATACTCAGACACATTTTAAGCACTATGTTTCTTATTAAATGTTTAGTAATAACTTCATTTTATGCTAAGAAAAAAATAGAATGCAGAATGAAAAATACAAGTGTACAGTTAGTTCAAAATTATACATCCTCTTAGCTTCATATATGAAAAAAGGATGTGCAAGTGAAACACTAATTTATACTTTTTGTACAGATCCTGCAATTTAGTACTTCTGCAAAACATGAGCCTCAAAACTAAATTCGATTTTTTTAACAGAATTTCATTTAGATTTTTGGAACAGAAATTCCTTTAATGACTTTAATATCTTTTCCAGAGAAGGCTCTCAAAATGTTTTAGGATGGAGGGCTGTGCCCCCCACCCTTTGGCACCCCTCTAGTTACGGCCCTGATTCGATATGAGACTCTAGAAGAAAAAGGCCTCGCAAAAGTCTCGCACCCGGCCTCGCCTTTACTAGGGACGGCTCTGCTGGACCGGATCGGGTTGAGCCTAAATTTTTGTCTTTGAGTGTCGGATTCCAGTCGGGCTAACTTTAATTGTTTCAGGTTTGGGTTGGATATTGATACTTATGGTTCTTGATTCGAGATGAATCGATCTCTCAAAAGAATTTACAAAACTTATTTTAAGATGAAAAACTGTATTTGAATGTCAATGAATTTATGTATACTGATTTTTTTACTTAAAATCTAAAATTGTTACTGAATATATAATTTTAAACATTATCTTACATAATTCGCATTACAGCATGGATATATTTTTTCATCAGTTTGAATTAGGGTTTGGTTGGGTTGAAATATTTCGGGTTCAGGTCGAAATGTAGAAATGTCGAGCTCAAATCGGGTTTCGGGTAGAAACCCGATCCTGCATCTCCTCGGAAAATTAAACTCAACTCGACTGGCGGTTTTAGTCGGACCTGGCTAAAGTTAATTTTTTTTCGGAGAGTTTAGGATTGACTTCTATTTTTTGAGTCGGGTAATTTTAATTGTTTTAGCGTATGTGCTCGATTCTATGAGATTCCTCAAAAGTATCCCCAAAATATATTTTAAAATGAAAAATTATATTATTTGAGTGTCAATGAGTCAATATACAGATATATCGATTTTTCTACATAAAAAATATAATTGATACTAGACTACTTTTCCGTTATTGCTTTACAAGATGGAATTTTGTTTTTTCATACTGAGTTGGGATTGCGTTCGGAATGAATACTATTGATTTTAGATCGAAGTTTTGTCAAGTTCGGGTTATCTATTTTTTAAAAACTGGTTCAGGTAGTGGATATATAATTAATTAGCTCAGGTCGGGTATAACCCATTCCGCGGAGGATTCCGTGCTCGGTAAACAATCCGTGAATTGAACTATCCCCCCGCCCCCATTGATTAGATTCCGTAAAAACAGAAAAAAATTGCACTTTAATTTTGCCATTTCAACTCCACCTCCTGCAAAAATTACAGAAAAAACACCAAATACCTGAAATATTCACACCTAAAGCAGCATGTTCGTCAAATTACATGGGGTATTCTGGCATCTGTGTTGCTTAGTACTATTCGTATTAGAAACGGAATTTAAATCCCTTTTATCTAAAAATATGTAAAAATCAGAAATCTAAGATCAAAATTAAAAAAAAAAACTTATGGCAGAAGGCAGAAATTAATTAAAATAATAGAAAAGATGAAAATCAAAGGAATGCTTCGGCAATGTTGAGACGGGAAATTTTGGTCCTCGCAGACCTCTAACCCGCAGCTAAGCTAGATCTCCTGAATAACTCGCAATTCGAATCAGCGATATATTTATAATTGCAGATCGCTTTTCGCTGATATTAAAATAATTCACTTTTAGATTCCCAACTATTTTACAATTTTCACTTCATTTACATTTCTCTTGGAAATTTTGTATTAAAGTTTTTCTTTCAGATTTAAATTTTGATCTTATCAAAATTTGGAACATCACACTTTGTGCATTTGATCAATATACACTCTAAAACAAAATGGAAATTGAAGATATTTTCCCCCATTGTTTTTATTATTATTTCTATAGCTAAAAAAGTCTGCTTTAATTTGAACATTTTTTCGAAAATAAAGAAAATTAATCAATTTAATGCTAAAACTACCTGAAATCCTCCAATATCTACAGATGCATTTTTTTAATTAAAGGACTGTTTAATTAACTGTGCAACAACGCTGTGTACTAGGTTTTTCTATTATAAACTGATTTTTTACTATCTCTATTTTCTCTCAAGATATGAAAAATTCATGAACCAAATCTCAATTTTAAAAAAAATTCTACAATCAAAAGACAGAAAATTCTTCAAGTAATAGAAAAATCCGTTCCAACCACACGTGCGTTCCAGCAAGTTACTGCCTGTATGTTTTATTTTTTTGCGAAATGTTTTTTGAGAGTTTATAAAATAATTACATTTTCTCAAAAATGACTAAATTAGAAAATGATGGAAAAAGTAAAACGCGGTACTTATAAACTCTTAAAATTTACATATTTCAAAAATTCTAGTTCGATTAATTACTTTCACATTCATTTCAATTAGTATTTAGTACAGCAACGTGTTCAATTTTAATGAAAAAGGATATGAAAGAAATTTCAATTTTATTCAGGTTTTGTTCTAGTCAAGTGTGTTGTTTCTTTATACAGTAATTTCCGGAGTTTAACCTCTTCAGACCCCAGAGTTTATTTATGTACTTTTCTTAATTTCAGTTATGGATTTATATTATCAAACCGATACCTAAAAAAGATTGATCAGCAAAAAAAATTAGAATTTATTTTTTGTTGATAAAAGTTGATGATACATCGGGACTCAAAAAAGACATTTTTTGACAATTTCTTTGGATTTTTTAATTTTATTATACTTTTTTGCATTGTAAAAACACTGAAAAACATAAAATAAATATATATTTGGTAATTTTTCATTTCTAATGGACTCTACAAATGATTCACACATGATGACACAATAAAATTATTTGAGTTTTCATTTTTGTTTCGTACATTTTTGCTTCAAGCCAATTTTATATAACACGTAGCTTACTAAAAAAGAGCTATAACAAACAAATTACTATTTTGTTTAATTCTTCTATCTGTTAGGCCTCCATTTATACCAATTTCTCTTTTTATACATTATTTATATACGTGAAAAAATTTTTAAAGATATGTATCCTATAAGATACATCAGGTCTGAAGAGGATAAGACGCGGATCAAACAATCATATCTTGACCCAGAAAATTTTAAAAATAAAATTTGACTTTTTTGATCGCGGTAAATATTTATCATCAATTACTGAATAAGTTTTCTGGGTCCAAAAATAATTGTTTGATCTGCGGCTTATAAACCGGAAATTACGGTACTTGTATTCTTATTTAGATTTCAATCTAACGATGTTTAAACTGCAAATAACAGCTGCGGTTCATCAAAAGGAAATGCATGCCTATCTGTTTTGAGTAGTTTTCAAATTCTGTTCTGCAAGTTAATATAAAACAAACTTTTCGATAACTGGAATGATAAAGAGATCGATGAATATGTTGTTTAGCTTCAGCAAACGTATTCTTGCTGATTGGTTGTAAAAAGAACCTTTATACATCTCAATGTTGCTGTGGGAATTACTAGAAAAACATCTGCTCTGATAGGCTTGAAGGATATTTCAGAGTTACATAAGGTGCAGTACCCTATTATCGACATTTGTCCATTGACCACAGATATAAGGAGTTAATTTTTTTTCCTAATCTAGTATTTTTATTTAAAAATATCGAATTCGACCATTTAATGCTTTTTTTTACAAAAAATATATAATTAATCATACAGTAACCGTAAGAACAATGCTACAATGACCTTTTAAAGAACGAATCTGACTATAAAACAATGAAATTTATGACTTTGCAAATTTTGCATTTGAATTATTATTTCTACTAATTATAAATACTTTATGAGTTCAATCTTTTTACGAATGTGTGAACTATAATATTTTTCTGCAGTACATAAAAACTTTCAAGTTTTTCATACGAGTAAGTTCAAATGATTTCTTATTTCTTTGCGTTTGTATGTAATTTGATATTTTTACCCGAGTGCTTTTATTTTAAAACTTCTTTATACGCAGAATTCGTAATTTTGTTTATAATAATAATTTAACTTAAAAAAAAAAAATATGTAAGTTTTTCATTTGTATTTTTGCATTCAGTAATACAAACACTAGAGCACCGATTATTACGCCTCATATATTACGTACGACATGGATTAAACATTAATATTCCTGGGCCCAACATAAACAAGATTTAAATGAAATTTCAGTTTTACAATTTTCGGAACTGCGAATTTTTAAACTTCTAAATATCGCACGTTTTAAAGTTTTACACAATGACGTAGAGAAAAAAATGCTCTTTTAAATGAAATTTGTTTGCAAACTTTATCACAATTTGTTTTCAAATTATTAATATTTTTAAGTTTTTATTATTTTTTTTGTCATTGTGTCAACAGAAGTATTCCATTTTTGGACATTAAATATAGACCAATCACAAAACGAATAAAATAAATAAGTTCCGGAATTCAACCAATAAAAAGATTCAGATCTGCTTCAGATTTTCCAGTTCTCCATAGAGATCAACAACTATTTTCCAAATAGTTCAAAAAAAAAAAAAAAAAAAAAAAAAAAAAAAAAAAAAGATTAATTTTTTTTGATCAGAACTCTTCGTGTAAAACAGTTTATAACCATATCGAAGTAGAAATTCATGTTTTGTAGAAATAGAGTCAAGTCGGGTCGAGATTTTAACTTTTTTCGGGGGGAGAGGGAAGGGGCTAATATATATAATACTTGCTAGACCATATAAGCAGGCAAACTTTTTAAATTTTACGCCGACCGGAACATTAATTTATTTTGTACGAACTGGGACCTTGAAATTTTTGCCGACGCAATTTTTAGGACCTGGCCCATCACGCGGGGACCTCTAATATATGTTATAAACTTGGCCCCCTGTCGGGGATACAGTGCCCCCACGTCGGGCAAATTCTGGCGCCGCCCTTGTTTCTGACATCCTTTTCATTCTTACTCGCACAAAATATACCATTATTCAGGTACTAAAAACTATACAGCTTTTCCGTATTTCTTATAAAAATTAAGGATCTTTAAGGAAATTGTGTCCAAATTGAAGATTCAACTGTCAGAGAAATGTCTTCATTAAAAGCCAAAACTAGCTTTTTTTTTTTTTCCACCCGGGACAAATATTAATTTTGACGCCCCCCTTCCCTTTCTGACGCATATGTTTTTCTGCTCCTCCTTGTTTTAGCCTTCATTAAAGAATAATAGATTACAACTCAAGGTGAAACATTTTATAGGAAAAAAAAAAAGAGAGAGAGAGAGAGAGAAACACTGCTTTATTCTGAAACACTTGAATATTCGCTAATGTCGGCAAATTACATGCACGCATAAAAAGGTTTTCATGAAATTCATGTTTTACTTTCTATTTTAAATGCAAAATCCATTCATTAGATCACTTAGCTAAGATTTATTTTCAACACTGATTATTAAATACCAGTGTTGAATTCAGGGGGTGGGGACATTCCCCCCCCCCCCGGAAAATTTGAGATTTTGTATTTTCAATGGTAAAATTGCAATTTCCTTCCCGGAATCTATGATATCCCCCCCCTCCCCCCCGGAGCCACAGAAGTCCCTCCTGGAGAAAAGTTTCTGAATTCAACACTGTTAAATACCACTATTATTATTCCAAGTACAATAGTACACATGAAACAGAACTAGCGTGTGTCAAACTAGATATCACAATCTGCTTTATGAAAATGATTTTATAAATATTTAAATACAATCTCTAAATATTGAGCAGAATAATCTTTTATCCCTATAATTTTCACTTTTAAATAATTATTTGTTTTAATACCTAACATTATGTATATATTTTTTCATTTACATCTTCCTTCCTTCAATTCTATTCTTCATCATGCCAATTCATTTTAATACTTGTTGAATAAGTGGAATATGTGCTTGGTTCATGTGAAAAATTTTGATAACATTCGACTTTAGCAATACCCTTCACTTTAATATAATTTGTAATTTAATGCAGAGAGATTGATTTCATAACTCATTCTTATGAATTTGTTTATCATTAAAAACACATTCTCCACAATAAAATTTACTTAAAAATTATTTCATAAACTATATCCTCGTGAATTATGAGAGAGTGAGAATATTAATGATTTTAAATGCAAGAAAGAATAAAAATATCATTTGATTGTAAAAGTGAAGTATTAATATATTCAATCAATGCTGGATTTATTTGAGTTTCGTGTTTGTCCCATGTCGGTGGCTCATGGAAAATATTCCATTTTGGGCAACATTTGTAGCCTTGCCAACATGTAATAGAGAGAAGTTCCATTTGGTTGAGGCAGAAGAATATCAGTGTGTTATACAATAGACTCCCTCGAATCTGCACATATTTTACAGATGTAAACAATGAAACATTCAGTTCAGATAAAAGAAGAAAATTTCACTTTTTTAGTTTTATATCAATTTTATATATATTTTAATTTGTAATTTTTGTTAATATTACTGAATTCACGTTTTTTCATGAAAAAAGAATAGATTTATTTCTGAAGAAATTTAAAATATTGCTGATTTCACTGGTAATCACAATCTTCTTACTAAATATATTTAAATATTAAGCAAGCTTTTTTGGTTATTAAGTCTGGCTAAACCTGAAATAAAACTTTCTTATTTTATGATTTGTATGTGAGTAATGTACTTTATGAGGCAAATTTCATTGAATAATTTAGCAAAAATACATTTCATTTTTATAATGAATATAAAGATGAAATCATACTGATCATAAAGATTTAATCATACATTATTAATCTGACCTTTGCTTTTAATATTTTTAAAATTATCTGAATTTTTATTATTTTAGTTTATTATTTTATTTTAAGGTAAGTATTAATTAGTTTCAATTGCATTAATAATTACTTTCAAATTACAGTTTAAAACTAAACAAAGCAATGACCAGAAATCTGCAAAATTCTAAAATCCGCAAAACCTCTGGTCCCAAGCTGTGTGGATTTGAGGGTCCACTGATGACTCAGATAAGAGTTCTGGCATGGAAACATTTTTTACTAGGTTGACATTTGCAACTCTTAAGCCATTTGAAATTTGATTTTCATTTGAAATATTGTGTTCAAGGCGAATTTTCTCTCTGGAAAAATTTCCAAGTATTAATATATTCAATCGATACTAAGTTTTTTTTACTTTTGTGGCTCACAGAAAATATTCTAACTTGTGCTGCATTTGTAGCTTTGCCAACATGTAATAGTGAAAAATTCCATTTGGTTTAGTCGAAAGAATATCAGTGTGTTATACTGATGACCCAGGTAACAGTTGTGGCATGGAAACTTTTTTCACTAGGCTGGCATTTGCAACTCTTAAGCCATTTAAAATTTGATTTTCATTTGAAATATTGTGTACAAGGTGCATTTTCTCTCTGGAAAAATTTCCAAGTATTAATACAGTCAAACCCCGTTAATACGCGCCCTGCTTAATACGCGAACCCGCATAATACGCGAATTTTCTTTGGTCCCTTGAAATACTCCTATCTTACGCATGTGATAACACCCCCTTTAATACGCGAATGGTTAATACGCGAAATTTTATCAGTCCCTAGAAAGAAAAACCTATGTTTAATACGCGAATGAACTCAGTTCTAAACATACGAATTTTTAGGTGAAGTATTTTCCCTGGCATTTTATGCAACAATTATTTAACATACTTTTTATACAACAATTGTTTAAACCCGATTAAATTGAGCATTTTTCCCTCAAAACATGCTGACTAGATTTGGAGCCCGATCCTAACACAAGACTGTCCAATCAAAACTCTCCCAATGAAATCTCATAAGCGAGACGAGGCTAGCGTTGTGCAATAGTTAAAAACATTAAATCTGCTTTGAAAAACACTTTTTTCCATTTGGTGAATATATGAAATCACAATGTAAAATTTTAATGGAAATTCAAATTTTTAAAAAATACAGCAGTTTTTAACTTATATATTTCGGTCTATCATGAGATGCTACTTAAGAATATGTAAATTAAAAAAATTATTCATACAAAACTTTTTGAAATCAGTAAAAATCTGAGTATTTTGTCGTGGTTTCGTTCGCTTTTTGTACGCATAGGCTCAAAAAATCAAATTACTCAAATCGGAATGTACCTTCGATTCGATATATTTCTTGCAATTTTTGTTATTTAAAAATATAAATGTAGACAAAAAGGCAATTAAATTCATAAAATTATACAAATTTGAAGTTTATATAAGGTTCATTCATCGCGGGTGCGGGCTGCGCGAGTGAGCTAGTTTTTATAAAAAGCAAAAATGAAAAGAATTTTTCCCAATAATTTAGAAATTATGTGACCCCCCTTTCCCCTAAACTAAAGCGATTGAACCAATAGATGGAGTATGCGCTATAATCGCAGTTAATTACGTGAGTCTTTCCAATCGCTGTTTCATCAGTGCTATGTTATTTTTAAAAGGAGAGAGAGTCGTTTGTCGTTCCCAGTATTATCTAGTTTACTATATCTGTCTATGCTTTTATAATCTTGTCTAAACTATGGCGGAAGGAGAAAAACATATTAAACGAAAGGCTCTCTCAATCACTGAGAAGTTACAAGTTATAAATCAATACGGTGCCCAAGCTGTCTCAAATAAGTTTGCGTTCGCCAAAGCAAAAGGCATACCTGAGTCAATTTTAAGGACTTCGTTAAAGAATAGTAATGCCATTGTTAACCAAGTTGTGGTTAGAGAAACAAACAAACAAAAAAGAATTAAATTAAAAACCGCCAAGTTTGAGGACATGGAAAAGGCCCTTCACGAGTGGTTTGTTCAAGCGCGCTCTACGAATATCCCAATAAGCGGTTTGTTAATACAAGAAAAAGCTTCTGAAATCGCAGCAAAAATGCGATTACTAGATTGTAATGTCTCAAATGGATGACTGGATTGATTTAATATTCAGTACGGCATAAAACTCAAGCAAGTGTGCGGTGAGTCAGCTGTAGTCAACATTGAAGATGTTCACTGTTGGAAAATTAATATGCTTCCGCAGCTTGTAGAAAACTACTCAAGTCTGAATATTTACAACATGGACAAATTTGGGCTATTTTACAAACTGACACCCAGTAAAACAATGGCCAAGAAAGGAGAAACATGTCAGGAAGGCAAACTGAACAAAGAGCGTCTTACTATTCTGCTCGGTGCCAATTCTGATGGATCAAATAAATTAAAGCTGCTGGTCATAGCGAAATCATGCAACCTGCGATGCTTTAAAAATGTCAAGAATTTACCTTGCCTGAACGAAAGCCAGCGTAGAGCATGGATGACGGGCAACATTTTTACAACACGGCTTCGTAATTTTAATCGGCGTATGAGAAAAAAATCACGCCATGTGCTATTGCTTGTGGACAACTGCCCTGCGCATCCAAAAGATAACATAGACCTATATAATGTCGAAGTAGAACTTCTACCTCCAAATTTGACTAGTGTAATCCAGCCAATGGACCAAGGAATAATTAACAACTCCAAAGAAAATTGCACGACTGGCGTCGCAGCATAGGAGAGTGTCACACCAACCAGTGGCGTAGCTATGTTTTTTGGCGCCAGGGGCCAGCCAGAAATTTTGCGCCCCCACCCCAATATAGATATATAACAATTTCTCTCAATTTGGCGCCCCTAGACCTCGGCGCCTGGGGCGGACGCCCCCCTTGCCCCCCCCCTCCCACCCAAGCTACGCCACTGACACCAACAACAATTGCAAATTGCTTTCACAAAGCAGTTTTCGGATATAGCGAGGACATCATTTACACAGAGCCAACCTCGCAACCTAATGTTGAAGAAAATTGGCTGGCCGCACTAGAAACTGTAGGGGAAATTTTTGTTGATTTAGGCACGTTCATTAATATCGATAAATATCTAGTTACCTCCGAACTTAGAGGTCTGGATGTTATCATCGCCGATGCAATTGCGACTGACAAACCGGATGAGAAGGAAGAAGATGATGAACCTACGCTTCCGGCCCCATCTCTATTCACAAACTTACAGATACAATTTCCTAAGACAATATTCGTCGTCACTGGACGAAAGACCTTCAACAAGTGAACTCTATCACTACCTAAATGAGGCGGAAAACACCATGGTGATGACGCGATCGCACATCGAACAGGTCAAAATTGATAGCTACTTTTCCAAAAGGTAATTTTTATGACATTATTGAATTCAGTAAGTTTTTTTTAATTGACCTTTTATTATTATCAAAACTATTTATTATCGCATCTATCTGTTCTGTATAGCTATTAAAGATTTAAATTTTGTTAACATTAGTTTTAATTAATATGGTTCACAGAAATTTTTGTGTTCGTCTTATTCAATTTTGTGTGTTATATATAATAAATCTAAATTTGAAGAGACATAGGATTTTTACTTATGAATTAGAAAATGACGATTTGAATTTTCAACTTTCAAACATTTCTGTTTAATAAGCACCCAGTAGCCAAACAATATTGGGCCAATAATGGCTACATCTTGGAACAATATTGGCACATTGGCGCAATATTGACATGAAATACTGCTCCAGTATTGGGATGTTTACATTTTGCCCTTATTTAGCCAATATTTGCAGCCAATATTATGCCAATGCATTGCCAATATTGGGGTTTCATTAGAAATATTTCCAATGTAACGCCAACAATTGTGCAATATTGGGGATTCATTGGAAATATTTCCAATCTAACGTCAATATTTGTACAATATTGGGGTTTCATTGGAAATATTTCCAATATAACGCCAACATTTGTGCAATATTGGAAATTAATTGGAAATGTTTCCAATGAAATGCCATTATTTAACCAATATTGGCGTTCTATTGCCAATATTTCCAATAAATGAAATATTGGCACAACGTTGGACAAATACTGGTTTGCTACTAGGATGATTAAAATAAATAAAATGTCATTTTATGTGTTAAAAACGCTGAAATTTAACAAAAAATGTGTTTTTTTTTTTCGCATACATTATTAATAGATAAATCATTCGTCGAAAATTCGCGACCTTCGGTTAATACGCGAACCCGTTTAATACGCGAATTTTGATCGGACCCCTGATTCGCGTATTAACGAGGTTCGACTGTATATTCAATCGTGCTGGGTTTATTTGACTTTGGTGACTCACAGAAAATATTCTATCTTGTGCTACATTTGTAGCTTTGCCAACATGTAATAGTGAGAAATTCTATTTGGTTTAGTCGGAAGAACATCAGTGTGTTATACTGATACCCAGGTCCGATTCTGGCATGGAAACTTTTTTTACTAGGCTGGCATTTGCAACTCTTAAGCCATTTGAAATTTGATTTTCACCTGAAGCATTGTGTGCGAGGTGAATTTTCTCTCTGGAAAAATTTCCTAGTATTAATATATTCAATCGATGCTGGATTTATTTGACTTTCGTGGCTCAAAGAAAATATTCTATCTTGTGCTGCATTTGTAGCTTTGCCAACATGTAACAGTTGGAAGTTCGAGGCTGGGTATAGTTCCACGTGTTTTCAGTTGGTAGAACATCAGTGCACTATACCGATGGTCAGGTGTTAGAATCATAGCATGAAAACTCTTTCACTAAGTTGACATTTGCATCTCTTAAGCAATTAAAAATTTGATTTTCATTTGAAATATTGTATGCAAGACGAATTTTTTTCTCTTGAAAAATTTCCAAGATTCCATATTCTGTATATTTTAAAGGAAATATCATCCTGACTTACTGAAAATCAATTTGATATGTCTTAGAATAAAAGGATAAAATACAATTTCAAAATTTTTTGTACTAAAATATATTTTTCAAATTTAAAAATGAATTCTTAAGTACATTTAAGAGTAATAATGATTAATGAATTCCTATTTTAGATAAAATGTTTATATGAATTACTTTCTGGAAGATAAAGTTATGCTATTATAATTTAGATCAATGGTTCGCAATGTGAAGTGTATGCCTCCCCCCCCCCCCCCAACAAAAGGGCAATATGACTCTAGGGGTGCAGTTCAAATTTGCAATTTATTCATTTGTTGTCGCCTTTTTCAAAAAAGGAACTTTTTTAACTAAAATAAAACATATATGCAAAATTTAAAAATAATTGTTTTTGTATTGAATTTTAAGACATTCCAAATCAAAATGTTTAAAATGGAATTTATCACAGAAATAATTATATGAACAAGCATTAAAGGATTTATACCAGAACCTCCTACCTTGTCCATACTTAAATTTTTTTTTTTTAGTTTTTCTGGTTACTAATGCATTTTATAATTATTTTTTATAACCATTTTCTGAATGAGCTATATGTATTTGCTTTCTTTGTGTAAAATGAAGAAATTGCTATACATGAAATTAAATATACCCAAATCTTATTGTTTTAAACATATTTAACCTAAAAAATATTTGGAATAAATAAACATGATACTACCAACTTTACATAATGTATAAATCTTTAATTGCATTAGAAAAGTAAATTGGTAAATAGTAAATATCGATGCCTATATATATATGGTTATATATATATCGTAGTACAGCCTTCCTAAACAGTAAATGAATATAAAACATGGACATTTTAATTTTAAAATGTGACAATAAATGGCAGTTAATTAATGATAATCAGGAAGGAAAAGGTTAAATATGTTTTAATGAGAAATAATAGATAATTGAAATTGACAAAGGTAGATTGTTTATTTTGTTAGATACACATTTGTGGAAAAAAATGTCTCTCTATAATAAGTTTAAAATGTTAAATTAATGGTTTTTGTCAAAACTCTGTTTCATTTCCTTCAAGTGAATACAGTATATTTTTCAAATAAGAGATATGAGTTACAAAATATGTCTGTGGGGAGAGGGGTAGGGCATAGTGATTTTACAGGTGCTTAGATGGGCCATGGCCAACAGGGGTGATTCTGGATTTAAAAAAAATTTCGGAAATTCGCATCGAATTTTCGGAAATCGGAGGGGGGGGGGGTCGTGAAGTCCCCCCCCTCCCTCCAGCGATCTTCGGACAAAATCGGCGTTTCCCCGCTATCTTCAGACGAAATCAGCAATATTTTAGCAAAATCGGCGATTTATTGCGATCTTTTGCCGAAATCGGCGTTTTCCCATGTTTCTTTAAGTAAAATCGGCGTTTCTTCGACGCTCTTTAGACAAAATTTGCATTTTTACGCGATTTTTTCTCGAAAACGGCATTTTATTCCCGCGATCTTTTGACGAATCGGCGTTTTTACCGTGCTCTTTTGATGAAATCGGCGTATTTTTTTTAAATATTCTTTTGACAAAATATTTCTAAGCGATCTTTCATCGAAAACGGCATTTTTTCCCGCGATCTTTTAACGAAATCGGCGTCATATCCGCAATCTTTAGACGAAATCGGCGTCTTCAGAAGAAATCAACGTTTTATCTGCGATATTTGGAGAAATTGCCGTTTTATTCCGCGATCCGCACAGGAAATTCGCGTTTTTCATCGATCTTTTGACAAAGTTCGTTTATAAAAACATTGACGAAATCATCGTTTTTCCACGAAATACTGACGAAATGTATGCTATTTCGGCGATCCTTTCACGAATTTTGCATTTCTATGCAATTGTTTTTTCCACGCGCAAAACCGTACAAGCTGGCAACTATGCGGAACTGATAACCCAATTTCAAATTTTCGGAAGAAAATGCCTTAAATTTTCGGAAATTTCGGACGAGAATCACCCCTGATGGCCAATAAAGGGTTCTGAAACACTGATTTAGATGTAGTAAAAGGCGTTTTAATCAAGGTATAAATATAGCTATATCAATTTTTAAAATAACAGGCTACCCCTGCACCATTACAAAAGATTTTAAGTGGAAGATAATCTTTCTTAACCATGGTGCATTATTTACATTCTAAACCTTCCTTAGATTCTGCTACTAAATTAACTTCCAGTGTGCAACCAACTTTTATTTTTTGATAAACATACTTTTGATAGATGCCCCAGTTTCTTACAGCTATGGCCGATAGTGTTTCATGCACTCTGAAGACTTGTGTTTGTGATTGCCACAACGATAACAATGTTTTCCTGCACTTACATTATTTGAAGTGGTAGCCAATTTAGCAATCTCATTTATCCTCATTGCCACTGAAGCGATCCTGGCTATGTGCTTCAATTAATAAACTGGGTTAGATGCATTAAGACATATATGCGCAGATCCAAGATCAACCTTCATGCGTTGTGGATATAAGACTGGCAAATTGCCGATCACAATCAAATAGCTTTTTGCCAATGCTGATGGCATCATCTAGTATATACAGGCATGAGATTGCAAAAAGTTAAAAAAAGAGGAAAAGTACATGAACCGGAAAATGAGAAATTATTTTAAATAGTGTGCATGTAAGACAATAAAGAAGCTTATTTTATTCACAACAAAATTACCAATGCTTTTGTTTAAATTCTGTTTTATTTTATTAATTTATTTTTTGGGACGGAGGGAAGGGGGGGGGGGCAGAAGAAGAGGATTGGAATGAATCCATTTATGCAAATATTATAAGTAGTTCTGAAATTAAAGTTTCCATTTTAAGTTCATACTTCTAAAGCAATGTTTTGCATAGCAATCTTAGCTAGTTGTCCAATTTAAATTTTAACATGTTTTCACTTAAACATCAATTAACAAACATGCAAGCTAATGTTTAATTTACCACTCAATTGCAAAAAAGTTCTTGAAAACATTATTGCAGCAAATTTTCTGCAATTCTATCATGAAATTTGTATTTTTCCCCGCGATTCCTTCAAGAAATTTGCATTTTTTTCACAATCTTTTGTCGAAAATCACATTTTTTCTGCAATTTTTAGTCAAAAATCGTGGTTTTTCAGCGATCTTTTGAAGAAAATCGTGGTCTTCTCGCGATATTTTGCCAAAAATTGCATTTGTCTCGAAATATTTTGATGAAAATAGCATTTTTTCGAACTATTTTGATGAAAATAGCTATTTTTGCGACCTTTCGACGAAAATTGTGTTTTTATTTCACAATATTTTGTCAAAAATCTCATTTTTTTTCCCATGATCTTTGAAGATATAAAAAATCGAAAGTACGGAAAATGACAAAAAAGCAAAAAATCTCAGAAGAATCTGATGCCTGTATACAGTCACCGCAAAAAAAAAACACACTTGCGACACACACACTTGACATTTGCAATTTTAGACATTTTGTTAAACATATAAAAATATACCCGAGGAATAACTCTGAAATTCCAGATATATAAACAAAATAGTACTAGTCATATATTTTCGCGAAGAGTTTTCCCCGAAATCCAACAGGGAACCGTCAACAAAATGTAAAAGAACAAAGATCTTTTGGATAACCCTGTCAAAACTAATGAAGCAAAAGAGTTCAAACTGCAGATTATGATTAAGTGGCTTATTGCAATAAACTGTGTTTACTTTTATGACTATAGCATGTAAACTCGTAGAGAAATTAAGGTTTTTATATAAAAGGTCCCAAAATTTTCTTGAAAATTCTGAAAATTATCGTCGGTAGAATAAAATATAAATCCGTTATTCCCAAAATAAAGCGAAAAGATAAGGAGCTGTATCCAAATATAGTAGTACGTACAATAATGTGTAGACACTAATCAATGGAATACGGATACAGCCCCTCATCTTTTTGCTTCATTTTGGGAATAACGGATTTTGACCATATTCTATCGACGATAATTTTCGTAATTTTCAAGCTATGTTTTTGAGACTTTCACAAAAGTTGCTCTATATATTTAAGTAACATAATATGGAAATGAAATTTTAATAGCATTGGCACATCCGCAGTAAAAGTTTATTAAACCTGCTCATTTATTATACAATTATTATTATTTTTTAATTCTGATTACAGGGTCTTATGTACAATGTTGATTGTCATATTTTCTGAAAAGAACATTGAGTTTGATGAAAAACTCTGCAAATTATAAGCGAAATACTTGGAAAAATTTGGGACCGTTTTTATAAAAACCTTAATTTCTCTACGAGTTTACATGCTATATTCATAAAAATGAACACAGTTTATTACAATAAGCCACTTAATCATAATCTGCAGTTTGAACTCTTTTGCTTCATTAGTTTTGACAAGGTTATACAAAAGATCTTTGTTCTTTTTCAATTTCTTGATGGTCCCCTAATGTTGTATTTCGGGAAAAACTCTTCACGAAAATATACAACTAGTACTATTTTGTTTATACATCAGGAGTTTCTGAGTTATTTCTCATGTATATTTTTAGATATTTAACAAAACGTCTAAAATCGCAAGTGTCAAGATTTTTTTTAGCAGTGACTGTATATTCGACCAGATTATAACATATATGAGTGATGTAGTGTTTACAACTAGAAATAAATAAAAATTTCAGAATCTAACTTCCTTGAAAAATGAAACTTCTAATGTTAATATATCATTATGTTATTTAAAGCTGTTAAGAATTATTATATAAAAAATTTAATTTTTAATAGCTGTAAATAATGAACAGAGAATAATAAAAATTAAAGAACAGAGCCTGAAGAATGTAAATCTTATCTTACATAAAAACTTTATATTTGTTGACATTTCCGTTCAATATTGATATATTATATATATATATATATATATATATGGCATTATAATAGATATGCTACCCAATGAAATATTTTTACTAATTCTTGTAACTAAAACCAATTTCAATTTGATGTTGTTTTCAGAATAATCTTTTGCCTACATAAAAAAAGAAAAAATATGATTTATTTTTAAATATCTGAATAAGTATATCAGTAAATTTCAAGCATTTCAAATTATGTATATGATTTTGAAAATGTTGAAATTAATTTATTTAGACTTGAGAACAACTTTCTTAGAAGGTAGAACTGGAAGCTTATTTTCATATTCTGTCTGCTAATCACTTTTTTTCCAGACAGGATATTCCCTGGAGGCAAAGATTGTTTTGTTTTATGTTGTAGGATGTTCACTCTTTTTTTTTTTTTTTTTTTTTTCCGTCAATTACAAGCTTAGGAAATAAACAATTACAACCTTAGGAAATATCACTGGAGATTTAAAGTGTCAATCTTTGTGATTTACGTATGCTTCGCTGGTGACAACATTATTACACAGTTAGGGGATTTTATTCCAATCAGGCATGAAAGTGGAAAATGAGAAAGAAGGAGGAACTTTTTTTTCCCCATCTATGCAACAGTACCAAATTCTTATAATTTAAGTGTCATTTTAACAGCTACTTATACAATGAAACTAAATGTAGCTGCACGTATGATTGCTATTTTTTTTTAACTTAAAATATTAATAATGCTGAAAGTATTAAAACCACATATATCTGATCAAGTTATGTAAAGTACAGTCATTAATTTTCCAAAATAAATATTATTCTGAATAGCTTAGCTTTTAACCCACCCCCCCCTCGACCCCTTTTCTGGAAGATATCAACAATGCCCAGAAAGAAATTGCTGCATTTCAAAATTGAATTTGTAATTAAATATAATATACTGAAGAAAAATGAGGGAAAATAACTCGCATGTTAAGCAAAATGACAAACACAGTCATCAATGATGTCACTAGTTTTTTTCTTTTTAATCTTGTATATCTGGCACAGACTTTCAAAAAGCCAAGTTCATTTTTAGAAAAAAAAGTCTGTTTTAGAAATAAGACATATGCAAAGTATTTAATACAAAATATATTTATTTCCCTATATTTTAATAAGTTTAAAAATTCATAATGAAAATTGCTCTCATAGATGTAATTATACATTTCTAAAATAGAAGGGTGAAATAAAATTACTTAAGACAGCTTTACATTTGCTTTGATTATGAATTGATGAATGGAAAATAATTCTGAGAAATTATGATAAAAAACAATTTTCTTTTTTGGAAGGAGGGAGACGTTAATTTTTCTTTAAAATATTAAAATGTATTCTTATTTTAATTCACTCAGAAAGGGGAATACTACTACAATGTTAAAAACAAGTAATTTCAGAGAAATGATTACATAAATGATAGATTCCTGGATATTTTTCACATTATTATATTGAAAACAAAGCACATTTTGATATTGAAAAATCAGTAAAAGCAGAAAGTTTTTGTGATCTTGCAAATTTTTACTTTCAAACTACAATATTTCTTATATTAGACCAAACATTTCCTTTCTTATTGTTCATTATAACTGGGATGGGTAACCATCATGTAATCATAAAAATTTTGCTGTAGTATCTGGATTGTAATATATCCATGTATCAAACAATGTATGAAAGAAAACACGATACTTTAATGAAAAACACCATGAATCTAAAGAAAAGGAGACTTTTAATTACATTTTATACTCTGCGGTCATAATGACACCAAAAGTCACAACAAAATTCAATATAGTGACATTTCTTTACAGTTTGTAGAAAAAACATTCCTGTAAAAAAATGAAAACATGTACACAGCTGTCCTGATGATGTCTATCCTGTGACGATTGGTGTCACATGAGATGTCCAGGAATGATGATCAAATCCTGAGGTCATTTTCTAAGCCACCTGTAACAGATGGAAAAAATTATAAAACATGAAATAAAGAAAATATATGCAAGGAAAACAAAATAATGCATTAGAAAGCTTTATATGAAGGCTATTAATAAATCTGCCAAAGTAAAGACAACATATGTCAGAAATTGGGCAAACTTGCTATATTATCTTAGAGAATTAGTGAATGAAATAGTTTTAGACATCATATGCTTTTCTGAACATATGAAACACTGAAGTAAACTTTTATACTAGTATGAAGCCCAAACAAGCACCATAGTACATACCACTGGCAAAATAATTAACTAAAGATCAATTTAATCCAAGATCTGTTAAAAGTTAGAAATTAAGAAGAGTTGTTGTCATTCATTACCTTTTGAATTAATCATAGTCTCAAATTTATAAATCTGCATAAAAAATAATGAATAGTGTTTAAAGCAAATAACCTTGAGAATAGCTGAAAAACCAGTAGCATATAGCTACTCCTTTTTTATTTCATTCAATGGTGTCACTAGAATCTGGATACCTCTGAATCCAGACACTTCTAAAATACTGTCTTTTTTTTTTTTTTTTTTTTTTTTTTTTTTTTTACAAAAGTGGTTTTTTATTTTAGAAATTGAAACATGTATATTAACTGTTTAAACGCCAATGTTCCCAAATGAGAACATTGCATTATTTGTAATATAAAACATACATTTTCCAACATAATAACAAAGTCCTTATTTTTCCTATAAAATATAAAATTGATTTCAACTTTTGAAAAAATATATATTTATGTTTAAGCATTTATCACAGGTACAAAAAAAAAATGTAAATTCATTAATTTGCATAAAAATATATTATTTGCTTTTATCGTTTTCTCTATATTACTTGCATTTGACCACTAGGAATCTAAACGTTTTTCGAATTCGAGAAAATAATCAAGAACAATATACAACAGCATTTAGCAAAAAAAAAAAAAAAAAAAAAAAAAAAAAAAAATGCATAGGTTGTCAAATAATCATGTTCCAAAATGTGAATTTTGAAATGAAAACAGCCAAAAAACTGCAAAAATATTTGTTTTTGTCATTTTCTAAATTTGTATGCATAAATTAAAATATTTGAAGCTGTAATATAGGAAAAACAAAATTATTTTTACATTGTGATATTAATTTAGCGTGTAAACGGTTAATACATAGTACAAAGTTTCCCCTAGCTTTGAAAAAGGGCAGGGTGCTATCAGTGAGAAGGGCACTTATTTTATTTCTAAAAGACATGTTTTGGATTCTTAAAGGTACTTTTCACTCTACAGAAAACTTTTTCGATTTTTATTAAATTTGATTACATTTATTTTTTTGATTTTGGAAGCCTTTCAAAACATAGAGTTAATTTTTACTATGCAAGCAAAATTTTTAATGCAAAAAAGAAGAAAGCATATTATTATATATTTTTTTTTTTACTGAAGAGCATGAAGGGTGCAAATTTTTTGGATGAGAGGCAAGAATAGTGAGAAGTTTTTGGATAAGGGGTAAGGAAGGTGCTATTTTGTAAACCAAAAGGTAGGTGGGGTGCAGCACCCTCCTGAAACTGCCTGGGAGAAATTCTGCATATGCACAATCTTTCAATTTGGAAATTATGCATTTTGAAGAACTCATATAATTCTTTTTATGTATCCATTCTTCGATTTTCTGCTTAAGGGACACATGCACAGCACATTTTCAGCATCACTTATTTTTTTCATCCACCTTATCATTTATATATATATATATGTGTGTGTATATATATAAATGCAAATGCTATAAGGAGAGATAATTCAGAGAACATTAAAATATAGCTTGGGAAAAAAAAATCCTGGAATGCTAATATTTGACTTCCTAAGTGTTTCCAGAACTCTTGAAGTATAAGGGTCATTCCATGTCAAATCAACCAAAAAAATTCAATATTCAACCTGACCATTTCCGATTGCAATGAAACTGCTAGGGATCATTCTCTATGATGATATAAATAAGAACATTATTTTGTGTTTATCGCTTTAAATTTTTATACAATTAATTATTTAAATTTTGAAAAATCAGCATTTTTTGACTTGCATAAATATTTTCAATTTTGAATTTCTCAAGTTCTATTAAACATAGAAAATTTTATGACCACTCATTTCAAAAAGGAGTTTATAAGGTTTCATTTGATACGCAAGTCGACTATGTATAATTAAAATAAATAAAATTTAAAAATTTTTAAAATTTAAAATTTGAAAATTTTTAGGTAGTCATTTTTAAAAATTTTGAAAAAATTGTATGCTTGTTGTAATATTATAAGCTTTAAATTCTGAAATTTTTAGAGTGGGATATCAATGTGATCAAGAGTTATTAAATAAAAGCTAAAAATTACCATACAAATCATAAATAAATAATAAAATAAATAGAATTAAATTGCTATTTTAAAAATTTTTAAATTTTATTTATTTTAACTATACATAGTCGACTTGCGTATCAAATGAAACCTTATAAAGTCCTCTTTGAAATGAGTGGTCATAAAATTTTCTATGTTTGATAGAACTTGAGAAATTCAAAATTGAAAATATTTATGCAAATCAAAAAATGATGATTTTTCAAAATTTAAATAATAAATTGTATAAAAATTTAAAGTGATAAACAAAAAAATAAAAATATGCTCTAATTTATATCATCCTAGAGAATGATCCCTAGCAGTTTCATTGAAATCGAAAAGGGTCAGGTTGAGTCACTGGTTGATTTGGCATGGAATGACCTATAACTGGTTTATTCCTTTTTAGTTTTTACAATGTTAGCATCTGTTTATACATATATATATTTCAAATATACTGAATGTATATAAATACTTTTACAAATAAAACCAAAGTTATTCAGATATTACCTTAACAATAATTCATTGAAACCAGTGTTTATACTGTCTTTATGTATAATTAACACAAAAAAAAAAAAAAAAAAAAAAAAGAAAGAAAAAGAAAAAGAAAGAAAGAAATCCTATTAAAATTAGTTGAAATTTGAAGTGATATAGAAAGTAGATTACCAAAATTATGAAAAGAATATGGATAAATAGACAACAGAAGGCTTTTTTTTTTTATTAAACTACTCATCAGGGACACATAGTTTAATACAAAACCAAAACATCCAACCAGTTTCTGTTATAGGTCATGCTATAAGCTAAGAAGTTTGAATTATAATGCACCCGACAGGCTGGATTTTATTTACCATTTCAAAATAGAAAAAAGAGGAATTTAATTGAAATAACAATATTGAATAATAAATATTATAAAATATACCAAACATATCCCTTGCAAAAAGCAATAAAGCAAGTGAACTAGATCAAGCACATGTTATGTCACATTATGCCAACATTGCCAAAGAATAGCTGAGTAACTTATTTTCTCTACTTTTGCATAATTTGTATCAAACTGTTGAAAAAATGCAAATAATTATTAATCTATGAGTAAAATCATTTTCCAAATTTTGAAAAAATATACATGAATGATTTTTGTTAAAACATGGAGCTATTTTGAACAAATAAATGAAGGCATATTTTATTTCATAACTAAAAAGCGTAAAGTGTAATCAATTACTTTTCCAACTAACTTTTTCATATCCTTTTGTGGACAGCATTTTTTGTAGGATGACAAAATTTTGAAATAATAATAATAATAATAATAATCATTAATTTTTGTTTAATTTTTCTGACTTTGAAAGTTATTTTTATTTATTAAAAGCTGAATAATTTTATTAACTTTCATGACATTTCCAAGCTAATAGATTTTAAGATCTAAAGAAACCATTACGACAAAACTGGTGTTTATAGTCTCAGAAAAGTACGATTTGTTAGACAAAACACAAATTTGACCTCACTGCTGAATTATGCAAAAAATTGTCATAACTAATTGATAATACAATAATTTAATAACATATATTCAATGATAGTAGTTATACTCATAATAGATTATGATACTATTTTAATACAAGGCAATGAATGACATGAAAAAATTCAAAACAACAATTCACATTGCACTATTTTCATTTATGCTCAAGCGGTTGGCTTTTCAGGAATTTCATAAACGACACGTATTAGAAATTTATTACCCCCCCCCCTTTTTTTTTTTTTTTTTTTTTTTTTTTTTATTGTTGCATTACAACATACCAAGAGTATTTAGAGTCACTACGTTCAATTAAAAAATTTGAGGTGAAGATATCTCAGTACAGACTGAAAATTATTTATGCATTTAATCTGAAGCCAGATTTTATTTTTCCCAGTAACATTAGCTTATTGATTCTAGAAACAATAAATATGATACGTATTCACAAATAAAAAAAACTCTGAAACTACGATGGTTAATTATTCTAAAAGCTTATCTTTAAATACCTTTTTTATTCTTTAACAGTTTCTTCTAATTTTGAATTTATGATTTTGTCGTTTTCTAATGATATGGCAACAGCCTTTTCGGCTCGCTTTTTCTTTTTCCTCTGCGATTTAGGAGCCACAGATCGATTAAGAAGAGCCTAGAAAAGAAAAATACACATTACCATCATTAAAATTATATATATATGCACATAAAAAGAAACTTGAAGAAATTTCACTACTCTTCTGTATAATAAATTGAAGTAGAGGAATACAATTTTCAATTCTGAAAGCATGCAACTAAATGCTTTAAATTTAGGAGGAATTATTTCTTCTAGTTACTACTGTTTAAAAGATACATTAAAGTGCAAAAAATTATATTTCATATACAAAAAACAGAAAATACAGGAATTTTGAACCATTTTTTTTCTGAGTTATTTACATCTTAAAGCAATATATTTTTACATGCATATTATACACATTTATTTACCATAAAATTTAGATTTAGGAAATTCATACTTTTGTCCTATTGAAAATTTTTTTTAAAATATAAAAATAACATGACTAATATGCATTATATTTTACTCTATGCTGCACCAAGACAAAACTTATTTCCAGGGTTAATACAGAGTTGGGAAGAAAAAATCCAAGGAGTACATAAAAAATCCAGAGTCCAAAGAAATTTAAGCACTTGCCACTTTTGTTATTTATGTGGCATGCACTTGCATAGCCCCAGTTCCACAGGACAGGAATTCTGCAAGTTACCCCTCATCAAGAGAGGGGGGGGTCCGTGATCTTCAGACAAAATCAGCGATTTATCTGCGATATTTTAGCAAAATTGGTGATTATTTGCGATTTTTTGTCGAAATCGGCGGTTTTTCTGTGATCTTTTGATGAAACCTGCATTTTTCCGTGGGTTTTTTTTTTTTAATAAATTGACGATTTTTAAACAAAATTGGTATTTTTACGTGATTTTTCCTCAAAAACATCGTTTTATTCCCGCAATCTTTTGAGGAAATCGCCGTTTTTTTCCGCGATCTTTTGATGAAATCGCCGTTTTTTTCCAGCGATCTTTTAACGAAATCAGCATTATATCCGTAATCTTTAGACAAATCGACGTTTTCCCTGTGGTTTTCAGATGAAATTAGCATTTTATTTGCAATATTTGGTGAAATTGTCATTTTAACTGTGATTCGCACAGGAAATTTGCATTTTTCAATGATCTTTTAACAAAGTACGTTGACAAAAACATTGATGAAATCGTTGTTTTTCCACAAAATATTGACGAAATGTGTTTTTTCGGCAATCCTTTCACAAAATTTGCATTTCTCCACGATTGTTTTTTCTGCCCGCAAAACCGTACAAGTTGGCAACTATGCAGAACTGTTAACCCAATTTTAAATTTTTGGAAGAGGATGCCTTAAATTTTTGTAAATTTCAGACGAGAATCACCCCTGAATCCACCGTTATCAGCAAAATTGAGTATGATAAAGAAGAAATCAAATTTGTATATCTAGTTGTGAAGGAATTAAACAGTGTAATGACTTTTTGAAAGTAGAAGCTTAGAGATGTGTCTGGATTATCCTTTTCCCTTTTCTTTCCCTTATGGCTGTGAAAAATAAATCACTTTGGAGGCTATTAGTATGATCCCAACCAATCACTGCTGTGCTTCTGATGAATGACCTGAATAGAGGGTTTGCCATGCATTTTACAACTGCGATTTTTTTTTTTTATTTTTTTTTTTGTGAGCAATGTTGTTTGAATGCAAAACTGCAATACAATTTAAGGAGCTTCTAAGGAGTATTTTCTTTATCTAAGTAGTTCTAAGTACTACTTGGAAACGTTTTCATTTCTAAGTAGTTTCTAAGGAGTCCAAGGAGTCTGTATGAACCCTGCTCTGTCTCTGTGTATGTCCGCAAAGAATAGCAAAATCTACTGCACATAGAAGTATGAAAATTTAGTTAATGCAATTGTCCTTTTATAAGCCTTTCCCCTCACTTTCTGCAATTTTTTTAAAATTAAATTATTAGTTCATGTGGGGTGGAATGGCTAACATTGTTTTGCTTCTGAATTAAAATCATACTATGAACAAAAATTATTTGTAAATCAATCATATATATAATATAGCAACTATTCACCTTCCTTTATTCACTTTTTTTCAAATTTAGAAAAAAAAATTGGCAACATTTAGTTCATTTAGAACCAATTAATTTTGAAAGCCCATTGTGCATTGAATATTTTCTAACTGAGCGAAAAAATGCCCAGGCCTCGAATCCAGATTGTTGGCTTCCAAGGCCAATGCTTTACTGTTTAAGCTAAGTGGGCGATAACCAGCTTGTTAGGAGATACAAACGTATATCCTAGGGGTTAAAAGAAATTAGCAGAGTAGCTTAATGTAGATTAGGAAACGCTATTGCTGGATTTAAACCCCTACAAATTTAAATGTTGATTTACTGAAATAAATTTAGATTGAATTAAGAAATAAACTATGGTGGACAAAAAATTGATGACAATTTAAAACAACTAAATAAATTTATTAACAGACATTAAATAAAACAACAATACACAAACAAACTTAAAAATATATTCACTAATAAAACAAAAATAAAATAAACAAATTGACTTATCTCATATTTAACCTTAATAAATCCCATGACATAAAAAGTGGGCATAAAATATCATATGGCATAAACTTCTCTTGTGAAACAGAAGAAGTGATGAGAATATCGGAACTCACTGACAATGAACAGAATCAGTGAACATATCATCCAGTGCAAAAGTTGCTCAGCTATTGATGAAAAACAATATTCGCTTCGATAAACCAAAAAGTCTGAAGCACAAGATCACTTTCCTCCATCATGCCATTAAACATTAACACATAGTTTAAGTCAGCTCAGTCAACAATAAGAAGTGCCGGGAAAGTTATATTTCACTTAACATGTAGACTTCCTTAACATATCTCACGCCTCACACTTAAGCATCATATAAAAATGATCTAACGTGACTAAAAACTTAAAACCATAGTTAAACTAAAAACATTAAAAATATAGAAGAGCCATTGCAATTAAAAATATATTATAACATCAGTAACTGCCCGAGCTATTATAAAAACAACTGCTACATTACTCTAACACCAACAAGGAATGATTGCCCTGACCATCCAGACTGCTAGGTATATATTTCTCCCGGGCAGACGAAAACCAGTCCACTGCGCATCGCGGAAACTATGCCTTCTAACTGCTCTCATAACTTGCATCTAGAAACTTCCCAGCGACGTCACTTGATTTGCATCCGCTAAATCCCGACAGTGCCGGATCGCTAATGCCATCTATTGGATGCAAGGAAAATTACCTTTAAAAAATAGAGAGGGAAAAGTGTAGACCGCGATACGAACGTAAACAAATGTAATTCAGACTAGTCAAAAGTAGTTTAAGAGAATGTAGTTATATGAAACTTTAATATTGAATTTAAAAAGATGAGGGAACTGCTTTCAAATAAAGGTAAGTGACTCTGACTTTACTAGGAAAGGAAATATTCAACAGGAATGTTAAAACATGTGTACAGTGACAATAATTAGGGTTATTAATTCCTAACAATGCTTAACAGGCATTTCTCGCTGAGATAAACTTATTAATCATAACATCTGGTCTGTCATTTAGACAGCCAGACAAAATAAAACATTCAAATTCCATGTTTCGAAACAAATATTTCAATAACAAAGGAATAATTTAGAAAAAAAGATTTGAAAATGGAGCAATGAAAATCTGAGTAGATACCAATGGAAAAATGAAATCTACATAGATACCGCGAAACTGCTGGGATACCATCATCAAAGGAGAGGGCGTTCTGCCGCTAAACGTCATCAAGTTTGTTGCCATCTTGACAATATAGCGCGGAATTAGGCGACCAAAATTAATATAGCGCGGAATTAGGCGACCAAAATTATTTGCCAAATGTGATGTCAACTTTGCGCTATTTCCATGTCTCATGTGTCTGCTAAGAACTTTAAATTAATACTAATATTAGCTTATATTTGTTAGTTGAAGTTAATTTGTGACAGTATACTCATGCTGGGTGTCATTTATCACATTATATGCAGACATACTCATTAATTTAGGTTAAAACAACACAGTTTATTAAAATGATAAGGGCTAAAGGAAAGTGGAGCCAGTCTATAATTTCACTCACTGAGAACACTATGAAAAGCTAAATCATACTCACAAGCTTTGGTCTAGCTCAGTCGGGGCACCGTCTAGCACTTGACACTATTTCCTGGCTGATCTACTAAACAAATCTTAATTTCACAGCCCGTGGCTGTGGATATTCCTTTATTTCTCAAATAATCAAAACTAAACTTTCTTACCCAGGCCGAATCTTTAATCCACTATCTGAACTCCTTTCCGCTTTACTGGAGGCCGTAGCTATTTTCTAATCGTCAGCACCTTACTAAACAATCATCAACTTCGTTGTCTAATGGCGGAATACACACAGAGGCTGCTGGCTGCTGGCTACTGCCAGGAACACACAGACGCTGGCTGCTGGCTAAGGCCAGAAACACCCAGACGCTGGCTAAGGCCAGAACACACCCACACCACAAACTCACACCCAAGCTTTTATACGCGACAAACTGAGATACTTCTCATTAACATAATACTAATAACCGCGAGCTAACTGCGGAACTCGAAAGAGCACACACACTCTAGAAAGTTAAAGTAAAAGAGAGGATAGATGTCACTTTTACGCCTACAAAATGTTAAATTATTGACGTCACGATCTCAGAAACACTAGAGTGCCTTTATGACTAAAGGTCACTCCCTCACAACCCCCCCTCGAACTCCGCAGAGAAAAAGGGCTGGGCTAAATGCATGCCCAGAACTTTTTCTTGTTATAAATTTAGAGCCGTAATAAAAACACAGTGATGGGTGAAATTTAACGCCGAAACATAACTTTTAAAATATTAACTTTAACCCATCACAACCAAAAAAAACTCAGTTTGCCTCAAATAATCACATATCCAATCCAACCATTCTTCTATCTTACAAATAGCCTCCGTAAAACTTCCAAAAACTCGTAAAACTTTCAAAACTAATTACTTCTTCTCTCAAAACAACCCACTCCACTGGGAGTGCTAAAATTTCTCAAAACACTAACCTTCCGAAATTTTCCTCAATATTGCAATGCTACTATAACTTTACCCAAAAATTTCTCCATAACTTTTAATATACTAGAATTCGCACCAAGTCCAAAAAACCCAATGCGCAAAAAACTTTCCTCATCCAAATTCCGACTTCATCTAAAATTACATTTACTTCATACTAAACTAACTCTGCTACTACGTAATACCTACATCCCCATTAGCCAATGAACTAACTCCCAAACTTCTTCAGACTTAACTCCACTTGAACAATAATTGGGGCACATACGTACAGCGGCATATCGCTGTGCCTATGCAACAATCAAAAAATATCAAAAATTTACAAAATGACGTCATCAATCTCTTCATCTGTATTAACTAAAAGAAAAATAGCAGAATCAATACATAACAAAAAGTATACTTCCCTGCAAGAAAATCACATTAACATTCAATTTTAATACAATACAATTTCAAATTCAAATGCAGCTTAAAACTTCGCAACTTGCGGAAACCATTCTCAACTAAAGTACAAAACGCAACTCATAAAACACGAACGATAAGAAGAAAGTTAATTCATTAAATGTTAGTATAAGAGATAGAAACGCGTGTCAAGGACTTCTTGACCGCAAAACACGTGCGCGTCTGAACCGCGGCGCGTGTACAAAATAACCCAAACTACTATCTGTACTTTCTGAAAATTTAAACATACATTAACATACATTTTATAACACATGAACAATAACAATATAGTAACATTTTAAACAAATAATATAACAATTTAACAATAGATCCAGAATTTTTAAAAAGCAGTTAAGACCAAAATTTTCAACATACATAAAACTAACAATTTTGCAAACAAATTTTGAACACAATTAAGCACTAAACGTGAGTCCGTCAAAAAAATTCCAAAAATGGCCAAAAGTACCAAACAGTCTTTCTGCTTTCTATTCCTTCACATTGCTACCACATATATGCACTCTAATAGAAATTTAATAAAGAACATTATCACCCAATCATAGAGATGATTCGCTGCTGGCAGGCTTCATACTGCAAGATGGCTTTCTCCTCCTGTCCCAGAAGGCTTGTACGAAGGATCTCTCGTCATCAGAACTGTACGGTGACGCCACAGTTGACTGTCGTGCCTGCAGCCTGGTTCTGAATGGATGCCGTGGAATACTCGTAGGTTCCACTCGACGACTCTGCTCTGGCCGGTTCGCTGGGTTCACTCCATGGCGAGGCTCACACTGTTGTTGCCGGTAATCTGAGAGTTGCCTCCTCTTTCTAGACGCACCCGAAGTTACCGAAGATCCTAGGCCACGTTTCTTTCCGGACCTATGTAGTTTCTTGTTAGGCAAAAATTCGGCATTTAAAGTTCGCTTAACAGTTTTACGAGTGTCCAAACGAAATCTTTTCTGGGGATTAATCACTGAAGATGGTGAACTATTAGTTAATTTATGCTTGTGAGGTTGTTGTCTAATAGATGGAGGAACTGGACAATTTATAATTTTTTGTCTTTTATGACACACAGAGTCCGATGTATTTGACACAGTTCTCTTATTTTTATTATACTTTGCTCTCGGATTGCTAGGCTTTCGACTTTCAATAACAGTCTTTGGAGCTGTTTGACCAAATTTTCTTCTTGAATATTGGTGAAAAGGATTAGACGAAGAAGTGCTGGACTCGGGACACTCATTGGATCGGGAATTTCGCGAAACACCACTCGACATATGAGAACCTTCACTACCATTTTCTCTAAACTTATACACTCTAACCTGATCCAGATTAATAGTCATTCTTTCACCATTGACATCAACAACCAAATTATTATTTCGAACTTCCAAAACCTCGAACGGACCTACAAACTTCGGACCAAACTTCGCTACTCTCTTTTGACGACTTGAACTTAACCAATGCTTTTCTACTAACACAAAATCTCCAACTTTCACTTCTAACTCCCTTCTACGCATATTATAATACTGAGCTTGTTTTTCTTGCGCTTTTCCCATTTGAACCTGAGCTTCCTTAACCAACCTCTCAATATCCTGACACATGTACTGACTTTCTGCATCTGACACCATCACTAACCTTTGGAATGGAGTAATAACTTTTCTACCCAAAAACAATTCAGCAGGCGTTTTCCCCGTCGACTCGTGAACTGCTGTACGAAGTGCATACGCAAAATGCTGAAGAAACTGGTCCCAATTTGCATGATGAGAACCAACATATGAAGAAATCATTTGAATTAATGTACGATTTACACGTTCAGCCATATTAGACTGAGGTCGATACGGAACAGTAAAAGAATGATCGATCTCCAGCTTTTCACACAGGGCCTTAAATATATCAGAAATGAAACAAGGGCCATGATCACTCACTACCCTAATTGGTGCACCATATTTAGAAATATAATTATCGAAAAATGCATCGGCAACTGCAGGTGCAGAAGCCTTCCTGAGGGGGACTAACTCTACCCATTTACTAAAATAATCAACTATAACTAAAACAAATCTATATCTTTTAGGATTAGACAATGGATAAGGACCGATTAAATCTACACCTACACATTCATTAGGAAAATTTACTTTAATAGGAATTAATTTGCCAGCTGGACTTACATTTTTATAATTATAACGTTGGCATGTGCTACAGCTGGAGACATAAGCGCGCACTGCTTCCCGCATTTTAGGGAAGTAGCAGGATTCACAAATTCGAGCATAAGTTTTCCTGATTCCTAAGTGACCTGCTAATGGATTATCATGAAATTCTTTCAAGATGGCCTTACGAAGACTAGCCGGAATAAAAACTCTTAATTCTCCACGTGAATTTACAATTTTAGAATAAAAAAGAAGACCATCGATAAGCTTAAAAGATTGGGACCACTTCTCAAACATATTCACATCTGCGCTCGGGACATCATCAGGATTTTCCAAATATCGATACAAGCTACCAAATTCGTCATCTTGCTTCTGTTCCCTTATTAACTGCTCTTGTGACCTTAACACCAACGACGACAATGCACAACACTTAACTTCCTCCGTGACCTCTAAACCACCATGCGGGTTTCGTGACAGAGCGTCCGCTACCGCATTCTCCTTGCCAGCCCTATGTTCTATAACAACATTATACTCTGCTAACTTCAAACACCACCTGACCATACGAGACGACAACCCCTTTCCATTAGTTAACTTTGTCAAAGCTGAATGGTCCGTAATGACTTTAACCGGTATATTAGTGAAAAAACAACGAAATTTATTCAAAGCCCAAATTACTGCAAGACACTCCCTTTCCGTAATTGAATAATTCCTTTCCGCCGCATTTAAAATTCTTGACGCAAACGCTATAGGTCGACCTTTCTGTGCTAACATCGCTCCAACCCCCACTGCACTCGCATCGCAATACACTTCAAACTGAGACGAATAATCGGGGTGAGCCAAAACAGGAGGGGAAACTACTGCCTCTTTTAATAATTCAAACGATCTCTGAGCTGCTGATGACCATACAAACTTAACCCTTTTCCTTTTTAAATTATACAACGGTTCACATAACTCCGAAAAACGTGGAATAAACTTGGCAAACCAAGCCACCATCCCTAAAAATGTCGCCACTTCCTTACTATTTTTGGGGGGATTCATTGACGTAATTGCCTCAATTTTCTCATTATCTATTTTAATACCATCACGCGTAATTTTAACTCCTAAATACTTTATCTCTTTTCTCAAAAATTTACATTTTTCTAACTTAACCGTTAACCCAGCATCTCTTAACAACGTAAATACTTCCCTCAATAATCTTAAATGCTCTTCAAAAGTAGCTGCCATTATAATTATGTCGTCCAGATAGACCAAGACACCCTTACCAAGCAAAGGTTTAAGGATATTATTCATGGCCTTCTGAAACGTTGCCGGCGCTCCCGATAAACCAAAACTCATTCTCTTAAAAGCAAAACAACCGTCCCGAGTAATAAACGCAGTCTTGGGTATGTCCTCCGGCTTCATTGCAATCTGAAAATAACCCGACGTAAGATCTAACGTTGACATATAATTCGTACTCGTTATATTAGCCAAAATGTCGTCAATTACTGGAATAGGATACTGAGGGTATTGCGTTATCGCATTTAACTTTCTATAATCTACTGCAAACCTATATGCCTCTGGATTATCTAAACTTTTCCCATTATTTTTACGACATAACACTACTGGAGATGCAAAAGGCGACTCAATTGGCATTATAATATCGTCCGCTAACATTTTTTGAATATGATAATCAATTATATCTTGTTTAACTTTATCATAACGATATGGTTTACTAGCAACAGGTGCTTTTAAACCAGTATCAATCTCATGCCACGCAACATGCGTTAAACCCGGTTTATCAGAAAAAACCTCTCCAAATTCATTTAAAAACTTATTAAATTCCTCCCTCTCCATTTCACTTAACCCCGACTCCTCCAAATTAACTGACACTGAAACAGGCTCTTTCTTACTCACATTCTCATCATTATTCACGATTAACGACTTTTTAAAGAAATCCAAACTAATTCCTCTATCCCTCATATAATCCACACCAACTATACAATGCACCGTTAATCCATCCAACACACAAAACTCCCAACATGTCTTAACCGAACGAATTTCCACTTCCAATTCCACTGAACCTTTATTATCGCAAGCTACTCCCTGTGCTGACTGAACCACCAGACTTGACCTTTTCAACTTCTTATACGAAAAATATTTCCGATAACAATCAAAAGAAATGAACGACTTATCTGCCCCTGTATCGAAGACACTTTTAACGACAATACCATCTAACACAATTAACACTTCAGGTAACTCAACCGGATTAATAGTAATTATATTCAAATTCACCGAAGACTTTTCCGACCTCTGAACACATCTCTTTTGCGTTGACCTATTTTCAACATTCTCATCCGAAGTTAATCTCCTTACTTGCGAAGAAACATTCCTGTCCCGTACTCCCCCACTACGATCATAACCACTATTCCGTCTATTTCCATGCATATTTCTCTCACCACTTCTAAAATTATTAGCACCACCACCATTCCTATTACCATTACTCGTATTCGACATATTACGACCAAATCCATCACTTCTATTACGCACATTACTATCCGGAAATCGCTGTCCCCCTCTCACAAAATTACGTTCCCCCTCATTTCTCAAATTACCATCCGTGACAGGTCTCTGCCGAGGGTTACGCAAATCCCGTTGATCCGAGCTATGCCGAGACTCATACTTCGATAATATCTGGTGCATTTCTGCAAAATTCTTCGGTGCTCTAACTTCAATAAAGTCCTGTATATTTGGATTAAAAAGAGGAAAAACAATGTCCAACAATTCCTCAAATGTAATATCTAAATCTAATTTATTTTTTAGTTCCAGCTTACGAAGATAAAATTTTGACGCCGACTCATAAATATTCTGCTTATTACAATAGAACTCTTTTCTCAAAATACTTTTATCTTTAACGGGAGGAAATGCCTTCTTTAACTCAATTACAGTTTGTTCAAATCTTTTCGCTTCCTCAGTAATCAAAAACTTTCCTATATTTTCTAACCACAAAAGTGCTTCGCCCTTTAACGAGCATTTAAGCACTACGTACCTGTTTTTCTCAGGTATATTATTGAACAAAATATAATCATCTAATTTCACTAAAAATTCACTAATATCACCCTCACCGGTGAAATACACTCGTGGCACAATCTCAAAATGTCCGACATTTCGTTGGGCGCCATTTGTGACGGTATACTCATGCTGGGTGTCATTTATCACATTATATGCAGACATACTCATTAATTTAGGTTAAAACAACACAGTTTATTAAAATGATAAGGGCTAAAGGAAAGTGGAGCCAGTCTATAATTTCACTCACTGAGAACACTATGAAAAGCTAAATCATACTCACAAGCTTTGGTCTAGCTCAGTCGGGGCACCGTCTAGCACTTGACACTATTTCCTGGCTGATCTACTAAACAAATCTTAATTTCACAGCCCGTGGCTGTGGATATTCCTTTATTTCTCAAATAATCAAAACTAAACTTTCTTACCCAGGCCGAATCTTTAATCCACTATCTGAACTCCTTTCCGCTTTACTGGAGGCCGTAGCTATTTTCTAATCGTCAGCACCTTACTAAACAATCATCAACTTCGTTGTCTAATGGCGGAATACACACAGAGGCTGCTGGCTGCTGGCTACTGCCAGGAACACACAGACGCTGGCTGCTGGCTAAGGCCAGAAACACCCAGACGCTGGCTAAGGCCAGAACACACCCACACCACAAACTCACACCCAAGCTTTTATACGCGACAAACTGAGATACTTCTCATTAACATAATACTAATAACCGCGAGCTAACTGCGGAACTCGAAAGAGCACACACACTCTAGAAAGTTAAAGTAAAAGAGAGGATAGATGTCACTTTTACGCCTACAAAATGTTAAATTATTGACGTCACGATCTCAGAAACACTAGAGTGCCTTTATGACTAAAGGTCACTCCCTCACAAATTGATCAAGTTCCTGAAAGGATCTGAAAAAGTTGTGAAATCATATTAAAAACTGGTAGAATCAGAGAGAAAAGTAGAGCTTGATCTAAAAAATACTACAGTAAAATTTGGCAAATATTTTCAATCCAAAAAAGCCTGTATAAAAGAAATGGAATCAGATTATCTGTAAAGCTCATGAAATTACCAAAAATTTTTTTAGTTGAAAATGTGGACTCAGCTTTACTAATACCTTATATTCAGAATCATGCTATTATCCACTCAAAATTAAATATTACTGGACAAAGTAATTAATAAAATGTATAATTATGTTGTCTCAAATCAGATAAGTTACACAATGCTAAATGAATATAAAACATGAAGTAATGATTAAAGTATAACATTAATATAGGCAGGTTGTTAAGGAATTGATATAGAGAAATATTTCTGAACATAAATATTTAGTATATGTTTAAGGTTTTGGGTTTATTTAAAGCTTTGATCTCTCACTTATTAAAAACCCCCTGGAATGGAGTTTTGTCCACAATTGTATTGAATGGACTGTTCAGGTTCTCGTTCTTTATGACAACAGCCTGTAACTTATTGTTAAGAGCCCAAATTTTTAAACTGGTTATGGAGTGTGTTAAAAATGTCTCTTTTATCCAGACTATTTGTAAGGCACCAGTAAAGCTGCGTCCACATTTTCAGTTAACAAAAATTTGGATAATTTCATGAGCTTTACAGATAATCGGATTCCATTTCTTTTCTACACACATTTTTAGATTGAAAATATTTGCCAATTTTTACTGTAATGTTTTTTTAAATTGAGCTCTACTTCTCTCTCCTTCTACCAGTTTTTTATACGATTCAATAAGAGGAATAAACAACATGGTTATCATGAAGCACTGACTATATGATATGCAAATTAAAGAAGAAATGTGATAGTAATATCACAATAATTTAATTGTTTAAATAAATTCAGAAAATTATTAAGCATTCCGATTTCATAGTTGCCACATAATGTTCTCACTACAAATCACAGCCAAAGTATAATGACGAAGTTATATTTAGAATATTTTCTAAATTTAAGTATTTATATTTTCCAATAATTAAAATATGTTTATTTTAATAATATTGAGATTCTTTTTGGAAAATTACCTCCAATATATTTTAAATCACTTTTCAAAACTCAGTACTACATTAAAGACATAATACTCACTTTTACAGACTCATCTTCAACTCCTAAAGCTGTTTCATATAATTCTAAGTCTATAGGCCCTGAAGTGATTTTATGAGAACCCGAAGGCATTAACAACACAGTGAATTTGAACTGGGCTACATATTCACCTAAAAAAAGAAAAAACAAATCACTATTAAATACAAAATATCAGCTAAAGCAAAAAAAATTAAATATTTTTCAGAATATATATTTAATCCATAAATACTGTTACTATCAATTTATACAAGTGGTAGCAGAATATGCAATACTAAAGCACCCAGTAGCAGAAACTGTGCTGCGCAATCTAGCAGCTTTAAAAAAAATCTGGATTGAGAAAAATTGGTAAAGTTTAATTTTTGATCTCTAGATTTGTTGTACTGTCTTCTTTTGTAAGAACAACTTTTGCTTAATTTTTGGGTTACTATAATTACTTACAATTCTAAGCTTAGTCCAGCCTTTCTGGGTTGCAGATAAATTTTGATTTGCTGAAAAACAAAAATTTTGTTACTAAAATAAAAGCAATAAAATTATTGTACACACTGAATGTAACTCCCCCCCCCCCTCCCCTTATACATTTGAAATTTTGCTTTTTTGGAATAAGTGACTTTTTTTTTTTCCTTCTTCTTCTTTAGAAAATTTTTCAAGTTTTCTGTTTTAACATCTCCTAAATGAATATATCTCATGCAATTTATTTTTATCTAATCACTTTACATATCACTAAAGTAGAATGGCATAGTTTGCTATGCACATAACCAGACATTTGGAAAGTATGTTTCTTTTAAGATACTATTGATGCTTTACTTGATTTTTATGCACTTAGATTTAAAAGGTACTTATTTTGAGCATAAGTTTTATAATTTTTGTTCATATTTCTTTGATATTTCTTTTAGTTATTTTATACAAATTTGTTTCATTGGTTTAGTTTATAATTTTTATTAATGGAAACTACTAAGCTTCTATGAAAGGGAATTTTAAAATCAAAAAATGCTAATTTGATCTGATTTTATGTTGCAAATTGTAAAAATCCAGTGAAATTTCAATAATTCCAAGCACAACCTCACCTTCACAATTTTCTTATCCTTTTTTCACAAAAATACTAATTATTAGCCTTCTTCCATCTCAAAATCACTAGAATTGTCTGTCTGCTATAGGGGAGTTTACTTTTGGTACTTTTTAGTATATAATTGCAGGTACCTTTCTCAATCTCCACCCCCATTCACTCTCACAGGGTTCTATTTTTTTAGGCTTTTCTAGAAAAAAGCAATAATATATATATATATATATATATATATATATATATATATATACAGGGTGTCCGAAAAGTCTGGAAACGGCCGAATAACTCGAGAAATACATATGAGATTGAAAAACGTAAATATACGTGTTAAATATTTTTAAATAAGCTACTCTGTGATACCAAATTTGACCTTCGAAACCGACCCCCTGGGGGTCAGAGGGGGTCCAACTTTGAAATCTTAAATTATAACCCCCATTTTTTATTGCAGATTCGGATTCTACGGACAAAAATACGTAACTTTTGTATTTGATGTTTATTTCAAATCTTCGTTTATCATGGTGTAATCGAGCATATTAAATCGATACATATTCCCGCTTTTCCAACGGGATTTTCCCTAATCGAAACTGATTGGGCAGAATTTTTGACGTCAAATTCCTCATCTTTTGTAGGAATAGCATTTCCTGAAAATCACCCGTGGCAATTATTTCAATAGTGTTACACTGTTAAAAATTTGACCCATTTGCTGCAGCGTCACTCCACAGCTATTATAGAATATCTCTTTTGTGACCAATGAGAATGCTCCATAACACAGTAAAGTAATCATTTTCTATAAAAGCGGTGGAGTGACGATGCAGAAAAGGGTCAATTTTTTTACAGTGTACTTTGCTGTGATATGGAACATTCTCATTGGTCATGAAAGAGATATTCTATAAAAGCTGTGGAGTGACGCTACAGCACATGGATCAAATTTTTAACTGTGTAGCACTACCGAAATAATCGGCATGGGTGATTTTCAGGAAACGCTATTATTGCAAAAGACGAGGAATTTGATGTCATAAATTCTCCCCAATTAGTTTCGATTAGGGAAAATCCCGTTGGAAGAGCCGAAATATGTATCGATTTAATATGCTCAATTACACCGTGATAAACGAGGATTCGAAATAAACATCAAATACAAAAGTTACGTATTTTTGTCCGTAGAATCCGAATCTGCAATAAAAAATGGGGGTTATAATTTAAGATTTCAAAGTTGGACCCCCTCTGACCCCCTGGGGGTTGGTTACAAAAGTCAAATTTGGTATCACTGAGTAGCTTATTTAAAAATATTTAACACGTATATTTACGTTTTTCAATCTCATATGTATTTTTCGAGTTATTCGACCGTTTCCAGACTTTTCGGGCACCCTGCATATATATATATATATATATATATATATATATATATATATATATATATATATATATATATATATATACTTCAGACATTTAGTTGATATATTTTAAGAAATTGTTAACATGATGTGTGTATAAGACAATTAAAAAAAATAATTTTAATTTTACGCTCAATAAAATTGACAATATTTTTGTTTAGATATTGCTTTATTAGAGGAGGGAAATCAAATTTGAATAATTTATCCAAATACAATAAATATTTCTAAAACAAAAATTTATTTTTAATTAATAATTCTGATGCTGTGCATTACACAGCTATCTTATCAAGTTGTATGATTCAAATTTTACTATGCTTTCACAGAGTTTCCCCCAGGTTTAAAAAAAGGGCAGGGCGCTACTGCTCTGAAAAGGGCACTTTTTACATTTTTCAGGGCACTTTTTACATTTTAAGGGCACTTTTTCATTTTTAAGGGCACTTTTATAGAGTTGAATCAAGAATCTAGCGGTTCAAAAAATCGTGAAAAAACAGAAATTCAATCAAAAAATTGAAAAAAAAGAAAAAAAAAAAAAAAAAAAAAGGTAAATTTTTTAAAAGATCTCGAAAAAACGGCAAATATTGATAAAAGATCTTGAAAAAACAGCCAATTTTGTTAAAAGATCGTAAAAACAGCAGTTTTTGTTAAAAGATCGTAAAAAATGGCATATTTTGCTAAACAAAATTGGGAAAAAACAACAAATCTCGTGAAAATATAGCTAAATAAAGAATACTGCCCAGTTAAACTGATGGCATTGAGCTCACAGGCTACAAATACTAATTGTACATTAAAGCCTTATATTTTCAAGGGTTAATTCCGTTAAAAAATTAAGAAAGGGAAACAGCTCTCTTCTTTCCTCTTTTTTTATACTTAATCATTGAACCTCCTATACTATTAAAGACATGCTTTATCATATAAAAAATCTATATCCAAAATTCAGAGCAAATTAGATAATTCTTAATAAAAACCCATTTAGCATTTATATAATTTAAAAGGAGTTATCCCCCTCTTTTATACTTAACCATTAAACTTCCAAAACTATTCAGAGATTTGAACGAAATCTGAAAATTCTGCTTGAAAAACCCATTTATATAAATTAAGGGGGGGGGGCATTAGAACCCCTGTTCCCCCTATTTATACTTATACAATGAACACCTAATAACAGTCACTGAATCGCCTCATCTGAATGATCCTAATCTAAATTTTGAACGAAAACTTAATTCTGCATGAAAATCCCATTTATATCAACTAACGGGGGGGGGGGGGGGGGGGGGGGGATTAGAACCCCTGTTCCCCCTATTTATACTTATTCAATGAACACCTAATAACAGTCACGGAATCGTCTCATCAGAATGATCCTAATCTAAATTTTGAACGAAAACTTAATTCTACATGAAAATCCCATTTATATCAACTAACGGGGGGGGGGGGGGGGGGGGGGGGGGGGGGGGATTAGAGCCCCTGTTCCCCCTATTTATACTTATTCAATAAACACCTAATAACAGTCACGGAATCGCCTTATCAGAATGATCCTAATCTAAATTTTGAACGAAAACTTAATTCAGCATGAAAATCCCATTTATATCAACTAACGGGGGGGGGGGGGATTAGAACCCCTGTTCCCCCTATTTATACTTATTCAATGAACACCTTATAACAGTCACGGAATCGTCTCATCAGAATGATCCTAATCTAAATTTTGAACGAAAACTTAATTCTGCATGAAAATCCCATTTATATCAACTAACGGGGGGGGGGGAGCATTAGAGCCCCTGTTCCCCCTATTTATACTTATTCAATGAACACCTAATAACAGTCACGGAATCGCCTCATCAGAATGATCGTAATCTAAATTTTGAACGAAAACTTAATTCTGCATGAAAATCCCATTTATATCAACTAACAGGGGGGGGGGGGCATTAGAACCCCTGTTCCCCCTATTTATACTTATTCAATGAACACCTAATAACGGTCACGGAATCGCCTCATCAGAATGATCCTAATCTAAATTTTGAACGAAAACTTAATTCTGCATGAAAATCCCATTTCTATAAATTAAGGGGGGGGGGGGCATTAGAACCCCTGTCCCCCTATTTATACTTATTCAATGAACACCTAATAACAGTCACGGAATCGCCTCATCAGAATGATCCTAATCTAAATTTTGAACGAAAACTTAATTCTGCATGAAAATCCCATTTATATCAACTAACGGGGGGCATGAGCCCCCCGTTCCCCCTCTTATACATATCGAATGAACTCCAAAAACTAATCAGGGAAGCGCCTTGTCAGGATATACCTACATACAAAATTTCAAGTGGATCCGATATTTTTATCATGAGTTATCGCGTTACGCACATACGCACATACATACAGAACGGACGGGCACATAAGCTCTCAGGCTATGATAGCCTGTGAGCTAAAAACAGAACTTTTCACAGAATTCTCCGTTTTATTGTGATTTTTGGACGAAATTTGCCGTTTTTGTAGCAAATCTTTTGACGAAATCTGCCGTTTTATCGCTATTTTTTGACGAAAGTTTTCATCTTTTGTGACTCATTTGACAAAAATTTTCGTTTTATCGGAATTTTTGGAAGAAATTTGTCGTTTTTCCACGATCTTTTGAAAAAATCTGCCGTTTTGTGACATTTTTTGACAAAATTAACCATTTTTTTTTTTTTTTTTGCAAATCTTGCCGGAAATTTTTTAGCGATTTTATGACGAAATTATCTATCCCACGGGAAGCGTATGAGGCTATTTTTACATTCCATCGCCGATTTCCTGTGTAATTTACGCGCTATAGCGCGTTCGGATCATCGCTAGAGGGCTGTGTTTTTTCAAATGTGGGGCAAGAAGGGCACTATTTTTTTTTTTGAATGAATGACACGAGGGGCGCTAGTTTTTGGATGAGGGGCAAGAGGGGCGCTATTTTTTAAACTAAAGGGCAGGAGGGGCGGAGCGCCCCCCTGAAACCCTCTGGGGGAAACTCTGCTTTCACTCAATTAAAACATTAGTTGATGAATATGACTAACTAATTAGTTTGACTGGACACTCAACTGTTGAAGCACATATTTTTATTTTGTTTTTATTTTTATTTTATTTATTTATTTATTTTTGTATCAAAATCTAATTATATTTTTCTAGCAAATCAGTTTCTAAGCTATAAAGTGCAAATACTAAATAAATCATTATAAAAAAAAAATGTTACCTCTTTTATGTTTTAAATCTTATTCTCTAACAACACTAGCATTCATTAAAAATTAATTTTTAACATAATATATAATACTAAATGACCTAAGACATACTTTTAGGGGTGATTTGACTCAGAGTGAAAAACCCTGAAAAATTAACTGATACAAAGTAAAAAACTCTGAAAATTATTGAATACAAGATATATTAATTTGAAAGGTCACATTTACTCATAAACAAAATTTGGAACAGAAAAAAAAAAAAAAAAACAATTTTGGAGCAGAAAAAGCAGTTTTTGGAGAAAGCAAAGAATTAAAAAAAAAAAAAAAAAGTATCGACAAAATAAGTTTTTAAAGCTGTAAAAACAGTTTTTGGAACAGAAAGTTTCACTCCAACAATAACTTTGTTTTCACAATCTTTTGACAAAATTCACAGCTTTTTTGTGATCTTTTCACAAAATTTGCCATTTTTCAAGCATTTTTCCATTCATCATTTTTTTTCGCGCCGCCCCGCCCGCCCTTCTCTATAAAATTTACCGCCCTGGTGGCCCCATCGTCCGAAAACCCCGCCCCGTCAGCCCTTTCACTCGGAAAATCGACCAGGAGAAAAAAAAGCGCCCTTTTAAGTTAATTTCATTGCTTATTTCAAACCAACTCTAAACTATTTGTAAACATTATGTAGCCCGATAGCTCCATTCCTAATCTGTCCCTTTTCACACCTGCCCCCCCCCCCCCCCACTAACCAAACCCCAACCTCTTTATATACAAACACCAATTACTTTCAGTAAAACTCTAGCACCCATACTGTCATAAATTTTTCTTTGTCTGTTCTGTACAGTGTCTCGACTACCGTGAAAATTCGCCGAAATAAGAAAAAAATAATTGTAATTTAAGAAATTACCCCAACCATTTGAAAAATGTTTCACTCGATACATTCATCTATCATTTTAAGCTAAATACCAGTTGTTTTATTGTGTATTATCCGTGCCACTGCTATAAATGACTTTATACATGCTGCAATTTGAAGGTACGGTTCGTTTAAGTTATATCACTCTATTGTCGCCAAGCATAAAAGTTGGCGACGAAAGAAACATTTCAAACTATTTAACATTGTTGGTGCAAAAGTAATCATTATTAAAATACAGCTTTGGCATATACTGTTATACTTGTAAGACTTTGGCATATATTGTTTGATTTTACAGAGCAGAATTTTGGTGATGGAGGTTTTAAACCAAAATCGATCGCAGCACATGCATCTGTGAATGGGTCCATCAGACATCGAATCAAAAAAGTTTTTTCCCAGTTTTTCCCAAGCCGATTGCTTTTTAGTTTTCTTTTTAGGTGGTGGAAAATCAAGAGTAATAGCTATAACATTTTCCGGCTTGTTAGAATCACTATTGGCACTCAAATTTTCCTGGTTAGAACCGACCGATAGTAAAACGCCATGGCTAGTGGATTGGTCGCCCTGGCGACATGATGTTTTACAATTAATCGGTTCGGCATTAAATTGCTTCCTTTTTCGTGATCGCCTTTCAACACGTAATTGGTTTTCAGCGGCTCAATAATCTTTTGATTTTATCTTTTTCTGCATTGAAAGACGTTTTTGCGCCAAACCAAATACAGTATTACTCAGTTATCCCGTCGACCAATTTCGCCAAATGATACGAATCGCCAAACTAATAAGCAACTTATACATGTTGACTGTGTTTAATATCATTGAATGCGATATTCACGTTCATTCATTTCTTTGGCTTCGGCTTTTTCCGTATCTGTTAATTTCCGTCTACCCATTTTTAAATTTGTTAGTTTTCTCCTTTATTACAATGATTTTAACCATTTTAATTTACTATTCAAATAAAAATTTTTCTAAAAGTAAAGAATTTAATTTAAATTCAAATAAAAACTCTTCTAAAAGTAAAGAAATTAATTTAAATTCAAAAGTGACCACATCATTCAAAAGTGGTAACATCTTTCAAAAGTGGTAACATCATCGGGTCCATTCTCCCGAAAACAACAACCATTTTTCAAATGGTTAAAAAAAAGAAAAAGGAAAGATCGCCAGCATCTCCTGGAGGATCCCCAGAAGTGGATGACCCGGGGGTCGTGAGTTGACACTTCAGAAAATGACCGCAAACACATGCACTTTGATTTATAGAGTGAAAGAGATGCACACACAGTACAGTGAGAAATTCACAGGAATGAATAATTTCTTTCCTCAGTTTTTAATATTACAGCCTGGTATCGACTGTTAGAATCAAAGCCCAAAACTCCCAAAAGATTAGTCATCTATATATTTTTTCGCACTGAAGCCAAAGAAAACTTCAAAGAAAAAGGCAAAGAGAAATATTAAAATATTATCTATCATATCAATGAAAGAAGTAAAAACTGGCCGTTTTGTCATAAACGTAAATGATTTTCTATTAATTTTAAAAGTATTTTCTCGATCTCTGATGCCTCAAACAGTCAACCATGAATTATGAATAAACAAGGGCAGTACGCAAACCTGGCCTTCTTGAATTGATCTGAATGAAAGAAATAATTTAGTATCTCACTTTTTTTTTTTTTTTTTTTGAGGGGGAGGGGTTAAATAGTTTATTCTGCTACATTGGAGTCTTTCTATAGTGCGAAAACTAGGTGCTAACCTTTCTCTTCATACTAATATTTTTTTCTTTCCTTTATTGGGAAAAAGCTAGTTTCGTTTGAAGATATTCTTCAATCAATTTGGTTTTATCCAATAGCGTAGCTATGTTTTTTGGCGCCCGGGGCCAGCAAGAAATTTTGTGCCTCAACCCCAATAGATATATAACAATCTCTCAATTTGGCGCCCCTAGGCCTCGGCGCCCGGGGCGGACGCCCCCTTTGCCTCCCCCCCCCCTTAGCTACGCCACAGGTTTTAGCATTGTATTTGCCGCGTCACACTTCCGCTTTATTGCCCCTACCGATCGTATGGTACACTAACTTTATGAATCTACTCTATTTTCTTACATTTCCAACTTTAATTCATCGAAAATTCATTCATTTTTTCTTGCTTCACTATAAAAGGTTTATTTTTACTATAAGAAATAATTGCCCCTCATTTCATTTCAGATAATGACTCACAATACCGGATATTCTTTAAGAGTCTTAGTTGATGGTTATATAATGTAAACACATCGCGAAAGAAACTCAAAATATCAAGTACATTGAAAGATAAATGTTTTCTATTTTCATCCTTTATCTTCTTGCTTAGTAAAAGTCTGTGTCCCGAATCAAATTAGCTGGACTAAATATTTTATTCAAAATAAGTTTCGTTTTCAGCTTATTAATTTTCTTTCAATTTAAAATTCATATTCTTTTTATTCCATAAGTCAAGCACCAAAATGATCGTACGATCTGCTCTTGCGGCTTGCCGTAATGATTCTATACTATATTATTATTATTTTTTCCTCTTTTTTTTTTTTTTTTTTTTTTTTTTATTAGCATCCGGTGCTATTTCTTTCAGACAAGCTAAAAATGTCGTGTCATCAGCCCTGAATTTTCTAGTCAACCGATTTTGATAATTATTTTTTTAAATGAAAGCTATTTATTTGTAGTTGTGCCCATTTTAATTATTTTTTAATTTATTTTCATTTTTATATTTTATTTTTAATTTTAAAAGTTTTTTCATGACATTTCCTCAAAATGGTGGCAACACAGTTTAGCTTTTCTCTCGATAATAAAAATTTATTTTCTAAAATGATTGCGTATAATTATGCACTAATTGAGTTAAAAAAATATATATTTACTGAGAAATAATATTAATAATGTAAATAAAATGACAGAAAATAATTTATGATAAAAATTAATGTCTGAATCAAAATAAGAGAAATTTCAAATGAGGAAAATTATGTCATTCAGCAACCAGATAAAAGGGAATTACAATATTATTATGGAGGCCTTTTTCATGAACAGTAACTTTTAAAGAACATTTGAAGAGAAAATGACGTCACTATTTAAAACATTGTATTTTTATTCATAACGATATTAGGTACTACTCTGTTATCCCGTCGACCAATTTCGCCAAATTATACAAATCGCCACATTAATAGCCAAACTATACATATTGACATAACTTTTATTTTAAATAACGAAAAAATAAAAAAATTAGTAGAATATTAATAAAAATATTAATAAAAATCACGTAATGACATTTTAAACACATGAATCGTATTTAATGTCATTGAATGTGACATTCACGATCATCCATTATTGGCATTTAATCTTATAGTTTGGCGATAATTTTTTGGTCGATGGGATAACGCAGTAGTACACGATATTATTTTTTTTCTTTTTTTTTTTAAATAAAGCTATTTTTCTGTGAGTGCATATAAAATAAAATTTCTGAATTTCGCCGGCACTCATATTACAGTTTTAACTGTAGATGTGCGAATATATGAATGCAAAATTGTAACTGGCAAATTTGACATTTACTTTGTAAATATATTTATTATATATTGATTCAATAATGTAATTACTTTTGCTTTTTTTAAAACCAAATCGATCGTGTCTTTTAAACATTTCATTCGTCGAATTCGACGGGATTCCATTCGTTTTATTGTTAAATTGCATTTCCTTTTACTCAGAGTCTATAAAAAAAGCGTTTAAATTAAAGAAAAAATCCCTTTTTGATGAATCTAGTCAATGAAGAAGTAGCACGTCAAATTGTATCTCTTTATTATTCCGCAATTCCAATGTCTCAGAGAGAAACTGCTATTCAATTGGGTATTTCACGCCGTTTTGTTTGCTATTATATTGATAAACACAAGAAAAGAGAAGTTAGTTCATTGCAATCTAAACGGGGTCGCCCTTCTAAAAAACTTCTATCGATTTTTTTTTCTAATCGGAGGCGAAACTGAATTCTGCAATGGTAGAATCTACATTCATCTTGTTTTTTTTTTTTTTTTTTTTTGCAAGAGCAATTTTGCTATTGGAAGTCTCTTCTTTCAAACATAAAAATGATCCTACGAATGTATCAACCAATTTACGTTGCTAAGTGCAGAAAAAAACTACTGAGTTGTCAAAAAAGAAAAAAAAAAAAAAAAAAAAAAAAAGAAAGAAAAACCAAAATTTTTTTCCCATCATTGTTAGCAAGGAAAAAAAAAAAAAAAAAATCCATATCTCCAACGTAAGTTGACAAATTTCTTTCAAATTTTCAGCAAGTTGAAATGATAGTAAGTTAGGCAGTGTAATAAATGTTTGTTAAAATCTAACCAGTTTTTAGAAAATTACAATGCCTGCCAAAAATTTCCACTATACAGAAACTGCGAAGAAAGAGTAGTTTATTACCCTCGCTAAATGAAATCGGAAATCTACTGTTGTTTACTCAATCAGATCATCAAAACTTTGGATGGATCATGTTTTGCTGTGCAGAAAAGAACCATGACGAGATTATTTATTTATTTTTTCTCTTTTTCATTAAGAGGTGATTTTAAGGGACAATTTTGAGTAAAAAAAAATATTTTCTGAAATTTACATCAATTTTTCTGAAAGGTTGCAAGAGAGTCTGGGGGGTGGGGGGAAGGGGGGCATCCACTCTCGGTACAATGGATATTTTCTTTTTCTTTTTTTAATTTTCTTTTTCTGGCGATTCTTTGACAAAATTTAGAGTTTTTAAAACGATTTTTGATAAAATTTGCCGTTTTTTCGACGTAATCTGAAGAAATTAGTATTTGTTTCGTGAACTATGGATGAAATTTGCGATTTTTCACGATAGTTTGATCCCATTTTTTCCGCGATTCTTTGACGATATTAGCATTTTTTTTTCTTTTGAACGATTGACTATTTATCGAATATCGCGATGGATTTTATATTCAAATTTTCAGAATTAAAACCATTTTTTTTTTTTTTTTTTTTTTTTAAATTTTCGGATAATTATCGCCTTATTTTTTCAAAAAAAATGGAACAGAATCACTCCTTAATCAAAGATACTTTTATGAAAACTTATATTTAGCTTTTAGAGAAAAAATCATCTCAAATTTACTTCCTTTTACTTCAAATAGCTTCCTTTTTTACTTTTTTTTTCGATTAAAATATTTGTTTTAATATTAAAGTTTTTATTGAAAATGCATTCTTGACATAAATCATGCCCCCCCCCCCCCTTTTTTCCCTCCTTGCAAAAAGGGGGCAGTAGATTTTTTTTTCTTTTAATTAACAGAAAATGATCTGAAATTCGGAATCGCCGAGGTCCGGAGGGTTCCAGATTTCGGATTTTGTACTTATTAGCAAGTCAGTCGAGTTCTGTTAAAACCTAAAACTCTACTCAAGTTTTTTTTTTTTTTTTTTTTTTTTTTTTTATGGTCTTTATCGAAAAATGGAAAACATTATTTGATTTTACAGTTTTATAGTTAGAGCATCACTGCACTTATAAGTAAAAAACAAAAAAGTTATTTGAAAGTAGTTAGTTTGAATTTGAGAACAGTTTTAAGAAAAATGCCAGCACGGCAAAGTGAAAACAGATTTTCAAACGGAACCGTTAAAAAAAAAAAATAAAGGATCTGGGGCCAGATGGTAAAGAAAAAAAAATCCACATTAGTAATTTTATTTAATAACTTCGTTTGAAAATAATAAAATTGAGATTTTTCTGTGTATCAGCTGTTTTTATGTAATTTTTTGAAAACAAGGACCAAAATTAAGTGTCTGAAAGATTTTACGGATGCAAAGTAAGCAAAATAAGTGTAAACTACGCTGTCCTGATTTTATTGCTATTCGAAGAGAAATCATAGGAAAGGTACTGCAAAATAGCAGGACACTCCCTTGTTCTTCCCCACTGTGAGGGTTTTTCTGAATAACAGAGAAAAGACTACTAAATTGAAGAAAAAGAAGAGAGAAACATGTCAAAAACTTTCTGCAATGACGCATTATCGTCCGTTTAATCTGCGAGATTTACGACCAATTTGAGGCAACAGAAAAGGTGGAAATGTGCTTGTTTTCGGTCTTTTTTGGAATATTTAAAGGGTGAAGGAATTGCTTCCCCTTGTTTTTAGGAAAGGAGACGTTCACTTTTCATTGGAGAAAAGGCGATTGGTGAAAATTTCCACCAGTTTCAGTAAAGACCACAATTCCAGTATCAGAATCGTACAGTTCGTGCCAAGTTAGTTGAGTGTGTTAAATTGTATAAGATTTTTAAGTTCTTATTCAGCCTTAATGTCTTCAGAGAAAAATGGTGGACATTAATATTATATAGTTTGGAAAGAAAAAATAAAGTCATAGTTCTAATGTATTCCCATCGCCCAGGAAAATATAGGTAAGTATTTATTTATTTTTTTTTAATTTGCAGCATTATCGAAATCAATGTAATAATATTATATATGTACCCATTTTAAATCTAAAAAAATCGTCAAAAGTTTCATAAAATTTTTTATATATTGTATAAAGGAGAAAAATTATACTGGGCTAGGCTAGAACACTGAAATGGCCTTCTGTTGTTACTTAATGCTAAAAAATCGCCGCAAAACATAATAAAAACGTTAAATTTCGCATTTAAAAAAAATGACGCAAAATTCCAAAAATCACATCCCCTCCCCCCTCATAGAAAAGGAAGAAAAAAATCATCTGCTTTCCGTTTGTCAGCTCATGAAGTTTAAAACTTTTAAAAGTTTTTTTTTTTTTTTTTTTTTAATAATTCTGTTGTATTCAATTTGTTACTCTACTATATCAATAAAAAATCATAAAAAAATTTCTGCCACACTAACCCGAAATTAATGTTTCTCCTTTCCCACCTCCTTATTAAGTACACAAAATATAAACCATTTAAAACTCCTTATTTTCTTTTATTTAAAATCTTTAATAAGATAAATAAATAACAAGGGATTCAATAGTTCCTTAAAGGGGAAAAAACTTTCTTTTGATTCCTACCTCATTAAATCAAAAATCTTTCAAAGTCTTTTTTCTTCTTCTTTAACTGTTGCTTCATTTTGCTATAACAATGAAAAATCGATCATGTAATTCCACCCCCCCCCCCCATCCAAGATTGAATATTCCTCTCCTCCTCTACCTAACATACTTTAATGAATTTGAAACTTTTAAAACTCTTATTATTATTATTATTGTCTTATTTGTAAATCTTTAGTATAGTAATTTATCAATCATCTAATAAACTCCCTCCCCAAACCCTTCTCAAGAAAATATACTATTTTTCCTTTCGATTTCTACTAATGTGTAAAAAATCATGTTATTTACAAAATAAACAACTATTAGTTGTTTTTTTTTTTCAATAAATAAATAACAATACAGTAGAAAAAATGTAAGCTTGGCTTGTAGAAGGAAAGGGAAAGGAAGGTGAGACTGGGGGAAATATAAAATTCTAGAAAGGGAAATATACGATTATTTTATATTGTCGCTGCAAAGTGTGAGAGTGGGGGGAGGGGGGGCAGGGGTGATTCTCGTTCGAAAATTCCGAAAATTTAAGGCATTCTCTTCCGAAAGTTTGAAATTGGGTTATCAGTTCCGCATAGTTGCCAACTTGTACGGTTTTGCGCACGGAAAAAACAATCGCGGAGAAATGCAAATTTCGTGAAAGGATCACCGAAAAAGCACACATTTCGTCAATATTTCATGGCAAAACGACAATTTTGTCCATGTTTTTGTCAACGAACTTTATCAAGAGATCGCTGAAAAACGCGAATTTCCTGTGCGGATGGCGGAAAAAAAACGGCAATTTCACCAAATATCGCAAATAAAACGCTAATTTCGTCTGAAGACCGCAGAAAAACGTCGATTTCGTCTAAAGGTTGCGAACTTATGGACAATTTCTTTAAAAGATAGAGAAAAAAAAACGTCGTTTTCGATAAAAGATCGCTTAAAAATATTTTATCAAAAGATCATTGAAAAAAAAAGCCGATTTCATCAAAAGATGACGGAAAAAAACGCCGATTTCGTCAAAAGATCGTGGGGATAAAACGCCGTTTTCGAGAAAAGATTGGGTAAAAATGAAAATTTTGTCTAAAAATCGTAAAAAAACGCTGATTTCATAAAAAAAAAAAAAAAAAACCACGAGAAAACGCCGATTTCGCCAAAAGATCGCGGGAAAATTGACGATTCCGACAAAAGATCGCAATAAATCGCCACTTTTGTTAAAATATCGCAGATAAATCGCTGATTTCGTCTGAAGATTGCGGGAAACGGTGATTTCGAAGATAGCTGTTAGGGGGGGGGTAACTCGCGGAATTCCCCCCTCTCCCGATTTCCGAAAATGCGATGTGAATTTCCGAAAATTTTTTTCACCCTGAATAACCCCTGGGGGGTAAAGGGGGAGATGAAAATACTTTTTTAGGAATGGGGGAAGTTCGATTAGTTGATTATTTATAATTACATTAATGTGCCCCTTTTTTTTCAATGTGCCCTTTTATGGCAAAGTGCGCCCCGCCTGCCCTTGATCCTAGAATGAACTCTGATATAACAAATCTATAATCTATAACATCTATATTACTTTTGTATATATTTTATTAGACAGAAGGTGGTGCTGTGGCACATCATTTAAAAAACAAACTTATTTGTGTGTACAACGATGAAAGATATGACTGGCAATTGTTAATGCAGATTAATAACTTGTAAGTAGCCAATATGCATAAGTTGAAGGCAGTTTATATTGAGTGACTCTAAAAAATCAATATACAAATCCCCAGATCCACAACAATTGATGTGTATTATTATTATTTTTTCATTTTGAATTTCTTTGAACACCTGTATTTGTGTATCCTTTTCACACCTCCAAGGTTAATCTTTATATGATGTCTGCTATAGTGAAATTAAGGCAAAGTTTGGAATTTGACCTATAGTATGAAAAAAAAATAGTGGTAAAAAAAATCACTTTTAAGTTTGATTCTCATACAGTTATAATATCTGCATTCTATTTGGATTCTGTTTATTGGACAGGAGGACTACAGTGCACTACAAATTATTAAAAAAGAAGAGACTTCTGTAGTTTCACTTTTCTACAATGCTAATTTTGACAACTGCATTATATGGTTGGTTATATAATTTGAGAGAGATTCACAGTCAAAGAAAAGCAAGCAATTGTTCAGATATCAGAATGTATTAATTTTAAGACCATTCCAGAAGAATCAGGGAAAAGATGAACAAACATCAATGGCCAAATGCTTTAAACATTCAGACAAATAGTTTCAATAAGACAATAAAAAATGATAGAAATTATTGGATTATTATTCCAAAATAGTATTCAAAAGTCAGAAATAAAAAAATTATACTCATGAGCAAGTCGAAATAAACTAGCTAATTCCAACTTTACGGAAATTTCTGGCAAAACAGGAAATAATTTCTACAGTGAGACAGTTAAAATTAGGAAAATTGGGAGACAAAATATCACCTGTTGTACGATAAATAACTACAATCAGCATAGCTTTCAGTCAAATGATTTTACTCTATTCTCTTCCCTGTGCAATTTGATACATCCATTACAATTAGGAATGTAACATGATAACTTTCCAGTAACATACTACCAACAAAATAAATAAATTTCCTGTACCAGCAAAAGTATCTGAATTGATTCAACAGTAGAAAAATAGTCAAGAAAAACAATGATTCCATATATAGAAATTAGTCTATAAATAGCAAAAATGAAAATGTAAAACTATGCCAATCTATACTAATATTATAAAGAGGAAAGATTTGATTGTTTGTTTGTTTGTTTGAATTGAATAGGCTCCGAAACTACTCGACGGATTTGAAAAATTCTTTCACCGTTGGAAAGCTACACTATTTCCGGTGAACATAGGCTAATTTTTAATTGATTTATTCAAATATTTTTCTTAATAATTCAAAATTTCATTATTTTTCATACAGAATCAATTAAAATTTTTCCGATAAAAAATAACCATTTTTCTTTCCCGTTGCCAAGAAAATGTAATCTGGAATAATAATAATAATTAATTAATTAATTCAATTAGTAATTATGGAACAAAACAATCTGTATAATTTTAAAATAGAAAAGAAAAATAATGAAATAGTTTACTGATAAATAAACGACTATTACATTACTGGATTACCACGTGAGGCATAAAATCACAATTTTGTTGTAATCGTGCCAACGTGATCCGTAGATGATATCTGCATCTAAATAATATTGGCAATATCATTGTTTATATAATTTGTTTACATTATTTGGCAATACTTGATCTCCCATCGACCAAAAAACTCTCGCCAAAGTATAAGGTTAAATGTCAATAATGGATGATCGCAAATGTCACATTCTTTTGACATTAAATATGTTTTACATAATTATTACATCGTCAACTAATTTTAATTCGATGTTTTATCTCAACTTCTATTAATATTTTAGTAATTTATTAATTCTTTGGTTATTTAAAATAAAAATTATATCCATTTGTATAATTTGGCGAAATTGATCGACGGAATAATCAAATGGTACCAAATTGTTTACACTCTATCTGGATATTTAGGTTCATAAAATTAGCGTACTTATCGAGTCTCCGCCAAGTCATATGCCAAGCAGTCATTAAATCTGCGTTTTAGCCTTACTATTATATCTTTTTCATCTGCAGTTACTTTACCATCACTAAAAAAGGGTACTTCTAGGTTATCCCGTCGACCAATTTCACCAAATTATACAAATCGCCAAACTAATAGCCAAACTATACATGTTGACATAAATTTTATTTTAAATAACGAAAAAACAAATAATTAGTAGAATATTAATACAAATATTAATAAAAAGTCGAAATAAAAATCACTTAATGACATTTTAAACATGCGAATCGCATTTAATGTCATTGAATGTGATATTCACGATCATCCATTATTGGCATTTAATCTTATAGTTTGGCAATAATTTTTTGGTCGACGGGATAGCCTAGAAGTACTTAAAAAAGAAATATTTTGAATGTGAAGGAGAAATCATTATCATGAAAAAATACTTGCAATTAATTTATCATTCATTCTAATAAAAAAAGGTACTACTAGGTCATCCCGTTGACCAAAAAATTATCGCCAAACTATCAGATTAGATGCTAATAATGGATGATCGTGAATGTTGCATTCAATGACATTAAAGACGATTCGTGTGTTTAAAATGTCATTAAATGATTTTTATTTCGTCTTTTTATTAATATTTTTCTTACTATTTTACTAATTATCTGTTTGTTTAGTGCATATTTTAGTGTATTTTTTATGCTTAATTGAATGGTACTAAGCAAATTTTTTTAAATCCAGTACTTGGTGAGATACTTCACATTTTCCTAATTTGGCGATGTCTTCGGCGCAAAAACCTGAGATTTTGAATCCTTATCTATCTATCTATCTATCTATATATATATGTATGTATACATACATATACAGTAAAACCTCGTTACAACAATACTTTAGGGACCAAATAAATATATTGTTGTAGAGGGGGTTATTGCTATATCGAGGGCCTACGTACTTTGGGCATTTAATAAGGATTTCGTTTTACTTTAAGATATACACTACTTAAGTATTTATATTTAGAATAAAATAATTGGCAGAGTGTTAATAGTAATAGTTAATAATGTAAAAAATTTTTTAAAAAATTTCGAAAATGAGCACAGAATGATGAAAGGTATATAAAAATTTTCGAAATTTTTTATTTTAAGGAATGGATGTAAAATGCAACAAAATAACATAAATTTTGTCTATTTTGTTGAAAACAAACTTTTGTAGATAACAAAACTATTTTGCTGAAAACTATTTTTGTTGAAAACAATTCAATATTTTGGTGTGTTTATTATCTTTTAACAATTAAGTCAACGAAAAAGGTATGCATTGAGTCTAGTACAAGAAATTGATTTTCATTTGTCGAGTAAAGTCTTGAAAAAAATGTCTGTAAAGAATTTACAGATTGAAGAGCTTTCTGTGATAATAATACGAATTTTGATGGACCTGTATCAGTTGGATAAAGGATAAATTGTATAATTATCATCATTATCTTCTCCTATCACCATCCTGTTGTTTTCTACCTCATCAGCAGTTTCAAAGAGAGAATGTGTTCATCAATATTTCCTGTAAAAACCAGAAGGTCTTCATCTGCTGTTTAATAGTCTTACATGCCGATTCCAGATTTTTTGCCACTTCTTTTATCAAGTTAGGATAAAGATTTTTGGATGTTCCAAACACTTTCTTGATCATACGAAAGATCTCATGCAATGAAATTTTCATCACAATCGGTTTTGTTATCTTCATGACAAAAATCAACCTTTTTCCAACAATTACGATTGTTTTTCTCTGTTATTTCCCACCAACTTCCAGCAATATTGTCACATGCTTTCCTCACATTTCAGCTTTAAAAGGGTCTTCTATTTTATTTTCAAAATGTAAAAGTATTAACTCTGTCAACCGTTTTATGTAATATCCCTTAAAACACTTAATTATACCCATATCTCGAGTCTGCAAAATTGAAGTACAGTTGGCAAGTAAAAAAAAAATAATTTCTAGATTTTGCAATTTTAAAAATGAGGCATGAGCGCAGCAATTGTCTACCAACAAAACGATTTTTTCCTTTCTCTTCTGCATTGCTTTCTGTAATTTTTGTAACCATTCAGAAAAAAATTTAGAATTTATCCAAGACTTTTTATTGGCTTTATATTCTAAGGAAAGACTTTTCAGGTTCTTAAAGCACCTTGGATACTATGTATATCTGTGCTTTTTGTACACAGAAGAACAGTAAGTTAGTGTTCCGATTTCTTCCCTCCATAACACTTTTCACTTTTGAACGCCTGTGTCCAATCGAGTAGGAGTTGGAAAAACAGGCCAGGTTCATCTGCGTTAGAAACTTCTTCTGAAGCATACTTTTTATAAGATTTTTTTCAACATGTTTTGCCGCTATTTAAATGCGCCATTAATCGGGATGGACTTTTTCTCTCCGTAAACTTCCTGAAAAATTATTCCGTGACGATCCCAAAACACATCAGCCAACCGTTAATACTTTTAAAATTTTTGTTCCTTAGCGTTGCTGCAAATTTACGTGCTTGTGCACATAACAAGGGTTCATTTATTGGAATATTTGTTGCCTTCACCACTTCGTACCAAACAGCAGCATCAATGTTTTCATTTGTCACAACTTTCAGTCGTTTACGCTGTGCGTTAATTGTAATTTAAACTTATAATATCTTCGATATGTTTCTTCTTCTTTGGGAACATTTAACAGTAGATTTCGATAATCCGTATTTTTTTAGCTGTATCAACCTGTTTCATTCCCTCATCAATATCGTTAATATCATTGATTTTAACTCAAAAAGATAGTTGTTTTACAAAACAAAGTTTTTTCTCAGTATTCAAAAACCAAATTATCGTTATAACACGAGAAAATAGCATTAAATTTTTAAAAGAATAATCGTTTTACAGGGGTTTATTGTTCTAGAGAATATCGTTATATTGAGGAGAGGATAACATTAGTTTATATGCAAGTTTAGCGGGACCAGGAAATATTACTGTAGTACAGGGAGTTATTGTTGTATCGGATATCGTTGTAGCAAGAGTTTACTGTATATATATATATATATATATATATATATATATATACACACATATATATATATATATATATATATAAATCTCTCCTTTAGGAAGTTCATCGGATGGTCTAAAATAATAACATGTTTTACCATATCTCAGAAGCAAATTCAGGTAGAAGCAATTCAAGTGGAATTCAAGATAAAAAAAAAACCTATTAAAAAATTTTAATTACTTTAGTACTTTTGTAATTTGTCAGTTATTTAGTCATTTTAGAGGTATTTTGTCGCCAAAATGAACTTTGAACTGACCAATGTAAGATTACATAAATCAGACAAAAATTGTGGTTATTTGATTCGATATTAAGATTGTTTATTTAAATATATTTCGTTTGATTCAAGAATATTTTAGAGAAACTGACCAGCGTAGCGGGCGGAGGCTGCTAGTATTTCCATAATCAGACTTTTATCAGGATTACAATACTTTCCTTACAGTGCATATGTCTAAAAAGTATTAATTAGGCTTTAAGGACTACTGGTAAAAAATGTATTTATAAAGGATATAAAAAATGAAAAATATAAATAAGAAATTGGAAATTCTTTATAAGAACAACAGGAATGCTGCACGAAATAGAATAAACATTATGTGAACATTATTTGGAAAGAAGAATAACAATGTGCATTTAAAAAACAGTTGTTGTGCAACATGAATGTTATTTTAGATTAGAAATAAAAAGTGATAGGTCAAAAAACTTTGTGAAACACAAATTACCTTCTTTTTCATAGAGAACCGTAAATGGTTCTATAAGTTTATGATTCACACATTCAACAACACCCATTCTTGCTTTCTTCTCGTCTTCAAATGATCTGGAAGAAAAACAAAAAGAAAACCGTGATAAAACTTCCAAAGTAGTTTAGTTTCTAAATGAAATATAAGTTAAAAACTGAAAAACATGTAAATTTAAATTTATTTCTCCATGGTAACAATAACAAATACATATATAAACTGAGTTATAACTTTTTAAAAAAATTGGGGGTAATGAGAAACTAGCTTAAAAAAGTAAAACCTATAACAAAGATAACATTTATTTATCTCACTAACCACCAAATATATGACAATTTTTTTCCTTACATGAAACATTTTATAAAATACTAGTAACTGTTATTACAAAACTGTCGTACATTAGAAACAAAAGAAGATAAAATATATAAATTGATTTTAGTTGATAAAATATTATAATTTCATAAAATTGACATCTCAAAATTTTACTAGAAATTTATCTCAGCCAGATATAAGAAAAGATATAATGCAGAATACAAATATTATAAAGATGTCTGGGAGTACAAGTCAGAAAAACAGAAGTATGAAATTCTCTGACTTTTCCAAGTATATTTCAGGAAATTTTCAATTTAATGGTATTGTGTCAACTGGGCACATTAAAAGTAAAATAGATAAATATATCCATTGTAAATATAAAAAATTTTCAACTTTATATAATCCTGGTTAGAGATGGGAATGGTCGGAAAAAAAACCCAGAAAAATTGAGAAAAAAAACGGTTTTTTTCGGAAGGCTTATTTTTCAATTTTTCCAAACTGGAAAAATTGAAATTTCATTTATGAAATAATATAGTGAAAATTTTGTAATAGCTACATTCTTATACTTTTTATTTTATTTATTTTTATGTTGAGTGTCTCACATGAAAATTTTAATGTGGGTAATCTGATCTCTGAGCAGAAATCTGTTTGAGAAGACTTGAAAGGATCCTTCATATTTTTTTCTTGTTTGAAACACAAGACCCTTTGCAAAATTTCTCTTGAAAATAGACATTTCAGAAAAAGTTTAATCAACAAATTGAATCTTTCGCAAGTGCAGTGATTGAAGAAAAAAAAAATCTCATGCCATACAGCAGCTGAATCTTATTAAGTTGAATATATGTATGTAAATAACCTTATTAAAAATTTCTAAATAGGAACCTAAAGATAGTAATAATTTCTTATTCAAAAATTCTGAATATATGTTGTACAAGTATATACAAAAAGTTCACAATTTCACAAAAACTTGATTACATGAAAAAAATCTAGATATGTAATTAAATGCAACTTCTCTTTTTAAAAATTAATTCAAGTGTAAAATTATTGCAATAATATGCCGATTAATGGAAATGATAAAATTAAAAATTCAACATAAAATTTTGAAGTATGCATTTATTATTTTAATCTATCTTTTCAAGAAGTAAGTATTAAATTCGTGAAAAATTTGACTTCGAGTTTTTGGTGTATTTAAACGTTTTAGAAGGTCCTGAACACGTTTTGATGGTTTTTTGAAAATATCTGCCACTCTGTGAGTCTGTATGTGACAAATTTTATGGGCACTCTATCTCAAGAACTGATGCACATAATTTCACAAAACTTTAGATTCAATTACTTTGATATAAACTCAAGATGTTTAGTTATTAGTGTATATCGCCAAACCGATGGTGCTGCTATGCTGCATTATTCATAATTTCCACAATAGTTCTATCTCAAACTAATGTATGTATTTTTATAAAATTTTAGATAAAGTTAATCTTTGACATGACTTGGTGCTCATTACTTTTTGATGTAAATTGCTCAACAGATGACACTACTAGGCTGCATTATTCAAGATTATCGCAATAGCTTTACCTCAAGGACGATTTAAAAAAAAAAAAAATCAAACTACAGCTTCAGACACTTTCTGATATATATTAATGCTGTTTAGTTTTTGGTGTAAATTGCCCTATAGGTGGCACTACTATGCTGCATTTTTCAAGATTTCGTTATAGCTGATTAATTGAATGTTTTTTCGAGGTCTTGAATCTAAAATTGACCTCCATTTTGCCTCCATAATGTACAGTAATATTGCAAAAACATGGGCAGTTTGCATTAGAAAAGTACAACTGCAATGAAAAAAAAAAACCCATATTTTATTACAAGTAGCTATGTTCCAAATTATATTTTCCCGCTTGATTAAACTTTGAATTTTTGTAGTTTTCTAAAGCACAGTAGAAGTTTATCTCTGTATGTAACTGCTTTTGTTAATTCCTCAAATAGTGAGCATTTTCTATTTGTAGTGTTCTGTTTTCAAAACTTATGAATTCCACAGGGGTGATTCTGAATGAAATTTTTTTCCCGGAAATTCGCATCGCATTTTCAGAATCGGGGGGGGGGGGGGGGGGGGGGGGGTGTCCTCCCCCCCTTTAGCGATCTTTGGACAAAATCGGCATTTTCCCACTATCTTCAGACGAAATCAGCAATATTTTAGCGATATCGGCGATGCATTGCGATCTTTTGCCAAAATCGGCGGTTTTTCCGCGATCTTTAGACGAAATCGGCGTTTTCCCATGTTTTTTTAAAACGAAATCTGCGTTTTTTTTGACGATCTTTAGGCAAAGTTTGCTTTATAACGCGATTTTTTCTCGAAAACGACGTTTTATTCCCGCGATCTTTTGACGATATCGGCGTTTTTTCCATGATCTTTTGATGAAATGGATGTATTTTTTCAAATATTCTTTTAACAAAATATTTTTAAGCGATTTTTTATCGAAAACGGCGTTTTTCCCGCGATCTTTTAACGAAATTGGCGTTATATCCGCAACCTTCAGACGAAATCTGCGTTTTCCCGCCGTCTTCAGAAGAAATCAGCGTTTTGTCTGCGATATTTGGTGAAATTGCCGTTTTTTTCGCGATCCGCACGGGAAATTCGCGTTTTTCATCGATCTTTTGACAAAGTTCGTTCAAAAAACGTTGACGAAATCGTCGTTTTTTCATGAAATATTGACGAAATGTATGCTATTTCGGCGATCCTATCACGAAATTTGCATTTCTACGCAATTGTTTTTTCCGCGCGCAAAACTGTACAAGTTGGCAACTATGCGGAACTGATAACCCAATTTCAAATTTTCGGAAGAGGATGTCTTAAATTTTCGGACGAGAATCACCCCTGGAATTCCACTCTTAGAAATATAAAATTACCATGTGGAATCATTATTGAATATGGTTTCTTATTCAAGAATAGAATACCAGATTTCAGGGTAAAAAGAAAAAAAAATTACATTTAATTAAACTTTATATATATATGTATATATATATATATATTGGTTTAAGTGAGTAAAAATCTAACAGTCAATAAATCCTATGCTATTTTTTAGTTGCAGACCTGAGTAAGCCAAAGTAAAACTTAGTTTTGTTTGAATTTAGATTATAAAACTAAATCAAAACTTTTTTGAGTTGAAATTGGAAAGCTATACCAAAACTAAACCTATTTTATAAAGGAAATAACTAGTATCATTTACTTAAAAACTATACTTATGTAAATGGAATGCATAATTTATTTCATTGCAAACTGCAGACATATTGGCTCAGGTTTTTACATTAGGTCAATTGGTAGTTAAACATGTAACTGAAAAATCATTTCAACAGAGATATGATATAACAAACAATAGCGTTTCATAAAAATCCTTAGGCTGTTGAAAAAACTAAACTTTTAAAAGCAAGCTTTGCTGCTTTCTTTTTATTTTGTAATATAAAGTGAAAATAATTTTCATTTAATACATATAAATGGGAAAAAATGTTTATTATTTAATATTCTCTAAGAAAATATAATGTATTTGGGAGAAACAGCCATGAAAAATCAATTTTTCCGTTTTTCCCGAAAAAAAAAAAAAAAAAACAGTAAAAAACCGGTTTTTTTCCACCACTTATATTTTTCCGGAAAATTTACATCTCTAATCCTGGTTGACATTTTTACATATGCAACCTCCCCCTCTTTCCTCACACAAACACACACCTCAAAAAAGAAAGTTCTTAGCATAGAACTATAATAAAAATTGCGTTTCTTAATCATTTGAGTGTATCAAAGTATTCCTTTTAACTGGAAATATACATATATGCACACTACTAATTGAAATAATCCCAACAAAATATCAACAATTAAAACATTATTTCAATGATTTTCAATTAGCTAAAAAAAATCTAGTAAATTTCTTTATATATTAAGAGGAATTTGAGTGCACAGCACCTACCTTAATGTAAAAGGCATACTTGAAAATCGTTTGTCCACTTCACTAAAAAAGGCTGGGGAACAAAAAGAAAAACATAAAAATTAATAAAACATCAATGTTTAAGAAGGTAATTCACTTAAAAAATTATATTTAAATTAGGAAAGTTTTGATAAAGCTTTCTTAATAAATATACAGACCATAAGGTATCATTAAATTCAAGAAGCTGTAATTACAACAAATGTCTATACATTATTATATGTAAACTGGATTCTGGAAAAAATATTTCTCAGTAGCAACAATTTTTTTTCTTCTTAGCAATATATCAAATATGAAATAAAACCATTTATTCTGAAGTCAAGCAATTCATTTCAGAAATCAATGTTAATAAATAAAATCAATAAGTTCTTATTTAATATCTTTGCGTACGGTGAGCAATTGCATATTATACTGGCGAACAATTAATGCTAAAGTATGAAGACAATTTATAAAACAAAAATTGAAGTGAGAGAACTAGGTATCAAATTTAAAGACACATAATTTTGTTATTGTGAAACGCAATAATTTAGTTGCATTTGATGACTAATGACTACTAATTTCTAACCCTGCTGAAAACTAATGTTCAACCAAAACAGGTTTTAAAGACCCAAACCAAAACCTGGTAATTTTCTTATTTTCAGTTTGAAAACAAAATTTTCCAAAATTTTTTAAAGTGATTAATACTTACATAAAGATACATAATCAAACATACACAGAAGCACATTTCTAGTAAACAAATAAGACATACATATGTACGAATATGCATAAGTTAAAAGAAAAACAAAACATGTCTCCCCCCCCTTCGACAGAATCTCAAAGGTGGTTTTGAAATGGCACCCATGCTTGAAATTTTTTTCCCTCTCGGGCCCAATTTGCTCTCTGTATATCACAATTTACATTTTATAACTGATTTTTGTAAACGATTATCTGTTCTAGAACTTTCTCAAAGAGCACTGAAAACATTTCTGCAGCTCTTTATAATTTTTTATTACGTGTTGAGTCAATCATGACCATGGATCTCGCTGTTCCTCGCAAGTGCGCCAAATTGCTTCATTTGGCGAGTAAACGAACTATAAGAGTCGCCAAATTGCAAATGCTCAATTTCTGCTTTATTTGTCTGCATGCCAATATGGCTGAGATTCTTATCCATGTTTCTGAATGATTGATGCAACTTTATATGTTCAATCGTGCCATACCATTTACATAGCCTTATTTATAGAGATACGGACTTATTACTTGTTCCGTTTAGCAATAGTCAAAGACACAAAAAATTATGCAGTAAGTATTTGTCAGTTGTAAAAACACAAACAAAATTACTCGCATCAAGTGCCAAATAGAGAAAAGTCTTGTTGAAATTATACACTTACTTTTCTATCTATTAATTGCATCTAAAGTATCATTGGCCGATACTTTTTTTCTAGCGGTTTAACTCAAAATCTCACTATAATGTTTAATGTATATTTTCACAAGAATAAATAAACCTGATAAATCAAAGATGGGCTATTTTGAATTTTTATTTAGACTGCTAAACGAATGTCTGAAACATTTACACATTTCAGAGATACTTAAAATGTACTTAGTTTCAATAGTTTTTGTCGATTTTTATTTTCTAAGTACAGAAAATTAAGTTATTTTAGAATGTATTAAAAAAGATTAGAGTTATATTTTTCAGTTTTCCACACCGAATTTATTTTACTAACATTTATTTCTATTTGGCTACTGTTTTTAGCTCACAGGCTATCATAGCCTGAGAGCTTATGTGCCCGTCCGTTCTGTATGTATGTTCGTACGTAACGCGATAACTCATGATAAAAATATCGGATCCACTTGAAATTTTGTATATAGGTATATCCTGATAAGGCGCTTCCCTGATTAGTTTTTGGAGTTCATTCGATATGTATAAGAGGGGGAACCTGAGGGCTTATGCCCCTCCCCTTGATATAAACGGGATCTTCATACAGAATTAACAGTTTTCGTTCAAAATATAGATATATGATCATTCTGATGAGGCGATACCGTGGCTGTTATTAGGTTTTCATTGAATAAGTATAAACAGGGGGAACGGGGGTTCTAATGCCCCTCCCCTTAACATGTATAAATGGATTTTTCAAGCAGAATTGTCGGATTTCGTTCAAATCTCTGAATAGTTTTGGAAGTTTAATGGTTAAGTATAAAAGAGGAGAATAACTCCTCTCAAATTATATAATTGCTAAATGGGTTTTTATTAAGAATTATCCGATTTGCTCTGAATTTTGGATATAGATTTTTTATATGATAAAGCATGTCCTTGATAGTTTAGGAGGTCCAATGATTAAGTATAAAAAAGGAGAAAGGGAAGAGCTGTTTCCCTTTCTTATTTTTTTTTTTTTTCGAACGGAATTAACGTACAAGGTTGTAATGTACAATTAGTATGCGTAGCCTGTGAGCTCAATGCCATCAGTTTAACTGGGCAATATTCTTTTTATTTATTTCTTATTTGTCAAATCGCCAATGATGGCCAAAAATACAGAGAGAATCCTAGTAATGACTGATAATTATAAACAGTGAAGTTTATAGCAGTAACTAAAGAATATTTCACTTTAGTCGATACAACAGAAATCAATGAGTGATATTGAAATTTTCTGAAGGAAGAAACGAATGAGATAGTTTGAGTCGAGTTTCTGTTCGGTCAAACCTCGCAGACTTTTTGCCAAAAATTAATGTTTGACAAAACTCAGATTTTGGGACGAAATCAAAAACGAATTTTCTGCTGATCACTATTTAAAACACATAATATTTAAAACAAGTTGTTAAGATGAGCAATCTTCTACAAGGAGCAATATAATAAGCTCTATAAGCAAAATTCTCCAGTAATAAAATGAAGAAAAAAAAAATGATAAAAAGAAAGTACTACATTGCAAAAATTATGCAACACTTTTTATCCAGGAATACAAAGGAACAGAAAATCATAAATCTGCTAAACATTTGTTGAAATAAGGTACAAAAGTTAGTTACCTCTGGATGCCTTCATTTTCAATTGATAAATTTCATCTGTTTTCTTAAAAACAGTCGTCCTAGTATCCATTTCTCTACCCTAGAGAAACAAAATTTTAATATGTTTTAAAGAATAATACTCTGTAACAGATTTAATTAAGACACTTTTTAAGTGAAGTTCTAACAAGAAATGATAAAATATATTAATTATTAAGTAACCTTGTAAAAAATACAGGAAAAATTACAAATATTTCAAGTGTTATTGCAATAAAAGAAATACTTAATATGTACTAAATAGCAATTATTGATAGCAATAATATCCTGTTAAATAAAAATGACAAAACAAAACAAAACAAAAAAAAAAAAAAAAAAAAAAAAAAAAGCAAGTAACCATATTTTATAGTTTCATTAATCCTGTGAAACCCTATTTGCCATACTCATCTGCATGTTTGTCACAGCGTTTGTTTTCTGAAATTGTACAAATTAGAGATTTGAATTTTGCATACTTTACAGCTAATTAACAGCACTAATCATAGAATTTTGAAGAACCCTTACATTATTTTAATTAATTGAAATTAATAGCATCTGAAAATTTAGGTGGTTTAAAAAAACTTATTTTCAGTCTTTTTCTTGTAGGCGAAATGATGATATAGGGTTCAATAGTATGAAATTTTCTTACTATAACATTTCTTTTTACAAAATTTGGCTTTTTATTTATTTAGGGGGGGGGGGGGGGCAGTTTAAGAAAAATATTTTATTAATTGTTTAATTCAAAAATTCTTTTTTTCTCTCTCCTCTTTTGAGAATTGCAAAATTTTTAATTTAGTTACGTTTTGTTTTTGGAAATTTTATTGTTTAAGCTTATGTTATTATTTTTTTTTTCATAATTTAAAAAAATTACAGAATTTTTAATTTATTTTAAGAACTTGAATTTTAAACTTTTTAGTTTTTATTTATTTTTTTAGTGTGATTTTTAGCTAAGCGACAAATTTCTTTGTTTTTTCCAGGTTTTCCAAACTAATAATTAAAAAAAAAAAAAAAAAAAAAAAGTATCAAGTGATGTTACATGAAATTTTTAACCTTATAAATCACAATCTTTGACAGTTTTATACAAAAACAGATTTTTCTTCATAAATAATAAAGCTGCTCTGTAACTAAAAAAAATTTAAGGATTATAAAAATTCAATTAATTAAACTAACAAATGTTCCCAAACAAAAATGAATAAGCAAACCGAATCACAATTAAAAAAAACTGTACAAAGATTGAGTGAAAGGGAAGCTAGTATTGAAAATTTTTGAGTTACAAGGAAGCACTGAAAGGATGTAGATACACATCCCCCACCCCCTCACTAGAAAAAATATATATAAATATATAAATAAATAAATAAATAATAATAAAATAAAAATTACTTGAACAGAAAGAATATTGAATAATTTAATGAAGGAATGAGGAAAGAATATTAATGAGAGATTTAATGAAAGGATATTTAATTTTTAACGGTAATTTCAAACTTTTAGTTTTATAAATAGAGAAAATGTTCTTGGATTTTTCTTTTCTGACGTTATTTCTCTGACTTATTTTGAGAAATGATAAATTTATTGACTTTTCCAGATTATCCACATGGCTAGACCCTCTGTTTTTTAAAGTATTAATTTTTTCTTTAAATCACCAATGTTCTGGCTGACTTTTAATTTATTATTCAAAATTTAAATTATATAATACAATGTTTTAGATGAGTTTTCGCCTACAGATTTGCACATTACAAATTTGCTGTTACAATTGTCAAAAGCAGTTCTTGAATATTTTTAATTTCTTAAAAAAATAACTTCTTTTTATAGTCACTTTAATATTGAATTGAATATATATTCCTTGTTTTTATTGACAAGGGTTTAATCATTATAAATTAATGGACTTGGTTTTATTAATTGAAGGATCAATTATTTTGAAAGGAATATTAAACAAAATCCTTCGTGTGATTTTTAATCACACTTATCCACTTGTTTAAAATTTCAAGATTTCATTTTTATAGAAAAATAAATTAATTAAACAAACCTTTTCTTAGAAAATCCATAGATCAATAAAATCAAAACTTGGTATTAGATGACGCGAGTGCCTGGTTCTGTTTTATGCATTGCTTTAATAAAGAAAAAGTTAAGTTTTCTACTAATTTAAAAAGAACTAATATATATATATATATATATATATATATATATATTAATTAGCAAATGGGGTAATACAATAATTACTGACTTAACACAAGGACTGGAGAAACTTATCTTCAAGACTTCTTGTTACATATAGTATAACTTTAGTCCTGCTTCCAGTTTCAGACTTAATATAACAAAATAAAAAAATTAAAAAGTTCTCAAATTTTTATGAAAAAATCCACTTTTTCATTTTTTTTTAATGAGTGAAAACTATTAAAATGGGTAGATTACCGATACATATTAAGTAAAACAGAACATAGCTGCGACGAGACCGCAATGTTTTATCTTAAAATAAATGATTATTATTTACTACATTTTTTATTAAAATTTTGTTCATAGTGATTGAAAGTAGTATAGGCATAATACCTTGCCTTCTCCTGTACTGACAAGAACGTCTATAGCATACACTTCATGAAGCTCAAATTCACATTTTTCATGCTCTTTCCTGAGATAAAATAGAAATAAAACATTCAAAATATCAAAAATCAGTTATAATAAATTTACAAGCAAAATTATAACAAATAAATGAAAGGCCTGGAAATGACGGATCAAATATTCAAAATGTTAGTCAAGATATCATTTATCATAATTTTACAAAGGCAAACACTCTACATTTATAAAGAGGATTACTTTTTTGCAACAATTTTAAAATGTTTATTTTACAAAAAGAAAAAAAATAGAAAACACCATAATTAACTATTTGAATGCATGATTTTCTGAAAATTTAATTAAATATTTTGTTAAGTTGTTGAAATTTTAAAATTGGACAAACAGGGTTTTTTTTTTTTTTTTTTTTTTTCCATCAATGTTTCAGATAAAGAAAATTTCTTTGCACAAAACTAGTATCTATCATCTTTTGGAAAAACTCTTACATGCCTGAATACTAAAAAATTAAATAGAATTTTTCATAAAAGTTAAAAAGATTTTTAAGAAAATTTCATTGTTAATTGCAAGTAAAGACTAAAGACATTGAAAATCCTTATGCTATTACTTATAAGGCTTGCAATTTTTTTTTTTTTTTTTTTTTTTTTTTTTTTAAACCTTTTGAATAAATTCTGCCAAATGGGTGATTCTCAGCAAATAGGCCATAATGATGAAATTGGAGGATATTTAAACTTTTTTAACAGAAAAACCTAATATATATTTTTTAAACATGTAGTTTAAAGATGGTTTTATAATATTAGCAGATAAAATTGATACATTAATTAAAATATATATTTTTTAAAAAAATTTAAACCTTCGAAATATCATTCCCTCACATGCAACTCTCACCACCCAAAATTATAAAAAAAATCATTTCTTACTGAAATATTTATACTTATTTTGTCTGACTTTTGTCTTTTATTATAATCACATAAAGTATTATTTCTATATATTAAATTATTTTTTTGGTCTTCACATGCAATTTTTATTTTATAATAAAGTTTGCAACTCATATTTCAAATCACTCCCTCACTCATTAGTTATTCAGGCTATTTCAGCTAGATGGCACTGCTGTAGATAGAGACAGTGCACATGTACTGAGCACATGTTCTTACCTGTCTGTAAAACAATTTTCAGCCATCTTGGAGAAGTTCTTCAGTGTGTAAAGAAGAATTAAATAAACATATTGGGTAAGTGTTAAGATGATATTATCATTCCCTCATTTAAATTTTTAAAGTTAAATTATTATTTAAAAATGTATTAATAGGTGGTTTAATTTTACCTAAAGGGATAATTTAAGAATATGTATTGTTTTTTTTTAAATTTTATTTATGAGTATAAATTTTGGAAGCTAATAATGTTAATTTTATCATTCCCTCACTGGTCATTCCCTCACATGAGGGAATGATGCTAAAGTGAGGGGATGATTCAGATTATTTTTTAAAACTAGTAGTAAAGATTGTTGTTGCTTAATCTTACTTTTTAAAGCAATCAATGATTAATTAATATTAAAATAGTTTAAACTAAGTTCTCAAATAATTCAGGCTATATGGGTCAAATATTAGAAGAAAAAACAACTTTGGAATAAAGTATTATTACTAACAACTACAAATTTTAATGGATGGAGATTTTGTTTAGCTCAATAATTTAATGTTTAAATTATTTACATTTTAAGTAAGAAAAATACTATAATAAATTAAAATTAAGATTTATAAGTTTTTTCATTTATATTATGTTTATTTATTTTTATAGTTATCATGGCCAAAAAGAAAGTTGATGTAAAGTTGAAAAAAAAAGGAATATGACAAAAAAAGAAGGGAAAAACTAATTAGAGACCCTGTGACAAAAAATGAAATGCAAATGAAAGAGCGCCTGAAATATTTAAAGAAAAAACAAAAAGGCCAAGTAAAATCAGTTACTGAAATGACTAGGCAAGAACTGAAAGCAAAAAAGCAAAAATGGAAGAAAAATTCAGAAAAATATAGAAGAAAAAAAAAGGAAGAATCAAATACTTCAGAAATACAGACATTAAATAATGAATTAAATACTCTGCCATCTACTTCTAAAAGTACACCTAGATTAGAAAGTGGGGAAAAAAATTAGAAAGAAAAATAGAGAAAAAAGAATACAGGAAATACAATCGTTAAAACTTCAATTACATATGCAGCAAAGAATTGCAATCAAAATTTTATCGATTGAAAAATACAAACTCAAGAAAAGATATCCAGTTAACACCTAGAAGCAAAGTAAATAAGTTATTAAGGCTAAGAAAAGAAAGCGTTTCTCAAGCTATAAGGAAGAAATTAATTTTTGGCGAAGTTTTAAATGCTCAACTCACAGAAACTTATAAAAGTTTAGGCAGGGTTGGCGAGTTTTTGCCGAAGGTGGAAAAACCCACGGAAAAAACCTGGTAAAAACCGTCCTGGCAAAAATAGGTTTTTGCCAAAGAGGTGGCAAAAATAGGCTGTCCATTTAATTTTTTTTCCCCAAAAAGAGATAAAATATTTCACGAAAGAAAAAACTGCCTACTTAATTAAAAAATCAATATTATTCTAAATTTATTTTAAGTTAAATAAGTATAGTTATGCATTTTATGACAGAATACTAATTTTTATAACAAGGTTATAAATGAAAAAAATACCAATTTTATATAAATAAATAGAAACTTCATTTATTCATGTTTATACAATTATTAATAATTCATATAATAGAACTGTAGAGAATAAGTAAAGAATTTATGTTTATATATGTTAAAAATTCGAAGAAACAGTTATAGTAACCTAAATTTAATTTAATATAAAATTATATTTAAAGCAGAAAACTATTAAATTTCAAATATCAAATATTTCAGCAATATCTTCCTGACATCCTAAATTTTGCTGCTTTAGCATGGCATAACAGTAAAGTTTTGAAAGAGTATCTGTTGATAGTTTATTTCGAATCTTAGTTTGCACAAATGAAAAACTTGAAGAAAATCTTTCAATAGCAGCACTATACTTACTGGACATATTTGATGGTGTGCTTAAATGATTAAATTTGTGAAAAGTTCAATTCGAAGGTGAAATGTCTATTTGAGAGACAAATAATTTTATGAAGGATCCTTTTTGAGATTAAAGAATTTTGTGAAGGGTCCTGTTTTAAGATAAATTATTTTATGAAGGGCTTTTTAAAGAACCTAAAATTTTCCTAAACATATCCCTGACTTAAGATAAAATAATTAGATGTGTAATTTTTTCATTTGGTTCTTAAATTCCTATGGAAGATTGAATCTCACTTATTTTTCAAAGATTTAAAATATTTAATATTAATTAATTAGCAAATTAAATTAAAATATTAAATAATACACTGTTAAATTTAATTGTTTATAGCATTACTATCCTTATTAGCATGCACATTTTATTACACATTAAAGACAAATAGGTTTTTTCCATTTTTGCCGGTTTTTTCCATTTTTTCCATGGTTTTTTCCAGTTTTTGCCACTGTCCTGGCAAAAATACCTTTTTGCCGGCAAAAATGCCAACCCTGAGTTTAGGCCATTCACATAAGAAAAAACAAATGTTTTCAAAATTGGTAGTAGGCAAAATTACTAAAAAATATAGGCTAATTAAGCAGCATCTATCTTTTATGAAGTATAAGAGTTCTAAAACATACGAAAATAATATTAAAGATGGTTTCACAAAATATTCTAGGGCAAAAAAAGAATCTCATATCACATTAATTAAAAAACAAATTGTTGATTTTTTCAACAATGATGAAAACACTCGGCTGTGTGCAGGAAAGAAAGATTGTATAACAAGAAATAAAGACAAACGTCAAAAAAGGTTTATGAATGATAGATTAAAAAATTTGCACAAAAAATTTCAAACCGAAACAGGCTACATTATTGGATATTCATCATTCTGCAAGCTTAAACCATTTTGGATCATTAAACAAAATGCAACAGACAGAAATACAGTAATATGTATTATACATGCAAATATGGAGTTTATTGTTAATAAACTTAAATTTGAGAAGTTAATTGATTGTTCCACAGTGACAGATGTTATTGATAAAATTTGTTGTGATCGCTACAAATCGGACTGTTTGCTAAGAAAATGTCATACTTGTAAAAACAATGTACTAAAATTTAATAAATTTGATGAAAATAAAAGCATATTTTTAAGCAAATGGGTATATAATAATGTTGTTTATTATGTAAATGGTAAAGAAAAATCAGCAAGGAAACCAGAAAAAATGAGTTTAGAAATTTCATTAAAAGAACTTGTGACTGAGTTTAACATTCAGTTAAAAACATTCCTAGTACACAGCAGGAATATAGCTCACCAATATGAAGCAATTAAGGAAATGAAGTTAAATTTATCACAAAACTATCTTATTACATATAGATTTCAGTGAGAACTTTAATTGTAAATTTGCTGAAGAAATTCAAGCTGTACATTTTGGAGGAAATCGGCAGCAAATTACTCTTCATACTGGTATAATGTATACTAAAAATGGCGATTCTTTAATTCCACATTCCTTTTGTACTTTGAGCAAATCTCTCAGGCATGATGCAGCAGCAGTGTGGGCTCATCTAAAATCAATTTTAAAGTGGGCTGTGGAGATCAATAATCAGATCAAAAATGTACATAATATTAAGTGATGGACCATGTTCACAATATCGGAACAAAACAATTTTCTATTTGATTTCTAACCATTTATCAATTCTTCTGCCAAATATATCAACCTTTACTTGGAATTATAATGAAGCAGGTCACGGAAAAGGTGCTCCAGATGGTGTGGGAGCAATTTTGAAGCAGACTGCCGATAGAGTTGTAGGTGAAGGTAATGATATAGAAAACTTTGAAAAATTAATGTCTGTGCTGAAGATAAAATGCACAGGAATAAAACTAAATGAGGTTACTGTAGAAGAAATATTTGAAATAGATAATCTTTTAAATAATCAAGATATAAATACATTCAAAGGAACACAAAAAGTCCATCAAATTACATATTCATCTGCTGTGGAATATCTTTCTTTTAGATATTTGACTTGTAACATCTGTTTGCCAGAGAAAATTTGTTCTCACTTCCATCTAGGTGAAGGATATAAAAAGATTTCATCAATAAATCAGAGTCGAGAAGTTAAAGATGCAGAGGGTAGGATTTTTTTTTTTTTTTTTTTAGATTTTAAGACATAACTTTGACATAATTTAATTTTAGTGACGTAATAGTTATAATCTTAAATACATTTCATTTAACAGGGCCTTTTAAATGCCTGGATTGGATAATTGTGAAGTATGAAAATGAAATGTATCCTGGGGAAATATTGGAAATTGATGACAAAACAGTCAAAGTAAATGCTATGGAACCAACAGGCAATGGAAAGTTTAAGTGGCCCACAAAAGAAGACATTCATGACTACCCATTATGTGACATTGTTAGAAAAATTGAACCTCCAGTGCCTTGCGATAGCAGAGGGAGTAGATATAATTTTTCAGGAGAAAAGTTTTGTTAGAGTTGTTCTGTGAATTTTTTCTTGTATAAAATTGTCATTCCCTCACTTTGTAATCATTCCCTCATTTTAATAAAAATTTAAAGATCTAAGAATTATAGTATTTCTTAATATTAAGAGTGACGGCTATTTTTTTAATGTTAAATACCTTTTCTAGTGTCTTGTTACCAAAAATTAGAAATTTCTGACTTGATTATTTTTAATTTCATCCCTAACATGAAAATGGTCTATTTGCAGAGAATCACCCAAATAATGAAGCACTACTCTTATCACACATTCAAATCATGAAGAAAAAAAAAATTATGTTTCTAAAATTTGGAAACTGATACAAAAGTGAGAATCAAAATTTAATACCACAAACAAATTTCTTTAAAAATGAAAAAAAATCCTTATACGAAATATATTGTCATTGGCTAGTGAAGGTGCTCTCCATTTCCATACATTTCACGCTAAGAAACCATTGACATAAATGTTACTTACAATTTTGAATAATGTGACACAAAGAATAAATCAATGTTTGTATTGAAATAAATACATTTCAATGCATAGTATGGATTCAATAAAAATTATAAATTTAAGAACGAATTGGAAAATTAAAAGTATTTTTTAAGTGTAAATATACTTTACCAAAAAAACAATTTTAAAACAAACTTTTTAAAGCCCTTAAAGGCATCACTTAAATTTTATATCATGTATTTTAAAACTAATATTTTGAATTTATGAGATATGCATGTGAAAAAGCATCAGTATTTTTATGAATCTTTTATGTTGAAGATAACTTTTGTACATGCTATTATAAATAGAACAGAAATAAAATGATGAAATAAATAAAACAAAAATGGATTTTTTAATTAATAGCATGGCGTCGCTCAAAGTTTGATATCAATATTTTTAAAATTCACATTTAAAATTCTTAGATCCATAAGATAAACAGCTGTGTCAAAACTTTTAACCTGTTAAGGTTTTTTTTTAATTATTGATAGCATATACAGGGCTGCAAAAAAATCTGATAATTTTCTTATTGTAGTTGAGAACAGCTTAAATTGGTTTTTGAAATGAGTTATGCATTTCTATATGGTGAAATAAAATGTACTATTTTAAGTCTTTAACTGGTGCAATTTTGTGGCATTATTCCAGATGTGTCGTAAAGTGTTTCAAATCTATGCTAGATGCAGTTTTTATTTTCTTGTTTAAATTTGTTTATTTTTTAATTTTTATTATATCAGATGTTCATTTTAATTAATTTCTACCATATAATTCTTAAAAGATATAAAATAGGTATAGATAATATGCAATGTTATTATTCAGCTTAAAATTTGGAAAATTTTCAGGCAAATCATTATTTGTCACACCAGCATATAAATTTCAAAAAACAACAGCAACAGAATGTATATTTAGTTACCTTTGAGCTTCTGTAGGATTCTGAATTATTGATTTTTCTCCGTCTATTCTAAATTGTTTCAATTGATGGGATAACATGCCTATGAAGATTTAAAAAAAAAAAATAAGCACCACAAAAAGATTTAGAAAAACTTCTGAATCATTAAATTTATCATACATAATTGGGAATTTATCTTTTTTTACTATGATAAAAATAATATGAAAACAATGTGAAACATACTAAAACTGTTTAAGGAAGATTGTTTCATTGATTTTATTTCAAAATCACAAATAATGTTAGATTTTATTCCTGAAAATCATCATTATTAATAAAATGATTCATTTGTATATTTGTGTTGTCGTTAAGATATTTCACTGATTTTACCTGGAGAAGAAAAACTTTTTCTTTCATTAGCTTTTTCATATTTCAGGGCATGTATTCACAAATCATCTAATTTCTGCTTAGTGTTAGTTTACTTTAGAACATACAAAGTCACTGTAATCATTTTGAAAGATTAACAACTGTGTGATTGTACAATTTAAAAATTTCATTTAGATGATCTTTTAATTGGAATTTAGAAATTAGTGTACAGATAAAAGTATTAAATTTTATTTTGTTATAATTTGTTTGAAATTCAGCAAGAGGAATCAGGATATAACCATTTTCTCTGAAAATATACATTCATTTGAGACAAGGTACCTTAGACTGAAATTTATACGATGCAGCTTTAAATTTGTGTTGAGACTTAAGTTTAGAACTGCAATATTGTATGAATGGATGCCATTATTTACAAGTAAAATTTTGCTCCAGGATCTCTAAAATATTTTATTTGAATAAAAGTTTTAGTATTATTATTTCTAATACATTGCGTCAAATTATCCATCTCCATGCATTTCACTTAGTTTAAATAATTTGACACTAAGAAACCACTGGCATAAATATTACTAACAATTTTGAGCAACGTGACACAAAAGATAAATCAATTTATTGAAATAAATACATTTCAATGCATAGTATGGATTCAATTAAAATTATAAATTTAACAATGAATTGAAAAATTAAAAGTATTTTTTATATGTGTAAATATACCGTAAAATGGGGTGAATCGGAACACTTTTCAACTTTAACGTTAAAAAAAAGCAACAACTGATTTTTTAACTTTTTTATTTTTCTACTAGAAACTTCAGTCTTGTTTTGTTCTTTACTTTTTAAGCAAAAACCAAACATATTTACTGTTTATATATATATATTATTTATTTTTTAAATGGTGTTCCGATTCACCCCGCAGATAGGGGTGAATCGGAACAAATGTTATAATCTTTATTTATTACGATTTAAACTTTAATAGAGTTAATAAAAACAGGTAATAATGACAAAGGAGGAATAGGAACACGTAGTTACTGTGAAACTAAGCCTTTATTTTATATACAAGTAAAGATATGTCTTTTTAAAAATTAAAAAACAACTTTGAAATCAAGAAAAATTAAAATTCATTTTAAGATATTATATTTGAATTGCAGAAGTAGAATTTAATACAAATTCAGTCCTGTTCTGTGTTACTCTTTACTAGTAGTCATTGGGTAAGTGAATATATTGAGTAGGCCTAATTGCTGCATGTATTAATACAATCTACTAATATGCCCTCATCCCCAGCCCTTAGTACTGTTTGCATAACTCTCTTTTTTTAAATGGTTTTTCATTTTGTGATGTTTGTGTAATGTTGTGGATGTCAGAGAATAATTCTGTGCAGTTTTTCTAACTAATTTGCTATTTTAAAATTCTTTTATTGTGTGTTCCATGTTTGTTGGATTAGGTGTTGACTTTTTTGTTTAACCAAGTAATTTCTAGGCACCTTTAAACTCATCAGGTAATTAGAACAAAAAAATATTGTTCCAATACATATTAATACATATGTTTTAATATACTACATGAAAATATTACTGTATAGAAAAATAAACCATAAGAAAAAACGTGTTCCGATTCACCCCGTAAATCTTAAACCTCTGATGTTACAAGCCATTTTTCATTTTTTCATTATGCATTTTAGAAATAAGTAGAATTTAATACAGCATATCATTTACAGGTCTATCATTAATTAAAAATCCCCTCTCTTAGGTTTAGAATACGAAAAATACTGTAGTTACATACAAAGTTTTGAAGACGTTGAAAAAATGTGGTTTTTAAGGATCTTCTTGAAGTTTTTTTATTTACCCCAGTAGTGGTGCCAACATGTCAAAACTGAATCTCCCAACTCTTAATGTTATTACCTTCTTATAAAAAAATTGTCAACAAAAAATATCATCACATATATTTATAATGAATTTATTTGTATGATCGGGAAGTTTCGTTACTATTCACCCTGCTGTTCCTATTCACCCCATTTTACGGTACTTTACCAAATAAAATAAATTGAATTTTAAAACAAACTTTTTAAAGCCATTTAAAGGCATCACTTAAATTTTATAACATATACTTTAAAATTCATATTTTGAATTTATAAGATATACACATGTGAAAAAGCATCAGTAAATAAAGTTTTGTGCATCTTTTATGTTGAAAATAACTTTTGCAAGTGCTATTATGAAAAGAAAAAAAATAAAATGATGAAATAAATAATATAAAAATGCATTTTTTAATTAATAACATGGCGTCACACAAAATTTGATATCATTATTTTTAAAACTTATATTTAAAATTATTAGAACCATAAGATAAACAGCTGCATCAAAAGGTTAAGGTTTTTCTTTTAATTGATACTACTTTTTTAAGCTTTGAAAAAAGTGTTGAATTCAGACATGGGAGAATTTTGCAGCTCTGGAGGCAACAGTATAAAAGAACAAGGGTAGAGCAGTTTTAATATTTTACCAAACATCAATTTGCAAATCTTTTAAACGAAAGAGAGTTTAATGATTTAAGAAGATTTTGTTCCCAGGCTAAACCTTAAATTTTCTACTACTTTGAAATCTGGAGTTTTGAAGAAATATTGCTTGAAAAAAACAAGATGGGGTGAATCATGAAAACAGGTTACTTTGAAAAACATCTTTATCAGGGTTCATACTCATTTTCCAAGAAAAAATCCCATGATGTATTTTCCAGGATGTAGAATTTTTCCATATCAACATTTAACGATATTTTGATATTACATATGATAATAAAGCATGCAAACAGTAACAATTGCCTCCAATTTCTCAGAAAACACTCATTTTGGCAGGTTTTCCCAGGTTTGGGAAATTTTTTGTATTATCCCCTGAGATTCCCCTGATTTTTACAACCCAAAATTCATCCCCTGATTTTCCCAGGAATCCCATATTCCCCTGATGAGTATGAGTCCTGTTATGTATTTCTCTTGAAAAAAATCATTGCAATCAATAGATCTCTATGTAGTCTTTGAAAAATTCAGTTATCAGATTTTTTTTCAAAAATAAGAGCTTTTATTGTTAATAAAGGTTAAAATTCACAGTCGTTACCGACCACAAGGCGACTTTTATGTAAAAAAATTGGTGACTTTATGTTATGCATCTGATCACCAAAATGGCTAAAAAAATATAAACGATCATAAACTTGAAATTTACGACATAAAATATATCGCGAATTTTAAGAAATGGTCGCCGAAAATAACCAATTTCACCAATCGTTTGAAGAACAATCACTAATTTCGTCAAAAGATCGCAAGGAAAAACAAAAATTTAATAAAAGGATTTTGACAAATTTTGGTAAAAAATCGTGGGAAAAAAAGAAAATTTCTTCAAGAAATGATGAAAATATGGCAGATTTCATCAAAGGAAAAAAGTGTATGCGTATATGTAATATAATTTTTCTTGTATATGTAAAAAAAAAAAAAAAAATATTCGGCAAACTCTCAATTTAAATATTTTTTTAAAAAATAGCTAGAAACTTGAATGTTAAATCCATAGACAAAAATATTAAATACACCATGGAGAACAATTAAATAAAATCTCTATCTTAATTAGCGAAAAAAGGCATTTTTTCAAACAAGCAAATTATAAAGACATAAACAGGGACAAAAATCAGTTTAAAATTTTTATTTATATAGGTCATTGTGCTGGACCTATTAACATAATTTACAATATCTCATAATACAAGGCTTGAAAAAGGGGAATCTAGAAATCCTTTCTGGAAACATCGTCAAAGAATTGCTGATAGTAATTAGTGGCCACTAACTTGATAATAGTGTCTACAAAACTGCCTCCACTGACCACTGGCTACTAATACAGATATTGAATTTTAACCTTTAATTGTTAAATATTATTTTTACATCCCTTCATATAATGATTATTTCTACTAATTTGTTTTTCTGTTCTTATAATATATTTTGAATGTCTGCTATATCCTCCACTTTTATATTTAAATTTTTAAGGTTAACATTTTAGTAACACAAAACATATCTGCAAGTTATTATATTTTCTTAGCTTTTGGTGGTTTTAAAAATTAAAGCTTATTTTTAAAAGATTATTCTTGAAATTATAATCTTTTAACGTTTTAAAATTATTTATTACTCTTTTTACAATAAATTTTATTACTATTGCAAAGGCTTCTTCATGCATCACCTTTAAAGTAAAAGGATTTTAAAACATAAAATATGCTTAAGTATGTATTCGAAAAAACGCTTTTCCACCTTCAACAGCTCGAAATTTTCTGATGCAATTTCAGGCACATTTTTAAAAGTAGAAACCAGGGTTGGCATGATTTAAATCAATTGATTTAAATCAACTGATTTTTAAAAAAAATCATTTGATTTAAATCATTTTTTTGCAAATTCACATGAATGCACATATCAAAGGAAAATTTTAGGTTAAAAGTTAGAAAATGTATTAGATAACGATAGAATTACAAAATTTAAAGCAAGCAGGCCTAGAAGTGACTTTTTTCAAAAATATTATAGGAAATATAGGAATTTTTTTGAAGAAAATATAGGAATTTTATAGGAATTCTTTTTTATACGTAAATACACCAACACATGTTTTAATACATTAACGTAGACAGACATCAACATTGTAAGAACTATAACATAAGTAAATGATTTAAAGTTCATTCCAGACTATTTCAGAAATTTTTAACACACTTCAGGGATTAAAATACTGGTTTCAGGAGTTGAACACCCCCTCCCGCAATATTCAACATTCTTTACAATTACTTTCTGAATCATAATCACTTACAGAATTTGCATTTATCAAAATAATAATAATAATAATTGAAATAGAGGTTATAAATGATTTTTTTGTAATAATTTTGTATGAAATGAGTTTCTATAGCAAGAACAATTCAAAGTTCTTAAAACCCCCTGAAATTTACAGCAAATTTTATGAAACGTTACAGCAGAGAAGAGGGAGTGGGGAAATCCTTCCCTACATTAATTATACATTTTTCCAATGACATTCCCAGGTTTTTTTTTTTTTTTTTTCTTGTAATACTTTGATGGAATTTGCATTTTCCTTTCAATATTTAGGAGAAAATCTCACATTTCTTGCGATCTTTTAACATAAGTTTTTTTTTTATTTTTTAATTCTTTGATGAAATATGAATTTTTTCGTGATATTTAGACAAAAATCGTGTGCTTTTCGAGATTTCCAGACGAAAATAGCGTTTTTTCGGCGATCTTTTGACCAAAATCGCGTTTTCCTCACAATCTTTTGATGAAAATCGCGTTTTTCTCGCGATCGTTTGATAAAAATCTCGTTTTTTCGCGATCTTTTGAACAAAGTTGTGTTTTACTCGTGATCTTTTGACGAAAATCGCATTTTTCTCGCGATCTTTTGATAAAAATCACATTTTTTCGCGATCTTTTGAACAAAGGTGTGTTTTTTCTCACGATTTTTTGATGAAACTTGCGTTTTTCTTGCGATCTTTTGATGAAAATAGTATTTATTTGCGATCTTCAGATGAAAATCGCGCTTTTTTGCGATCTTTGGACGAAAACTTCGCGATCTTTTGGCGAAAATCGAGTTATTTTTGCGAACTTTTTATAAAAATCGCCTTTTTTTGCCATCTTTTGAACAAAATTGCGGGTTTTTTCCCACGACTTTTTGATGAAACTTGCATTTTCTCGTGATCTTTGGACAAAAACCGCGTTTTTTTCTCGATCTTTTGATGAAAATAGCGCTTTTTTGCGATCTTTGGACAAAAACCGTGTTTTTCTCGCAATCTTTTGACTAAAATCGCATTTTGCTCGCAATCTTTTGATAAAAATCAAGTTTTTCTCGTGATCTTCTAATGAAAATCGCGGTTTTTTCTTATGAAAATAGCATTTACTCGCTATCTTTAGATGAAAAAATCATTTTTTCGAGACTTTTCGATGAAAATCATTTTTTCATGCAATCTTTCGATGAAATTCCCGTTTTCCTGTGATCTTTTGACGATATTAAAAAAAAAATCTGAAAAGCGGAAAATTAAAAAAAATAAATAAATAAATAAATAAAAGAGGAAAATTGTGGATCTGCTGAAAAATCTCATGTCTGGGTGGAGGGATGAAAAATATAGGAAAAAATAGGAAATATAGGAAAAATAGGATTTTTTTCCAAATTTATAGGAATTATAGGAAATATAGGAACGCTGCGAGGCCTGAGCAAGGTATGAACAAACTATTAATGGTCAGATTATGATTGGCGGAAATCCTTTTATGTAACGGGAGGTAAAGAGAGAGTCAGCAAAATTGAAATTGAATTTATTAACCAAATAACAACAACCGTGGCTTCATTTACTGGAGTAAAAAGACAATTTTCTTCTTTTGGAGTAGTTCGTTCAAGCCTTCATAATAAATTAGGAGTAGACAAAGCTTCTAAATTAGTGTTTTTGTTCAAACAATTAAATCCCTGATTTTTTCCTATTTGCTTAAGAAATATAGAATTAATTGTGATTTTTATCCCTTAATAAATAGCTTGCATTAAATGAATACAGTAGACTTCTTCAAATCCGCACAGCTTGGGACCAGAGGTTGTGTGGATTTTAGAATTTTGTGAATTTCTGGTCATGGGTTTGTTTACATTTTTAAACAGTAATTTCATTGTAATTAATAATGCAACTGAAGTTGATGAATGCTTATAATATAGTAAAACATTAAAACAATTATGTAAGTTAATAAACTATAATAATAAAAATTCAGATAATTAAAAATGATTAAAATATTGGAAGCAACAAAGATGAAGTAAATAATCAATAATGTATAACTAAATATTTATTATAAAGATGAGATGCATTTTTTCCTAAATTATTCAATGGAACTTGCCCCATAAAGGTGCACTACTAATTCACATCAATATCATAAAATATAGAAGTTTTATTTCAGGTTTAACCAAACTCAACAATAAAAAAAAAAGCTTGATGAATGTATAAATGCATTTTGCAAAAAGATTGTGATCACCACTGATATTAGCAATACCTTGAATTTTTTTCAGAAATAAATTTATTCTTCCTTCATGAAAAAGCATGAATTTAGCAATATTAATGAAAGTTACAGATTAAAATATAAATAGAATTGATATAAAAATAAAGAAGTCAAATTTTGTCCCTATACCTGACCTGAGAGCTTCATTGTTTACATCTGTAAATTATGTGCGGATTTTAGAGAGTTGTGGATATTAGGGCAGCAGATTTGAGAGAGTCAACTGTATTGAATTTGTTTTTTAAAATTTTGCCAGTTTCTATTCATTTACAACATTTTTAAATTTATTTCTTATTTGTTATTTAGCATGCACAATTCAATTACAAAATAATAGAATGTCTTTAGACTAAACCTAGATGTTTAATTTTTAGTACCAATCAGTAACTAGAATATAATATTTTCTTAACTATATAATTATTTCTTATATTATTTTTATAAATTATAAATATTATTTATTCTTTTTTAGTTATTTATTATAAAAAATTGCTTCATGTATTGTAAAAACATAAAAACACAGTAATTAAATATAGGATTCTAAAAAAATCAAATAAATCCGATTTAAATAAAAAAAATCCGATTTTTTTGATTTTTTTTTTAAAAAATCATGATTTTTTTTCCAACCCTGGTAGAAACATGAAACTTGCTAAGGGGATTTTTGAAGAGCTGTGATAAGTATATAAAGTGCCATGTGAAGTCATTTTATGCTCCATTCATTAGAATTTGATTTATAAACAATTATCTTCTCAGTATGACCCTTTTTTTTCGTTCACAGATCTCCCACTTCGGAAAAATTGGTTCAAAATACAGACATGCTACAGGCTCAGCAAGAAAAAAGCTGAACTTTCACGGCCTCACAGACTTTTGGCGAAATTTGCGTTTTTCTGCAATTTTTTAACGAAATTAGCGTTTTTTGCTACCAATTGACGAAAATTGCACTTTTTCTCCCACAGCCTTTTTAATGAGGTTTGCATTTCTCCAAAGTCCTTTAGCGAAATTCGCGCTTTTTCGTCAAAATTTGCATATTTTCCGCGATCTTACGTCAAATATGCGTACTTTCTGCGATTTTTCGTCAAAATTTGCGTATTTTCTGCGATCTTTCGTCAAAATTTGCGTATTTTTCGGAATTATTCGTCTAAATCTGTGTTTTCTGCGATCTTTTGTCAACATATATGTATTTTCTGCGATCTTTCGTTAAAATTTCCGTATTTTCCTCCAACTTTCGTCAAAATTTGCGTATTTTCCGAGATCTTACGTCAAAATTTGCATTATTTTCCTCGATCTTTTGTAAAATATGCGTATTTCCTGCGATCTTTCGTGAAATATGCGTATTTCCCGCTATCTTTCGTCAAAATATGCGTATTTTCCGCGATCTTTCGTCAAAAATTGCATATTTTTTGCGATCTTTCATTAAATTTTGTGTTTTTTCTGCGATCTTTTGTCAACATATGTGTGTTTTCTGCGATCTTTCGTCAACATATGCATATTTTCCGCAATCTTTCGTCAACATATGCGTATTTCCCGCGATCTTTCGTCAAAATATGTGTATTTTCCACGATCTTTCGTCAACATATGCATATTTTCCGCGATCTTTCGTCAACATATGCGTATTTCCCGCGATCTTTTGTCAAAATATGCGTATTTTCCATGATCTTTCGTCAAAATTTGTGTATTTTCCACGATCTTTCGTCAAAATTTGCATATTTTCCGTGATCTTTCGTCAAAATTTGTATGTTTTCTGCGATCTTTGATCAACATACGTGTATTTTCTGCGATCTTTGGTCAACATACGTGTATTTTCTGCGATCTTTCGTTAAAATTTCCGTATTTTCCTCGATCTTTCGTCAAAATTTGCGTATTTTTTGGAATCTTTCTACAAAATTGGAGCATTTTCTGCGATCTTTCGATAAAATACGATTATTTGACAAAATTAGAATATTTTTCCGCAACCTGTTCACAAAAATCGTGTTTTCCTAGCACTTTTTTGACGAAAATCGCGTCTTGTTCGTGATCATTTAACAAAAATCGTGTTTTTTCTCGCAATCCTCTGAAGAAAATAGTATTTTTTCCGCGATTGTTTGATGATTTTATAGTTTTTTTCGATCCTTTTGTGAAATTTGCGTTGTTTCTGCAATCCTTTGAAGAAATTTTCTTAATTTAGCGCCGTTTGACTCGCGTTTCCATTGTATTTCATCGTTACCCCCCCCCCCCCTACATATAAATGTCAACAAATTTTAATGCATATTTGCATTGATCCCAGGGATAATAAAATTCGTCGCCGAAAAAGCAGAATTCCGCGTTTCCGCGGAAAAGTAGCATGTCTGAAAATACCATTTTTGATTTCTTTTTTTTTGCAATATTTTCTGCATTTATCAAAGAATCGGCAGTCACAGCATCTTGTGTACTTTCTAAATAAAACAATTTGCCAGTTTGATTCATATGAGAGCAAAAACGAATTTAAAAATAAATCTGAAAACAAGCAGTTTGAATCGAAATACATCCTTAATGTGTACATACTCATAGAAGTATTAAATTTCATATTAAAACTGTGACATTTTTGTAATACCAAAAGTCTAATATTGTGCTGCATCGCAATATCGTGATTTAACCTCAGTGACGTAGTAAGCCGAATATTGCACAATCTTATTAAACAGAATATTAATTAATCAAGTTAAATCGTTTGATATCTATTAGCAGAATTTTCTTCTGTTTAATGTATAAAACATTGCTGTTTCGTTAGCTTGCAAGAAACTGTCAATTTTTTATAATAACTTTATTAAATACTACTCATAAAATAAAACTATTGATGGATGAAGCAAAAAGTTTAATTACAAATAGCTTATAACATTGATAGAACAATAATCATATGCTTTAAAAATAAGAAATCCAGAATATAATACAATCAGAGTTTCCCCCAGGTTTAAAAAGGAGCAGGGCACTACTGTTCTGAAAAAGGCACTTTTTACATTCTTCAGGGCACTTTTTTGATTTTTAAGGGCACTTTTATAGAGTTTAATCTAGAATCTAGCGGTTAATAAATCGTGGAAAAACAGAAATTTCGCCAAACAATCGAGAAAAATATTCAAAAATTTCATCAAAAAATTGAAAAAAGAAAAAAAAGAAAATTTGGTTAAAAGACAGTGAAAAAAACGGCAAATATTGTTAAAAGATCGCGAGAAAAAGGCCGATTTTGTTAAAAGATCGCAAAAAACAGCAGATTTTGTTAAAAGATCACAAAAAAACGGCAAATTTTGCTAAAAAAATCGTGAAAAAACGACAAATTTCGTGAAAAGATTGCGAAAAATGGCAAATTTTGTTAAAAGATCACAAAAACGGCAAATTTCGTCAAAAGATAGCGAAAAAACGCCAATTTTGTCACCTTTAAACACGAAAAAACGCAAATTCCGATAAAAAAAATTCACTTCCGGTATTAACTTTTTTTTGGAGCCCCTTTGATGAAATTTGCATTTTTTCGTGATCTTTTGACGAAATCTGCCGCTTTTTAGGAGTATTTTGATGATTTTTTTGGCAGAATTTGCCGTTTTTTGTGAATCTTTTCACAGAATTTTCCGTTTTATTGCGGTTTTTGGACGAAATATGCCTTTTTTGCAAATCTTTCTCGAAATCTGCCATTTTACCGTGATTTTTTGACGAAAGTTGCCGTTTTTCGTGATTTGTTTGTTAAATTTGACGTTTTTTCACAATCTTTTAAAGAAATCTGCCGTTTTTTCGGGATCTTGTGATAAAATTAGACATTTTTTGCGAGACACACTTGCTGGAATTTAGTCGTCATTTCGCTATTTTTTAATGAAATTTCGAGATTCTTTGACGAAATTACGCGTTCCGTGGGGGACGCATAAGAGCAATTTTTTTGCATTCCGTCGCTGATTTTTTGGTTAATTTACGCGTATAGCGCGTCCGCATCATTGCTAAAGATCTGTGTTTTTTCTAATGTGGGGCAAGAAGGGCGCTATTTTTGTGAATGAGCTACAAGAGGGGCGCTAGTTTTTGGATGAGGGGCAAGAGGGGCAGCGCGTCCCCCTGAAACCCTCTAGGGGAAACTCTGATACAATATAACATTGTTTACAAATGTTAAGTTAGAAATTTTTTGGAATAACATTGTTAACACTTTTGAGAAGTAATAATGGATAAAAGCAAGTTATTTCAAAGTAGATAAATTGTTTCTTACCTTCAACTGGTTTGCATTTGAATGATTCTGCAACTTTCTGTATTGTATCAGTTACACTGGTGTTCTGGAAATTACATTAAAGTAAGTTGTAATAAAATATGTAAAATAATGTATGAATTAAAGTCTTGATTACCTAACATCTTAATATCTCTTTATGTGAAAAATGCAGGTGCTATTGTAAAAAATTGCCAGTGGAGCTTATTTTATATCTTCCTGCAGCACAATATTAGTCGAAAAGTGCGACTACATAAGTAATGGTGAACCCTGTCCCACAATTATGTAATTAAATTTATTGAAAACTAAAATTCATTTAATTCTATGTATAACTTCATACATTTTTAGGTGGTACAATATTGAAAATGGCACAAAAATCACTACTGCAGCACCCCCCCTTCCAGCAGTTTTTTTTTTTTTTTTTTTCTTTTTTCAAATTCAGGAAGAAAAAACTAGCCATAGCCATACACTTACACAAAAAAATTTGGTTCAATTTGATGCATAACTTCATACATTTTTAGTCTGTACAATATTGAAAATGGCACAAAAGCCACTATTGGAGCACCCTCTTCTGGCAGAATATTTCAGAAATGAAGGAGGACCTGCTTGTCACAGCCAAAAACATTGACAAAAAATTTGGTTCAATTATATGCATATCTTCATATATATTTTTTATGGTAGAATGGTGACATAGAGACAACCAGACATTCTGTAAAAACATATTTTTTGGAATATCTGACCCCTAAAACGTGCAAATACGTCAGAAACCAGAATAATTTCAATTACAATACTTTCTTCTGTTGAAGATAGGAGAAAGTAAAAATAGAAGATTGACATGGACTGACTAATTTGTCCTCATTAACCCGAGATAAGTCTCAAAGATGCATCAATGTTAATCCACTGTAATTTGTTTCCTTAATTCAGCTATTCCAGATTACTTGACAATTTTTTGTTAGATTTTTAAAAGCATAATTCAGGTTAGGTAATCAAGTGGATATATTATATATATATGTGGTGGATACAATATAATGTTTGAGGATATAATTTGAATAAAATTTCAAAAACAAGGGAGAATCTTTAAGAAAGAAAGTAAAAACGAAAAAAAACTAGCACATGAATCAACTTAGTCTACATAATGTTTTAAAGATTCCTATGCACAGCTAGCTGCCAACTTATGAGAGTTATTTTAAGTATTTTTAATAGTAATTGCAATTTTCAACAATAATGACTATTTTTTTTTTTTTTTTAAATAAGTATACCGTAATTTAGGGAATAAACGCCGCGGCGTTTACAAGTTTATAAGTTAAATTTTCATATATGCGGCGTTCACGAAAATTTGAGCAAAAAAATTCAATATTTAAAAAAAAAAAAAAAAAAAAAAAAAAAAAGCCACACCTTTTTTTCTGCCTTGTTTGCGATGTTACCGATCGTAAAACAACAAATATAATACATCACGAGTCATCCTTTACCAAGAAATACGGTGACCGGAGTAAGCAGGAAGGGACAATAGATGCTTGCTTTTATTGCACTCCATCGTATAAACAAAATATTAGAAAGCCAGTTTTTTCTGAATTTCACAATTGAAATGTCTCTTTTGTTGGCACATTTTAGTTCAGTTAAGTCATTCAGTTAGTACATTTTAGTTAGTTCAGTATTTTATTCCTACAAATTTTTAACAAATAGTTATTTTACTAATTTAATTAGTCTAACAATTCAGTTTTTTTTTTTTTTTTTTTTTTTTTTTTTTTTTTTTTTTTGTATTTATGCGATATTTTGGTTGTGTTATCGCCTCTATTATATGGGAAAATAATGTCAATATTCGAGGCTGCGGTAATTACACCGGGTGAGGCGTTTCTTCCCTAAATTGCGGCAAGTACTAGAATGTTGATACAAATATAATCATCCGTTAATTTATATACATATATATAAAACTGCTAAAAAACTTTTAGCTACTGATGTTGTATATTAAAAAATATATATAAGATAACATAATAGGAAAAAATTCACAATGAATAATCAAAATGAAAAGATACCAATTATCAAAATTTATGCATTCATAATTATTTGCGCTAATGCAGCATAATAATTTGAATGCTAATATAAAACCATTAATTATATTACAATATAAACCATTTGAATTTAATAGAAAAAAAAAAAAAAAACTTATTGAACATGAGGAATTATTTTTCTATCCAATTTAATAATTTTGTTGTGCCTTGTTTTTAAAGTTATTTCTTTATTTAATTTTAGTTTTATGTGTGTTGATAGCCTTAAATTCGTATTATTTTGCTTTTTCATGGCTAATACGAAGATGAAACCACACACTTCATTTGTAGTTCCAAAGTATTTGGGGCTTGATAATTCTGCTTTGGTTCCACAAATTCCATTTGTATTCATTTTATTTAATTTTTTATTCATGTTCAATATTTTTTTTTTCTATTACATTCAAATGGTTTATATTTTGTAATACAATTAATGGTTTTTTATACATATATATTACATATATATACAATACACAGAAAATGTTTCTTTTTCAAAGAAATATTATTCCAAAACTAGAAAACATTAATATATATATTTTTTTTTAATTTACTTGACAGTTTCATAATAGGAATACAGTAAATAATAAAAAAGAAACTTACATCACCACCTGGTTTAACAAGCCTTAAGGCAGTTTCTGCTGCATAATAAGCAGCATGAATAACATCAGCTTTGCGGCCAGTTACTTTGTTGTCCTGCAGAAAAAAATTTATCATTAATTCATTTTAATGCATATGAATTAAATAAGGAAGCCAATGCTTTGCTCTTTTTTCAACAGATTTAAATACTGACATATAGAGAATGACATATTAATACTGACATACAGAGAAATAAAAAGAAAAAGTTATAACAATTTTTTTTTTTTTTTTTTTTTTTTTTTAACTTTGAGAGTAATGTAGACCAGGGCTGTCCAACGCGGCGCCCGCGGGTGCCATGGCACCCTTTGAAGATTTTCTTGGCGCCCTCTTGAAGATCTCGTGTTTTTAAACATTTTAGAAGTTAAATTTCATTACAAAGAATGCTTTCTTTAAAATCATTAATATTTTATCAGCGATATTTTTAAAATCTGAAGCTGTTTTCTGAAGTTGAGAGCTGTTTAATTTGAAGGATACAGATGCTCGATTTTTCTTTCTTGACTTTTGAAATTTCAGAGAGGTTTTTTTTCTTTCTTCTTTTTTTTTTCTATAATTTTGCTTAGAAAAAATAATAAACAGCTCAGAATGATTTCCATCTACTAAAGTACTTCCAGATTATCCCTCCTAAACCCCCACATGGTTTGGTCACTATCATGTTTGTCTTTTCTGCTTTTTTACTTTTCATAAAACTAATCCACGCTTTCAAAATATAGCAAATTGTTTTTTTGCAGCCTAAAAGAAACCTATATCTTTGGTATCTCTGATTGTCATATTGTTTTATTTAGTATTATTGTTATAGACGCGATTAAAGTTTCTGGCTCCTTACCCTACAAATATTTTTGATATAGTATTCTCATAAAAAAATGTGTAATTTGAAATTTAATACGCGTAACTCCATAACTGTAGGAGTCTTTTGTTTATTGCTGCACGATTCATTTGCATTATGTGAAGACGTCCGCATATACTAACACTATGCGATAATACTGCCACATGTTTTTAGTCACGTAAATATTGGCGCCCTTCGTTTAGTGCCAAGAGCCAAGATGCGCCCCTGGTTACTGAAAGGTTGGACAGGCCTGATGTAGACCAATGCTTGGTTTAATTTCCCCAAAAACAAAAAGATTTTAAAACATTTAGAAAAAAAAAAGCAAACATGTAAAAATTACTTTTTTTTTTTTTTAAGCAAAGACTGTTCAGCTGTCTCTACTACACGTAGACTCATATTTTACCACATTAAAATTTGTTATAACAAATCAATCAGATATGCATCCCTACCTTAAGTTAAAAGAAAGACACCAAGAGAAAACCTTTAAATGCTTGGATTATAAAACAACACTGAAGCCGAATAAGTTAATGGTTAACTGAGAGTTGTCATAGGTTTAGGTTGTGTATATATCTGTATCTTAGGATAAAAGGAAGACATCAAAAGAGAAACTTAAAATTTTCGTATAATAGAAAAACACAAGAGCAGAATAAGTTAACAGTTACCTTAGAGGCCCCAACAACGAGAGTATGTGCAACAACAGCAATAAATCCATCAATATGTGCCCCCAGATCCCTAGAAGAAATAAGATAAAATTGTAGTTAAATATTAACAGAAGTATTTGCAAGTTTAAAAGGAAAAAAAAAAACTGAAAACATATGAGAAAAACTGTGTGAAGGATCTGAGTAGGATTAAAAATTTCATAATAAGCAACTATTGTAAATGGTGCAACATTGCAGCTTGGTGTTATTTTGACCAAAAACAATTAAAATATCCTAAATTCGTTTTGGACCTACTGTACTGAGACTGACATCATTCACCAACATTCAACAAGAAACAGAACTTGATTTAATGTACGTTATGTGGTTCCATGTAACCTAAAGTTCATATCAGTACAATAAATATTACAGAAATCTTAGATTTAAATTACATGAAAAATTCAAAAATGATTAAAATGAAAATTGATTCAGGTTTCATATTATTACAGTACAAGATGATCCTTCTACCTCCCGAACATAAATGGGAGCATTTTTCCACTTTATTGAGAAAGAAGTTCAAATGACTAACATAGAATTACAAGTGTAGGCATCTTTATTAATAAGTGATATGGATGATGATAAATTTTCCTGAGTGAAATATTTTAATATTTTTCTATAACACTGACAAAACATATGTAATTTAATACATTGTATAACATTAAAATATTCAAATTTTAAATTTCCGAGTTTTATATATAAAATAAGATATACTGTAGACTCAATTAAATCTTCACATTGTTGCATATGTAAAAAATGAAATTGTAATGGAATAATTGAAGACACTGTTGATATTAGTGGTGATCACAATTCATTTACTTTTTAAAAAAATCAAGAAAGCTTTTTTGACTAATACACATGTCTTAGTTTGTCAGGGTTTGTGACTTTTTATTTATTTTTTCTAAAAAATCTCACATTATATTTATACATAACTTTTCTTTTAATTTATAAAGCATACATTTTACATATGATGCACACATGCATACTATAAATATTACCAAAATATATTAATAATATTACACAATTTATATAAATTATTCAAAAGTAAAATATTAGGCTATAGAAAAAAAAAAAATTATTGTCACAAAATACATGGAAACTATAAATCAGGTGTCAAAAATTAATTCTACCTTCAATATTTTAGTTAAAATAAAAATAACTGTAGCACATAAATGTATTAACCCGGGAAAACTCGCTAGAGAGAATTTCTCTCACAGTATCAATTGCTTTTCTTTTACTTTACATTTGTTTAATATCACCTTTTTTTGCCTCAGTACTTTAATTCACAAAAACAGCTAAAATAATAGAAATAACATGTTGAAATTTTAATTAAAAAGAAAAGTAGTTTAAATAAGAGTCTTAAAAAATGTACGATGGTGAGAGAAAATTTCATGTAGCGAGTTCTCCCGGGTTAAACAAATTTTGAAGCAAACTAAGTTATCTTTTGTTTTATTAAAAATATGTTTAGCAGCTTTATGAGTCAATTTCTAATTCTCGAATGTACCAAACCAAATTAAGAAAACATTCATTCTGCTCAAGCAGATGAAGCTATTGCAGTAAAAAAACTAGATCAAAAAGAAGTTTTATAATGTCAGCATTTTTGAAAATTTTAACAAATATCTTCCACTATTTTAAAGGGCTAAAATTCATTATATGGTCCAGATTTTGCTTATACTTTAATATAATAGGCCAGGAGCGTGCAAAGAGAAAACTGTCCCCAGGGCAAAGTTTCAACAGGGTGCCCCCCTCCCCGAACTTTTCCTTGTGACAGGATAAAAATGCCGTCCCAAATCACTTCTACTTTAAGCTTAACATAGACACCAAATAAAAGAAGCAAAACAACTTTTTTCTCAATTCGCATGTATATTTAAATAAGAATACAGAAATTTCACTTACAGCTTTACCATATCACCATTAGAAAGAATATAATCAGGTTCACTTCTTAGAGGTGAAAAATGACAAATGCAGTTATTTACAGATACACATGTTGGGAAAGCAATTCCTAAAATAGAATGAGATAAAATTAAATATACAGTTTGATAGTTTCTAAGTTGCAATCATTTTCATACAGTAAAAAATTTCTAAACAAATTCAGATTTATTTTTTCTTAAACAAGGAGACAATTATAAAGGATATCTACAAGCTGCCTTGTAAGAAATTCAAGAAATATAGTTGCTATGCTAATGACAGAAGATTTTTAGATTATCTGAACAATTGAGGATTTAAATTTGAAATCTAGGTTTAGCTATTTTTTTTTATTCCTACTTCCCCTTGTTTTATTTACTTATTCAGGGTCGGTGGCTACAGAAATGATGAAAAAAGTTCCCTGATTCCTTGATTATCTATATCAGATTTCCCTGATTTTTATTATTAAAGAACATATACAGTATTTTTTTAACGTAATCTTTCTTGTATAACACACTTACCCAGCTTGCAAATATCTGTTGGGAAGGAAAAAAAAATTGCACAGTATTTAATTAGCAGAGGTGCCAAGTATTACAATTTATCTGTAATTATTACAGATATGCAACAAAAGTTACAATATTATTAGCATCAGATAAAAAAATTGTTAATTTCATCAAAGGATCGCTTGAAATAACGTGAATTTCAACATAGGATCATGGAAAAAACACGAAATTTTGTCAAAAGATCACCCATTTCTTCAAAAACACCCATTTCTTCAAAGTTTTTTTGGGGAGGAGAAGGGGAAAGCACAAATTTCATCCAATGCTTGAGTAAAAAAAATACAAATTTAGTCAAAAGATCGTGAAAAATGTGCAAATTTCATTTAAAGATCGTGAAAAAACACACAAATTTCATCTAAAGATCGCAAAAAACATGCAAATTTTGTTTAAAAATCACGAAAACTGCACAAAATGCATAGAAAAAAATGAAAAAACTTGCAAATTTCACCAAAAGATTACAAAAAAACATGCAAATTTCATCAAAAGATTGGGAAACATATCCAAATTTTGTCAAAAAATCGCAAAAAATGCACAAATTTCGTAAAAAAACACGAAAAACATGCAGATTTTATCAAAAAATCATTTAAAACTTTCAAATTATGTCAAGAACTCACGAAAAAATGTACATTTCGTTAAGAAATCATGAAAAATGTGCAAAATTTTTCAAAAGATTGCTAAAATTGACGAATTTCAGCAAAAGATCGTGAATGAGCATCTTGAAAATTTGGGTTTATGAGACAATTTAGCTTTCATGCAGACAGATATCGCACGGCAGCAATACAGCTTTATGTCTCTATCACATCTTATTGATTTAAATGTAGCCTGTTTGCCAATGAATCAGTGTTGTTGGTAAAGTGAAAACAGAAATATTTTCAGAGGGAAAAATTTCCCTGATTTTTGAACATTTTTTATAAAGTTCCCTGATTTTTCCACATTGATAAACTTCTCTGATTTTTCCATGATTCCCAGAATCTGTAGCAACCCTGTTATTTTAATTTTGAATATATTTACTCTAATGCAGAGTTTCCCCCAGAGGGTTTCAGGGATGGGCGCGGTGCCCTTCCTGCCCTTTAGTTTGAAAAATAGCACCCCTCTTGCCCCTCATCCAAAAAACTACCGCCCCTCTTGTCGCTCATTCAAAAAAATAGCACCCTTCTATCCCCACATTAGAAAAACTCTTCTGCGATGATGCGGATGCCTTATAACGCATAAATTATGAAAAAAATTGCGACAGAACACAAAAAATAGCTCTTAGACGCCCCACGGGACGTGTAAATATCGTCAAAAAATCATGAAAAAATGGCAAATTACATTAAAAAACAGTGAAATAATAACTAATTTCCGGTAAGAGCGAAAAAAATGGCTAATTTCATCTCAAAATCTTGAAAAATAAACCCGGCAAATTTCCTTTAAAAATCGTGGAAAAACGACAAATTTCGTCCAAAAATTACGATAAAATGGAAAATTTTGTCAAACGATTCTAGAAAAATGGCAACTTTCATCAATTAATCGCAATAAATAAGCAGATTTCGTTGAAAGATTTGCAAAAAATGGCATATTTTGTCAAAAAAAACACAATAAAATGGAAAATTCTCTGAAAAGATTCGCGAAAAATGGAAAATTTTGCATAAATTCGCGAAAAAATGCAAAATTCGTCAAAAGACCCTGAAAAAAATGACAGATTTCGTCAAAAGGTGACGAAAAAAATGCAAATTTCGTCAAAGGGGCACAAAAAAAAGTTAATGCCAGAACTGAATTTTATTTTCGGAATTAACGTTTTTTCGTGTTTAAACATGATAAAATTGGCGTTTTTTTCACTATCTTTTGATGAAATTTACCATTTTTTTGTGATCGTCTAGTAAAATTTGCCATTTTTCGCGATCTCTTTCCGAAATTTGTCGTTTTTCCGTGATTTTTTTCAAACAAATCTGCCGTTTTTTCGTGATCTTTTAACAAAATCTGTTGTTTTTTTTATATCTTTTGACAAAATCGGCTTTTTTTCGCGATCTTTTAACAATATTTGTCTTTTTTTACGGTCTTTTAATAAAATTTACCTTTTTTTAAATTTTTTGACAAAAATTTTGGGTTTTTTCTCGATTTTTTTACATTTCTGTTTTTCCATGGTTTTTTCTTTTTTTATGCTAGATTTTAGGTTCAACTCTATAAAAAGTGCCCTTAAAAATCAAAAAAGTGCCCTGAAGAATGTAAAAAGTGCCCTTTTCAGAATAATAGCGCCCTGCCCCTTTTTAAATTTGGGGGAAACTCTGCTTATGCATGAGATGATCATCAACAAACTTAACATTTGTCACATATTAGGCAAGACTTATTTTTATTTGTTGAAGTGGTGATTGTTAATTCTTAGTATTTAGCATGAGCCCAGTTACTAATCAATCTGGAAAAAATTTTCGACTAGAGACAAATCTTCATGCTATATTATAAGTGTACTAGCATATAAAAAATGAGTATTCATCTTATGTAAGCAAATCTTAATAATTATTTATTATCTTTATAAATCAAAATATATATTACTAAAGAAAACTTGCTAATATGTAGCAGCTGTTATGTATGTTATTTAATCAGATATTTATATTTTATTTAACATTTGAGATTGCACCTTACCACATATCACTTCAAATTATTTATCACATAAAAAACAAAGTGAATAAGATTACAAGAAATTTTTATTTTGGAACAGATGCCGTATCTTCCCGCGAGCCGCCATTTTGTTTCCTTATCGTTTCTCACAACTTATTAGTATTATTATTTTGCAATTTTTTTTTTTTTTTTTTTTTTTTTTTGAGGAAACATAAAATAAATATTTTTAAGGCTTATGCATACTAAAAAAATTATTTTCACTTTACCTGAATGTTTTAGAAAATAAATGAATAAGTAAATAAAATGATTTTTACTATTAAAAATTTTTTCTTTCAATCTTTGAGTTTCCAGAGTAGATTGTCTTGTTTAATTTAATATCATTTTTTGAAATGTATGATTCAATCATTAAATAAACATTTCATTTGCATTTTGTAGTTTAAAGTTAAATAATAGTGTGTGAGAAATAAGAGGGAAACAAAATGGCGGCTCACAGGAAGATATGGCATCTAAGCCTTTATTTTAAAAGATTTATGAATCAATAAAATCTGCAAATTAGAACAGGTTTACAATTGACAAGATTCATATATATTTTCAAAAGAAATTTTTTAGGGTTACTTTCTGGAATCAACAATTTTCCCAAATAAACAATCAAACATCACTAGATAAAATATACAGGGTGTTTGTTCCTTGTGGTGGCCAATGGCTAATTTCTAAACCCTTAGTCATAGACATATAGTTCCAATTGCAAAAATGCTTTAAAAAAGGTAAAGAATTGTTTTTCAAGCGATTTAGCTCAAAATAAAATTTTATTAAAAAATTACGAAAATTAACTTTTTATATGGTCCCTCCGATCCTATAAGTGATATTTAGTAAATTTTTCCCACTACTGTAACAAATACAAAAAAAGTCCCATTCCTCTGCGATTAAAACTGACCGAGTAATAGTTGTTTAAAGTTGAAGCATCTTTTTTGCTGCAAATTAGGGGTCAGTCACAAATTTACTGGAATAAACGCACGATATAAAATTTCACATTAAACATTGAGTAAAATAATATTTACAATATTATTTTTAAATTTATGTTGATGATTACAAATTAAAGCAAAATTTGTACTAAAATTCTAAGTAAAAAAATAACAGGAAGTTTGTTAATTTAATTTATGAAAAGCAACAGTTACAAATCGTTCCTTCCAAAATGACATATATTTACTATTCTATTACATTACTTAACCTAAAAGAATTTGATGTAATTTTATAAAATAAATAAATGGTACGCACTTAAAATTGCATTAATATTATACTGTCATTAGATATAAATAAGTGTGCAAATTGCACCTCGATCGGATATTTGGAAGTGAGTTAAAATTTGAATAGAAATTTTGAGCAAGGGAAAAATAAGTATGAACGTTTTAAGCAAAATAAAGGCTTATCAAAATACCACACCTTTTAAAATAAAATTGTGATTTCCCAAAATTTGATTTTCACGATAAAGAGAATTTTAAAACTCACGTCTTCAACTATTTTAACCAAATTAGAAGTTAAATAATAAAAATTAACATTACCGTAAAACTTATACGGTGGTAACATCTTCAGTTAAATTGCTTTTAAAATATTTCTTTATCTCATTTAAAACCTTTTAGAAATTGGAACTTATGTCTGTTGCAAATGGTTTAGGAATTAGTTATTAGACAGCGTTGAAAATAGACGCCCTTTATAATACTTTAAGCAGTTAGTGAACGTTCCCTTAAAGCTCAGTCCAATTCATCCATATTTAGCTACAGAAAAGTGGTTTAAGTTATGAAATTTAAAGCTTTATAACTCTGTCAATTTTAATGTTATGTGAATTAGACCTTTTTTCTCTTACTTGTTAGAATAGTGGGAAAAATTTACTAAATATCACTTATACAGGGTGACCACAGAAATATAATTTTCAAATTCCCTGATGTATTTAAAATTTTCCAGGATATGGCGCGATGTTAAAATTAGTTTCAAAAGAATGATGCAAATTATTAGAAGTAAAATAATTTTTATATTTTATGGAAATACTTCACTCATATTTGGCGATTAGTACTTTATATTACTAAGTTTATTTCAAAAATCATAAAAATATGTAATTAGTAAAAAAGAAGCATAAGTCTTTGAAAATACATGAAATATCACTGAGAGGAAGGCAAGATGGTTTACGGCCTTAGCAAATAAATAAACTATTTTGTTTATAAAATGATCTAATAGCAATTGGCAAGACGGTTTAATTTATAATAATTTAAAAACATAATTCATAACATTCACTGATGCAAATTTAAATGCAATTTCTAGTCTCTTTGAGAACAGTTTCAAGTTTATAAATATTAAAAAAAAAAAAAGAAAAAAAGAAACAAGACTGCTGGCTTTTGAAGAAAGTCCAAGTTATGAGTAAGATTCAAAATAGTTGTTCAAAAGGTTCGTTTTTTTCAAAACAGCTCCAGAGTTTCAGTCTTATATAAAATTATGTACCAAAAATAATGTTTTAAATATTGCCTTCTTTCAACGACTTTATTTTTTCTGTTAGTAAATTTATTTCTTTAGTTGCAGTTTCCTTTATTTCAGAAATTTTCTTTTCTAACTCCTTTGCTGCTATTGCTAATTTTCTTTTTTTAGTTTCCTCAGTCTCCTTTTCATTTTCCTCCCGTTTTCTTTTTTCTGTGGCTTCTGTTAACGTGCTCTAGCATTTTTGTAGTACTGAAAGTCGATTGGCTTACTGATCCAGAGTTTAAGTCCTGGGTTAGAGAAGTGCCAAATGATGTGCACAGAGTTGAATGCATAAAATGCCACCGTTCAGTTGCTCTTAGTAATATGGGTCGGACAGCTCTTACGAGTCATGCAAAACGAAGTGAACATAAAAAAGGATAAAAGCCGCATTACAGCGGCCAAAATATAATGGACTCATTGTATTCCAAAAAATAATGGATTCATTGTATTCCAAAAAAATTGCAAATGAGGAGATTTTGAAAGTTGAAGAAAAATCAAAACCTGACGCTACTACTGCTAATACATCGCTTTCTGAAGGACTACAGCACCATCTGAAATTTTGCTTACTTTATTGCATTTTCGTAAGGCACTGCGTGTTCCATAACCCAAATCAATTTCAGCTACTGTCAAAAGTTAGTTTTTATCCGAGAGAAAATATGACCATCCGCACATGTGATCCGAAATAATACATGAACACGCGGTACACGAACGTCGAACGCGATTTCGTTCTGTAATGTTGAGGTGTATGACTGCAAACAGTTATTGAAAAATGATTATAAGTTATCCTGTATTCAGGCACGTAGTAACAATAAGACAGTAACACCATTTAGCGATGCAATCGCATTAGCGGAAGCGAGATGAGGTGAGGCAGCGGTCTCAAAGGAGTGGCTTCATGACGTCACTACCAATCAGATAAGAGCGTTTTCTCCTTCATCGCTCTGAGAATCAGCCACGTTTCGAATGGCAGGTACGTAACGGAAGACCGTTCGTGCTATTACAGAAAAGGAAAAATGACAACAAATTTTCCCTGATTTTAAACAGAATTCCCTGATTTTTCCCTGATATTTCCCGAAATCTTAAATTCCCTGATATTTCCTGGTTTTCCAGGTCTGTGGTCACTCTGTTATAGGACCGGAGGACCGTATAAAAAGTTAATTTTCGTAATTTTATAATAAAATTTTATTTTGAGCTAAATCGCTTGAAAAACAATTCTATACCTTTTTTAAAGCATTTTTGCAATTGGAACTATATGCCTATGACTAACGGTTTAGAAATTAGCCATTGGCCACCGTTGAGAGAGGACACCCTGTAGATCACTGACCAATGTTAATTCTTATTTTTCTCTCCAGAGTAAATGAACAGATTTTCTAATGTTTCGGTGAAATTACAGAGCCAGAAGCAGAAAATTTTATGTCATTCTGCAGCATACTAAAATTTAATGTATTCCATAAAATAAGAAAAAATTGCCTTTATAATGAAAATACCATAAATCTAGAGATTTAAAGTGAATTTCAGCTTTTCTTTAAAGCCCAGCCTTGCATTTTATGCTGGTCGATTTTTCTTCGCATAATCGACGAAATTTACAATTTTTCTTCTGATGATCAATTAAATTAGAGGGTTTTTAGCTTGATCAACAAAAATAGAGATTTTTTGCAGATCTTGCAATTTTTATGAAGTTGATCGACGAAGTTCGTGATTTTTCTTCGCATGATCAAAAAAATTTGCGATTTTTCCTCTAATGATCGACAAAATGTAATATTTATCACCACCAGAAATACAAAATTCGAGATTTTTCCATACCAAAATCGACAAAATGTCTTATTTTTGCTCCAGATCAACAAAATTTGTGATTTTTGGAATCCGATCGACAAAATTTACATTCTTTACAAAGCGGATTGATGAAATTTGCAATTATTCTTTGAATGACCAAAAATAAATAAATAAATAAATGATTTCCCTGCACCTGATTGATGAAATTTGCAACTTTTTCATGTGTGATTGGCAGAATCGGAGATATTCCCATGCCAGTCAAACAAAATTTGTGATTTTTCAGAACCCAATCAATAAAACTTGTGATTTTTCTGTGTTCAATCTATGAAAATTGCAACTTTCCCCTGCCCAATCAACAAAATTCGCAATTCTTAATTAACTCTAATGAAATCTGATTTTTTTTTATATGGCAAGATGAAATTCGTAACTTTTTTCTCTTGATAAACTGACAAACCTTACGATTGTTTCGTAGCTAATCAATGAGTTTTTCTGTGCATCATCGCAAAATTCGTGATTTTTCCATTCCTTATCAACAAAGTTTGAGATTTTTTGTCCCTGATTGACAAATTTCATTTTTTTTATGCTCAATCAATGACATTTGCATTTTTTTACATGATAAGCCAAGAAAACAGTTGATTTTCCCATAGCTGATGAATTTAATTTGTAATTGTTTCGTGCATCTTCCACAAAACTCATGATTTTTTTTCTTCCCTGATCAACAAAATTGTGCAATTTTTTGCGTCCGTCTGAATAAATTTGCTATTTTTTCGATATTCTGATCAGCAAAACTAGGGATTTTTCCGTTTTCAATCAGCCAAATTTGCTATTTTTTTTTAGCCTCATGGGCAAAATTCACAATTTTTCTGCACCTGATCAGTGAAATTCATGATTTTTTAGTGTTGGATCAAAGAAATTTTTGCGATTTTTAAGTGTCTAAAGAAATTTTACATTTTCCCGCGGTAAATGTATGATTTTTTTTTCTGCAACCTATGCACAAAAATTGCAATTTTTTCTAGTTGTAAATTAACAAAATACGCGAGCCACACATTAACCTGTCGTGGGCCTAAAGTGGCCTGCAGGCAGAGTTCTCGCTGTTGCTCGCCAATGCGCCAAATTTCGAGTAAATTCTTCATTTGGCGAGTAAACAAGCAATTAGACTCGCCAAATTGCTAATGCTCAATTTTTGCTTTTTCTTTCTTTTCCGTTTTTCATACATATGCACATACATATTTTCAATATATCCACATTTTTAATATATTTGTAGCGGATAGTTGAAATTAGATTAATAATAGTCGTTGTCGCAGTTATAAAAACTTGGGTTATTTTATAAAATATTGAAAAAAAGAAAATACATTAAAAAAATAAAGTTTTTTTTTTTTTTTTTTTTTTTTTTGTGCTAAACAGCGAATTTATTTTGCAAATACTTTTTTTTATTTGGCGAATGTTTTTTATTTTTAATTCGCCAAATTCCTAACATTGATCAAATATCAGTGAGAACACTGCCTGCAGACCACAGGTTGTGCATCCCTACTGTAGGCAATAGAGACATTACCCGAAACACTTTTTTAACCTAGTTATTTTCACTTTCCAAATTATTACAGTGTAAATATGGTACAAGTTCTATCTTATATTAAGCTTACTGCTGTTGTATATATTTCTTAATATTATAAAAAAAAAATAATTAAGAAAAAGTATTGTATTAATAGTAATTTATTTCTTCTGTAATTATATGCGATTTTGTCATAACTATTTTTAACGGAGTGTGTGTTACATTTTGCAGGCTAATGAAATAAATCCTTGGATGGAAAGATTTTTGAAAATCCCCCCCCCCCCTGCCTATGAGTCATTGCAAACCTAAAATGTCTGAAATGTTTTGCCTGTTATGGCTTCGAAGACATATTTGTAAGGAAGGACAAAACCCCTCTCTTCTAGATAATGCATTAAAAACTGTTAGTCATACCTTTTTTCATTTCCTTTTCTTTTTTGTAAACTTTGCTGGTCTCTTCCATCAATAGTTGATCCCCTGTTTCACATATTGAGATAACACTTGCGCCGGCCTTGCATTTTTCAATCAGAGTATTTAACACTCCTAAATAATCAGAAATATGTATTATAAACATACATTAAACTTCTATCTTAGGCATCAAATTAAAATATTTAGCTACAATTTCTAAGTCCATTATTAATATTTACTGTAATATTATATGCTACTTTTTAGAAAAACATAAGTACATACTTTTATTAAACTGTTTGAAGTTAATAAAAATCTAATAAGCATGGGTGCAAGTTTGAAATTTTGCCAGGACTCAAAATATTTTGAGTTTCTCTCTTTCCGCTTCCCCCCCCCCCCCACTCCTGAGTGAATACACACCTGCATGATTCATGTTTTTTCCATGATCGTTTGACGAAATTCTCTTTTTCCCCAGATCTTGACAGAAATCGCGTCTCTATCACGATCCTTTGACCAAAAACCGCATTTTTCTGCGATCCTTTGACAAAAATTCGTGAGTTTTTCACGACCCTTTAACAAAAATACATGAGTTTTTCGCGATCCTTTGACAAATATTCGCGACTTTTTCGTGATCCTTTGTCAAAAATTCGTGCATTTTCCACGATCTTTTGACAAGACTCGTCTTTTCCTCGCTCTTTTGACAAAAAATCGCGTTTTTTCTGCAATTCTAAAAAAAAATAGTGTTTTTTCCCGCTATCATTTGATGAAAATCGCAACTTTTTCGCAATTCTTTGAAAGTGATTGCGTCATTTATGTGATCCTTAAACAGGAATCGTGTTTATTTTGCTTTTTTTTTTTAAGGAAAAAAGCGTCTTTTTTTGCGATTTTTTGTCAGAAATAGTGTTTTTTCTGCAACTTTTTCACAAAAACCACACATTATCAGCAATCTTTTGAAAGAAATCGTGTCTTTTTTTCACGCTCTTTTGACGAAAAACGCTTTTTCCTCGATCTTTTGACAAAATCGCATTTTCTCCTCACTTCTGATAGAAAGTGTTTTTTCCATGACCATTTGAGGAAAATGGCACCTTTTCTGTGGCCACCTTTCTTTCCTTGACAGAGACTCTATCATTTTTGCGATTCATCAACAGAAATAACGTTCTTGAGATCCATCCACAGGAATCCTGTTTATTCCTCAATTTGACAAAAAAAGTGTCTTTTTACGATTTTTTGAATGAAACAGCACTTTTTCTGCTACCTTTTGACAGAAATGCCTTTTTCCGCGATCATCTGACAAAAATCACGTTTTATCCATAATCTTTTGACAAAAATTGTGTCTTTTTTGCAATCTTTTGGCAAAAAAAAAAAAAAAAAAAAAAAAAAAAAAAAAGTGTCATTTTCGCGATCATTTTTTGTTGTCTGAGATTTTTCTGTCCCGCTTTCGTCCTCGGGAACTTTTAAAAGACGGATTTCCGTCCTGCGGACGGAAAACTTGCACCCATGCTAATAAGTAATATAATAATCTCCAAGATTATAATAATTGAAAAAACTGTATAACTAATTTATAACATTTTTAATTATTATTATTATATTTAAAAATTAAGAGAAAAATGCACTAACAAATTCATTTAGTGTTAAAAAATAATAACACATCTACATTTGAATATCTTATAAGATTAAATCAAAAGTTTTTTTTTTGGAGGGGGGGGTGGGGAATGGGGCTAAGCATTAAATAAAAAGGCTTCAAATAAAAAAAATAAAAAGGCTTCAAATTTGAGAACCAAGTATAATTTTGTAGTTGCCAAATGCAATAATTTAGGACTCAGATTCCAGACTAGCATACACGAAAAAATACTAAAATGAATCAACAGCAGATGCACTACAAATTGAAATTCAAACAATAAACTAACCTCAATGCTGAAGTTCAAATGGGCAGGAAAAGGTAGATTCAAATTAATCGTTAAGATGGCAATCTTGTGATGTTCCTTTAGTTTTATTTTTTTAAGTAATCAAAATAGATTAAATTAATGCTCAAAACGGCACAGATGTCATATACGCACCACATTTGCACATGCTTTTCTCCCCACCAATTTGGCATTGCACATTTGTGCCAAGAAAAGAAGGTCCGTTAAGTTTATAACAACTAAGAATGTATTTGTTAAAAACACAAATTTGTAACAATTGTTCGAAAATAAAATAGCAAAAGTTAATATTTTAGTAAAATGTGCTGATTAAATGATACAACTACAGACAGGCACTCAACATGATTATATGCATTACTATTTATTGTGAAAATTATATTTTACTACTTTGTTACTAATTAAGTTTATTATTTATAATTGTTTATTTATTTATTGTTCCTTTTTTTATTAAATTCACGTTTATTCACTGTTATTTTTTATTTTAATTCTTTAATTTATTATACATTATATTAATAACTATTTGTATCAAACCATCATTTATTTACTTTTATTATTTCCTTTCTTAAAATACTAGAATCTCGCATTTTTTCACATTATTTTATTTTTATATTGTAATAAAAAATCTCACAATGTTATTGCATGTAATTTGTAACTTATATTCAAAAACAAAATTCTCGCCAAATTGGCAGAAGAAAAAAGTATGGGCAAATGTGGTGTGTATATGACATCTGTGCCCTCAAAACAATGTTCGGTTAACTTTCATTTGCTGTTAAGTGAAAACAAAACTCCTTATATAAAACCACTGATCACAATCAAATTACCATAAAGAAATAAAATTTGCTTATGCTTGTCACTAAAATATACATATAAATATTAAATAAAATAAAAATATCGCCAAATTCACCCAAATATGCAACCTTACCCTGAATTTCTGCACAAAGTTTATCAATTTTAAATCACAGCATTAATATATTGGAAGAGATGAATGATTTTACATATATATACATCATTAAACCTGACCCATTGTTCCAGTTCCCACTACAAATAAAAATAAATATAACACAATCATGAATCGAAGAAAATAGACATTTATAATCAAGTCTCAATGATCTGCAAAAAATAAAGTAAACCGATATTTTAAAAAAGGTTAGAATATTTTAAGCATAAAGATTAATAAGAGAATTCTTTTTTAAAAGGCTCAAAAGTACTAAAAATGTATCCTAGATAACTTTCAAAGACTAAAAAAAAATTACTTTTAATTCCATTAGGGAATCTAAGGTCGAAACTAGGTGCATTGCATTTCTACTTACTCTTGTTTAATAAATCTAAATAAAAAATTACGATGCATTGACGCTTTTGACAGATAACACTGTGTAAACAATTTAAAACATCTACACGATGATCAACTGGTTTTAATCACCAGCTAATTATATTCTTTTCTTATAACTTGCATGAGAATAGTTTCGAAAAGTATTAACGGAAAATAAATCAAATTTAAGTATAAATAACAGTGATTAGAGGAAACTGATAGATTTTATATAAGCGCGGGATCACTGATCACTTATGGTAACAGCATGAATAAAGTTAGCTCATATAAGATAAATAACTGATTTAAATGTAGCAATATTGAGTTAATTCTGTTTCATAATAAATAAGAAAAATACATAAATGAAGTAGATTAATATATATGATCAAATAAGCACATGTGAGACATCAAAGAAGATAGACCACATGTTCCGGTACTTAAGTACAATAACAAATAGCACGGGATTATTCACAAGTACAGGAGATCTAATAAAGAATCCCTTAAAAGTATACGTACTGTTTACCATCTCCGCAGCCATTTTATATTTGGTAACAACCAAATCTTGAGCAATTGAAGGCTCATTTTGCTCTTCTTTGTCAGCCATTTTTCTCGTGCCCAAGAAAATTATTCAAAATAAATTTGCCAACTATAAAAATGAATGAATGTATAATCAATGTTTTAATCGAATCAAATCGAAAGTGGGTGAAAAAACCATGGATGTACCAAAGAACCTTGCTACTTCCATACTAAAAACATGTATAAATGTGGAAATAAAATTAATGCATTTGAGATTTGTATGATAATTTAGTACTCGGTTCTTTAGTTTTTATTTTCTTATTTCTAAGAATTAGATATCCTGAAAAAAAAAAAAAAAAAAAAAAAATTAAAGATAGTTTTTCGGGGGTTTTTTTGGACAGAGAAGCAAACTGATTGGACAACTTTCTTGTGACGTCAAAGTTGGGAAAACTTATCTGAGTTCTTAGGTAAGTCCCGTTTTCTTTGCTGTGTCATCAGTATAAAAAAAATTACTTAACGATAAAAATTGTTAAATGGTGGTAAAACCATTGATATTAAACAATGTTGATCCAAAAATAAGATTCGCATCATATTTGAAGAAAATTTGCGTTATTTCTCTACATAATCGCCATCTTTTTCTGTGCATTTTTGTAAGCGGTGCTTCGATTTCTGTTTTCCAATGTTGTAGACAGGGACGTGCGAACGGAAAATTGCGACCGGGGCAAAGCTAGAATTTGGCGCCCCCGCCCCCAACTTTTTCTTTCAATAGGCCAAAAATGACGTTGGTAGTATAAATTTGGCGCCTTATAAATTTGCAGGTGACGGTGCCCAGGCAGGGTTCGAACCGGAGATCCCACGGTCATTAAGCGAGCGTCTTATCCGCCGAGCAAAAGAGTACCTCAGTCGCTTCCTGCGAGAAACTCGTTTTACTGACCGCGCAAGATGGTCGCCACAGTACTCCACCCCCAGTGAGAAGAACGTCGCGTTGACGTTGGACGAGCGATATGCACTCGTGTTGCCCTGGCGCGTGCCAGATGCGTTGTCGTTGTCGTGCTGCCGCCGATTGCACGTGTGACCCATCGATGATGCGCGGCGTGGCAGGCTTTGCTGTTGTGAGCGTTACACAGGCTTTGGTCGTGTGCTCTGAGCGTTACAGAGGCTTTCGTGCTGCGAGCGTTTCGCAGGCTTTGGATGCTGGGGGTGTTTTCAGTGCTGCCATCTGTTGAACTAGAGCGAAGGTGGTGAAGTGTGTTCGTTTGTCCAAGGTCACCAATGCAGGTGACGGTGCCCAGGCAGGGTTCGAACCGGAGATCCCACGGTCATTAAGCGAGCGTCTTATCCGCCGAGCAAAAGAGTACCTCAGTCGCTTCCTGCGAGAAACTCGTTTTACTGACCGCGCAAGATGGTCGCCACAAATTTCCGCGACCAGGCGAAGCTAGAATTTCGGCGCCCTCCCCCAACTTTTTCTACCATAGGCCAAAAATGACGTTGATAGAATAAATTTAGCGCCCCATAAATTTCCGTGCCCGGGGCTACCGCCCCCTTTCGCACGGTGCTGGTTGTAGAACTGTTGCACCAACTCACAGGGGTCTAGCTACAGGGGGGGGGGATGCGACACCCTCCCTCCCACATTCGGTATACTCATTATATTCGGTAAATTCACTTTCATTCAAAATTGTATAATTTCTCGCTATATTTTTCTCTTCTAAGAAATTTTTAAAATATATAAAAAAATTATTACAAAACATATAACAGTGTCAAAACACACTTCAAATATTTTCGAAATACTCATACTCCACATTCACAATGCTTATTACATTCGGTAATTTTACTTTCGTTCAAAAGTTGCATTATTTCGAGCAATGTTCTCCCTACTAAGAATTTTTTAAAATTTATTACAAAACATAAAACAATGCCAAAACATATTTAAAACTATTAAATAGTTTTAAAATACTTATGTCTCACATACGGGATGCTCATTTCATTCGGTAATTTCATTTCATTCAAAAATTGCATCATTTCGCTCAGTATTTTTCCCTTGCAAAAATTTTTTAAAAAATATTATAAAATACAAAACAATGTCAAAACATATTTAAAATTATTAAATATTTTCGGAATACTCATATCCTACAAAACTTATTACATTTGGTAATTTCACTTTCGTTCAAAAATTGCATCATTTGGTGCTGTTTTTTTTCCTTCTAAAAAATTTAAAAAATATATTTTAAAAAAATTATCACAAAACATAAAACAATGTCAAAACTGATGGACAAAAATCGTCAATATTCATAACTATTAAATATTTTCGGAATACTCATTACATTTGGTAATTTCATTTTTGTTCAAAAATTGCATCAATTCGCCCGTATTTTTTCTTTGTAACATTTTTTGAAAATATGTCAAAAAATTTATTACAAAACATAAACTAGTCGTTGGGGGCCACCGTAATACTTACCCATCATGGATATGTCTATGAAAATAAAACATGTGAAAACTATTTATACAATGCATTGCAATTCATAAACAAAATTTAAATATTGTTAATATACATAGTAATGCTATATTAAGAACTGCTGATGTACCGATTTCGACAAATTATATAAAACGCCAAACTACTCAAGTATTACCGAAATGCGTAAACGAAACATCCTTATAACTCCAAAAATAATAATCCTATTAACTAACAATTAATTGAGTCGGATTAAGCGTCTCATTTCCAATTAAAATATACTTCTGAATTGAAATTTGAATGAAATACAGGGTCATGAAAAATCGAAGAATGTGGAAAACAAGATTACAAATATCTCGGCAACTAATAATCCGATCGACTTCGTTCTATATGCAAAATGTGTGTTATTTTATTGCCTTTTACTTCCATTCCTTAGAACAAAAAAATTCGAAAATTTTTATGTACCTTTCATCAGAACGAATTTTTCGAGAGTCGAAAAAAATAGTTCCGGATAATCGAGGTTGCTGATATTAAATAGGGTTCGTCCCATTCTTACATACTAACTACATACAAAATTTCAAGTCTCTATCTCAATTAGTTCGGGAGATAGAGCGTTTACAGACAGACAGACGGACGGCAAAATTTTTTTTCTAAAACTATGTTTTTCTGAATCTCCACTATATAAAACGTGTAAATCCGTCAAAAAATTTTTTTCGATTTTCAAAACGATTGCAAGACTTACCCTATCTACGTATGATGGGTAAGTAAAAAAATGTCAAAACACATAAAACTATAAAATATTTTCAGCATACTCATACTCCACATTCTAATAAAGAATACTGCCCAGTTAAACTGAAGGCATTGAGCTCATAGGCTACAAATACTAATTGCACATTAAAGCTTTATATTTTCAAAGGTTAATTCCGTTCGAAAAAAAAAAATTAAGAAGGGAAACAGCTCTCCCCTTTTCTCTTTTTTTATACTTAATCATTGAACCTCCTATACTATCAAAGACATGCTTTATCATATAAAAAATCTATATCCAAAATTCAGAGCAAATTAGATAATTCTTAATAAAAACCCATTTAGCATTTATATAATTTAAAAAGAGTTATCCCCCTCTTTTATACTTAACCATTAAACTTCCAAAACAATTCAGAGATTTGAACGAAATCTGAAAATTCTGCTTGAAAAACCCATTTATATAAATTAAGGGGGGGGGGGACATTAGAACCCCTGTTCCCCTTATTTATACTTATTCAATGAACACCTAATAACAGTCACGGAATCGCCTCATCAGAATGATCCTAATCTGATTTTTAAACGAAAATTAATTCTGCATGAAAATCCCATTTATATCAACTAACGGGGGGGGGGGTATTAGAGCCCCTGTTCCCCCTATTTATACTTATTCAATGAACACCTAATAACAGTCACGGAATCGCCTCATCAGAATGATCCTAATCTAAATTTTGAACGAAAACTTAATTCTGCATGAAAACCCCATTTATATCAACTAACGGGGGGGGGGGCATTAGAACCCCTGTTCCCCCTATTTATACTTATTCAATGAACACCTAATAACAGTCACGGAATCGCCTCATCAGAATGATCCTAATCTAAATTTTGAACGAAAACTTAATTCTGCATGAAAATCCCATTTATATCAACTAACGGGGGGGGGGGGTATTAGAACCCCTGTTCCCCCTATTTATACTTATTCAATGAACACCTAATAACAGTCACGGAATCGCCTCATCAGAATGATCCTAATCTGAATTTTGAACGAAAACTTAATTCTGCATGAAAATCCCATTTATATCAACTAACGGGGGGGGGGGGGCATTAGAACCCCTGTTCCCCCTATTTATACTTATTCAATGAACAACTAATAACAGTCACTGAATCGCCTCATCAGAATGATCCTAATCTAAATTTTGAACGAAAACTTAATTCTGCATGAAAATCCCATTTATATCAACTAACGGGGGGGGGGGCATTAGAACCCCTGTTCCCCCTATTTATACTTATTCAATGAACACCTAATAACGGTCACGGAATCGCCTCATCAGAATGATCCTAATCTAAATTTTGAAAACTTAATTCTGCATGAAAATCCCATTTATATCAACTAACGGGAGGGGGCATTAGAACCCCTGTTCCCCCTATTTATACTTAATCAATGAACACCTAATAACAGTCACGGAATCGCCTCATCAGAATGATCCTAATCTAAATTTTGAAAACTTAATTCTGCATGAAAATCCCATCTATATCAACTAACGGGGGGCATGAGCCCCCCGTTCCCCCTCTTATACATATCGAATGAACTCCAAAAACTAATCAGGGAAGCGCCTTGTCAGGATATACCTACATACAAAATTTCAAGTGGATCGGATATTTTTATCATGAGTTATCGCGTTACGTACGAACATACATACAGAACGGGCGGGCACATAAGCTCTCAGGCTATGATAGCCTGTGAGCTAAAAACTCATTACATTCAGTAATTTCCCTTTCGTTTAAAAATTGTATCTTTTCGCGCTATATTTTTCCTCCTAAGAATTTTTAAAAAATTATTAGAGATTTTATTACAAAATATAAAACAATGTCAAACATATATAAAACTATTAAATATTTTTGGAATACTCATATCCCAAATTTGGAATACTTATTACATTCGGTAATTTCACTTTCGTTCAAAAATTGCATCATTTTGCCTGCATTTTTTCCCTCTAAGTATTTTTTAAAAATACTATTAAAACTATTTTTTTAAACTATTAAAACTAATATATTTTTAAAAACTATTAAATATTTTCTATATACTCATACAACACATTCGAAATACTCATTACATTCGATAATTTGTTTCATTCAAAAATTGTATCATTCTTACTTACATTATATCTTTTTCCCTTCTAAGAATATTTAAAAATGTGTTTTAAAATTTACTACTAAACATAAAACAATGTCAAAACATATTTAAAACTACTAAATATTTCCTTAATTATTAAGGCTCTATCATTTGCATTATGTTATTTTTATTATTATTATTATTCACTCTGAGTCGATTACCCTTTTCCGCCATTCTCTCATAAAAATGCAACAAGACTGAAACAAATCTTTGTCTTGCTTTCAGAGCCGTAACGACAACCCTCACGCCCCTGTAATTTTCTTTCCAGATCTTTAAACTAAAATTTGTAAAATGAAAAAAAAAAGTATTTGTAAATTAAGGATGCACAACCTGTGACCTGCGATGGTTTAACGCGCAGTTCGCAAATTTCGTCAATTTACAACTGGAAAAAATGCAATTTTTGACGATAAGTCGCAGGGGAAAATCGTAAATTTCCTCAATTTGCGATAGAAAAATTAAAAATTTTGTCAGTCACTTAAGAATCGCAAATTTCGTAGACTGGACACGGAAAAATCGCGAATTCCGTTGATCGAGTACGAAGTGGTATCGAATTTCGCGGAATAAATAGCAAATTTCGCCAATCGGGTTCGGAAAAATCGCGAATTTAGTCAATCAGGCACGAAAAAACCAATAATTTTTCGATCGGACGCGAAAAACTCAGATTTTGTTAATCGGGCAAGGAAAAAATTTCTAAACTTTTTCATGATGCGTGAAATATTGCAAATTTTCTTCATAGGTTGCGGAAAAGTCACCCATCTTGTCTGTTTACAATGCGAAAAAAACGCGAATTTCGTTGATCGGGCTCGGAAAAATCGAAAAAATCGTCTTTCAGACATGGAAAAAATCACGAGTTTTGTCTATCGACTTTCGAAAAATCTTGAATTTTGTCTAATAGGTCATCGAAAAATCACGAATTTTGTCGATCTGGAACGAAAAAATTGCGAATTTCGTTGATAGGGCACAGAAAAATTGAAGACTTCGTCAATCAGGTATGGGAAAATCGCGAATATGATCGATCGGCTTAGTAAAAAGCGGAAATTTAGTGACCGGTAACGCAAAAACTGCGAATTTTGTCGATCGCGAACGAAAAAATTGCGATTTTTTTGTTGATATGGCACACAAAAATTGCCGATCTCGTTCGGTCGAGAATGAAACAATCGCAAATATGGTCGATCGGCTTCGTAAAAAGCATGAATTCGGATGATTGGGTACAAAAAACTAGTGAAATTTTTCGACTCGGAACGAAAAAAATCGATAATATCGTTAATAGGGCACGGAAAAACTGCAGATTTTGTCGTTGATACGCGGAAAAATTGGAAATTTCTTTGAGCGGTTGTAGAACAATAGTGAGTTTCGTAATTTCATCGCGAGAAAAAATCCCGGATTTTATCAATTTACGGCATAAAAAAATGGAGATTTACGTCAGTCAGTTAAGAATCGCGAATTTCATTATTCGTGTGAGAAAAATGCGTATTTCATTGATCAAGGACGGAAAAAGACGTTAATTTCGTCAATTGGACACGGAAAAATAGCGAATATGGTCAATCGCCTTCGTAAAAAGCGCGAATTTACTCGATCGGAAACGAAAAAAACCGCAAATTTCGTCATTCGGGAACGAAACAGTCAAGAATATGGTCGATCGGCTTCGTAAAAAGCGTGAATTCGGGCGATCGGGTGCAAAAAACTAGCGAATTTTTTCGATTCGGAACGAAAAAATCGCCAATTTCGTTGATAGGGCGTTGATCCAAGTCTGCCGGAAGTGAAGTGGTGCATAAGCAAAAACTTAACACCATTAGTGGTTGATTTGTAGGCTTAGCATTGTGTTTTCCTGCACCCAGTTTTCCATGTTTTCATATTTTTTATTGTATGGCAAACACAACGCTAAGCCTACGAGTCAACCACTAGTGGTATCAATTTTTGGCTTATGCACCACTTTCCTTCCCTCAGACATGGATTATTAGATTTCTTTATTACTATTCTTCCATAAAATAAAAGATTTTTCTTGTGCTGGATGATATAGGGTTTTGTGCAGTCGGCTCTTGGACTAGAATAGACTATAAAATGAGCCACCCATAGTAACCTTAAATTTGCAAAGAATAACTTCTCCATTCTTTTCAAAGTTTTTCTTTTTTTCTGCGTATCTAATTTCGAAACATAAGTAACATAATTTAAAGCCAATGGAAAACCATTTAATAGCAAAAATTACTAATTTAACGATATGACACATGTAACAGCATAAATACATTGTAATAAACAAACAAATTGTGTGACATAAATATGGAAATTAAGCAAGGAGGCAGCCAAAAATAAACGAGTGCGTAATTTAACTTACAAATATTTAATAGTTTTCGATGAATCATTGGAATTTGGATATATGTAACAATTTTTACCATCAAAATAAAATAATTAGTATTATAATGCATGGGTGGTTCAACAATTATTGTTTTTCTAGTGTAATATAAAACATTTGTACGGCGATGGTTTATTTGGAATATTAAAGCCTAATGTCTTAGATGTATATAAGCTGAACTTCAGCGTCATAACTGCTATATTAACGTATTTTTGAAGGGAGAGATGAAGTTTTAATCTTTCACTGCATCGTCTGCCACATCTGGTACATACCTAAAAACTTTATAATTCTCATTATATGTCATGCATTTGGCCAATATAATTGTTCTAATTCATCAAAAACAGTTCAAAACAAGTTAGAAATTGTATGTGAAGCGTAGCAAATGAGGTGCGTTCGTACGATAACGAAGTTTTAAATATATTCAGATCTTGCTGTTATAGTAGACAGTACTTCGGATACAGTATAATGGTCAAAATTTTTGTGTTCCTGTAAATATACAGAAAGTAATTTTTATTACTCCTCAGCAACGTATATCATATTCATAAAGTGTGAAGTAATTTAGTATAATTAAAACAATGTTTCCCCGTATAGCATTATGTACTGGAATACTTTTGCGTGATCCTGTAATTTAATAATAAATATCTTTTGCATCACATATTGTACAGTTCATATATTAATGTCAATTTTATTATGTTCGAATCAGTATAACACCATTAAAATGCATTTGAAACTTTTTTTCATATTGACCGTAATGTAACGGAATACTTTTGTTTGTCCCTGTAAATGATTTATGCATCCGAATTTCATAAAAATTGAAATGACTCGACAAAATTATGTAATAATTATATGTTTTAAATTTCAGGCGATTCGGTTTGTTAGTTATTGCATTGTTATATGCGGACAGACGGACGGACTGGTTTGGTTTAGGTTTATTTTTGTCGTCCGATTATCTACACTAATGGGATATAGGACCAGGGGGGAGTGCCCTTCGTGGGGGGTCTTTCTAAGGGAACCTAACCCGTATTTACGCAAGGTTCGAAGAAAACCACGAAAACTCCGAACGGTTAGGCCGACAGCCGCGATTGGGTTCGAACCCAGCACCTGCCGTCTACCAGTTGAGAGGTCTGAACCTCTTGGCCACTGGTGGGGCGACGGACGGATTGAAGAACAACTATAGGTACTACGTATTTACATAATTACGAATGCACCTAAAAATGGAATAACATTTATTTTGTCCATGCCAAATGGCTGCATTTGACAATAAAAATAGAATTTGCTCGAAAAAAAAAAAAAAAAAAAAAATCGATCAAGCTACTAAACAAAAATTCACTTTATTATTTTTATTAAATATTTAAAAATATTAATATAAAGAAAGTTGTAGAGTGTTAAGCAGTTAAAAGTAATTAATTTCAGATCATTTATTTGCAAAATGTAGCAATACAATATTTAAAACCCCCGATTGTGTACATAAGGTACACGCCATGAAATATCAAATTTTAGCTACAAATTTTTAATTTATTTATTTTATTTTTATTTTATTTTATTTTATTTTATTTTATTTATTTTTTTTTTTTCACTATTTTTCCATCATTGGATATATAGATCATTCCAATATATAGATTTCAAATATATATAATATATATAGAAATAATCGTGCAGTGAAGGGTTAAAGACCTTTTTTTAAAGGGATTTTTAAGGGGTGGGGGGGGGGGCGAGACTAGAAACTAGTCGAGCATAAGGGAATAAATTTCAAATGCAATGCACCCAGATGCCCGCTAATTAGAACGTCCAACGAGAATATATATATATATATATATATATATTTTTTTTTAACATTTGAATAAAAAACAAGGCCTAAAAGTTTTGAATCTTGGGTACCATTTTCTCCTCACTTTTATGGAAACCCCCAAACAGACAATTTAAAAAGTATTAAGAGTCTCCGAAATTTCTTTCATCTGGGCAGCTTAAAAAAATAATAGTGGCTAAAGAAAGAAAACGCATGTTTGTTTTGGTTGAAGGAAATAACAGTATTAAGCAAGTTTCGAACCTTATTTAGGGATTAAAAAGCATATTTTTTAAACATTTGTATAAAAAATTCGATTTAAAAGTTTGAAACTTGGACTTCAACTTTTCCACACTTTTATTGAAAGCTATGAAAAAGACAATTTAAAAAAGAGTTTAGAGCTGCAAAATATCTTTCATTTGGGCACCTTAAAAAAAAGGGCTGACTATAGAAAGGAGCAAAACTGTTTGGGTTAAAAGAAATAACGGTATTAAGAAAGTTTTGAACATTATTGGAACCTCAACGAGATTAAGAATCATATTTTTAAAATATTTGAATAATATAAATGAGGTCTAAAAGTTTTATATCTTGAGATCTAATTTTTCCTCAATTTTAATTCCCCCCCCCCCCCCAAGAAAAAAAAAAAAAAAAAAAAAAAAAAAAAAGACAATTTAAAAAGTATTTAGAGCTTGCAAAAGCTTTCATCTTGGCATTTTTAAAAAGAATTGTTAATATAGAAAGGAAACACATTTAGTCGAAGTAAATAATAACATCCATTAAGGAAGTTTTGAAACTTCTTGAGACCCCCATCGAGAATAAAAAAGCACATTTTATAAACATTTGAATAAAAAATGAGGCCTAAAAATTTTGAATCTTAGGCTCTAATTTTTCCACACTTTTATAGGGTAGCCTGAAGAAAAAAATGAAAAAGAATTTAAAGCTACATTACTTTCTGGACACTTTTAAAAAAGATTCCGGCTATAAAAAGATAACGCATATCTGTTATGGTTAAAAGAATTAACAATTTTAAGAAAGTTTTGAAACTTAAGCCCCCCCCCCCAAAAAAAAAAGATATTGAAAATCATATTTTAAAAATATTTGAATAATAAAAATTAGGCTTATTAAGACTTTATATCTTGAGATCCAATTTTTCCTCACTTTTATAAAAAGCCTTAAAAAAAAGAGCTTGCAAAATTTCTTTCATCTGGCACCTTTAAAAAGGAATGGTGATTATATAAAGAAAGCACATTTGGTGCCAACCAATCTTTGAAACTTTTTGAACCGCCAACGAAACTGAAACGCATATTTTTTAAACATTTGAATGAAAAATGAGGCCTAAAAGTTTTGAATCTTGGGCTCCAACTTTTCCACACTTTCATATGGAGCCCTGAAGGAGAAATTAAGAAAGAATTTAGAATATGCTAAATTACTTTCATCTGAATACATTTAAAAACAATGCTAGCTATAGAAAGAAAACGCATATCTGTTTTGGTTGAAGGAAGTAACAATGACAAGTTGAATGTATTTTCTACCATAGCAGAATTCAGTTTCGCCTCCGATTAAAAAAAAAAAAAAAAAAAAAAAAAAAAAAAAACTCGATAGAGGTTTTTTAGAAGGGCGACTCCGTTTAGATTGCAATGAACTAACTTCATTTTTCTTGTGTTTATCAATATAATAGCAAACAGAACGGCGTGAAATACCCAATTGATTGCAATTTCTCTGTAAGACATTGGAATTGCGGAAGAAATAAAATTTAATAAAGAAATAAAGTTTGACGTGTTACTTCTTCATTTCTAGATTCATCAAAAACGGATTTTTTCTTTAGTTTAAACGCTTTTTTATAGACTCTGAATAAAAGGAAATGCAATTTAACAATAAAACGAGTGGAATCCCGTCGAATTCGACGAATGAAATGTTTAAAAGACCCGATCGATTTGGTTCTAAAAAAGCAAAAGTAATTACATTATTGAATCAATATATAATAAATATATTTACAAACTAAATGTCAAGTTTGCCAGTTACAATTTTGCAAGCAAATATTCGCACATCTTCAGTTAAAATTGAAATCCGAGTACCAGCGAAATCCAAAAATTTTATTTTATATGCACTCACAGGAAAATAGTTTAAAAAAAAAAAATAATAATAATAATTTCATTTTTACTGTGACATTATTTTCACTAACTGAAGTCATCTGAAAGTAAAATCTCAATCTCAGTGTCGATAATGAAAAGAAATATTGAAATGTAATGTCGGGAACTATTAGGTTATCCCGTCGACCAAAAAATTATCGCCAAATTATAAGATTAAGTGGCAATAATGGATGATCGTGAATGTCACATTCAATGACATTAAATACGATTCATGTGTTTAAAATATCATTAAGTGATTTTTATTTCGACTTTTTATTAATATTTTTATTAATATTCTACTAATTATTTGTTTTTGCGTTATTTAAAATAAAAATTATGTCAATATGTATAATTTGGCTATTAGTTTGGCGATTTGTATAATTTGGCGAAATTGGTCAACGGGATAACAGAGTAGTGCCTAATATCATTATGAGTAATAGTGACGTCATTTTCTCTTCAAATGTTTTTTAAAAGTTACTGTTATTAGTAATATGAAAAAGGCATCCGTAATAATATTGTAATTCCCATTTACCTGGTTGCTGAATGACATCATTTTCCTCAATTGAAAATTTTCTTATTTTGCTTTAGATATTAATTTTTATCATAAATTATTTTCTGTTATTTTATTTACATTATTAATACCATTTCTCAATAAATATATTTTTTACCTCAATTACTGCATAATTTTACGCAATCATTTTGGAAAATAAATTTTTATTATCGAGAGAAAAGCTAAACTTAGTTGCCACCATTTTGAAGAAATATCGTATAAAGCATTTAAAATTAAAAATAAAATATAAAAATGGAAATAAATTAAAAAATAACTAAACTGGGCACAACTAGAAATAAATAGCTTTCATTTAAAAAAAGAATTATCAAAATCGGTTCAGTAGAAAATTCAGGGCTGATGACACGACATTTTTTTAGCTTGTCTGAAAGAAATAGCATCGGAGGCTAAAAAGGAAATTTTGAACTTTTGGTTTTACCTTTCCCTTCCACTGATAAGGGTCCCCCAAAAGAATAAAATGCCATTAAAAAAAAAAAAAAAAAAAAAAAAAAAAAAAAAAAAAAAAAAAATAGAATTTAGAGCCTTCAACAGCTCTTCCATTTGGGCACTTTTATAAAGAACGGTGGATATAGAAGGAAAGTACCTATCTGTTTTCCAGATCTCACCAAGTTCTTTGACAAAAAAGGAAATTTAAATCAAATAAGTAAAATTTTATTAAAAATACATTAAAAAACAATTTTAATTGGCTAAAAAAGTTACCCATAGCTACTACTAGACCCTTGACTCTGCCCAGTACCCCTCCTTTCAAATGGGGGGGGGGGATATGAGGGCGATCGCTATGGCTCTGACCGTCATCTCTTAAAGTTTGTTCATCATTTAACTTTCACCTCATCTTAAACTTTTTTAATCATTCTGCACAAAGAAAAGGCAATTGGCGTCATTGGAAAAATTACCTGTCCGTGTTTAAGACTCCGACTACATACGCGATCTCATTGGTCTAACAAATAAGTGATCCACGATCTGATCTTTTAAGATACGATAAGTCTATTGGTCTACGTCAGATGATTAATTCCTGCAATGACGCTAAAGATTGGTTGACAGAAGTGTTTGTTTGTAAACATGATTTTTCCTTTTTCTTCTGTGGATAGTATTTTTCGCAGAAGATTTTAAACTTTTGTTCACCAGATGACGCGTTTATTCATCCATCGTGAACCTATTTACCTTTTATGAGACATATATGTAAATAATATATTATATAGGGGGATAAAAGCGAAAAAAAGTGATTTTGCGGAGTTTATAGTTTTTTGTATTGAAATATTTTTTTTAATGTATGCTTTTATCTGTTTTGAATAGTGTTGTTAATTTCAAATGAATGAAACATATCTACCAATTCTTAATTTAAACTTTATTTTTTAATGATTTGTTTTCAATTGTTTTTCTTGTTCCAAGGTTCGTCACACCAGTACATCTTGCGGACCCTCTTGATGTCGCTCTTGCTAAGGCCCGGTTTATCGTACGTCTCGTATAGGCGCTGTCCCGTCTTGGCGACCATGGTGTTGGATCGGTTGTCTTTCGAAAACGCTGTATTGCCGTACAACATCACGGAATTGTAGTCGAAGGTGTCTAGAAGCTGATTTTGGTGCCTTTGGAGTTTGGTGAACTGGTCTTCAAAACCTTGCGTAGAAAAACATATACAGAATAAGGATTTGGAATGGTTAAAAAAAAAAAAAAAAAAAAAAAAAAAAAAAAAAAAAAAAACTCAAACAGGATAATATTTTATTATCATTCTCTCAAGTCAAGGTGTCAGAGGTAAGTTATAAAGAGTCAAAAACAGAACGCGACTGAAAAGTTTGAATCATTTTTATTAAAATATGCATTCAGTAAATAGATGTTAAATTTTTCACATGCTAGGTATTCATTTCTCAATATTTTTAAAAATGTTGCCATGATGCAAAGCGATGATACTCTCTATCCGATTTTATCTGTCGATACTCAAGACAGTTTTAATAATTAGATTCTTAAGTTTCCTTAACCAATTGAAAGTAACATACGATGGTCCAAAAAGTTTTAAAAGGATATTTATAATCTAAGAGCCGGTAAGCACAAAACCCTACAAGAAAAAACTTTTATTTTATGGAAGAGTAGAAATTGGGAAATATAAAGATCCATGTCTGACGGAAGTGAAGTGGTGCATAATCGAAAAAATAATACCACCAGTAGTTGACTCGTAAGTTTATCATTGTGTTTTCCTGCTTCCAGTCATTCCTGTTTTCATACCTTTGGTTGTAGGAAAAACATAATGATAAACCTACGAGTCAACCATAGGCGGTATTTACTTTTGACTTATGCACCACTTTACTTCCGGCAGACATGGATCATTAGATTCCCCTATTATTACTCTTCCATAACATAAAAGGGTACTTCTAGGTTATCCCGTCGACCAATTTCGCCAAATTATACGAATCGCCAAACTAATAGCCAAATTATACATGTTGACATAATCTTTATTTTAAATAACGAAAAAACAAATAATAAGTAGAATATTAATAAAAATATAATAAAAAGTCGAAATAAAATCACTTAATGACATTTTAAACACGTGAAACGCATTTAATGTCATTGAATGTGACATTCACGATCATCCATTATTGGCATTTAATCTTATAGTTTGGCGATAATTTTTTGGTCGACGGGATGTACCATATTTAAGTACCATATTTTTATTTGTGCACTCCACGGACCTTTAAATAAATAGAATTTCAGTTTATTTATGCAGGAATAAAAGTCAGTGAATATCACATCAATCAAGTACCAATAAAAGATATTTTTTGTACTTGATACCTGATGCTGTTGGTTCTTGAACTATTATATTGAAGCAGATTTTTGGAGTAGCCAAACATCGTGACTTATGAATCGTAAGAACAATAATCGAAAGACCAAACGTATTTGAGTTTTTGAGAGTTATGGATCAGTGATTTTGTAATTGGTAAACTACTAAATAATTTTTCTGTTATAAAGAGATCTGAAAATCATCAATTCCAGCCATAACTACAATGGCATGAGCAGGAAGGCAAGCAGATTTTTCGAACAATATGTCGCCCACTGTCCAAAGAGAAGAGAATGATTAAAAAAAAATCTTAAAAGCACAGTTTTCTGCAATATTTTGCTCACAAAATCAAAAAAGATTGTGATCAACTTTCAACTGTGCAGAGTTGGGCAAAGTACATCGAAAAATCATTTTCGATACAAAATACAAAATACATTTGTTTTAGAGCTTAAAATACAAAATACAAAATACTTTTCAAAAGAAAAAAGTTCAAAATACAAAATACATGTATTTTCAAAATACATTCAAAATACAAAATACATTTTCAAATTTTCAAATTTGTTGGGTGTTTCACTATATAAATGCAAAGTGATTTTTCAAAACTGATTAAGCTATTGAAATTCAAAATAAGGAAAAACAAGAATAAAAATTCACGCGTCAAGCATAGATTATGAAACACTTCCTAAAACATTCAGAATACTGTAACAAAAGTGTGCAACTTATTAAAGAGTACAATGATGCTGAAATAAAGAAGTAAAGGTGTAATGTATTTGAAAACGCAATTTCTGCCAATAGTATGGATGGTTGAAAAAATATCCAATTTTTGTGTGCTGTTTTGCATACAATCTATAGACTTAATGCTAAAAATTATTTCAGGGAAACGAATAACGCAGTTCAAATTTTCCGTTCAGCAATTTCCATGAATAAACGAATTGTACTAGAGAATTCTTGTACAAACCTGTATATGATCAATAGAATTCAGAGACCCCAAGTCATATTAAAATAATAATTGAATTTTAAAACGTGTACCTTAACTAAAAAACACTTCCTGCAATTAATGCTCATAGTCATCAAAAGTTTGACAATTGTGCAGTTTCTTCTGTAGTCAAATTTTTTTATGCGTACCTGTAAATGAATGCTAAATTCTGTGCACATCTTATTCAACAATAATCGTCGCGTAGTAAGAACATTTCGGTGAAATATATAAATTTATGTACATAAATTTTCATTTTTATATATTTATAAATAGTATATCATTAAAATACACCGCAAACGATTTTTTTTCGTAGACCATAAGGTAATCATAATTTTGTGTGTTCCTGTAAATGAATTGTCAATGTTACAAACTTAATTTTCAATATATACGAACATGCCGTATAGTGACTCCCAGTAACATCTATGAATTTCATAAAAATCGGACTATATTTACGCGAGTTAGAATACGGACAGACAAACAAATCGAATTCATAAACAAACTTAACGTAAAGCTAAATTCTCTTCGAAAGTGTTAAAAATTGAAATAAATAAGAAATGAATAAAAAAGAAATACATCAGTCTATACGAGAACTCATTTCATATGGAACACAGAAAAATTTCAAAAAAGGATCATTTTCACTTTTGAATTTTATTCTCTATCGGCAACGCACACTATCAGCTCAGTTTTTTTGGGTGGGGGTGGGGAGAGGGGCTATTGATTAATAAAATCTGTGTATTTATAGCTACAAACTTTTTTTTTCTGACGGTGCAATTGTTTTTCTAAAATTGCGGATTTTAACACTTCCAAAAAAGTTTGCGTCTTCCAGAGACGACAGTTTTTCTATGCTAAAAGTAACTAAACGTATGTAGTAGTGCATAGTACTTTTGAAGCATCTTATCAGACTAGATTTGCATCACCTAGAAAAATTACGTAACGCTCTCACGAATACAAGTTTGAAAAAAAGTCCTTCCGGCCAGTACCTGGAAGAAGAGGTAGCTTTCACATTATTTTCTTTTCTTTAAAAAATTCAAGTTATTATTGAACAATACAAAGCTCAAATTAGTTGAGCACGATAATAGACGATTCAATGCTTGTTTCTATCAATACTCTGAATATGAATGGGAATTTCGAGAAATTAATCAACTTTATACAATCGGTTTTTATTTAAAGTGATTTATATTCGATGGAAAAATTCGGCGATATAATGAAGTGCCTCCCATCTTAATACAACATGATGGGTGAAATTAACCAATGAGCTTGATCGAGATCTTAGTAAATCCTTAGCACATACTCACTCACATCGAAATCGATTGATATATCCGAGTGTTGTCACAGACAAATATATTTTTCTTTCTCCCGCTTTAGTAATTCAAAGTGCTATAACTGACATTTTAAAAAATATAAACAAAACAAAAAATGCTCTGGAATCTTTGTATCAAAGTCAAACACATTGAAGAAAAATATTTTTCAATTTCTAATTTTTTGTACTTAATTTTAAATATTTAAAAAAAATTAAATGGTTTATCTTTTTGAAACAGGATGGGGAACGATGCTGGTTAACGAAGTCGATCGAGACATTTGTATGTACTATATACACACCAAATTACTTCCAAATCGGTTCATTAATACGAGTGTTATCACGTGATGAAAATTCGGATTATTTCAAAATGTCAACCATACTAGAAATTCAAGTGAGCCATTTTTTAAGATGGCTGGAGCCATTTTTTAAGATACAGGCAAAACAAAAAAGGCTCTGGAATCTTTATATGAAGATAAAACATAAAAGGAAAATCTTTTTTAACTTCTAACTTTTTGCAACTAATTTTAAAATTTTTGAAAGAATTTAAATGGCCATCATTTTTAAACAAGATGGCGGATGAAACTGGCCAACGAACCCGTTCAGACATCGGTATGTACTATGCACACCAAATTACATCCAAATCGTTTCATAAATATGTGTGTTACCGTGTGACAAAAATCAGACAGTTTCAAAATGTAACCACAATAGAAATTCAAAGTACTATAACTCAGCCATTTTTTAAGATATAGACAAAACAAAAAATGCTTTGCAATTTTTGTATAAAGAAACACATCAAAGAAAAATATTCTTTAACTTCTAATTCTTGTGTACCAAATTTTAAATTTAAAGAAAATTAAATGGCCGCCACTTCGAAACAAGATGGCGGATAAAACTGGCCGTCTAACTCGGTTCAAAGTTCGGATTATAAGAACTTTTTTAAAACAATGAAACGACCCTAAATGAAAAACTAGAAACTTCTTTCGAGTTCATCTACTAATAAAAATAAATACTTTTGTCGAATTTTTTCATTCACAAATATAAATTCCGTCAAAATCATGTTAAAGGTATGACATCATATAAATTTATTGTTAAGTTGATGTTATTATAGCCTGCTCAAGCAACACGGACGGATTAACTAGTGTTTAATAAATTAAAATGTAAGGTCTCTTATGAATTCTCTCAATTAGGATACATTTGACATACTCTTTTCATAAGAATTAATACACTATTTTATTTGATGATAATTTTCTTGATATATTTTTTTCGATTAATTTAAAAGTAAAATAATAAACACAATTCTCTGTCTGTACAATGGACAATGATATCGATTTTTGAATTTTCATCATATAAATAACTACATGAATTAATAACGAATAAATGTATTCGATAATTAGTCATAAAACAAAAAACAAGACAAAACCAAATAATTATAATAATAATAATTTTCTTTCATTTTGTTTTAAACAAACACATACATGCTCTTGGCTTAACATAATCATAAGTATATTTATAAGATAGGTGGATTTATTCAGCTAATTAAACTAAATTGATAATAATTTGTATATACGGATAGATTCTGCTTAAAATTTCTATTTGAAAATTTTTTCTTTTACTTATTTATTTATTTATTTTTATCCTGTCGGAACTTGAAAAAGAATCGAAATTCGCTTTACCCTTGAAAATCCTGTTTTGGTCAAGCATTATTATATTTCCGCACCGCGTTAATTATTTACTAAAAAAAAAAATCAAATAAGAACTTAAAAAACTTTTTTTTATAGAATATAATACGGCATAAATGTATAATTCTAGTAAGGATGAATCTTTAACCAAAATCTTTATATTTAACATATCCAAAAATAAGGCATTATTATATATCCGCACCGTATTAATTATTTACAAAAAAAAAAAAAAAAAAAAAAAAAATCAAATAAGAACTTAAAAAACTTTTTTTTATAGAATATAATACGGCATAAATGTATAATTCTAGTAAGGATGAATCTTTAACCAAAATCTTTATATTTAATATATCAAAAAATAAGGCATTATTATATATCCGCACCGTGTTAATTATTTACAAAAAAAAAAAAAAAAAAAATCAAATAAGAACTTAAAAAACTTTTTTTATAGAATATAATACGGCATAAATGTATAATTCTAGTAAGGATGAATCTTTAACCAAAATCTTTATATTTAATATATCAAAAAATAAGGCATTATTATATATCCGCACCGTGTTAATTATTTACAAAAAAAAAATCAAATAAGAACTTAAAAAACTTTTTTTATAGAATATAATACGGCATAAATGTATAATTCTAGTAAGGACGAATCTTTAACCAAAATCTTTATATTAAATATATCCAAAAATAAGGCATTATTATACATCCGCACCGCGTTAATTATTTACTAAAAAAATAGCATTATATTTCAAATGAAAACTTAAAAAACTTATTTTATAGAATATAATACGGCATAAATGTATAATTCTAGTAAGGACGAATCTTTAACCAAAATCTTTATATTTAACATATCCAAAAATAAACATAATTAATAAACATTAGAATTTTGTATCAATAAATAGAACTAGTTTTATAATGTATTTCACGTCTATTAAATTAATATCAAATGTTTGGAAAACCATACAAAAAATCTCGATTCAATAAATACCGAGAGACTGCAAAAAATATTGCTAAAATCGATATTTCACAGATCAAAACTAAAATCTTAACTTTAAAGAGTTTAAATTTTATTCTAATTTGAAAAGTTTTACATTTAAATGAACTTCTCATTTTATACAATATTATTTAACTTTTCCGTTATCATGAACATACATTATTTTGAAATATTTCCTGTCTAATATTGCACGCCATGTATTATCACAATTAAATTATTCTCCCGGTATATTGGTATATTTTCTTTGGGAGTGTCAAAAGTCAAAAGTATTATTCAACTTTTCCCGAGCCTTAGCAATAAATAATAGCATTATATTTCTAACGTACCTGATAAAAAAAAGCATTAAGAAACACTCACAACAATACTTCCTGTCTATCATTGAACTTCCCCCCCCCCCCTTGTAAATCTCACAGCAGTAGTAAGATTATATCACTATTTTTGTAACCATTCAGCATAAATGTTTCTGGGATTGCTATACATCCTGTTCATTAACAATGTTTATCAAAGCAATAGTTGAAAAATCTGTTTATAAACGTCCAGAAAAGAATGCGAAGACTTAACAAAACAGACGATATTTCCTTGTTGCGGTTTTCAAAACCACAAAGCTTGAAATATATAAATGTATTTTGATAAAGAAAAGTATTTTGAAAATACAAAATACTTTGAAAAAGCATTACAAAATACATTACTCAAATACTTTCGTTTCGTCGGGTCAAAATACAAAATACAAAATACAAATGTATTTTGAAAATGTATTTCAAATACATGTATTTTCGATACTGCCCAACTCTGCAACTGTGTCATAATATTTAATGATAAAATCATAGATAATAGGTACAATTGTAAACAGTAACACTTCCTAATATCTACTTTGCGTTCTTCGCATTGGAATTTAGAGTTTCAAAAAAAAACCCACAGTTTTTGAGGGATGGGAATAAATCCGGGAATTTCGGGGAATAAACCCGGAATTTCGGGGAATATTGGAAATTTTGAAGAAGTTTTGAAAGTAAACAAAACCAGTCATTTTTCAACTTGAAATTTTCATTTTAAGACATCATTGCTCATTGTTCTGAGAAATTTAAATGGATTTTTTATTAATTAACAAGATTTATTATTTTAACACTTTGCAACTTTTTAAATTCCTAAAATACAACAGCTTTACAACAATGGTGACATTAATGAAGATTTCAATTATTCTCTTAAAAATTAAAATTGTTTACTTTCTGTTACCTGCCATATCCAACGCATATTCTTTATTTAATTTTTCTGTTTACGTTAAATCTGAGAACAAGGATAATGTTTACATTTATAAATAAATCTGTCATTTCCCTTTCTAACTTATTAATATTTTAATCCATTTCGTATTCAGTCAAACTCTACTGGTTTTGTTTACGTTTCTTATTGTAAATATTTTTATGCACTCAATCAGTAAGTTTCATAATACACAAATAGTTGTAATGACAGATTTATTATATTTAATGCCTTGTCTTTCAAATATAAAATTGGACAGAATCAGAACGGAATCAGAGAAAAGCGGAAAAAACGTGCTCTGATGTTGATGTTGTTGTTGTATTGACCAAGATATTGGCCCGGTGAGCAGCTTTACATTTCTATATAGCTGTCTTACTCCGCTAAGCTTCTTAAAATACCAAAGTCTCTAAAATCAACTTAATCGCCATACAGATATCTATACAGAAATTCGCAAAATTAACTCCTTCCAACACCACAAGCAGAAAAACACAGAAAAACCCAAATCCAACCTCCTATATTACACCAAACTCCTTGCTCCGACATTCACACATAAACGAAAGTACAGACTAACTCACAACGCAACACTTCTGCCCTCCAAAGAAACCCCACCAAACGCACATCTCCATCCTTGACCGAGCACCAGCCTAAACATTTCCGACCCACCTAGGGCAATGCATGTATATTTCATCCAGGAATTTAGAAAGCCACATGAGATATTCTCCCCCTTTTCTACCAGCTATCTCAAAAATATCCGTATATGACGCATTTCCCGAAATATGAAATTTTTTATACAATCTTAAACGAGGATCCGTGAATTTTTTACATCGGATTACTAAATGTTCCTCAGTTTGATCTTCCTCTTTACAAAGATTACAATTCGCATCACCCCCTTTGAGAAATTTTTTTTTCCGATCCAGAGTAAACACCGTTTTGGTTAAAAATCTGGTAAACACTACGCCATACTTCCTGATTAAGTTGTGGTGAGGATAACCTATATCAACATAATTCCAACAACGACTACTATTGTTCTTTTGATATAGTTCCCACTCCCAATCCATCTCTTTCAATTTATTATGTTTAACCTCCATTATCCAATCTTCTGGAGATATCCAAGGGATCCAAATATTACTGTAAGGCCCATTCCTACTGATGTTGATTATCTTAGCTTGGCTCGCTCAGAAGAAGAGTTGAGTTGTTCTTGCAATTACAGTTAAGAATAAAACAATTGAAATTATTACAAAAATATTAAATAATAAATTAAATATTTCAATGTTTAAAACGTTCTAAAAAATCCCGGAAATTTTCAAAATTTCCTTCCCAAAAAACCAGATTTATTCCCGGGAATAAACCCGGTTTTTTCCAGCCTTTGCAACTCAAATTGGAATTGAAAACCCGTGCCAATTTTTTTTACCTGGTATTTTGATTGAAAGAAAGCTCTGAAACGTGCTAAATGTATGGCTTTGAGAAACTGCAAGTTGTATTGCAAGTTTCAATTATTTTCATAGCTAAATGCTTTTTCGTACGTGTGACTAAATTTGCAACAATATTATTATGCTATGCCATTTCTTTTTACTATGAGAAACTTTAAATCTGTTAATTCTTATTCTTTTTTTTTTTTTTTTTTTTTTTTTTAAACATTCGCGAATTAGCATCTTGAAAGAAAAAATGCCATAGATTTTTTTATCACAAATCCAAAACAATTTAATCATAGAAAATACATGATCTTATTGGAAATTAATTTCTTTGTAGGAATGAATGGAGTTCGTTTCATTTCTGATATCAATTCTCGAGGCTTTCTTCCTCTGCACTATACTAATAAAAAAAAGATATTTACTATGCGTCTTGGCTATGGCAAAGAATGTCTACCGCACACTGAGTTTGAAAATTTGGATGAAGATAGATGAAGGCAGATGGTGCTCAGATTTTTCCTTTTTTCAGCAATTATCATTCATCGGCAGTACTGTAACCGAATTCTTTTGTATGCGCCTCTAAATAAATGATAAATGCTAAACATACTATATTCTAAAGTAGTATTTTGTAGTTCACGTTTGTGATACACATCAATGTTTGAAATAATGCAAAATTGTTAAACTATACTGCAAACGATTTTTAGCTTAAACCATAATGTAAACGCATCCTTTTGAATGTCCCTGTAAACTAATTATTAACATATTTCTTTTTCAGGACTGAACATGCCATGTTAAATTTAAATAACACATATCAATTGCATGGCAATCCGACTATAGATTAGACTCCGAATTAGAGCATGCAGAGAGGCAGATCATCGTCTGTTTGACGATGACCAAAATTCATAAATGATTTTCATTTACATTGGAAAGTGTTAAAACTTAAAACTTTACAGAGAAATAAAAGAAAACCTAATGCGGATTTATTTTGCCTCAGAATGTAGTTGATACATTCATTTTACATCGGCTCTAGCAAGCATGATAAAAAGTATTGCCCCACCCTGCATTTATAAATTTAATTTAATTTAATTTAAAATGAATTTCCTTTTTTTTCTGATTAAAAAGGGATAAAATATATTCTTCCCTAGTGCTGTGCGTTTAGAATAACTAAACACTAAGAAAAATAGAAAATATTAATTTTCTAGAAACATGTGCCCCTGAACCTTTTGCTGAAATTAAATGTCTATGTTTTTTCCTCTTATTTTTTAAGACAACCGAGGTATCACAGTAATTTTTTAATTTGAAATTTCCTTCTATTACCGGGTCTGATATTCTGCCAGTAGATGTCGAGGTAATCGTCTCTGTCCGATCTGTTCTGCTCATGGAAAAAGCCCAGGGCGTGTCCGAGCTCGTGAACGATGGTCCCTTTAAAGATACATCCAGGTCCCAGGGAGACGGGCTGCTGACCACGATTGATCATGCCAACATTTGAGTAGCACCTGAAAAAATGAGGAAAAAAAGAGTTGCTATTATTCTTGACAAAAATCACGGTGATTTTTGCAGAAAGGTAGGCACCAGAGCCTCAAAAGAGGTTGTATTTCATAATCAGGTACCCACATATTTGTATACTTTGAAGAAGGAATAACAAAGACTCGGTATCCCACATACAAACCTCCTAAGGAGACAATATTCTACATAATAGATTTTATGTGCTCATCAGTGGCACATTGTATATTATTCAAGCAGAACTAACAATAACAAAATTGAAACATTTGCTCAATAATACTTGTATAGAAATGCTTTTTTGGAAATTGCATACAAATTTTTAAAATTTATGATGGCTATCAAAATATCTCTACTTTTGTACCTTTTGCAAAACATGACAAAATGTCCAGTTACTCTTCCTTTTTCTTCCAGCGTTTTCTACCATCTTTGGAATGACCGTCACAGAAACAGCTAAAATTCTCCCATATTCATACTTAGATTGGTACAAATAATGTCTTTTATGCAATAAAAAAAAAAAAAAAAAAAACAGAGAGTGGGGATTGATTATAAAGATCTGGAGTGGGCATGTTACACGGTCATCTTGGAAAATACAACGATCCCAGAGAAGTGGAATTAAATTCCCAAACATTAGATTTTCATCATTAAAAAAAAAAAAAAAAAAAAAAAAAAAAAAAAAAAAAAAAAAAACAGAATTTTTATACATGTATTATGAAATCGAGAGGTGGCAGCACAGAAAATTACTTCATCGAGTTCTACGATTGAAATTCAGAATTAGTTAAAACTGGATTCGCATATTAAAACGCAATCGGTCTGCCATGCCATATGTTGGTTGAAAACCCGATTTTAGAGGATGACTCGTAGGTTTAGTATTGTAATTTTTTTTCTCCCATTCCTTCATTTTTCCATACCTATGGATGCAGGAAAACACAATTGTAAACCAACGAGTTAACAGCTGAAATCGGGTTTTCAAATGTTTTCCACCAAGATATGACTTGGCAAACCGATTGCGTTTTAATATTCGAATCGAGTTTTAAATAATTCTGGAATTTCAGCCTCCAACTCGATGAGGTGACTGTCTGTGCTGCCGTCTCCAGTTATTATTCAGTTAAATATTCAACTTTTTTACTTTTAGTCCCCCCCCCCCCCTCTTCCAATATCCAACATTTATACTCTGCCTCTGATTCATTGGTAAAATCTGCAGACGAAAAAGATTTTTCGATGTTTTCAGCTGACATTTAACAAAAAATCAAATTTAAAGCCCTTAAAGTGATTGAAAGTTAAAAATGAGGACGTGACAATGAAAAGTCTATGTTTTGGCAACAGCGTTTTGACTAATCATTTTCGAGGGTAAAAAATAAACTACACTGTTGCTGCGAAACAAAAAAGTGAGGAAGTAAGAAATAAAAAGAAGGGAAAATCTATCTCCTATTTAATTACTTGGGGATTAATATAAACTCTTTTATTTTTCATCAGATTCAGAATGGATCCTACTCACCCTTGTCCGGAAAAGATCCTGATATAGTTCTTCTCAAGAGTCCTCTTCTTGAAGCGGACGCAGGTCAGATCCTCGTAGTGCTTCATCGCGTCTAGGATCTTCGCACGGTGTTGTTCTGCCGAAAAAAATAAAAAAAATATTAATATGGACTGTACCTACAAATGGCAACAGCCACGTTTCTGCGGGTAAGACACTCTCCGAAAAAGAATGCCAATCAACATAAGAGCTAATAGCTTGTTTGCACTGGATATCTTAAGATATCTTGGGCGGCCGAATTCTGAAAGAGTTCCACAAACTCTCTCAGTAAATTTAAACTTGCTTCGGTTAAATACAGGAACCACCACGCATTCTCGTTAGCTATAAAGATTCGCTTTTACTGATTGATTGTTGATTGGCCATTCTTATTTTAATTGCAAGACATACTTTACATTTATTCAGATTACAGACATAGTAGAGTTCCTGAGATATAGAACGGAAAACTGTAACACAGAAAATCACCTCACCGAATTCACGGATGAAAACCTAGGATTAGTTGAACCTCAAGTCTGACAAGTCATATCTTGGTGGAAAACACCTAAAAACCGATTCTAATGGTTGACTCATAGGGTTACCATTATGTTTTCCTGCTCTTAATCCTCCATGTTTTCATACTTTTGTACATATCTTTCATTCTTTTCATGCTTTTGCGCAAGATCCCGCACTTTAAATTCCTTATTGGCTAAAAGCGACAATTTTTAACTTTTGTAAATATTTTTCCTCTCTATCAGATTAATCTAAAGAAGTCGTTGTTCATTACCAGTAAGGCCAATGTCAGACGAGCGATTTTTTAAAACGTCGATATTGACGGCCTCTCTTCAGGGAATAGAAATGTTCTCGTCCGGTCAGACGACAGTTCCAGGGCCAGCGTCACAAAATTGGAGAAAATCTTGACGCTTGCACCTGGCGTTCCCCTCAGCCCGCTCGCCTCTGCTGACGGTGTGGAGGCTGTTGTTTAAATTACGATGGGCAGACGAACTTCTATTTCAACGCTGATTTTGATTTTCTTTATCAGTTTTTCATGAATTTTTGATGTCATTGCGAGTTGTCTCGTTAGAATTTAAAATTGATTTAGTCGTGGAATAACTAATTTTTGACGTACAAGAGGGTTGTATATTGTATAATTAAGAATATTGTAGGGTATATCGTCAGAATTAACTAAAGATGAAAATAGAAAAAACAATAAATTGATCAGTGGTATGTTGCACTCTAGATAAAAAAAATAAATTTAGAAAAATCTGAAGAAAATCAGGAAGTTATCGGAACACTATTTTAACTAATTTTTTTTCATGTTTAAATAAAACATTTAAAGTTATTTTACTGTAACAAATTAGATTTTATATGAAAAAATATTAGAACAATAAAATATTATTATAAGGAAAAAACTGAAAGTAATCTTTATCAAATTATCGTAATATTATTTTGTCTTAGTATGTTGCCAGAATATTAAATTAAATTCAGAGGTCGTTGCAGGTGTTTTATTTAAGGGGGGGAGGGATTTTCCGAAAAGTAAAAATAATTTTTGTAAATAGTATTTTATGTTTGTGAAAAGTAACATTTTGTAAGGAAATATGAAATACAGTTACTGAAATTAAAAATCTGGGGAACTAGTTTTCTTTGAAAATTGCAGATTTTTAAACCTAACAATATAAAAGTAATGAATAGTATGTTTTAATGCTATAGAATTTTATGAAAGGGTCTTTTCAATACTTGGATTTCGGAGAAGGAGCCTGTTTTAATATTTGGATTTTGGAGAAGGGGGCCTGTTCACTGTAGAAAAAAAATCCATTAAATTTATTGCAAAAACTGCTGGTAGCAATTTTTCCAGCATTTTCCCCGTAAAAACTGCACTAATACATACGTAATTTTTTTCATTACATCTAATTTTACGGCAATTTTTACGGCAAAAACTGCTGGCAACATTTCTACAGGGTAAATTTAATGGATTTTTTTACATTGCTTTATTAAATGAATTTTTGTGTAATGGCTCTAAATAAGCCCTAAATTATGCCTGAATCGACCTCGAAATTAAAATAATTATAAGTTAGATAAAGTTTTGAAAATTTAGAATGGAAAAACGGACAGCAAAGATATGATCATAATGCGTCTGTGATCATATCGCAGTAGCGGTTCTATTTACTACAAGCATATAATTTTGTATAATTATGTATACCATACCAGCCAAGTTTTACGGGTTTTTTCTCATCACTGTATTTTAACAAATAAATTTACCTTACTTAATCATCGGAGATATAATTTTAAGAAAATCAAATTTTTCTGATCAAAACTAGTGGTAGGTAAAAAGCGTAAAAGTTGAAATTTACTGTGTATAATATTCTTTCAAAAAGCTTTTAATTGTAGGAAAATAATGATTAAAAAAATCGACATTTTTGTAAAAATTGCGTTCTGCAATTTGCTTAAAATTTTTTCTTGGGCTTTGCCGGACTGCATTTAAATGAACTATCTGCGTGGCCGAAACTAGCCTTTTTTGCGCTCTGGGTAAACATGGATTTTGGCTCCCCCCTCCCCCCCCCCCCCGCTTGAAACTTCCGCTGTAAAGTATATTTAGTACATAAAAGTATATAAAGTAACATATAAAGAATAAAACAAAAAAAAAGTATCAGCATTTTTTTAATAGGCGACTTATTTTAAACTTTAAAACATCTAATCATAAAATGATACCAAACAATATGCTTTGTCAAATATTGATTCAATAAAATCTTGTAAATGAAATAAAAAAGAATAGTAAAAAAAAAATCCATTTTATACAGTATCCTTATGCTATATCATTCTTAGATTCTTCTGTGCTTTAGCATATCCCAGAGCCGGAATTTTCAGGCCCGGTCCAGCCCGTTGTAAAAACAAAAAGTTCGGTCCAGGCCCTGCCAGCCCAGTTCATATTTTTACATTTCTAAGCCCGGCTCGGGGCCCGACCCGTATGGTCCGTTAATTTTTTTTTTTTTTTTTTTTTTTTTTTTTTTTTTTTTTTTTGCCGACCTGACCCGCAGGCCGGGCGGGGTCTACCTCTACCCCAGACAGGACGATTTTGACAATACAATGCTAAACAGTGACATGAGTAAAATTGATACACAAAATCTTCATTTGGCGCCCCTTCGTTTTGGTGCCTGGGGTACATGCCCCTCCACCCCCATCCCATTAGTTTCGACCCTGACTATCTGTTTTAAATCTTGGGCAAATTTTTAGCTTTTTTACACTTCTGTCGAAAATTCGGATTCTTGTAAAGTTTTAAATTTACTAATTTACGCTAAACGTAGTAAGTCATTTTTTTAAAATAGGTATTTTGAAGAAATTAAAATTATTGAAATCAAACCTCGTTAAAAGAAAAGCCAGTTTCTTTTACATTTTTGAAGCAAATACAGTTAAGTTTCGTAAAATTTTTCTCGTTCTTTTTTTTATTATTATTATCACTTTCTTCGTAAAATTTTTTGTGGCATCAAAATCAATATTCTCTGGTAAAATAAAAAATACTACTTGCATATAGCGACAAATTTATCCAGTTAAAGTGTAATAAAATTTAAAGTAAATATGCAATATATGCATAAATTTCAATTAGAAATGTTTCATTTTTCAATATGATTTTTGTAACTGTTTTTGGGAAAGAAATTTCTTAATATTGTATGTTTCATTAGCCTTGATGAAATTTTAACTATGTTAATAAAAATTATAGTTTTTAAATTTTTAAATGCACTATTAAAATAAAGATGTTTTGAAAAGATGAAACATTCTTCGTTTCACTAAAGCGCCCATCATTAGCGGAAAAGCAAAAGCAGGGTTGACAGGCTCGAAAAAACATACTGTTATGACCCGTGTCATAAAATTTAGATACACAAATAACGTTATCATTTTACGGGGGTGGGGGGGCGTCTGGACATGATGTGAATAGCTATGCCTAGGAGGAGAGTGGCTTGTCTTTTGAAATCGTTATCATTTTTGACCCAATAAAAAAGAAACATTTTTATTTGTAACTTAATCTTTACATCAAAATAGTATTTTATCTTTTTTTTTTAAACAAATGTCTGTTTTTTTGAAAATGCATTGTTATTAAAATTATTAAATTATTATAAAATTATTTAATTTCAAACTATGGAACACTCCAACGTTTAGCATTACTGTTGTACTGTCATACGTGTATGCATATATTAATTAGCTGTTCGACAAAACGCACACGAAGTTATGTTTGTAACGAAACCTGTATTTACGAATAAATAAAAGAAAAAGTTGCCCGCCTGTTTTGTTGTGCCCGCATTTCGAAGTTCTGCTTGTCCCGCTCCCTGCGAGAACAATTCTAAGAAGATGGTATTACTGTAGAAAGTATTGTGTAACAAACTGCTATTTTAAAATACTTTAAAATATTAATTATTTCTTTTAAATGTTGTTTGATATAAAGTTATTTCATATATAAAGTGATATTTTATTAACTTCTCTTCATCTGAATCAATAAATTGTTCGAAAAATAAATGTAACCATATTTGTATATCACTCCAAACAAAAGAAAAAACTCCAAATATCAAGGGAACTTTCAGACATTAATAAATGTACCATTACGAAGGGAGAGGGTGTTCGAGGAATGATAGCGTATGCTATCGTAAGGGAGGAGGGGATCCAAATTTACCAAAAAAATTATGACATCGTTATATATGCACGTACAGCCTCCAAACGGAAAAAATATACCCTTTGCTCATGGGGGACGGGGGGGAGGGGGTAGCACATACTTCTTGACTCATGTAACGCAAATTTCACACTTTAGAAATTTGTCAATCCTATTTTTCATTCATACAACTAAGATGTTTGTTTTGCTATCACGTTCTGTAGCAACTTTTTTTTTTTTTTTTAAATCAGTTTAGTTTATTTATTTATTTAATAATAAAATAAATAAGAAATTTCATCTAAATGAAAGTTGAATAACAATTATTACCATTTTAATAACATCTGCAGTCATATATATTTCTTAAAGATGGTGGATTTTTCATATAATATCAGATGTAATTTCTGTAATTTTCCTGTAAAATTCCAGTAAAAAGTAATTCCTGTAATTTTGAATATTTTAAATAAAAATATCCGGTAAATAATCTATCACTTATCATAGAATGAACACAGTACCGTCTGTGTATGCATATATTTTTTCTAATTTCTTGAATAATTGATAAAAAATTACAGAATACTTTATTTACTCCAAAAAATCCATCTTATTTAAATTAAAAACATCGAATTAAAAGCTTCCTATTATCAAAGGAGACAATAATCGTCTGCATATTTTGATGGAAAGATCACGTTCGTGTGGATGGAAGTAGCGCAGATGTTTATTTTTCACTGGAAAACCAAAGCGTCAAAATAATCTGTCGTCTGACATTAGCCTAATTGTGAATTTATCAATTGTCAAACAGAATATAACTAAGTTTTTGCTCCAACTAATTTTCAAGGAGCTACAGAACATGTTCTTAATTTCCCCACACTTTTTGCGATATGGCGTAATTATGAACATTTTCTTCCTAAGTAATTTGACTCCATATTAGATCATGTTAAATCTCATATAAAGTCATAACTGTTTGTAAAGTTGAAACTTAAATTTTGCTCAGAACTTTTCTCCAGTTTTGAAAGTTATCTAAATCTCAAAAATTAAACTAGCAATCATTATAATGGAAACCTTTTAGTTTGTTTCGGAAAAAAAAAAAAAAATCATTTGAACAATGTAAAGCAGTGGAGAAGCCAACATTAAGTTCTTTTAGAAATATTTTCATTTAAAAACTAAATCCAAAATAGATCGAAAAGTGCGCAGCATTTTTGATATAAGTGTGTGAAGTCAACGAAGCCCTCGACTCTATTTTCGTTTGGATAGGTTTTCATTTAAAAATATTAAATCATAGAAGTTCGGAGTTATACGCTGTCGAAGGCAGTGAGTTCCCAAAATAACATTAATTTTGAAATATTTTTGTTTAAAAATGTAAAAGCATTCAACATTAATTTTAGGTACATTAAACGTTTTTATTAGGTAATTCGGACGATGCTGTGCAGGTCAGCTTGTAGTAGAATAATTTGTGTATGGACTTCATTTTGAACAAAAGTTGGTATGAATTTGATAATTTTTTGTATTTTATAATCCTGATTCAAAATTAGATGTTTACACTTTGCGAGAAACTATGAACATATGGAAAAAATGTCAATAGGCAAATTTAGTACATTAATTATAATGCCATTGTCCAAATAACTAATTATATGTGAAGTTTAGGAGTGAAACAATAGCTTTGCAAGTGGTTTTGCAAGTTTTTACATAGAAAATTTGCTTAAAGCTATCAGTAGTTCAAACTAGCAAATTTTGTTCCTAATTACCTAAATTGATCCTACTAAAATTTTATTATTATTACTTAGTAATATGATTGGCGTTGAATAGTTGTTAACTTTTGAATTATTTCATTAACGAAAAAAGTATTGCATTGCCCTCAGTCAAAATCTTTACCCTCATTTTCTATTTAAAAAAGCCTTCTCACCTAGAGATGCATCAATTTCGTAGGCGACTTCACCTCCGGGCCATCGGAGCTGGAATCCAGGAATAACGTTGCGATCCTAAAAATGAAATGAATATATATATAAATAATTCAGGACAGTACATCTCTGATAATTATGGGAATACAATGTCAGCAAAAAAATCTCGATACTTAAGTCACAACCGCAATGTCCGAATATTTTATTTTATTTTTTCCAGCTTTAAATAAAAGAGGCAAATGAGAGTTTCTATCACGTAGTGGCCTTTGCAACTTAACATGATTTAAAGTTCTTGCTTTATTATTTTTTTAGTTCTGGTAGTGGTTTGAAAAAGAGGATTTTCTTAAATTATTTTCTCTATAGAAATAAACTGTTTTGGTGCACATAATCGACGTAAACAGCTTACTATTATTGAAAAAACTCATGCTTTGACTTTATTAGAACAAAATGTTCCTGTAAGTCGTAAAGCCTTAGACTTACAAGCATCAGGGCAAAACATTTATGTCCTAAAAAAAGGGCAAAGCAGATTTACCACATGGCAGTACCATAAACAAAAAATCGGTTCATAAAGATCGAGAAAGATTTCAGCAGATCTGATATTTTTTAAAAATATGACATATTGTTAATATCAACTATAACAACTGCAGGAATGAGCAAGTCGGAATTTGCACATCAGACGTAGCGAGAAAGGTGCATTCGTACTATAACAAAGTTTTAAAAATATACAATACTTCGGATACAATGCAGTATCCGAAATCTTTTGTATGCCCTTGAAAATACTAAATGTTTTCTATTATACAGGATAAAACTAAGCAACGTATACCAATTTCATAAAATGTGAAATAGTTTAATATAATTTAAATGCATCCCAAAGAATGTTTTCCAATAAACCATTATGTAATAGAACACTTTTGTATGGTCCTGTATTTCAATAAAAATATTCTTTGCACCACAGATTGTACAGAATTTATACTTAAGTATATATTTCTTAGATGCACATGAATTGTATTATGTTCGAAAGAATGTAACATCATTAAAATGTACTTGAAACTACTTTTTCCCATTGACCGTAATGTAACGGAATGCTTTTGATTAAACTATACACCCGATGAACAAATTACATTTAAAAGCAGTTTTTTCCTGTATACGACGGTTTAAAAATTGAAAATATGCGATATTTAGAAGTATAAAAATCTGCAGTCCCGAAAACTGTAAAACTGAAATTTCATTTAAAATTTGTTTATGATTGGTCCAGGTATATTGATGTTTATTCCATGGCATACGCAATGTATGACTCTGTGATAACGTAAGCTACGTTTTGATCATCATACAATTATGTTTATTATTATTATTTTTTTAAATATAGAATTCATTTATAAGTCTAAAATATTAGTCTTTGAAAATAACATTTTCCAAATGGTCTACTCCACGAGTTACGCTCGCTAGCCCCTGTTCAAACACCCCAGATTCTAAAAGCACGCTAATCAGAATGGCTTTAAAAAGATTGAATTATAATTTCAAAAAACAACGGCAATCTCTCTGTAAACGGGTTTCCATTCATTTTCGTATAGTTAGGTATTTTAAGGCAAATTAGCAACTGTTAAGGGATACAAAGATTGCTTTCGTCTTTGATTAAAAAAAAAAAAAAAAAAAAGTTAGAAATATAAAATACTCTAATGTAAAATGAATTAAGAAAAACAAAATCTTTGTCGTCCAGTAATTTTTATCAACGATATAAGAAAGTTATTTTAAAAGCATCGTTTTAAATCTGATGTAATTTTCACCAATTTTCTTTCTCTTTTTAATATTCGTATGAAAATACCTTTGTTGTTAGAAAGGAAATAATATTTGCGATTTAAAATATGAAATAAATGTCTCGCTCAAATACATTTTTTAATTTCAACTGCTTTTGCCTTTTGGCTATTTTAAGTCTGCCGTGATTTCCCTCCATTTACGACTGTTAACGCATAATAATAAGTCTAATACTTAAAAAATTCTTTCTCTTTTAAAATTCACATGTAAATATAATTTTTATGGTGTAATTTTCAACATTTTCAATCATGTAACACGTAATCATTTAAATCTCTAAATCTTTTAACACATAATCAGTTAAATCTAAATTTAAAGTTTTTTTTTTTCTACTTATAATAGCCACGTGTAAATGCATTTTTAATTTGAAAGAAAAAATATTCTTTGTGCTGTTTTTAAAATTTTGCAACAATTTAAAATTATATTATTTTCTAATATATGTATAAAATATATTTTTCGAAATGTTGAAAATTTGAATTTAAAATTGAAATAAAACTTCACAGAGTCAAAATAAATAAATAAATACAGTCTGCACACCGGGAACATCTAATGTATAAAATGATCTAAAATTGATTAATTTCCTACGCATAGATCTTTTTTTTTTTTTTTTTTCTGCTTATAAATTTTTTTAGCGGAACGATTTTGATCAACTTTAACATTTAATACATTTTAAAATAATTATTAGATTTAAAAATTGTCCGTAAATATCTAACATTTCTCTATAATACAGTAATTTTCATATTTTTGTATGCAAAATTTTTCTTAATATTAACGAAGAAAGACCGCCAATCCCAAAACATTCATTATCAGCAGTGATGACAACGTTAGTTACTTTTTTTTTCTTTTTTTTTTTTTAAAGAATAAAGAGGAGGAAATTTTTTTTAGAGTAAATAATTAAATTCAACTTATTCAATTTTTAAAAAATGAATTGTGTGTACTTTTGCGTGTATGAAAAAAATAATTGTTATTTATTTTTAAATTCGAAAGTTCTTTCTTAATTAAGTTAGAGTTCTTAGTTTTTCATTTTAAAAACAAATTCTGAGTTTAGTATTAATTGAGCGCATGCGTGCAAGGAATGAAAGAAAGTTCTCCTTTTTTTCAGACTTTTGGGAGGAATTCACGCATAATGCATGTTTTCAATGAGCATGAAAATCATGTGTTGAAAATTAAAGAATAATTTAGTGTATGTAGATGAGTTTTTCTGACAGTGCAGTCATGTCCAGAAATTCTATTCAAAACGCCCTCTTTGACAGCATTTTTGGAAAAATCTTATGCTGGTAACGAAAGACGAAACAAAAGTTCGATTACGCAGTTTCTTAATAAAAATATGATCTGCTATTTCCATACAGCTGCGAACAAAAATAACAAATCTGCTAGAAAGTAGCCTGTTTGGATTTGAGTTGTATTCAAGTCAACAAGTAAGTAAAGTCATGTATCTTTAATTCATTTTGAATTCTAGCACTTACATCAAATTCAATGTCCAGCATATCTCCGCCAAACAAATCGGGATTTTGCATCGGATCTGGAAATAAAAACCGTTTATTTAACATTGAAATGAACTCTGTAAAATGACATAAAATGATAACATGCACAATTTTCCATGGAATGTGGTAACATGCGACCTCAATAGCATCTAGGGGCCGTGCATATATAACGTTATCATTTTAGGGGGGAGGGGGGTTTGGCACATGATATTGTAAGATATCTCTAGGGGAAGGGGGGGGGAGGATTTGCGTTTTGATATCGATATCATTTTTGATCCAATCAAAGTCTCTTTTTATTTGTAGCATGTTCTTTGGTTCAAAATAGTACATTATCTTTTTTTAGTCTGTTATCTATTTTTATGAAAATAAGAAGTTATTAAAATCACTAAATTATAATAAAATTATCCAATTCTAATATATGGCATACTTCAACATTTTGCATTCCTATTCATCTTCATATGTGTATGGATACATAATAACGGTTAGAGAAATCATGAGTGAAATATATTTGAAATGAAACTTATTTACTAATAAATAAAAGAGAAAGAATATTGCCCATTTGTTTTGTAGTTAAGAATTTCTATCTGCTCCCTTTATCCCTGTTGTAAATGCCTCCTTGGTATCGAAAAACAATTTTTGTTACTGTTCGTTGCTGTTGGCAACGAACCTTTTGTTTTTACTTTGTCAGACGATTTTTATTCTCAGTAGTAGAATGTTTTTTGGAACCGACTCGTTCGGTAAAAATTGAACTCTCAATGAGAGTAATAATTATTATTCTTTGTAAATAAATATGTATATAGTCTTTTTTTTAATCTGAAGTTAATTTAATTACTTCAAGTAAGAGTCACTGCGTTTTGAATTTAATATTTGAACTGACACATTAATACGAACTTTTCGACAATTTGAATACTATTCGAACGACTTTAGCCTGCAATCTGATGATATTATGATGTGATATGCATCATTTTTGGCGTCAACGCGACAGGATGTATGATGAAATACTTGATGTCTGAATGATCTGAAAACGAAAGAATGAGGTAAGTACCTCAAATTTAATTATTTGAAATAAATTATTTGAAAAGAATTATTTATTATTTGAATAAAATACATTTAATTTACTATGGATCTTGAACTGTTAAAGAAAAAAAGAGCAGTTATTCGTACTCAAGTTACGAAAATATTTGATAAGGTTAAAGATTTATTAGATGATACACAAACTTTAGAAATCGAAAATAAGAAAACGCAGTTAAATATTTTAATGCAGCAGTTAAATGATAAATTGAAAACGTTAAAATCGTTGAACTCTGAGATAGAACCATTGGTTCCTGATGCTGAATTCGAAAAGGAAATTGAAAAGTCCGAAACATATAATGAAAATATAATTGAATGGAAATTTAAAATTTCCAAATTTATAAATGATAATACAGTTACTTCTGAAACTAAGCAAGATGCTTCAGATAATGAAAGTGATAGTAGTAGTAAGAATAGTTTTCTACTAAAAAGTCAAAAAACTTTGAATCAAAATATAGTTAAACTACCAAAACTTAACATATCTAAGTTTTATGGTGATCCATCTTTATGGCTTGAATTTTGGAGTCAATTTTCGAACTCAATTGATAATAATGAGCATTTAACTCCAATTGATAAATTTTCCTATTTAAAGTCACTTTTAGGCGGAAGTGCTGCGAATTCTATTGCAGGATTTTCGCTGACTGAAGAAAATTATTCTCATGCTATAGAGATATTGACAAGTCGTTTTGGTCGTAACGACCTTGTAATTAACAGTCACATGACTAAATTACTTAATTTAAAACCTGTGAGAAATTCAAGTAACATTAAAGCTCTTAGAGAATTATATGACGAGTGCGAAATTCAAATAAGAAATCTGAATTCGTTAGGTGTAGCATCAGGTTCATACGGACATTTATTATGTCCTATTATTCTTAAAATTATTCCATCTGATATTGCTCTGGAATTTAATAGAAAGCGCACTAAATGTACCGACTGGGATGTAACTGAATTAATAAATTTTTTAAAAGAAGAAATCGAATCTCGTGAAGCCACTATACAATTGAATGGTTTTGAAAAAACAATTCATGAAAATAAATATGAGCCTAATAAGAAAAATTTTAACACTTATAAAAGAAGCGTTCCAACAACCTCAGCATTAACAACAAATGTTAAGAATAACTGCATTTTTTGCAATAAAAGTGAACATAATACCGAAAATTGCAAGTCGCTGACCGTTCCAGAAATGCGAGAAAAGTTGAAAAGGGAGGGAAGGTGTTTTAAGTGCTTTAGAAAATTTCACATTTCCAGCTTTTGTAAGTTTTCAAATGAAAATTGTAAAATTTGTGGCAAAACATTTCATAATACAATACTTTGCAATTCTCAAAATAAAAAACCAGAAATATCAGAGCAGAAAAGTAGCATTGTATCCTCAGTATCCCACTGTAATAGTAATATAAATAATTTAAATAAGGAAGTTATATTGCAAACTATTCATGTAAAGGTAGAAGCAGGTGAAAATTCCGAAATCGCACTTTGTTTGTTTGACTCTGCTAGTCATCGTACGTTCGTTACAGAAAATTTAGTTTCTAAACTAAAACTTGAAATCATTAGAAATGAAAATTTAACTGTATATACTTTTGGTTCGAAAAAGTCTGAAGAACGATGCTATGATGTTGTTCAGTTGAAACTAACTCACTTGAAAAACAAAAAACGTAGTATAGTTGTGGAAGCTTTAGTCACACCGATTATCACGAATTCTTTGATACAAATTCCTCCCCTTCCAATCAATATAAAGAGAAAACTTTCTAAATTTCGTCTTGACAGATGGGAAGATTTTGATAATCGTAATGTCGAAATTTTATTAGGTGCGGATTACATATATCAGATTAACGGTAGAATATATCCAATAAATAAATCGTTATTCGTGTGTGAAAATTTATTTGGTCATTCACTTTGTGGGACAATTGACTCAAACAAAAATAGCGATAGTAATCAAGCTGGTGTCTTATCGACTCAGGTTATGAAACCTATTGAAAATGATTTAAAATCATTGTGGGAGTTAGAAGCTTTAGGAATTAATACAGAAGAAAACATGTCAGAATTAGATAAAGAATTAATTAAAAAATTTGAAGACAATTTACATTTTCTTGAACACCGTTATGAAACTAAATTGTTATGGAAAGGTGATAAAAGCGATTTTGGTAGCAATTATAATAATGCTAGACATAGATTTTTTAACTTGAATAGAAAATTACACAAAACTAAAGAATTATTGCAGAAATATAAAGAAATTGTAATTGAACAGGAATTAAATAACATAGTAGAAGAATCCCCCAATAAAATTATAAACAGCGGATATTTCATGCCGCACCGCCCTGTCTTGCGAAATGATAAATCCATAACTAAAGTTAGAATAGTATTCGACGCTTCTTCAATAGAAAACAACAAATCATTAAATGATTATCTGTACAGTGGCCCTAAGTTGAATCCAAATTTATTAGAAATTATTCTTAATTTCAGAAAATTTAATACTGCATTTTATGCAGATATCGAAAAGGCTTTTCTCCAAATTTCCGTATCAGAAGAAAACCGCGATTTCCTTAAATTTCCTTGGTTAAATAATGATCCTAACAACTTTTTCAAAATTTTAAGATTTACTCGTGTACCATTTAGCGTTTCATGCTCACCATTTATTTTGGCTGCCCCAATTAAATACCATATTAAAGAATATCGCGATCAACATCCAAGTGTTGTAAATACGCTCGACAATTTCCTATATCTCGACGATCTAATTTCAGGATCAGATTTTGAAAATGAAGCTTATTATTTATCAGCAACAGCTTCTGAAATTCTCGAAGATGTTGGGATGAATGTAAGAAAACTTAAAGATGAAATTAGCACAATGAATATTGAAAATTTGAAAGTTACTCAAGAAGAAAATGTTACGCTGAAAACTCTGATTGATGAAGCAATTCATAAGATGAATGCTCTTGAAAACTTGAATAATAAAAATCAATCTTCAATTCTGGAATTTAAAAATTATTCAAAAGAAACTGAAAAGAGTTGTCAAGAATTGAAAAGAGAAGTATACGATTTGAAGAAGAAATTAAACTTTATGGAAAGTGAAATGAAAATAAAAGAACAAGAAATTACAGAAATGACAGCATTTCGCAATGAAGATGAAGAAAATGAATTGAGATATGAAACTGTGTTATTAAAGAAAAAACTTATAGAATCTGGTGTATCTACTGAAACTTTGAGAAAAGAACTGATGCCTACCAAGCAAAAATTACCTGAGGAACATAAATTAAAATTACAGCTAGAACATGATCAGTCTTTACTTCAAGAATCCTTATCCAATGAACAGACGCTTTTTGAATATCGTTTGAGTTTAGAAAGATCAATGATGTATGCAACGAAAGAAATTCAAAGTCTGAGATCTAATCTAAATTTTGAAGAAGACAATATTTTGGTTTTGAAAACACGAGTCATAAAATTTGATGGAGCTAATCGAATTGTAGAAATCAAGCTCTATTCCGTATGTTGTTTTCTTCGATCATCTATTGGTCTAGAATCAGATAATGGATTTATGTCTATTAATCTCCCATTCTACAGAACTCCTTCTCAAAGATCTGTTAATAGTGTTAAGACATCATTTAGTGGAAGTCCACATAAATTGAAAACCTCGAAAAATGCATCTTATACTCAAATTAAAGTTACAGATAATGATACTGACTTATTGAAATCAACATTAGTGGAACTGGTTGAGAAATTAAGTTCTACTGAGAAGGAAAGCGATGATTTGAAGAATTCTTTATCACGAATGCAGAAAAAAGAAAAAGAATTAAGAAGTGAGCATAGTAGATCTATTTCCAAAATTTATCAGTTAAAGACAGAATCAGAAGATAAGAAAAATGTTGATAAATATATAACTGCAAAAATTACAGGCATACATCAACATGAAGAAAAGATCAAATCACTTGAGGGAAGAAAGAGAAGACTGACCGAAGTAGAAAGGAATTTGGAATTCAGTATGTCAGCTGTCACTAATAAAGAAGACAGAAAAATTGATGAAATGAAGATGACTATTTCAGAGATTGAGGTAGAACTCAGAAATGTGAAGTCATTGAAAGAATATGCTGAAACTAAAGTTTCCAAATACACCCAGCCCCGTGAAGAAACTGAAACTAACGTTACAAATTTAAAAGAAACAATAATCAAAAAAGAAAAGGAAATTGGATCATTAGAATATAATTTTCAGACGTTAAATAAAAGGTACAAGTCTTCAGAAGCAAGAAACAAAAGTTTTAATAAAGTTGATATTGAGATACTAACTGAACAAAAGAAGACTTTAAAGAAGAGATTAATTACGGTTGTTGATGAACTCATCAAGAATAATGAAAAACAAATAAAAAAGTTAATTTCCTGTCATTTCTTGATTGCTAAGCGATTAAGGTCTTTACCTTCCTCTAGATTTCCAATTTGTACTCTAGAGAAATCTAACAAGATTTTGTTGACGAAAAAATATAAATACAAGCGAAAAATCACTGACCACTTTTGGAAAAGACGAAGAGACAAATACCTCTTAAAACTTAAATCTGCTTTACAAGTTAAAAACATAAATTCGTCACCTCAGTTCAAAGTTCAGGCTATAGTGATAATTCATGATGAAAGGCTCCCCAAACACATGTGCAAGTTTGTTTGTGTTAAAGAACTTATATATTGTCGCTACTCAAGAATAAGATCATGTGTATTAAAGACTGAAAACGGCAATCTTAAAAGACCAGTGCAAATTTTTTATAATTTAGAATTGGACTTTATGAACTTGATAGACACTAAAACTCTAAAACTGTTTTATTTCTTTTTGCTATTATTTACCTTTATTATTGTTTAATTTGCATTTATTTTACATTTTTTGTTTTCTTTTCTTATATAGAAGATTTCTTATTATCTTACATTGTACCTGTATTTACGAATGTTATCCGAAACTTATGTAAAGTATGTAAGTATATTCTTATGTTTATTAAAATGTTTAATTTAGATGCTGAACTAAATGTTCAGCCGGGGGCAGTGTGTTGTAAATGCCTCCTTGGTATCGAAAAACAATTTTTGTTACTGTTCGTTGCTGTTGGCAACGAACCTTTTGTTTTTACTTTGTCAGACGATTTTTATTCTCAGTAGTAGAATGTTTTTTGGAACCGACTCGTTCGGTAAAAATTGAACTCTCAATGAGAGTAATAATTATTATTCTTTGTAAATAAATATGTATATAGTCTTTTTTTTAATCTGAAGTTAATTTAATTACTTCAAGTAAGAGTCACTGCGTTTTGAATTTAATATTTGAACTGACACATTAATACGAACTTTTCGACAATTTGAATACTATTCGAACGACTTTAGCCTGCAATCTGATGATATTATGATGTGATATGCATCAATCCCTCCTTCGTTCGGGCCAAGTACAGCAAGACATTATTACTGCTGAATGCATAATGTAACGAAAAGCTATTATAAAATACTTTTAGAAACTATTTCTTTTTAAGCGTTATTTGAATAAAGTTATATTTTATTGACATCTCTTCATTTGAATATGTATAATATGCGAAAAATAAATTGAAGCAGTTTTGTATGTCTTCAAACAAAAGAACTAAATTCTAAAAATAAATAAATAAATAAATAACACTTTGCTAACGATATTATTACCGGGGGGGGGGGGAGGGAGAGTTCGAAGGATGATAACGTATGATACCGAAAGGAGGGGGGGGGGATCCAAAATTACCAAAAAGTTGATAATGTTATTTTGCACAGCCCCTATAAATTCTATTATCTCAGAAATATGAGAACATTGTTGAAATGCATTTGAAACAATCGCTGCCTCTAGACAGTAATGCAGTATAACCCAATTCTTTTGTGCGTTCCTATAAGTGAATGGTTAATGGTATGCACAGATAATTTTCAAAAGAAAAAAAAAGCTATATTGTATATCAGAACTATAGGGAAGACTGGGACACATGTGAACAGTTCATATAATTTTCTCATAACTGGGTTAGTTTCTAAAAACAAAAACTACTCAGTATAGAAAACAGAATATTCTTTTACACATAGTATTTTGAACGAATTATTAGAACGAATAATTAGAATTATTTAAAGAGAACGAATTACGCAGGGGGCAGAGTCCGTTTGTATATTCTGGTATATCGTCTGCTCCTGTCTGAAATATTTCAGTGCTATTCGCGTATATGTGCACAAGGTAGATATGAAATATGCTTACTATATTCGGAAACTTAAATTTATCAGTAGTTCCCATAATATTTTAGCGAAAAATATTTCGACAATTTTATCTGGTCAAATATTAGTTATAAATTAAAAATATAATACAAATTGAAAATTTAATTTATAAAAGTAAATACAAATGAAGTAGTGTAAAATGTTATGGGATAAATTTTATCTACTAAAAATGTAAGTTGTGATATTTTTTCTTTTAATGTAATTTTTAAAAGAAGCAATAAATTTGGAACATCCATCTAAAGACCCAAGATACAACTGAATGCATAATACTTACCGTGAGCATCTTGGGTGGGTCGGGCTGTTGCGGCCCCTACTAGAACAACGAGTAGAAACAACATGTCGGTGCGGGTGCTTCTTTGGAAAACAAAAATTAAATCCTCTGTAACATTTAAAATCCCGAGTTATCTCGAGTATCAACTGTTTCTGTGTGGGAATTCCGACAAATGTCACTTATTTTTATAATCAGTTTCTTTTAAATCTCTGCAAATTGTTGATAAAAAAAAATAAAAGAATATAACAGTGGCTTAAATCTGGAGAATTCTTTTAAGATTTTTTGCTTATAGCGAATAATATTTAAATTTGATAAATGTTGACGCACCTAGTTTTATTTTTGCTGATACAAATAATCATTTTCATCGTTATCTAAAAGCGTAATGATGCGTTTTTAATGCCAGAAAATGCAGCAAATTGATAAAATTCAAAGATTCAGAAATTAGTGGTGGATAAAATACGAAAATTTGATTGTTTGTATTTGTTTTCATTGATTTGGTTTGCCAGAGCATGTATAAAATGATTCTATATATAAAACCAAACTTTTAAACTCTATGTAATTTCAACTGGCTTCTCAAGAACATCTGTTATTTCCCCTTAGTCCCTGATTTATTGCTTTGGAAACAAAAAGAACGGTCAGTCAGCCAATTGCAGTGTTACCTTAGTTAATAACATAAGATAAGGTACGAGAAATTGACTTTGAAAATCCAATTGAAATATCATATAGTATAGGATCCAGCTAAATAAATAAATATATATATATATATTAATTTCCTAACTGATATTTAAAGTAATATGCTATGATAATCACAAAACTTTTTTCTTTATTTTTCTTCTAATATCTATAATAATAAATGCTGTCGAGCGTATGTAAGTATAATAAATCAACAAGGACTTAAAAGTGTTTCATGCTATAAAATTTTGGTTATATTATTTATCAGTTATTTTTACTTTTTTTGCCTTTTAGAAACCCGATTATAATTTTTATACGAAATGTAATCTATTATCTTCTCTTTTGATTGGAAAATCAAAAGCGCCTAACTTAGAAACTGTTTTATAATAACCTTTCGGAAAGTATAAAATACATTTGTGCACTATTTTCTAAAAACCCTAAATTTTTCAACCTCTAGAGTAAAAATTTTCACAGTAAATTTACTAATATCTGTTGTATTTTATAGAAGTGTAAAGGGATATATAATGTGAATAGATATACAGTCGACTCTCGTTAATTCGAATCTTCGCTTAATTCGAACTAAACACGAAGTCCAGAAATTTTCAATGTCAGAATAACGCTAAACATTTTCATTAATTCGAACTCATTTTCTCTTGCCTTCGTTTAATTCAAATAAAATTCCGATTTTTCATTTTTCTTTTCTTTCTCACGGATTTCAGATCATTTGAATAACTTTCTGTTTAATTAAAAAATCGTCTGCTTTTTATCCCAGTGCTTTTCCCTCTGCGTAGGGATAATATGTGTTTTTCCCTCTGCGCAGGGATATTATTGTTCTTTTATGTTTACTTTATAATTGAGTGTGTGAATCTCGACGATATGTGCATTGTGTTCCCTCAGCGGATTTTATTTGTGAAATGTGTTATTAAATAATGTGAAAAGTGATTATACAGTCTACTGCTTTCTTCAAATATATCGACACAACATTTTGGTCGGCATCGCAGCCGGAGTATTGCGAAATTTAAGTAAAAAGTTAATAGCTAATGCGTGAGTGAAATTCATTCTAAAGTAAAATGAGCTAATTGGAATTGTGCCAAATAGAATAACGCAAGAAAAAAATGGATAAGAAAATATTGACTGATAAAAAAGTTTTAAAATCTTCAATTACAAGAGTGAAAAAAAAATTCTTCAAAACTGATTTGAGTGTGTGCGACTTGGAACAAATTCAGTTATTTAAAAAAGAAATTGAAAAATTAGATGAAGAGTTAAAGAATTTATTTAAATCAATTTTTTATGCATGTGAAGAAAAAGACATTGATTTATTTATAGAAGAGAAGGATGAACAACAAGATATCTTAGATGAATTAACGGTAAAAATTGAACAAGCAATTAATGCTAGAAAAAAAAAATACGGACAATCCAAAAAAGAAGGTGAGTGAAATGAAATTACCTAATCTTTCTTTACCATCTTTCAGTGGAAATATTCATGAATGGTTAAGCTTTAAAGATTTGTTTACAGCAAGTATACACGAAAATGCTAATTTATCGCCTGCTCAGAAACTGCAATATTTAAAATTATCGTGTCATGGAGACGCGTTAAAAATTATAAAATCAATACCTATTGAAGATTCGAAATACAATGTAGCATGGCAGTTATTAACGGAACGGTTTTCAAATAAAAGAGAATTAATATATTCTCACGTTAGAAGATTATTAAATTTTCCATTCGTGCAAGGCGATTCACCAGCAGCGCAGCAGCAATACTTAATTTAGTGGATATGACGAATGAATGTGTTCGATCTTTCGAAATCTTGGATCAGAAGGTAAGTGGCTTTTCAGAAACTTTGTTGATTTATTTACTTTTGCAAAAACTCGACTCTAATATTAAACTGTGGTGGGAACGGCAGTTAAAAAATGACGAACTTCCAACGTTAGATCAATTAATAAATTTTCTGAAAGATTATGCTCGTTCATTACAATCTGCTAAAGGAAATAGTGTTTATAAGAAAAACAGTTATCCTAAATTAACTGCGATGAATGTTTCTGTTAACAATAGTGAGTGTAAATATTGTTCTTCACCTAGTCATAAAATACCTAAATGTAGTGAGTTTCTAAAATTATCTGTTCGTGAAAGAGTGCAATTTGTAAAAAATAAAAATCTTTGTTTTGCATGTTTATCTGCTGACCATAAATTAACCAATTGTCAGTCAAAAAGAGTTTGTTCAAAATGTAATTTGAAGAGTCATAATAGCTTATTACACTATGAAAGACGAGAAACTAACTATCCAGATATAAAAAACCAAGTAACGCCTCAGTCCTCGTATCAGACTAGTGAGACTGCTCCTGAATCATCTTATAATACAAATATGTCCATAAATTCATGTCTTGGGGAAATAAACTCAAAATCATTTGGCATACTTGCAACTGCGCTAATTAATGTGAAAGATAATTATGGAGGCAATAAATTATTGAGATGTATAATAGATGTCGGAAGTACTAACAATTTTATAAGTGAGCGTGCAATACAATTATTAGGGATAAAAAGAAATTCTGCTAATTTACAGATTAAATGCTTGGGAATGGGATACTCCGAAGAGACACGTGGTGTTGTAAGATTGGAATTTTCTCCACATTTTGATAAACAAAACACACGATTAGGTACTTTTTATATTTTGAAAAAGATAACGAGTAATCAACCAGTTGTATCATATGATATTAATGCATTCAGTCATTTAAAGAACATAACACTAGCTGACCCTAAGTGGAATGAACCGGGACCAATAGACTTATTATTTGGCGTGTCATTATCATTATCTATAATTAGAGGAGAAAAAATATTTGGAAAACCAGGACTTCCTTTTGCAGTAAACTCAGATTATGGGATGTTAATAACAGGAGATAGTGATACATTTTCAGAAAATAAACCAAATATTATAGTTCATTTTGCAAATGTTGAAACAGATTATGTAAAAAGGTTCTGGGAGTTAGAAAACATCCCCTCAAAAGAAATATACACAAATGAAGAAAAATATTGTGAGGAAATTTTTGATACAACTCATTCACGCGATAATAATGGAAGATATATTGTGCGTTTGCCATTTAAAAAGCAATGTAAAGAATTAGGGGAATCAAAATCGTTAGCTATGAAAAGATTTCTAAATTTAGAAAAACGATTTAATAGAGAGCCCGATTTGTATGAAAATTATTGTATATTTATGAATGAATATCTTGAAATGGGACACATGGAGAAAATACCAAAGAGTGAAATTGAAAAACCCGTTAATGAAATTTATTATCTGCCACATCATCCAGTAATCAAGGAATCTAGTACAACAACCCGTCTTAGAGTTGTGTTTGACGGTAGCGCAAAAACTATAAATAATGTTTCTCTTAATGAAAATTTAATTGTAGGTCCTAGGGTTCAACAAGAGTTATTTTTTATTTTGTTAAGATTCCGAACACACGCTATAGCTATTAATGCTGACATTGCAAAAATGTTTCGTCAAATTAAAATATTTCCTGAAGATCAAAATTTTCAAAGAATTCTCTGGAAGGATAAATTTTCCGATGATATAAGTGATTATCTTCTTACTACAGTTACATACGGACTAACGTCTAGCCCATATTTAGCTACTAAAGTTCTACGGAAATTAGCTAGAGTGATCGAAACTCACCCTGGATCTGATAAAAAGGTTCGTGTAGTTACCCTCAAAACTGAAAATAGTGAATTAAAAAGGCCAATAACTAAGTTGTGTAAATTACCTTTAGAGTAAATTTTTGAAACCCTTTCGGCTTTCAAGGCCGGGAGTATGTTTAATTAAAAAATCGTCTGCTTTTTATCCCAGTGCTTTTCCCTCTGCGTAGGGATAATATGTGTTTTTCCCTCTGCGCAGGGATATTATTGTTCTTTTATGTTTACTTTATAGTTGAGTCTGTGAATCTCGACGATATGTGCATTGGGAAGCAGGACGTTTCGGTCCCGCCATTTCGGTCCCGCCGTTTCGGTCCCACCGTTTCGGTCCCGAGACATTTCGGTCCCGAGACGTTTCGGTCCCGAGACATTTCGGTCCCGAGACGTTTCGGTCCCGAGACATTTCGGTCCCGAGACATTTCGGTCCATGGCCATTTCGGTCCCTGGACTTTTCGGTCCTCAGACATTTTGGTCCCTTCTCCAGCAAGCTGAAATTTTGTGCACGGGAAATATCTGACATAATTTTATAGGGAACATTTTAGAGTGTTGAATTCAGGGGCGGGTCATTCCCCCCAGAGCTATCAATGCCCCCCCCGGAAATTTTGAGAATTTGTGTTTTCAGTGGTAAAATAATGTAATCCCCCCCCAGGACTCTATTGAATCCCCCCGGAGCCACAGAAGTCCCTCCCGGAGAAAAGTGTCTGAATTCAACACTGGTTTTTTAACTGAAAGCCACATAAAGTTTTAGTGTAATGCGATTAATTAGAAGTAACAAGTACCCAAAAATCGCTTACACGTATAACTCGGATCGAAACTCAAACATATTGCAGCGGATCCAAACGCCATGCAAATTTCATATGACAGAAGTAATTGTTTTCAGGAGTGAGGGGAGGATTGTTTTATGGATTTATATAGAAGTTCCTCAATCATGAAGATCTGGTAATTTAAAAACACGTATAAGTCGAATTTAATTTGCTTAAGCAAATGTCCATGGCCTACACATTTTCAGTGTCATATAATTTGTACAATATGTGTTTAATAATGAAAAAAAAAAATCTGCAAATAGTTTTAGAAATCTTGATTTCATCCTATTATTTAACGGCACATCATTTTTAGATTACGGCATTTTACAATTTTTTTTTTTTTTTTTTTTTTTTTTTTTTTTTTTTTTTTTTAAGGGGTTTATAACATGGAATTGTGATAAAGCCACATTATTTTTTAAGTTCTGCATCTGGATTGACTAAAACATTTTATTTTTTAAATAATTATTTTATTTCGCTATTAAAAAACTATTTAAAAGTTTGCGTTAATCTTTTTACATACAACAATTATTGCTACGAAATAACTTTTTACGTGTAACAACCTTTTTACATATAACAATGCAGGAATTACAAATCCTTTTTAATACATTAAACATTTTTTATGCTTATTACATTCAAAAACTACAAGCGAAATAAACACAAGTCAATTCTGGGAGGTCCGTCCGCATTTGAACTCCAGAGTAAAAAGTACATTGTATTATAGAATGAGGGATTTCATCTGACAAGTGTATAAAGATCAAGATAAGTAGAATAAAGCTAACTACGTAGCTTTTCTAGCTATCTTGTATAAAGATGACTATTTGTTCAGATGGGCGTTGACAATTGATTGACATGCAGAATTTTTGCTTAAAAGAAGTTAATAGTAGTACTTAGCTGGTACTTATATGCATATATTTCAAATTTTATAGGAACACCAACATAAAAAATTATAAGTGTTTAAAAATTCCCGGCACTCGGTTTTGATTTGTTTTTTACTTAATGTTATACATTATTTTATTAAATGATTAACTTAATCTTAGAAAATTTTAAAGCATTAACAATTATGCTGTTAAATTAAAAAAAAATTAAAAATTAAATTATTTTTATCAAACATATTTATTAATAAGAATTCAAAATTATTTTAACTATTAATTGTTTAAGTGACTTATTTATCAATTACTTGTTTAAAATCTAGTTTATAGCTCTTATTATAGCAAAAATGAAAAAACATATTTTTTAAATTTCAGCTACTATAATGTTATCAAGTTCATCAGGATATATAAAAATTATAAGGATTCACAAAATAAATATGTTATTTATTCATTTATTGGTTAGTTTATGATATTTTTCTTACTCTTTAAAAATAATTAATTAATATATGATTGCTTTTTGCGAACTGTTAACTATAACTTTGTTTCAGAAAATTTAAATCTGCATCTGGATGATAATGTTACCTAACACTGTTAAGAAATATTTTTACGCATTGTTACAGTGTTGCATTATTATGTTTAATTAATTATTACGTTACGTTACTGATTTTTCAATAATAATAATAATAATTTCCTTTTTTGAAATAAATAATAATTTTTGAATAAAAACTTATGGTGATGAATAATTGCTATAAATTAAATCTCAAAACAGTTAGTGATTTTAAAATTAAAATCAAATTAATATTTTATTAAATATATGTATTTTTAATTTAATGAATCTTTAGTTAATTAAATTGATAAAATTATTAATACGCATTTCGAATTTTACTTTAAATAAACTCAATAAATAATCTGTTTTATATTCAATTTATCATTATGTTTTGTAGTAGTCATAAACTGAAACTTATTGTCTACCTGTTTATTTATTTTATATTTAAAGTTGCTGAAATTTAAAACTGTTAATTCAATCAATAATAAAATTAAAATAAGAATTGTCATTTTCTTTTCTGTGAAAGTGGGAGCGAAAAGCTAATGCAAATAAATAAACTAATTAATTAATAAATAAACGATGAATTAAAAAAACTTAGTTTTGTCAGTTAAAATTTGAAAATAAAATTATTTAAAATAATAATTACATTAATATATAAAATTGAAAAATAATCATTTTATTACAAAGAAATAAGCCCACTTTCAATAAAATTAATTCACAAAAATTGTCTTCATAAAGTGAGAAAACTGTGAAAAAAAAAAAAAAAAAAAAAAAAAAAAATGCAACCAATAATTATTACATAAAAAAGGTCGTTGGAGCATTTTTATTTTTTAAACAAAAAATTTTCGTTGCACGCCTAGCTAGGAAATCACTAATTTACAGATTCTAAGAAAGTGTGCTAAAACAATCAATAAAATATGTATTTTAGTTTTTTGTATAGATAAAATACCTAATACAAAGAATATATGATAAAACTTAAAATATTCATTATGTTAAATAATAATAATAAAGACAGTGTAAAATTATATAACATTATTTAATCAAATTTTCAACTTGCTGTGATTTTATTATCACGAGTTACAATAGATTAAACTTATTGGACTATTATATTCAGCTTTGTATAAAATTTGAGGGAAGGGGGGGCAGGAGAATAAAAATATTAAAAAAAGCCAGAACAATGTTGAGCTTACAGCGTTTAGTAGGCCTTCATCAATCAGAAACCAAGTTATAAGGTGGCCGGTAAAGAAATAACAAGGGACCGAAATGGCCAGGGACCGAAATGTCTCGGGACCGAAATGGCCAGGGACCGAAATGTCTCGGGACCAAAATGTCTCGGGACCGAAATGGCCAGGGACCGAAATGTCTCGGGACCGAAATGGCCAGGGACCGAAATGTCTCGGGACCGAAACGGCGGGACCGAAATGGCGGGACCGAAATGTCGTGTACCCTGTGCATTGTGTTCCCTCAGCGGATTTTATTTGTGAAATGTGTTATTAAATAATGTGAAAAGTGATTATACAGTCTACTGCTTTCTTCAAATATATCGACACAACACTTTCTTTCTTTGATTTTTGTGAAATTCTTTCCGAACAAGTATACATTATAATCCAATGCATTTGATGTCCACTTTCTTAGAGTCCCGTCTGTCCATCAGTGACGCTTTAAATTTTTCTTCCATTGTTCTTGTTTGTAATCTTTTAATTAGTTTGTGTATTTATCCATTCTAATTTAATATTAAGTCATATTCTAATGATAACAGACAAAACAAATTAAAAGAAAACACTATAACTTTAATTCCCTTGTAATAGTATCATATTGAGCCTGTGTACATTTCATACTTTCCATAATTCAAACTTCGGATAATTCGAACATTTCTTGCGGTCCCAATGAGTTCGAATTAACGAGAGCCGGCTGTATAATGAAAAGTGCTCTAACTGCGTCATTCAAATCTAGCATTGTCAGTCTTAGTTGTTATTTAGGATTGCGCTCACTGTGCTACATTTACACTAGTTATCAAAATTAAAGGATAATGTGTAAAACGTAACTGATATTTAATGAAAAATTATCAATAAATATTTGTATAAAGGCATTATTTAGTATAACTTACAATGTTTGGCAGTTGATTATTCTCAAAATATTTAAAATAAGACCAATAAAGTTGTTTTGAAGACCTACAGCAGTATACTCATAATTTATGATTGTAATCTGTATAATCTAAATAAATATGCTGAAAAATAAGGAAATCATTACACCGGTACTATTTCCGAGTTTTGTCGGACATTTTTTATTTATATGTCAATTTCAGTCACAAGTTTAGAAAGATACATCTATATCAATAGAGGAATTTCTTTAGTTAATTCAATCTAAATTAAACAGGCAATAATTGCCGAAACTGTATTCGAACTCACGATCTGAGATTTTCTAAGCCATTAAATTGACCATTCAGCTACTATCAGACATGCACGACAATTTAGCTTGTATTACACAAGCCAGATTTCCAAATATCACTGTTTACTGTATTCAGACAGGTACACATATTTCGATGTATTATTCTGTTCTTATACACATATTTCTGCGAATTATTGTTACACATAATCTTGTGTAATATCGTGTTTTTACATATACAGGGTGAGTCATAAATATCGAAACAATAGGCTATCTCCTCAAATATTGCCCCTAGACCCATACTTCCGATTGCAAAAATTCATAAAAAAAGGTGAAATTTCTGATAAGTTGCAACTCCATGGGGGTCTATTTGAAAAAATACGAAAATTAAATTTTTATACGGCCCCCGTAGGGCAAAATTCCCAATTAGGAAATTATTCCTTATCCATTCCTAAACTGAACAAAACAAATTTCATTTCCGTATCTAAAAATGCCACAGAGATATTAAATCCCAAAATCCTCAAAAAATCCTGACTTACACCACTTTTCCCTGCCTTTAAACTGTGATTTCTTGACTCAATTTCAACGCTTGTTAGGGAACATTCACAAATTGCAATTTAATAAAAATCGGTTTAAGATAGCGCTTTTTCTTTGGACATAAAATAGCAGCGTATAGTTTTTACGCTAAATTGGTATACAGACGTCTGCCCGGGTCAAAACATCTAGGTCAGGTCCCAAACCGACCCATAGGGGAAAAAGTTCGGCGTGGCCTGAAAAAATGTCAACATCATAACCCGGACCGGTCTGGAAAATAGTTTAAATCATAGCCCGGTTCAGTCGCAAATTTCTACACAGTTTTTTAATTCGGCGTTGGAAAAAAATGTTTCATATAGAAGAGTTCTGACCAAAAAATTCTTTTATAGTTTTTCGTTTTTTATATTTATACTTTTTATTATTAAAGAAGCGCCAAAGGCTGTAATATATTTATTTGATCAATGAATCTCTATTTATATGTAAATGTTTCACTTATATTTTAATGTGGTTAATCCATATTAATCATATATATATTATATCCATATCCTATATCCATATCCCATGCGTTAAAGACTCTGAAAAATGTTATACGCTAAAACTTTTTAAGACGGAATCACATAGGAAAGAAAAAATACGTTATAGACAGATGCTCTCCCTAGAATATGTAATTGGAGCTTATTTTCTTTTCAGGTACTATTGCATTTATTTTACATGGATCAACATATTTTCCGTTTAAGACAGAATTCCGTCATAGGCAGATTTTTTTTCACTGATTTTATTGTATTTAATTTTTTTAGCCTTTGAATAATCTATTTAAAAAAATAAATTTTAAAAGTTTTTTTTTTTTTTTTTTTTTTTTTTTTTTTTTTTTTTTAATAAAGATTTTAAAATCTATATGTTTTTCGTAAAAAATTCGATTGAGCCGAATTTTATTTATTTTATGCATGTATTAAGTCAGTCAGAGACAGTGATTTTAATACGGGTTTTGTCGAGACCGGGTTTGAAAATTTCATCCAGAGTGCACCTAAGTTGAAGGAAGTAGTCCCCTCCTTTATGAAAAGTACGCTAGGCCCGGCCTGGCGGGTCTTCAGAAAAAAGTAACATCTCGGTCCTGGCCCTACTTGGGCCCAGAATACAGATTTTTTAACATCCTCTGGAGGACGATAAAAAGCCTGAAGTTGTCAAAGGTAAATAAATAAATAAATAAATAAATAAAAAAAAAAAAAAAAAAAAACTTAATCTGCATCTTAGAAAAAGCATTTTTTAAAATAGTAACTGACAGACATTTAAACAATACACTTCGTTTTTCTGCATAATGAATTTTTTATCCTCTCTTTCTTGTCTTTAAATTATTAAATGTTAAGAATTTTTAAAAGAAAAAAGAACATGAAACACGTCATTTTTGATTTTTTTTACATTAGTATTGTTTCGGCAAATTTGAAAAAATGTTTTCTTTTGAAAAAATATTTGCTTTTGAAAATATGATTTTTTTTAAAGTTATATTATTTTTTCAATAAATATTTTTAATAGTTTTAAAATTAATAAAAAAAAAACTTGGAACGAAACTAAAATCAGATTTTTATCTTTAATTAAATGGAAAGAAATTGAAATCCGATAAATAATGTTACAAGTTATAACGATTTTTGATTGTCCCATTTAAACCAGTACTAACCACATGAAACTTTTATAAATTGTATGAGAAATTTTAGAATGTGATTTTCTTAGCAAATTATAAGGCTAACCATCACAAAAAAAGAAAAAATTCAAAATTCTAACTCAAGAAATAGATTTTTTACGCGTTTTCTAGAACTGTTAAAGTAACATTGTTTTTTGAATTGCGCGCATTTCAATCTGTGTCTAATCCCTTAAAACCTGATGAATTTTTTAAACGACTATAACTTTGCGAATTTTGGAGATATGAAGATGCAACGTTTTGTGTCTTATTCAGGACTGAATAAGGAAAGATTTCCTAATTGGAATTTTTGTCCTACAGGGGCCGTATAAAAATTTAGTTTTCGTAACTTTTCAACTAGACCCCCCATGGAGTGACAATTTATCTTATCAAAATTTTCACATTTTTTTAATGAATTTTTGCAATTGGAAGTATGGGTCTAAGGGCAATATTTAAGGAGATAGTCTATTGTTTCGATATTTATGACTCACCCTGTATAGCAGTGTAAAACTCGTACACATATTTCCGTGCAATATTATGTTCTTATGCATATATCTGTATAATATTCTCACACATATTTCGGAGTCTTACGCGAAATATTTGTGTAATATACAAAATTTATAAATTACCTAATTTGGTTAAATTCGGATTGATGTATCTGGAAAGTATTCTGGAAGTGTTGGACAGTGTTTTATAAATTATGCTTGACCCATGATTTTTCTTTCTTTTATATACCTTTTCGGGCTTTATATATATATATATATATATATATATATATATATATTACAAATTTAAAATTTTTTCGCCAAAACTAACCTTTATACTATCTTAATTTTCCGTATTTACTTCAAATTATTAAATTAAAATCTTGTTTCTAGATCTAATCTGTTAATCTGTATGCAGACGATATAAATTCTTAATTTGCCTTTAAAAACATTATTCCAGTGTGCGTAAATTTAAAAAGATGGCTCTAAATTAAAAATATTCTTAATTAAACTTTATTTCTTAATATTCCAAATAAAACTGATTTCTTCTATGTTTTTATCAACCCTTTTTAAGAAAATCTTATTAAATTTATTCCAAAACCATACCTTTCAAAAAATATCATTATTTTATTTTATCTATTTATTTATTTTTCCTACGTCAACCTTTGATGTGTGCATATTAATAAATTCATTTCTTTTCTTTTTCTCTTAAAATTAATCATTTATAAAAATCGTCTGCGTAAGATATTTAAAATTCTGAGTCAATTATAAATTGGTTAAATAATATTTTTCAAAATAAATTTATCGTCTGTTTAAAATAGCCTCGTAACTGAACAAGAATTCTGTTTACATAAAAGAATGATGGTTTGGAGGTTACAGAATGTTCCAGTACTTTTTTTTTAGTTTAGAAGGTGGAAGTCTCGAGATGAGAGAGAAGATTTCTTGGGTTGCTTCTTCGATGAGGACAGCTCGCTGAAATAATGATGGAATTTTTGCAAAAGGAGCTTTTCCTTCCTCATTATTACGAATTTAATAAATGAATTTACAGCAGCCCATGACTAATTATTGGATCTTCTACATTTATTATTTTATTTTGTTTTTTCCCTCGCTTGCCATGACTGCGTGTTTCTTTTTAACCAGTGGAAATAATTCGAGTTCTCCTTAAATCGTCACACATATATATATATATATATAGATAGATAGATAGATAGAGAGAGAGAGAGAGAGAGAGAGAGAGAGAGAGAGAGAGAGAGAGAGAGAGAGGAACCTTTCTATTTGAGAAATAACAATGTAGCCCAAGTTTCTTAACCCTTAAGGGTGTAGTGGGACATATATTGATGGGATTCTTTTAATTAAGATTTGCACCAGAAACTTTTAAATAAATTTAAGTTTTATAACTTCTGTGATTAAAAAAATACCTTTCCTTACTTAACAAAATTTTTCGAAAATTCTTGTTGTGAATTCAACATTACAAAAATACAATTACTTGCAATCCTATTATAACATAGGAATTGTGAAAATATAACGTAGGACATACATTTGCACATACTTTAGGACAGAGGACGGAGTGGTCTGGCATATGATATCGTAAGATATCTCTTGGGAGAGAAGGGTTGTCTTTTGATATCGATATCGTTTTAGATCCATCAATTTTTCTCTTTTTATTTGTGATTTGCGTTGTCTTTGGTATAAAATAGCATGCTATCTTTTTTTTTTTTATCCTGTTATATATTTTTATGAAAATAAAAAGTTATTAAAATCATTAAATTAGTATCAAATTATCTAATTCTAAAATATGGAATACTCCAACGTTTGACAAGCCTATTCGTCTCAATATGTGTATGCATATATGATAACGGTTCAAGAAACTACATATGAAATATATTTGAAAAGAAGCTTGTGTTTATAAAGAAATAAAGATAAAGAGCTGAAATGTTGCCCACTTGTTTTCTGTATAAGAATTTCTATCTGTCCCCCCCCCCCCCCACACACACACACACCTATTCTCCGTTTGGGGCAAGTGCAACAGGACTTTATTACTGTTAAATACATTATGTAACAAAAAGTTAATATAAAATACTTTTAAATAGTATTAATAGTAATTTATTTTAGTGTTATGTGATATACAGTTTTTCATATGCAAAATATTTTATTGACTTCTTTTCATTTGAATCTTAAATGTATCCTAAAAATAATTGTAGCTAGTTTTGTATATCGCTTTGAACAAAAGAAATAAATTCTGGAAAAAATAATTACACTTTTACAACGATATTATTACTGGGGGCGAGGAATCATAACGTATGGTATCGGAAGAGGATTTAAGCTAACCAAAAAGTGGATAACTTCATATTTGCACAGCCCAATACAAGCGAAAATAAAGTTTTCATACATTATACTGCTGTCCATACATCGCATTAGAATGGAATTTTCCGCACTGAAACTCACTGTGATTAACAATGGTGTGAAACCCAAAGATTTACATTTTCTCAAAGTTCAGGTTTGTTATAATTGTGGCCCTTCGGATCACGTTCTTAAGCTGTTTATATGTGTATATACACCCCTTTCCTCACAAACATCGTCTCCACCCATGCCTACTCATGAAGATGTTTGCTTTATTTGTTTGTTACAATTCTATTACGTTAGATAAATAGTCAAACCCCTCAAATTAAATTAAACTAATTCATAACTAATATATAATAACAATACAAACCAAATAATGCATGTTCTCCACACGTATAGAATTTTAATCTACAAATTTTTCATAAGACGTACTTATCAAATATGCACTGAAAATAATTTAAATAATAAATTAGATAATGCTTGCAGAATTGCTCATAATGATTTTAAAGTTACACATATTAATAAATTAATCGTGGATATTGCCAATAATAAAAACTCTGAACATGGAGATTTGATTCATAAAAATACAAATTTTATACTATTGAATATCTTCCAAACTTTTTTGAGAAATTAAACTACAAGTTTAAGCGTTTCAATATCTGCTTAGTAGCCAAACCATCCTCTAAATTAAAGAATATAATTTGTACTAAAATTAACCCATTATTTTGGGAATTACTCAGGAGTATATGAAATGCGATTTTTTCATTGAGCAGACAAATCAAAAAATTACTGTACTGGTATGATTTGCAGAGAATTAAAATACAGAAATAATCAGCATGTACCTAATGTTGAATACAATACAAAAACCACAACTCTAGCAAGATTAATCAAGAAAACATCACCCAAATAAATTTCAAACAAAGTAAGATAAATTTTCCCTCCAATCTGTACTATCCATTCATAATAGGAGAAGCGCAGAGATTGTAACACGCAAGCATTCAATATGTAACGATGCGACATCATTTAACCTATCAAAATTGTGGCTCGAGTTATTCAATGGTTCGAAAAATAAAAATAAACATCCAAGTAAAAAAAGAAAAAAAAAAACCTCGCATAAACAAGAAAAGAATACGTGAAAAAACTGAATAGTGACGTTTCATAGACCGTGCAATTTCAGAATATTTTTATTGATTTGTTTTGAAAATGACTCGGGTAGAGTTGAAACATGTCAACGGTCAAATGAAACTATTTATTGTTTTAAAGTTTTAATTTACATTTTTTAGCATTTGCATACGAAAAGTGATGGAATTAGCAAGCAGCTATTTATAACAGTCACATGACTTCTATTGTTATAATATGGATAAAATTACGGCGATAGAACAATATTTGGCGGTTTAATACCTGCGCCTGATTAACATTAAAGAGCCAAAATAGTTGTTTAGCATGTAAAAAGTGAAGCGATCAACCAAGAAGTGTTGATGACAGTCACATAACTTAGGCTTTTATTATATAGATTTTTAAATTATAATAAAGATTTTTGTTAATGTAAGAGTACAAAAAGAAAAAAGTAATACAAGAGCCATTAAAGAGCAAATCTAATTATTTTAATAGACACTTCACGCAGCATTGCCAAACTCGAAGTCTTCAACCAGTGACTTAACAGTTATACATTCTGTTGACCCTGTAGCTGTCGCTCTTGCTGAGCCCCGGCTTCTCCCACTGCTCGAGCAGGGGCACTCCCGATCGGGCGGCCATCGTGTACGAGCGACCATTCCACGAGAAAGCTGTGTTGCTGTACAGCATGATGGAATCGTAGTCAAAGTTGGAGAAAAGAATGTTCTCTTGAGGCCTCATTTTCAAGAACTGATTCTCCATTCCTAGAAAAAAAAAAAAAAAAAAAAAAAAAAAAAAAAAAAAAAAAAAAAGCAGGGGTTTTGCTTGTGAAATGCAAGTATAATACTAACAAAATACTATCGTTATAGAGTTTTTATTATAAACAATATTAAACCGAACAGTTTTATCTTAGAGTAGGAGGATAGAAGATTTGTCTCTTTTCAATGTTGCTTTCCTTTCAAATTCAAACTCAATCTTCAAGAGAATTAATTAAAAACAAATGTACTACTTATCTACAACTCATATTTCACTTTAGCGCAAATTACTGAATCAAATAAGACTCATGTAACTGAAGCACCGCGATTTTGCATTTGTCTATGAAATGTAGAAAACTCACCGTATAATTAGTATTGTAAGTATCTAACCTATCGTAATATATATATATATATATATATATATATATATATATATATATATATATATATATATATATATATATATATATATATATATATATATATTATAAAGGCCAAACGTATCCGTGCGTAACGCATACGTCATTTTGCGAATGGCAACACTTTCCCTCCAATTTCAGTTTTGCAATTTTCGGTACTGCAAATTTTACACTTCTAAACATCGTACATTTTTAATTTTTACACTGCCGTATAGAGAAAAAACGTACTTTTAAATGCAGTTTGTTTCAAAGCTGTATCTCAATTTATTTTTCAGATATTAATTTTTGTTTTTAATTTTTAGTACCAATTTTATAACTGTGGCAACAGAATCACTCCCCTTTCTCTTAAAATTGAAAAAAATATATATAGAAATTAAAATGCGTATATTATTTTAAAAATATCGTCTGTTATAAAATCCGGTGAATTTCCGTTTTATTTCGTTTAATAATTTGGATAATTGAGTTTTATAATTTTTTGCTAATTTTAGCTTAAAATAATATTTGTTTGAGAGTTAGACTGACAATATAAGATGTATTACTTACCCATCATACGTAGTATAGGGTAAGTCTTGCAATCGTTTTGAAAATCGAAAAATTTTTTTTGACTTATTTACACGTTTTAGATAGTGGAGATTCCGAAAAACATATTTTTAGAAAAAAAAATTTTTTGCCGTCCGTCCGTCTGTCTGTCTGTCTGTCTGTCTGTCTGTAAACGCTCTATCTCCCGAATAAATTGAGATAGAGACTTGAAAATTTGTATGTAGTTAGTATGTAAGAATGGGACGAAGCCTATTTAATATCAGCAACCTCGATTATCCGGAATTGTTTTTTTCGGACTCTCGAAAAATTCGTTCTGATGAAAGGTATATAAAAAATTTCGAATGTTTTTGTTCTAAGGAATGGACGTAAAATACAATAAAATAACACGTATTTTGCATATAGAAAGAAGTCAATCGGATTATTAGTTGCCGAGATATTTGTAATCCTGTTTTCCACATTCTTCAATTCTTCATGACCCTGTATTTCATTCAAATTTCAATTCAGAGGTATATTTTAATTGAAAATGAGACGCTTAATCCAACGCAGTAAACTGTTAGTTTATATTATAGTTATTTTCGGAGTTATAAGGATGTTTCTTTTACGCCGTTCGGTATTACTTGAGTAGTTTGGCGTTTTATATAATTTGTCGAAATTGGTACATCAGCAATTCATTAATAGAGCATTACTATGCATATTAACAATATTGAAATTTTGTTTTGGAATTGCAATGCATTGTATAAACCGTTTTCACATGTTTTATTTTCATATGCCTATTCATGATGGGTAAGTATTACGGTGGCCCCCAACGACTAGTTTTTTTCTGTAATTAATTTTGTAAATTTATTATAAATCAATGAAATAGTTCTTTCTGTAAAATTTTCTTTCGTCAAATTTCGACGGGTTCCACCTCGTAATTTTTAAGCACGAATTTTTTTAATCTATCTCCCATCGTGTTCAGGATTACTAAATAACCCATTTGCACTTAACACAATATAAATAGTTTAGCATTTGTCTCTGGCTATTTTTTATAATGAAGCTAAAACTCTAACATTTGAATAAATTCCGTTAACATAAAAAGAACCCCCCCCCCCCCCCCCCGACGTAGCTTTTTTAAAGTAGAAAACAGATTATCAAGTAATTTCCTAAATGCGATTAAATTTTTTTACAAATACTTTAAAAACAAAATGTTTTAGTGAGGAAAAATATACCTCTAAATATTTATTTAAATTTGTAAACATGTAATGATTTCGAATAAAATCGTCAAAACAAAGTCATTTTTGTATAACTTCACCCACATGATGTCATTTCTGTGCCACTTCCGAAACTGGAAGCCAAATCATAGAAGAACAAAAGTTTACACAAATAAAGTTATAGAATATACACAAATTTATTGGAAAAGTTTTTGGCTTATATTGTAACTATAATTCATTGTTTGAAACGTTGTAGGTAATAAAATTAATATTATAATTACCTTCTAAATTTACAATGATGTTATATTTTCCACAAAAGCATCGAGTGATCTTATTCTATTCAAAAGCTACATTTCGGATTCCCATGGAACTTTATATTTAACTATAGTGAATTCGTGATTCGTTCCAAACGTTTATAACTCAATCTCTCGGCGGAAAGAATTTTGACTGGACTTCCACAATTAATAGTTAGGTAATATTTTGAAGGAGATTTTAGTGTAAAACACATTGTTCTATGTTGCTTAATTATAGACAATTGGGAGGAAAATTCTGTACTCAGGTAAACCCCATTGTTTAAGATCACCCTTTTTAAGTTTTACTGAGAGGATTTTGATAGGACTTGCACTGAAAATTTGTAGCTGAGCCGCACGAATTATTTTTACAAACAAGTGTATCAACATAAAAAAAACATTCCAATTATTTTTTTTTCAAAATTATTTGAGTATGCGTTTATAGAGACCTCCCTTTTAACATCTATGTTAGTGGCAAATTACATTGTAATTATTCGAGCCATTGCCAAGAAATCATGCTCATTTCTTTGTTAAATTGGTTGGATACATAAAAAGCTTTACTCTCCTGTGGCTCGTTAATCTTCAAAATCCCCAAAATGTGTTTTTTTTTTTTCGACTGAAAGCATCTTTGTTTTACCTCTTTGTATGTTGTTCCAGTAGATGATGAGGTAATCGTCTCTGTCCGACCTGTTATGTTCGTGGAAGAATCCGATTGCATGCCCCAACTCGTGGATGATGATCCCCTTGAACATGCAACCCTGTCCCAGAGACACCTGTTGCTGTCCTCCGACCATTCCGACCATGGAATAACACCTAAAACACATATATATATATATATATCGTTTAAAATTCAATGAGCACTTCCTAAATTACACAGGCAGGATACATCACCAAGAATACTTTTAAATTGGACTAGATTTATTACTGAAATAAAGTATTACGAATAAAACTTAGAATAGTGTTTTTATATCTTATTGGGGTGTAAATTCGAAATCTTCGGCATACAATTTAGGCGATACAGAGTTAGAAAAATAATATGTTACTATACAGATCTAAAGTTACCAAAATGCGTATGCTTACTAAAATTTTATCAGTGCATTGTAAAAAAAAAAAAAAAAAAAAAAAAAAAAGATATAAATTTACAAAACTTGTAAGCAAAGCTACAGAAATCTGTAACTTTACAAAAGAATCTTCTAAAATTACAGTAATCTTACGAAAATTTTATCTGTAATCCTAGTTGCCGTTAACTTAAAAAGTTCTAGAAATCCGTTTTTCCAGAAAAATTCTTAGGAACCTTACGAATTTTTTTATTCACAATACTATCTGTATCTGTTGCATGAAATTTTGTTGTTGTCGTTGCGTAAAAAGTTCTTAGAATACAATTTTCCTCGAAAAATTTCCGTAACTTTCATATATTTTTTAGAGTATACTTTATTTTATTTTATTTTATTGTTTTGGTTTGACATTGCTTTGGGGCCTGTAGAAACTATGGCTTTCGCCTCGAGTGCGCTTACACATAGAGAGAACGGCAATTCAGGACTATTTTTTATTTCGCATATCCATTACATAGTTATTACATTACAAAGGGACAATACACCATCCATATCTTACTCTGGATTCGAACCCAGACCCCTCGGCGTGGCACGAGTGTACTTTTCACATGTTCATAAGAACAATTAGTGGATATTTCATAAGGCAGTTACAGGTTAATGGATAACTTGAAAAAAGAAATCATGTTCCATAGCATTTTAATAAAATTACTGCAGTAGTTTCAGGCATTTACGTAACTGCAAGGAATGAATCGTAAGAATTTATCACTGACTTACCCTTCTCCTGGGAAAATCCGAATGTAGTTGGGTGCATATTTCCTCGGTTCAAATCGTATGCACGTCTTATAGTGATATTCCTGCATGGCCGACTCGATAAGATTCGTATAGCTAGCTGCAATGACATAAAAAAAAATATAATAAGGATTAATTAAGGGAACTTATCTGGTGTGAAAGAAAAAAGTTGAATCCTATATTATCCTACGGGAAATTTTTTTTTATCCTTCTTGTGCATTCAAATGTGAAAATTTCAGTAATACATTTTTTTTTCAGCATGTAGCTAGAAATATCCTTTATCCCTCTGTAAGCGCCACATTTTGTAGCTTTTTCCGGTCATAAATTGCATAAGAGTAAAGAATATTTTAAATACTTTTCAAAATTTCGGAAATTTTAGCACAAATTTTAAAATAATTATTATCCTTAAAATAATTTAAGCTTAATTGGATAAAGCATCTTATCTACGTACTGAAGAAAAACATATAGTTAAAGTTAACAAATTTGAATGAACAAGAAGGATAAGTATTTTTCTGACAGGATAACATGAAATTCCACTTTTATTCCTTCCACCATGTATGTCCTCTTAAGCGAGGGTAGTACATAAAACAATGTTTAGAGCAGCAGAGTATCAACTAAAATCAGTTTCAATATAATTAAGTAATCACTATCATTTCATAAGTAATAATGGGGTTTTTGTTGATATAAAAGCAGACTGTAGGCAGTGCTATATTGACTGGTTAAAAAAAAAAAAAAAAAAAAAAAAAAGAAAGGTAAAAAAAGAAAAGGAATGGAATCAGCAATTATGTTTTCAAGGAGTGTCCGAAATCAGCATGTACATTTTTTTAAACATGTTTATCAACAATATTATAAAATGAAGCTGCGAAGTCACGACTAACAACAGTTTTATAATTTTGAAAATATTTATAGACGACATGATCGATGCAAGAACAGTCTTTAAAGTATGTAACTTCCAATCTTAAACGTTTAAATAAGAAACTTACTAAGCTTTATTGTTAATAATTGAGTGGATGCTGGCCATTTTACGTTATTACTAATCGAATATTACCGCTCACATTTTTTATTGCCTTTTTCAATGATTTCACCTAACTGTATTCTGTAAACATGTATACAATCCATTACATCTATTTTATGTATATTGTAACATTTCCGTATGCAGGGACTGATTTACAAGTTTGAGAGCCTCAATCACCGATGCTTACAATGACCCCCTTGGACCGATGCTTACAGGGAATATGAGTAAAAAATATATATCAATTATGACAGCACATCCAATAGTTTATTTAAGTGCAATTCATAGTAATAAACTTCAGTTAGCGGTTCCTAGTTCCAAATTAGTTCATGATGTACACTGGTGTCCAAAAGTTAAGCATAATTGGTAATTAAGTAATTATTTTTAAGTAATGAAAGAAATATGAATCGGAATGTGCTGAAACTCCAGGTGTGTAAACAAAATAGTACGCGTCACATATTTTCGCTAAGAGTTTTCCCCGAAATCGAACAGGGGACCGTCAACAAATTGAAAAAGAACGAAGATCTTTTGGATAACCCTGTCAAAACTAATGTAGCAAAAGCATTCAAACTGCACATTATGATTAATTGGCTTATTGTAATGTGCTGTGTTAATTTTTACAAGGATAGCATGTATACTCGTAGTGAAATTAAGGTTTTTATAAAAACAGTCCTAAATTTTTCCAAGTTTTTTGCTTATAATTTGCAGAGTTCTTATTATAAAATAATGTTCTTTTCTGAAAATATGACAAACATCATTGTACATAATACCCTGTCATTAGAATTTAAAAATAATAAAAATTGTATGAAAAATGAGTATGTTTAGTAAATAATTTTTCATTGCGCATGCGTCAACGATATCAAAATGTCATTTGCATATTGTGTTAGCTAAATGTACAGAGCAACTTCTGTAAAAGTTTCAAAAACATAGCTTGAAAATTCTGAAAATGGGAGCTTATAGAATCAACTCAAAATCCGTTATTCCTAAAGGAAGCAAAAAAATCAGGGGTTTTATCTAAATATAGTTGTACGTGCAATATTGTGTAGGCACTAAACAATGGAATATGGATACAGCCCCTAATCTTTTTGCTTCATTTAGGGAATAAAGGATTTTGAGTTGATTCTTAGGCTCCCATTTTCAGAATTTTCAAGCTATGTTTTTGAAACTTTTACAGAAGTTGCTCTATACATTTAGCAAACACAATATGCAAATGACATTTTGATATCGTTGACGCATGCGCAATGAAAAATTATTTACTAAACATACTCATTTTTCATACAATTTTTATTATTTTTAAATTCTGATGACAGGGTATTGTGTACAATGATGTTTGTCATATTTTCAGAAAAGAACATTATTTTATAATAAGAACTCTGCAAATTATAAGCAAAAAACTTGGAAAAATTTAGGACTGTTTTTATAAAAACCTTAATTTCTCTACGAGTATACATGCTATCCTTGTAAAAATTAAACAGTACATTACAATAAGCCAATTAATCATAATGTGCAGTTTGAATGCTTTTGCTACATTAGTTTTGACAGGGTTATCCAAAAGATCTTCGTTCTTTTTCAATTTGTTGACGGTCCCCTGTTCGATTTCGGGGAAAACTCTTCGCGAAAATATGTGACGCGTACTATTTTGTTTACACACCTGGAGTTTCAGCACATTCCGATTCATATTTCTTTCATTACTTAAAAATAATTATTTAATTACCAATTATGCTTAACTTTTGGACACCAGTGTAGTTGATAATTAGAAGACGACAATGTTGTAGCTATATGATGTACTATATGGAATTGAAATATTTCCATATTTTTAGGTTAGAAAAATAAATTATTCATTGTATTCTCGTTTCTTTAATTATTTAAATGGTTTGTAATGTTTGATAATTTAATATTTTCATATTTTTAATAGTTTCTTTATAAATTTTATTTATTTATTTTCATGCTTATTTACAATTGATTAAATTAACAGCAAACTGTAACTTTACTATATCTCTATGTGCTTCTCAGTTTTTAGTCAATAACTTGGCTTTATGTTCATCGTATATTGGATAGTAAATAAATTTTTATGTATCATTTTCTATTAATAAATATTCTTATTCAATGTATTTCTTGGTATTTTAGAAACTTTGTTTTATTTTTGTTATTTTTTAATTATTTTAATTTTCTTATATATTCAGTATTAGAGTTGATTTCGTCAATTTGAGAAAATATTCTAAGGGGGTCCGGAGCACATTTTAAGATATTTTTTATTTATTGAGCTAAAATTTTGAATTTTTTTGTGATCATTAATCATATAATTTGTAAATAAAAGAATCGACTTATGCATGAGTATATATGGTAATAAGAAACTTTTCTCAATACTAAGCTACAGTTATTTAAAGGGGTTCAGGGGTTAAAAACTTTTCAAAAAATCGATTTTTTTATGATCTAGTTTGATTATTCAATTAATTCTTAACTCAGTGCAAAAAATTGCATATAAATATTTGGATTTTTAACGGAGTTATAAGCATTTAAGTATCAACACTTTCATAGCTTCACCCATATAATTTCAACTTTAAGTCGCGTTTTCTCAAAACTTGATTTTTGACGACTAACACCAAGATTTAAAAAAAAAAAAAAAAAAAAAAAAAAAACTATTTAATGGAATGACTTTTCTTTTTTTTTTTTTTTTTTTGCATGCATATAACATCATTATCTGTAGAATGAATTAATATATTTTAGATAGTTTAATATTTTGAGTATTTTTAATTAAAAAAAGTTGTATTTTTTTAGGGGTTTTTTAAATTTCCGAATTTGAGAGATTTTTTAATAATGTTTTTTAAGTGATAGTTATATCTTTAATTCATTCTATAGATAATGATGTTATATGTATGAAAAAAAATTAAGCCATTCTATCAAATAGCTTTTTTTAAATCTTGGTGTTTGTCGTCAAAAATCAAGTTTTGAGAAAACGCGATTTAAAGTTGAAATTATATGGGTGCGGCTATGAAAGTGTTGATACATAAATGCTTATAACTCCGTTAAAAATGCAAATATTTTTATGCGGTTTTTTGCATTGAGTTAAGAATTAATTGAATTATCAAACTAGATCATAAAAAAATTCGATTTTTTGAAAAGTTTTCAACCCCTGAGCCCCCTTAAAGTATTAGGGGACTTTGCCGCCTACAAGCTACGTTCACGAATACCCAAATAATCTGACGAGAAGAGAAACAGGATAAAATGAGAATTTAAAATATAATACGTTTTTAAAGTGATAAAGATGAGAGTAAATATTCACTATAATAAAGTAATTAAATACGGATACTTCAGACAAAATATACGATTTTGTAAAATTACAATAAGGACAAAATAAACTGTAGAATGAAAGATAAAATACCATCAGACGTTAACACCTTTTACAGATTTTTTTTTTTTTTTTTTTTTTTTTTAACCAGGTTTCCAAAGAGAAATTTTTGCCTAATTGAATCGGGAAAAGGCTCCAAATAAAATGAGAAAAAATCTCTAAAAATAATTTCTGGTGAGAATAAAGAATTCTGAGCACCTAATACGCCACATATACCGGTCGCTCTCCCCAAAGGATTAACATTACATAAGATTTTGGAAAATACGAACAAAGGAAAAACCTCCAGTAGCTTTTGGGGGCCTCTGAAAATGACAGACACTGGGTTCGTGTCCCGAATGCTCTGCCGTAAATCAGACACTGTCAGTATTTTTTTACCAAATAGAAATTCTAAGACTTCGAGCTTATATATTCTAGACTTTAGATTATTATGTATTCACTTTAAAATCAAATGCAGCATAAACGCTGTAAGTAATTTACAGACAACTCACCAATACTAGAGTCAATAACGTAAGGGACTACCGCTCTTGGCCATCTCCGGTGCGTCTGGGGAATAACGTTTCGGTCCTAAAAACGGTAAAGCATTATAGAATAAACAGTTTTCATTAAAACATTGTTTTAAAAGTATTCAATCTTTACCTTAAAAAACACGTCCAATTTTATATCGTTAAAAAATATTCTATTTCAATATGTTAATTCATCGTGGACCCTCATAGAAAATATCACACTTTGCACAAGCGCGAACAAATGAATTTGTTACACAATGTATAATTTTTTATATATTTTTTAAACTTTCTTTTCGGGTCTTTTCATTTGACTGAAGTAGCCCCTTAAAGTAATCTAGTCTTCATTAAAATATTTTTTAAATGTATATTTTGACTATATCTATATCATTTTTGTGTATAATAAAATCTAATAAATTAATTGAGGGAAAACATTAAAATCAGGAATTGTAAATTTTCAGAAAAAAATACTCACCAAGAAATTTTTTGTTTCAACTACCAAAATATACATAACTCTGTTCCAGTGCGTGATATTTATAAGCACCGGTGGGTTATGACTAATATTTAAAAATTCCCTGAAAATGTACAAGTGCTCAATCTGCGCTTTTATGAGCTTCAGCGAAAATTAATCACCGCTTGGGGCTAAAATTTGATCAATTAGATTTTTTTAGACAGACAAATAAAAAGCAGGCTATAAACATAACACGACCACGAGTAAAAGGAATAGATACGGTTGCGGTTAGTTCTGAGTTTGGCATTCATCGTCGCCGTTCAGAAACCAAAACCAAAGTATGCTAGACTGAGAAGCATGTACTGCAGATATGACGAAGTGCGAAGCGAAGGAATCAGGTTTTTTGACGCTAAGCGGCAATTAGGTGGTCACTCGCCCCGATATCAGGTATCTAACCCGTTAAGCTGAGGTAACTCGGCAGGTAGCGGCCTGGTCATCGGTTAGAAAGAAAGGAAAGAAACCAGTGAGACAGAAAACTATCGACTCTATATTTCCGAGTATTAGATAGAAGTACGGTCCTACGTTCGAGACACGCTACATCACATATATAAGACTTGGTAGAAAAGAACACAAAGAAAGATAATTTTCGCTTAGATTTTTAGGAAGTAATCGTTCGCTGAGCTCCGGAGCGTTGTATTTATGAGCTCCCGTGAATTCCGACCAATTTTTAAATATTCACCCAAAACAAAGAAGTAACCGAACTGATTTCTGTTAAGCTTTACCGCAAATTAAGCACTGCATACAAGTCGATCTCTGTTGCGGATAACATTTCTCGACAACAACTCGTTTACCCTCACTGTATGATACAAAATAGCGTTGTCGATCTCGCACACTAGACTCTTGCTAAACGATATATCTGTTTAACACATTCCGTTGTGTTTAGAAAAGCTTTAAAAAGCGGAATTCCATCCCTGTTAAAGTCTTCAAGACGTAAATTTGAATTATTGAATTGTTATCTCAATCAATTTGAAAATAAATGCATTGAAGACGTGCACTTACCACAACTTCCACTCCCAGCATATCGCCTCCGAAAAGATCGGGATTTTGCATAGGAAGATCGCCAAGATTAACTAGAACAAGAACGAAAAAAAAGGCAAGAGGAATAGATTATGAAACACTTTTCAATTATCAGAGCACTATTAATAAATTTTCTTTTTTCTACAACTAAATACTTAAATAAATAATTAGAAACATACATAATGCAGTAAAAATCCATTTTCAGCAATTATTACTGGTATTGTGAACGAATTCTTCCATGAAGCCTTGGATAAAATGTATATCACAGGTAAAACAGCTCAAAAACAACTAATGGTCATTCATAAAAATTTCCGAAAAACTTCATTTGGCATTGGAAATTAAAATGCGCGTAATCTCCAAAATAAAATTTTTTAGCTGTTTGGAGGAAGAGAACAAAAAGGGAAAAATTTACCTCAGGGGGAGAGAAAGGGGAATAAATTTTTTTCAAGTAAATCAAGTGGGATACGTTAATTATGTTTTTATTTAGTTCTGAATCCAATGACATCATCTGCAAGTCAATACAATCATTTTTTTACAAAGTTACGACAGGTTTTATGATTACAAAGTCAATTATATTTTATGCGGGCAAAATAGTTTTTAAAGTAGCAACTCATGGCCATTCATCAAAATTTGAGAACATTGTTTTGGCGCTAGAAATGAAGAACCGATGAGTAATAAAAAATTTAAAAATTAAGTTGTTTTACTACTTTTTTTTAAATTCTCTTTTTTTTCAGGGGAGGGGAGAACAAAGGGGGACATAATAAATCGGGATGGAGAATTCAGCTTTTAAATAGGTCGTTGATTATATATTTTTAATTCTGAATAAAATGACACAATTGTCGCGAATTAGATTAATATTTATAATTGCTTTAGTGTCCGCACTCTCATGGTGACTCCATGGTCGTGGTTTTATTTTTCGCAGATGCTCACGAGCAATGATAAACAAGTTGGAAATTGCACGTGAAGCGTAGCAAATTAGGTGCGTTCGAACGATAACGAAGTTTTAAAAATATTACTTTCATATATCAATCTCATAACATTGTAAATAGTGAATTACAATTAAAACGCTCATCAAACAATGTTCTCCCTATACCATTATGTAATGGAATACTTTTGTGTGGCCTTGTAAATCAATAACAAATGTTCTTTGCACCACAAATTATGTAAGATGTATAGTATAATATGTACTTTATAGTTGCATATAAATTTTATTAAGTTCGCATGAGTGTAACACGATTAAAATGCATTTGAAACATTTTTTCCCATTGACCGTAATGTAATGGAATACTTTTGATTTTCCCTGTAATTGATCTATGCATCCGATTTTCATAAAATTTGAAATAACTCGAAAAAATTATGTAATAATTATGTGTTTTAAATTTCAAACGTATAGAATATATTCGAAACTTTTTCCCCATTGACCATAATGTAATTGAATACTTTTGATTGTCCCTGTAATTGATCTATGCACACGATTATCAAAAAATTTGAAATAACACGACAGAATTATGTAATAATTGCGTATTTTAAATTTCAAACGATTAAAATGCATTTGAAACTTTTTTCCCCATTGACCGTAATGTAATGGAATACTTTTGATCGTCCCTGTAATTGATCTATCCATCCGATTCTCATAAAATTTGAAATGACTCGACAAAATTATGTAATAATTATGTATTTTAAATTTCAAACGATTCGGTTGGGTAGTTTTTGCGTTGTTATATGCGGACAGACGGACGGACGGACAGACGGACGGACGGACAGACGGACGGACTGAACGATCACTATAGGTGCTACGTATTATATAATTACGAACGCACCTAAAAAGAGTAGTAGAATTTATTGTGGAATAAAGTTTGTGTTAAGTTTTAAGTGAAATGTTTTGAAGCTTCATTTCTTTTGTAAGATATTTAAATTACTTTTCACGCGTTTGAAGTAAAACGACGATGTCTATATTTTCGGGTAGATTTTATAGCTTCGATTTCGCATTGTTTTGCGATATGTGGCGTCCGAACTAACAGGGACGTGTGAAAAGTAACTGTTTTTTATTTGTTATCAGAAGTTGTCATTGAAAAAAAAATGGATGCTTTGAAAATCAAAAGAACTCCTCTTAGAGCTGGATTTACGAAAACTTATAATGCTTTGAATGAAGCTTTAAACGACGCAACTCCAGATGCTAATTTAATAGAGAATTTAATGCGTCAACTGGAAGATAAAAGCACAAGATTGCGAGCTGTAGATGAAGAAATTTTGAATTTTATGTTGACAGAGAAAGTTATAGAAAAATATTATTCTAAAGAATTTGAAGCATGCGAGGAGTATACAGAAAAATTTATTGCTATAAAGCAAAATGTAAAGGCATTTTTGGTGAAGCCTATCGAAGAACAACTCCGATCGCAGAATTATACAGATGTTGAAAGAACGCTGTCCCGACCACTTCGCTTACCAGAAATAAGTTTACAGCCGTTTGATGGCGATGCAAGATTATGGTTAACCTTTTGGAATTCATTCAGTAAAATTCATGAAGACACCACTTTAGATGACCATTTGAAATTTGTTTATCTTTTACAGGCGATAACGCCGAAATCCAAAGCTGCACAGATAGTAAATAGTTATCCGGTTTCTGCTGATAATTATCCAAAAGTAATTCTACATCTGAAAGAAAGGTTTGGCAGAGAAGATACACTTATTGAGATATATGTTAGAGACCTTCTTCAATTAGTCTTAAATAATAATAGATCATCAAGCAAGAATTTTAATTTATCTTCGTTATATGATAATCTAGAGACAAAACTTAGGTCTCTAGAATCCTTAGGTGTCACAGAAGAGAAATATGCCAGCATACTTTTCCCACTTGTAGAATCTTGTCTACCTCATGATATATTAAAAATCTGGGAAAGACAGCGTGAGACGACTGCTCAAGGTAAGAACCAATTAAATTCTATCCTTGATTTTTTAAAAAATGAAGTACTTGCGGAAGAGCGGGTTCTTTTGGCTCATTCCAATCTTGGTTTTGAAAACCCAAAGAAATATCATAAATGTAATAATGAATATAATTCAATGCCAACTGCCACAGATTTATTTATAAATAATAAGTCTAATAAGAATTTAGTTAAAAACCGTGAAGATTTATGTATATTTTGTGACAAGTGTCACTTATCAGAAAAATGTTTTAAAGCTAGTTCGCTTTCTTTTGATGAGAAACGTAACTTGATTTTGAAGAAAAAAGCTTGCTTTGTTTGTCTGAAGAAAAACCACATTTCACGCAATTGTAACTCTAAAATTAAATGTTCGAATTGTGGTAAAAGACATTTTTCAATATTATGTCAAAATGTTTTAAATGAAGGTGGTAATGTGTCGTTAGAAAGTCATAAACATGAATCAGGGAGTAGTGACACTGTTTTAACTACTCAAGCTTCGGATCCTACTGTGTTACTCCAAACTTTGAGTGTCCGTGTAAAGCACAATGGAAAAGAGAAAATCGTGCGTGGAGTTATTGACACAGGATCCGAACGTTCCTATTTATCACGAGATGTAATTAAATATTTGAATTATAAAAGTATTGGTGAAATTAAATTAATTCACACATTATTTGGTAATATTGAAACAAGTGAAACAAAGCATAATAGTCCAGTCATTATAGTAAGTTCACCTCGGAATTCGAGATACCAAGCTGTAAGTCTGTAAATACTTGTATATTGACACCCTAAAAGTTGTCTCAAAACCTACATATGGTAGGGTGTACGCAACTATTAAATTCCAAGGTCAAAGGTCACAAAAATCGGTTTTTTGCGCTTTTTTTTGTAAATATCTCATTTTCTATAGGTTTTTTGCTATTTGTATTTATTATCAATTGTAGAATACAAAATTCTCTACAAATTTTGTTTGAAAACATTTTTCATACGTCGAACCGTTTTTGAGATAGAGGGCGGAGAGCGCGCGGTCACAGCATCACTTCAGGTCAAACGGTGCCTCCGGTCGAAAACGCGCCATATATTATTTTTTCCTAACCTATCCACTTTTTATTCAGTATTAATTTATTTAACAACACTTACTTGTCCATGTAATTGCAGAATTGTTAATGAAAATATAGGAATTATATTTGAATTTTAACCTAATTAATATAATATTAATAACTTCTTACATGATGAAAAAAAAACAAATAAATTATTAATTAATCGTTTTATTAAAAAATACTATTCAATACATTTATTTTTATTAAAAGTAAAAAAATGAAATAAAGGGTACAAAAACTATAATTTATGTTTTTAATCATCTTCTTCCTCTTCATCGCCGTCTTTCGGCTGCTGGTAAATTTTAAACTGGTCTTCATTATCGTCTTCAACGGCATTTGTCTCAAGTTGTTCCATGATTTCGGGGTCAAATGTTACATCTTCGTTAATGTCGCTCTGATATGGTTCTGCATTGAGACAAACTTGCCCATTACATTGGCCACAAGCTAAAGAGCATTGCAAGCCCACTTTCCTGCATCCGCATCGTGAACCACAACCACTCTTGCAGTTGCAGAAAATTGTATTTAGCAAATCTTCTGGAGCAGGTGGTAAAATTGTCATGATAGGCTCCAGAAAATCGTTTTGCATTGCCCAACCCCATACCTGGGGTTCCAAATCATGCCCTAACCAAGTTTGAACTTGATAATATACACGTTTGAAATGTTGATGCGAAGCTGCACTTATTGGTGGAAGAATTGAAAGCTGCACAGGTTTATTAAGTGTTGTAGACTTGACGTAATGCATATAACGAAGATGATCAAGACTTTTCACAGATTTCGGAGCATTATAGACTGCCAATAAGAATTGAGTTCCACTCTCTAATAATCTCTGGGCCGAACTATTTTCTTCCTCAAATGCTGCAGCTAGTTCATCCAAATTCGTCAGTTTCTCAAAAACTTTTAAAAATGATTTTTTTCCCTTTTTAAAAAGCGCAGAAGTTGTGTCACAGCCACTTAATGCATGCAGAAATAAAATATGTGTTTTGGAATGAGGATAATTATCAAAACTTTTAATCGAGTATATCTCCGTTTTTACATTTCCTTTCCCAACTTTTTTAAAGAAAATTTCTTGTTCGTAAAACAGTGTACGCCCAATTAAAATGACAAGTAAATCAATATCTTGTCCTATTATAACTGCAGTTTTTTTCAGACTTTAATTCTTCAATTGCAGTTTCAACAATAAGAACATCCGCATCATCTCTGGCTTGTTTAGTAGTAATATTTGCAGCTTGTAATTTTTCAGTTAAGGTATTAATGAGCATATTTTTGTTATTTCGATTTGATAAGAATTTTTCTTGAGTAACTGGTACAACCATTGTTTCATCTAAACAGACTTTATACGTTTTTGAAAATGCAGCAGCTCTTCTCTGCTGCTCCTTAACTTTTACGTTCTTACTGTAGTCTGAATATCCGTCAAATACAACAATTATTTTGGAACTGTAATGCCTTTTTAAATAATTAATGTATTTATCAAAAATAATAGATAAAGTATCTTCTCTGCTCCATACAACATGATGAAGAAGAAATCCGCCATCAATAATGAACGTCACATTATTTTCATTGAGAAAAAAATCAATTCGACTCATGTTGTCATACAATGACGATTTTGTTGTTTTTCTCATGCCATCATTATCAAATAGAGCTGTTGGATAAGGACTCAATTCATATTGAAGATATTCCTCAAGATTACTTTCAAATTGTTTGCCGACAGTAATTCTTTGGAAGAGTAATAATGGAGCCACTGCAATCATTTATTTTTACAGGTTTGTTAACACAGGAAAGCGGCATTACTTTTTCGGAACGTTTCAACTTTATTTCATTAAATGATAAGCCGGTGATCTTCTTCATAGACTCTAATCCAATTTCGTAAGCTCTGTGGCAGTTAATTTGCTCATTTCCAACAATTTCAGAAGCTATCGATATTAACTGCGTAGTATTTGGAAAAGGATCATGGAGTTTAAACCAATCAAATAGTATATTTACGTCAGCACTGTCTTTTTTCACTCTTGAGTCTCTGGAATCTACGTGTTGCTCGGTCAACTCATAGGAGATATTACAGAACTTCTCCATTTCCTCACAAATAGTATTTGTGGCGTACATAGCATATACCCATTTGCACAAAACACTTTCTTTCGTACTTCGACCACGATATACTCCTCCTTCGGTTTTCATGGATTTCATGAGACTTTGTTCGATGACCATATCTGTCCATGTACCTGAATTATATTTTTCTGTTCGTCTCACCGTGAAGAATCCATTTCTGAAATTTTTCATAAGTTTGCTCATCCATAGTTTCTTCCAGCTTGAGCATATCTTGCAGATACAGGTGGGCTGATTTATCGATAGTTCATCAACTATATATGACGCGTTTTCGACCGGAGGCATCGTTTGACCTGAAGTGATGCTGTGACCGCGCGCTCTCCGCCCTCTATCTCGAAAACGATTCGACGTATGAAAAATGTTTTCAAACGAAATTTGTAGAGAATTTTGTATTCTACAATATTGATAATAAATACAAATAGCAAAAAACCTATAGTAAATGAGATATTTACAAAAAAAAGCGCAAAAAACCGATTTTTGTGACCTTTGACCTTGGAATTTAATAGTTGCGTACACCCTACCATATGTAGGTTTTGAGACAACTTTTAGGGTGTCAATATACAAGTATTTACAGACTTACAGCTGGGTATCTCGAATTCCGAGATTCTTACCTAATTTAAGCTTAAATGACTGGACTATAATAAGTATCGAATTCACTTAAGTAGCATAGACTATAGTTATAAATGTGATATGCATATTTTAGATGTTCCTGTTATTTGTTCTAAAATACGAAAAGTGCCAACTGGGCCTTGGTTATCAGAATTAAATAAATATGGCATTAAAATTTCTGATGTTGAAAATAGTTCATGTGAAACCGAAAATGAAATTAAATTATTGATTGGTTCTGATGTGACCGGAAAATTACTCACCGGAAATATTAAAGTTTTAGAAAGTGGTCCGGTTGCGGTAAAAACCCATTTGGGATGGACTCTAATGGGAAAAATTCCAAGTATTAAATCAGAAACAAATAAGGCTGCTATGATTATTTCATCACTTTGGAACAATTGTTCCGTTGCTGATTTGTGGAAGCTGGATATTATGGGTATAACGGATCCAGTTGAATCCAAAACTAAATCTGAAATTCATGAAGAAACTATGCAGCATTTTAAGAGTAATATAAGAATAGATTCAGAAGGGAGATACGAAGTAGCATTGCCATGGGGGCTAGATAAAGCTTGCTTACCTAACAATAGAGAATTGGCCGAAAAGCGACTTGCTACAACGAGGAAAAAGTTAATTAATTTAAATAAAATTGAGGTATATAGCGAAGTATTTGATTCGTGGATAAATGCAGGAATAATTGAAAGGGTGGTTGATAATAAAGAAACTAAAGTACATTATTTGCCACACAGACCTGTATTTAAAGAATCGAGTGAAACTACTAAAGTTAGACCAGTTTTTGACGCTTCGGCTCATGTTAAAGGTTCCCCTTCTCTAAATGATTGCCTAGATAAGGGATTAAATTTGATTGAAATGATTCCTTCTATATTGCATCGGTTTCGGAAATATCCTGTTGGTGCAGTATCCGATATAGAGAAGGCATTTCTACAAATTGGTATTAGAGCAGAGGATAGAGACTATCTGAGATTTATATGGGAAAATGGCATAATTTATAGACATAAACGTGTTGTTTTTGGAATCAATTGTAGCCCCTTTTTATTAGCGGCTACTTTGAGACATCATTTAGAAAGTGCGACTGAAAATCTTGCTTCTACAGTAGAAATTTTGAATGAATCGTTATATGTAGATAATTGTGTTTGCAGTTTCAACACAGTTGAAGAATTAAGTCTATATTTGAATCCCAAACGTTACTATTCTCTGCAAAATTTAATCTCAGGGGATGGTTGTCAAATTATCCCATTCAAATTATTTCTGAAAATTCAGCAGCTAATGTAACACCAGTATTAGGTTTAAACTGGGATCTGGAAAACGATACCCTGTCTTGCAAAATCGGTTCTATTGAGGAAAAAAACAAATTATTCCCACAAAACGAGCTGTACTTTCATTCGCACAGAAAGTGTTTGATCCTCTTGGATTTACCTCTCCTGTGACTTTGCTCCCTAAACTTATTCTACAAGAATGCTGGAAGTTAAAAATTAAGTGGGAAGAATTACTCCCAACTAATTTGGCTAAACAATTTTTAAAATGGGTGCAAGGATTGAAGATGATTTCTGACATCAAATTGCAGCGATGGATGTATCTTGATAATTATGAAAGTAATGATGTAGGCCTTCACATATTTTGTGATGGAAGCAAACATTCGTATGCTACTTGCATTTTTCTAAGAGTAAAGAGAAAAGATAAAATCCTGGTAACTTTCGTACAGTCACGTGCAAGAGTAACTCCCCTTAAGAACATAACGATACCCCGGTTGGAGCTTTTAGCATGCTGCATTGGAGCCAGGTTGGGAAGTCGAGTTATATCTGATCTACGAATTCCAAATTTAAAGATATTTTATTGGTGTGACTCAACTACAGCTTTAAGCTGGATAAAGCGAGACGAAAGATGGGGAACATTCGTTTGGAATCGCGTAGAAGAAATCAGATCCTTAACTCAAAAGAACCAATGGCGACACATTGCAGGAAAATTTAATCCGGCAGATATCCCTTCCAGAGGTTGTTCGATTGAACAATTTTTACAACTAAGATGGTGGGAGGGACCGGATTGGTTGGCTCAACCTGAATATACTTGGCCTCAAAGTGCCGAAATTCCCGATGAAGAAATTATTAACTCTGAAAAACGGAAAAGTGTCATGTCAGCAATGAACAAGAACACAGAATCTAGTGATTGGTATTATCGACGGTTTTCATCTTTCAAGAAAATTATAAGATTGATCGCCTGGATTTTAAGATTCTTAAACAATTTAAGAAATCCTAATTCAAAAGAAGTTTCTGAACTTACGTGTTTGGAATTAGAACAAGCCGAAAGAAAACTGATAATTTTGATTCAGAAAGACAGATTCAACGAGAAGAATAATCAGAAGATACGTAGCTTAAGACCAATCCTAGATGAAGATGGTATTATAAGAGTGAAAGCGCAAGTTATTTATAGAGAAGATGCTTTCAATTTTAAATATCCTGTTCTTTTGCCTTCTGACCATCCTGTAGTCCACCGCCTGATCTCCTGGAAACACCAAGAGCTTTTGCATGCAGGAGTGGCTCTTATGATGACATCGTTACGAGAAGACTACTGGATCGTAAAAGCTAGGAAAACTATTCGAGTAGTAGTACAGAAATGTGTAGGATGCAGAAGATTTAGAGCCCAAAAGATTCGCCGGAAATTTAACCTACCTACCGATGCCTGGTGGGAGCGATTGATACAAATGGTGAAACGCATCCTGAGAAAAGTTCTAGGTAGAGCTTCATTATCCTACGAAGAACTGCTCACAGTGCTCTGTGATTGTGAACAAGTTGTGAATGCTAGACTTCTAACATATGTTACTGAAGATGTGAACGATCTAGCACCGTTAACACCATCAATGTTTTTACAGGACATAAGATCTTCAGATGTGAGAGATTTTGATGCAATTGACGCGCAAGAATTAAATAAAAGAGTTAAGTATAGGCAATTGCGTCAACAAAGTTCTTTGTAAAATAATGTCAAGCAACTGACCGTTGGTGATGTCGTACTCGTAGAGTCTGATAAAAAACGTGCCTATTGGGCTTTAGCCCGAGTGCAAGAACTTATTTCTGGTAAAGATGGCCACCCAAGAGTTGCACGATTAAAAACTGAAAATGATGAACTTTTGAGACCTGTCCAAAAACTGTACAATTTAGAGATTCCAAAAGAACTTTCTAGTGATCCAGTATTAAGAACGAGAAGTGGCAGAATAGTGACTGTCCCAAAACGTTATTAACTTTAAATACTGTTTCAACAAAAAACTTTATTCTTATTTTTTAGTATATTTCATAGTGTTAATTTGAATTTGTAATAATATGTTTAATTTTATTTGAATTTTGCAGAAGAAAATGTTTATTTACCTGTTTTGAGAAATGTAATATTGTAAGAATTGTATCTTATCACTGTAATGTAAGTATTAGTCATATTTTATTTTATATTTTATTGCACCCATTGTTGAGTTTAACTGTCGAAAACTCAAGGTGGGAGAATGTCGCGAATTAGATTAATATTTATAATTGCTTTAGTGTCCGCACTCTCATGGTGACTCCATGGTCGTGGTTTTATTTTTCGCAGATGCTCACGAGCAATGATAAAAAAGAGTAGTAGAATTTATTGTGGAATAAAGTTTGTGTTAAGTTTTAAGTGAAATGTTTTGAAGCTTCATTTCTTTTGTAAGATATTTTAAATTATTTTTCACACGTAAAACGACGATGTCGATATTATCGGGTAGATTTTATAGCTTCGATTTCGCATTGTTTGCGATAATAATTGGCAAGTCGATACGACCATTTTTTACAAAGTTAAGCAGGTTTTATGAATGCAAGATCATAAATGCTTTTATATAAATACAAAATTATGAATACACGAATTTTAACAATTTTAATGTCTTCGAAAAAGGCTCAAATGACCCAGTTTTTGACTATTGCTGTTTTGAGGACATTTAATAAGTTTGGGGTTATTTGATATGAAATCAAGACATGTTTTGAACGTAAAATAAATGTGACAAACCTGCATTCAGTAATAAAGTATTTTTACTTTTTCTATTTTTACAAGAAGAAAGTATTGGATTCGTGAAAATTTTCTTAATTTAGTTCTCGACGGATTTACGCGTTTTAGGCGACAGAGAACACAAAAAACATTATTTTACAAAATGTTTATCTGTGAGTTTGTCTTGCTATATGTGACAAAAATTTTGTGACCGCTCTATCTCAAGAATTAATGCACGGAATCTCACAAAACTTTGGAGTCTTTTAGAGATTGATAAAAACTAGATCTGATTAGGTTTTGGTGTATATCACTCAACAGGAGGCGGTGCTATGCTACATTATTCACAATTTCCCCAATAGCCATATCGCAAGAACTAGAGCATAGATTTTCACAAAAACTTTAGATTTAGTTACATAATATAACATGCTACTGATTACGTTTTGGTTAAAATCGCTCATCAGGTGGCGCTGCCATGGTGCATTATTCGTGATTGTCGCAATAGCTCTATCTCAAGAACTAATGCAGGAAATTTTCTAAATCATCAGGTTCAGTTAGTCCCCGATATAGATTAATGCTGTTTGGTTTCTGTTGTAAATCTACCTACAGATGACGCTGCTATGCGGTATTTTTCATGATTTCACCATAAATTTATCTCAAAAACTAATGCTTGGACTTTCATCAAACTTAAGATTCAGTTAGTACCTGATAAAAAAAAATTGATCGTGCATTAGTTTTTGTTGCACATCATCCAACATGTGGCGCTGTTATGCAGAATTTTTATACAGATTTTGCAATAGCTGCATCTCAAAAACTAATGCACGAATTTTCATCAAACTTCAGATTCAGTTATAAGTTGGCATAAATTGTTGCTGACTAGATTTTGATTTAAACCACCTAACCGGTGACGCTGCTGTGCTGCATTTTTCAGGATGTATTAACATGCCTAAGATACAAAAATGTTTTGGGATTGCCACATATGAGTAGTTGACTTTGTATTCATATAAAACCTACCATAATTTTGTAACGAATGATCGTATACATTTATAATAGCATCGTTCGATTTCAGACCGAAAAATACATTTAAAAAAAAAAAGATACCGCAATTGACAAAAACAAAAAAGTTGAATTACCGCTCACCGAGTTAAATTGCTTCCCTTTTTCTTTCCAGAACACGGTAAAAAAGTTATTCTTTTTTCTGAAGACTCATCGGATTTTCATTTATAGAACCAAAACAATGTTTTTCTCAAATTTTCAGGAATCACCGTTAATTGTTAATGCAAAAGCCTATTTAATCTCCAGAAAGTATAATTTTCCATTTTGCATTCATAAAATTTGCCATAACTTTGCAAAAAATGATCGTATCGACATACGGATGGGATCATTCGAGTCCGAATTACAAAGTACATGAAAAATGATACCTCTCTTGACTGATTTCTACTTATTTTTTGTTAACTTTTTATTATTTTTTTAAAATTAAAAATGCCCCTTTTCCTTCCCAAAATCCAGGTAAAACAACTTGATTTTGGGGGGACTCGTCTGATCTTCATTTCTAGTACCGAAACGAAGATCTTCCCTATTTTTTTCAAATAGCCCATCAAATATTAAAAAAAAAAAAAAAAAAAAAACGTTATTTTGTGTCTTTAAAGTGTTTTCATGTGTGAAAAATAAAATATCAAATGATTATTACTGCATCCTGATCTCGTAATTAATGGTAAGTTAAAGCAATATGTCAATTTCTAGGGCTGTAAATTTTGTGTTTTTAGAATTGGACAGTTTACATGTCATCATTCTAGTCTCAGAGCCGACAGCACTGAAAACCTAAGGTATCGGCCACAAGAAAAAAAAAATTTTTTATGGAAGAGTAGTAATAGTGGAATCTAATGATCCATGTCTACTGGAAGTGAAGTATTGCATAAGCCAAAAATTAATACCACTAGTGGTTGACTCGTAGGATTAGCATTGTGTTTGTCCTACAATAAATTCATACCTTTGATTGCAGGACAAACACAATGATAAAACTACGAGTCAACCACTAGTGGTATTAATTTTCGGCTTATGCACCACTTCACTTCCAGTAGACATGGATCATTAGATTCCACTATTACTACTCTTCCATAAAATAAAGTTATTTTCTTGCGCTCGATACCTTAGGTTTTTGTGCGGTCGACTCTTGGACTACTCCATCTTATTTTATAGTTTTGTTTGCATGCCGTTATTATCCACATAAGTTGGTAATAACGCCAAATATCATCGCTCAAGAAATCATGCCATTACATTTTATGAATACGTATGTTCTAAAAAAAATTCTTGTATGCTTAGTCAATAAGTTTTTGTATCAGATCCTATATTTGTTTAAAAAAAATTCTAAAACTAAACCGCGAAAATTGGTAAAACCATTACGAGACGTTATTACCCCATGATACGTTATGTATGTGAAATAACTATGTCTTCAACTAACTTTTCCAATGCCTTAAGAGTAACCATCAGTTGTATTTTGACCTATACTCCCCATACTGTATTTTTACAAACAGTATTACTCATTTGCTATTCAACCAATTTGTTTAAAATTTTTTTTGGTAATTTATATAACTTATTTCTTTAACTTGGCAAAATTTTATAAAAGAAAAGTGCGGCCTTCTATTTTAAATTAAATTTTAAAGTTTCTGACATTAGTTCCATCAAAAATATCCAGGTGGCAATAGAGGTACTATCGCTCATTCGTAAAGACCATCAAAGCGGCTATTTTTTTAGTTTTTATACATTTTCCTGTCAATTGTTATCATTATTTCTCTTATAAATTTATTAAAGAATACTTCCTGGACGATATTATATGAAATATCCCTCAATAAGACATTTTGTTTCCTCGAAATTTGATTTTATTCGTAAAATTCCACGGCAAAAATGAAAGATTCCTGCAATTTCTAATAAACCCAAACACTTCCTGTTTCTTGACAGACGGGAAAATCCGCAGGCACTCTCTGTGGGAAGAGCCCAGTTGACCTTTGACATTGACCTTTTGGTGGGAGAAAGGGTCACTATTTGTCTGTTTGTGGAGTGCTTTGCTATAGAAAATTTTCTTGTACTAAGTTTTTCCGAAGAAACTAAGAATCAGTCGCTAATATTAATCGTATGAAAGAAATTAAATATACAGGTTGTCCAGCAAATAAGACCCCGATTTCAAAATTAAATTTCTCAGAAATAAAGATTGATAGAATTATGAGGTAAACGGTTTGTTTATTAGGTAAACTGTAAAAATCTTATACAGAAGTTTCCAAGGGCTATGTATTTAAAATATTGTATTCTGATTGCAAAGAATATTTGACTTGACATTTTTCTTGTTTTAGATTGCTTGCAGAGAACGAATTTTTTTGGCGGACTGTGTCATATTTTAAAGATTTTGCGAACATAATTTTTGGAAATCCGAAAAACTCGTTCTTTAAAAGCAATCTAAAACAAGAAAAATGTCAAGTCAAATATTTTTTGCAATCAGAATTAGGTCTTCACGGGCCGAAATTTCCAGGCCCGGCCCGAACTAAAGAAATATTGGCCCAGCCCGGCCCAAACAAAAAAAATATTGGCCCGAAAGTTAAAATTTCGGCCCGAACTCGGCCCGGTCCGGAAAAAAGTTTAAAATTTGGCCCGACTCGAATGAATTTCTACAGAACATTGATCTTTACTCTTACGGAAGAGTTCTGATCAAATAAACTTATATTAGTCTCTGTTTTTTTTTCCATGTTTGTAATCTCCATTTATGCAGAAATGCCGTAGGCTGAGATATTTACGTTTTTAATGAACCTTTGTTTGTTGTATAGAAATGTTTCATTTATCATTAATAATATTAATCATATTCCATGTAATGGAGACAAAAAAAATCTAAAAAATGGTATACGGTAAAAATAAAATTTCCTAATACGAAATCTCTTTAGAAGAAAAAAAAAAAAATAAATACGTTCCCTTCTTAACAGATGTAAATATTTAGTATATTTTTTTTTTCTCGCGTACTGTTGTATTCATTTTGCATGGATGAACAGTTTAAAAGAAACTTACAGTTTTCAGTTTAAAAGAAAATTCTGTCATAATCATGTCTTTTTTTTTTTTTTTTTTTTTTTTTTTTTTTTTTTTTTTAATCTGTTTAATTCTATTTTAAAACGCCTAGTAATCTACGATACTTTAAAAGGAATAAATTCTAATGTTCAGTTGTAGAATAATGATGGCTTAAAAGTATATGCCTTTTTTGCAAAAATTTTTGGACAAAGCCAAATTTTACTTATTTTATGAAGAGTCGAGAAAAGGATTTTCATATAAGAAGATTCAATAGGAACTGATTATTTTGGTCCGTAAAACTAGGAAGAATGAAATCAGTCTCGGCTTCGTACGGGAAAAAAAAGTTAGGCCCGGCCCGATACTCCAGCAAAAAAATTAAGGCCTGAACTCGGCCCGGCCCGACCCGAGTCTTCAGAAGTAAGGCCCGAGCCCGGCCCGAATGAAATTATTGAAAATCGGCCCGAGCCCGGCCCGTGCAGACCTCTAATCAGAATACAATATTTTAAATATATAAATCCTTGGAAACTTCGGTATAAGATATTTACAACTTACCTAATAAACAAACCGTTTACCCATGGGCGTAATCTGACAAGGGCGAAGGGGGGCGTAATTCCCTCTAGTTTTCCTGGAGCAGGGGCAAGACTTACCTCTTGCCCCTCCAGTTTTTTCTATTTATCTGTGGCTAAGGGCCAATTTTATATTTCGACTTTCTCTTCTTTTTTATTTAACCCTTTATGTGCTATATTTAGACTGCAAACAAGAATAAATACTGGATTATTTCAAATATCCAGCAATGAAATTTTTTCGTTCATATCAATAATTTCCGATGTGTATCTCATCAAAAATGATGAACCTATTAGCCCCTTTTCATTTTAGAATTGTTTGGATGCATGTGGGGTGGATCGCTTGACTACATTTCGAGGTTTTCATTACTGTGATAATCTACTGCATGATTATATGAATACACCTGGCTAATATAGCCCTATATTTCAAGGTATCAGTTTTACACACTAGTAATTGACAGTGACCATAGAACAACATTGAGTGTCATTGCGAATAGTCATTAGAGGCAGAAATATGAAGAACATAATTTGTTTTATAACGGTTTATAAAACAAATTCCATTTAATAAGTTTTTATGTATTGAGATGAAGAATTAGAATTATGTAACCCTAGAGTGGTTTCTCTAAAGGGAAATAGGAAAATCTGCTATCATATTGAGTTTTCAATGTTCGTTTGGGTTTGTGTCATTTTAAATTCCATAAACGTAAAAACTTATCTTATACTAATTAAAAAATGTTTCGCTCTGTGTTTGGGGGATGGCTACAAAAATTTATCGCATGTGTAAGTCTGAAAAATTAAAGGAAGATTGTTCAAGACCTCTCCTAATGTACCTAAACTCAGAATTTTAAAAATTTATGATAAATAATTGAGTTATTAAAAATCAGAAAGAACTCCCATCAAAAACTCAAATTTTTTTCTTCCCAGAGTTCGCGAATGCATAGAAACCGATTTCATGTTTCGTACGCTTTGGAGAAAATAGGAAGTTAAAAAAAAAAAAAGTATTCATTTTCTAGGAATAAAAGGTGTTAGAAATTTTTCAAAAATGTAATAGTCCTCTAGGTTTAAAATAGCAACCTTCGTCAATCGAATGCGAAAAAAATCACGAATTTCCATGTGATTTACTTCAAATTTTCCAAAAATTTAAAACATTCAGGACGAAAATTTAAAAATAAAATTGGTCAACAGAGGGAAAATTCGAACCTAAAAAAGTTTCACTGTAAAATATCGCGAATTTCGAATAATGGACGCTAAAAAGTATAAATTTTTTTTAATTGTTCACACAAAAAATTGATAATTTCGAGAATGGATAGCTGAAAAAACGCGAATTTCGTCAAAAAATTGCAGTAAATGCATATCTTATTAAAAGGTCGCAGAAAAAAAACTCTTATTTCGTCAAAGAAAAGAAAAAGTAACGAAATTTGCGTGAAAAGATCAGAGAAAAACCGCAATTTTCATCAAAGAATTGTGGAAAATCGAGAAATTCAAAAGAACCCCAAAAGTTTCAAAAGCGGTTCCGAAAATGAAAATGTCCTCATTAAAAATACCCGTAAATGAAATCGATAAAATAAGAAATGGTCTTTGTACGGATCGGTCTCAGTTATTCAATGCAAAAAAAAAAAAAAAAAAAAAAAAAAAGTTTAAAAATATTGAAATGCAACTGAGTTATTTTTTTATAAATTTTTTCCTTAGGATTAGCATTGGCAAATGAGTCTTTTTGTTTGACTGAAGTAATCTCTGAATGATCATTTTTTTTCTAAATACGGGGAAACCATTTTGCATTTTTCTCTGGTGGAACTTTTCTTTGATAAGCTCCAGGAATGCAGTGAAAAGTATATGGGGTATACACCGTATATCTGCTGGATTTTTAAAAGGAATACCGTATCTCCCTGCTTCTCATGAAAACTGTAGCATTTATTCTAGGATATACCTTCTGCTTTGAGTGTATACCCTCTGCTTAGAGCGTATACCCTCTGCTTAGAGCGTATACCCTCTGATTATTTTACGACTACACCATTGATAAGCTGGAATAACATTTTACAGTGCACTGATTTGCCTGAAATATAAATTAAAATATACTAATTTTTGGGTAGATTACTGCTAAAAATTTACCTTATTTTAAAAGAACATCTCCAATAAAATCAAATGCTCATGGAATTATTATTTATCATTATTATTATTTTTCTTTTTACTCGGCTCATTTTGCTTAGAAAAAACACATTGACTAGACATGCGCAATTTTCCAGCAAAGATGTGAGAAAACGTGCGCTCAAGGCATTTTTTGATTAAATTTTATAAAATTCTCAAAAAAATAAAATAAAAAAAATCCCATTTAACAACGCGAAAATTTCTGACTCATTATTTAACATAAAATCATTGTACTGGATTATAATCAGGGCTGCAGAGTTGGAGTCCAACCCATTTTTGAAAAAAAGAGTCGGAGGACGCTATTTAACATCAAAATTGTAAAATTTTCCTTCTTTCCTAGTCCACGGATCCAAAATAGTGAAGTTTCAGTATTGTTTTCCTCTTTAGATTTCGATAGTTGGATTTCTTGGGTTTGTGGGATTTGAAATTAAAAAATTAGTCTCACAGAATTTCTGGTTTCTCGGTTTGTGATTTTTAAGACACCAACTTTGGCTAACTTTTTATGCAAAATCTTTTGTTTTTATTAAAAAATGAAATATTTTTTTTAAGCGTTTGGCAATTTGAATTTGAGAAACATTCATATTCTTTATGCCTTTTCTCCCTCCCTCCCTCTCTCTTCTGTGCGCGCGCTATACAGCTTTGTTTCCATATTACTAAAAATGTTTCGAGTTCGTTTCTTTTTTAGCTCAGTACATATTTTATTCTCTTTTGAATAAAATGTATTCGGAATTCACCTAGCAATTTTTGATTTTTTAATTAAATTTTTTTTAAAAAAATATTTCGAGTTCCAGGGCGACTTTTTGACATTCGTAAAAAATAAACGGTCAAATGTAAGTATTACTCGCATTTAGAGGGTTCCGTATAATAAATATAATAAGATGGCCATAAAGTCTATAATTTTCGACCCCCTTCCTTTAATTCTCTTTGGGACCAGGGATTTTTAAAAATCCTTTCTTAGTACACGCTTACGTCATAAGTGCCCTCCCTCTCTCTAACTTTTATGCTTCTAGCTTCATTAATTTGAGCTTTTTTTTTTCTTTTTTTTTTGCCGAAATCGAAAATAAAAGTGTCAACTTAAAAAAAAAAATAATAAATAAATAAATAATACATATACGTAAAAATATGTATAGTTATTAATTGATTATACGTGTAATTATATGTGTCGCCCAAGTTGGCTCTTTTTTCCCTCTAACCAAAACTTTTTATTTTCATATAAAACAGAGTGTAATTAAGTCGTTACAAAAAATGTGCATTTTTTTCCACCGCAAACTGATGAAATCCGCGATTTTTTCTCACGATATACTGATGAAACTCAAAATTGTTCAGCAGCCACTCAAAGAAATTTTCTAGTTTTCCGCGCCCCGTCAACAAAATCTGCTGTTTTTACGTGCCCCATCAAAAAATTACCGATTTTTTTCATTCCGAGTCGACAAAATTCACGAGTTTTTCGTACCTCATCGCCCGAATTTACTATTTTTATGAAACTGACCATAAATATTCGCGACAGTTTCGTTCCCGATCGACAAAATTGGCAATTTTTACGTGTCATATCAACGAAATTCGTGATTTTTCCCCTAATCGACGAAATTCGCAAATTTTCCATTTCCGATCGGCTAAATTTGCGCAGTTTTCGAAAGCGATAGACTATATTCGGGATTTTTCCGTGCCCACACGACGAAATTCGTAATTTTTCCGTTCCCGATTGACTAAATTCGCGCTTTTTACGAAGCCGATCGACAATATTCGCGATATTTCTTTTTCCAACGACAAAATTAATGATTTTCTGTGCCTGATCGGTGAAATTGACCATTTTTTTCTTGCCCTATCAACGAAATTCGCAGGTTTTTTTGTTTTTTTTCATCCCAAATTGACAAAGTTTGTGATTTCTTTCGTGCTCGATCAACAAAATTCGCGATTTTTCGGAGACCTATAGACAAAATTCGAGAGTTTTCGAAGGACGATAGACAAAACTCGCGATTTTTCCATGTCCGATAGACGATAATTTCAATTTTTCCATGCCCGGTCAACGAAATTCACATTTTTTTTCGCGCGATAAACAGGTGGGACCGATTTACAAATTTGGGGGGGGGGGGGGTGGGCATAGATGATTATGGGGACCTTCCTTGCACCGATACTTACAGGGGAGGTTGACCTTAAAAAAGATGAAAAAATATAGTCACTAAAATAACCGCTATCGACTTTAAAATATTCATTAAAATTTAGCTAGTATATCGGACCGGGTCGGGCCAATATTTTTTTTCGTCGGACCAGCCCAGACCGATTTTTTTTATATTCATCGGACCGGGCTTGAGCCTGGAAATTTCGGTCCGTAGAGTCTTCTAGTATGAGTATTTTGAAAAATTTTAATAGTTTTAAATATGTTTTGTAATACTTTTTTTTTTAATCCTTAGAAAGAAAAAATACAAGTGAAATGATACAATTTTTGAACAAAAGTGAAGTTACCGAATATTCCGAATTTGGAGTATGAGTATTCCGAAAATATTTAATAATTTTAAATTTTGACAATTTCCGTCTATCAGTTTTTACATTGTTTTATGTTTCGTAATAATTTTTTTATTAAAATTTTAAAAATTCTTAGATGGGGAAAATACTGCGCGAAATGATGCAATTTTTGAAAGGAAGCGAAATTACCGAATGTAATCAGTCTTTAGAATGCGGAATATGAGTATTCCGAAAATATTTAATAGTTTTAAATGAGTTTTGACATTGTTTTATGTTCTGTAATTTTTTTTTTTTTTTATATAATAAAAAAAACTCTCAGAAAGAAAAAATACAGGCGAAATGATGCAATTTTTGAACGAAATAATTATCGAATCTAATGAGTATTCCGAATGTGGGGTATGAGTATTTTGAAAATATTTAATAGTTTTAAATACCTTTTTGGAATAATTTTTTAATATATTAAAAATAATTCTTAGAAAAATAAAATGCAGGTGAAATGATGGAATTTTTGAGCGAAAGTGAAATTACCGAATGTTATGAGTATTCCGAAAATATTTAAGTTTTAAACATTGACAATTTTCGTCAATCAATTTTTACATTGTTTTATGTTTCGTAATAATGTTTTTAATAATTTTTTAAACATTCTTAGAAGAGAAAAATACAGTGCGAAATAATGCAATTTTTGAACGAAAGTGAAATTACCGAATGTAATGAGTTTTTAGAATGTGGGGTATGAGTATTTCTAAAACATTTAGTTGTTTTAAATATGTTTTGACAGTGCTTTATGTTTTGGAATAGTTTTTTAATATATTTTCAAAAATTCATACAAAGAAAAAATACAGGCAAAATGATGCAATTTTTGAACGAAATAAATTATCGAATGTAATATTCCGAATGTGGATATGAGTATTTTCAAAATATTTAATAGTTTTAAATGTGTTTTGCGATAATTTTTAATATATATAAAGAACTTCTTAAAAGGAAAAATACAGATGAAATGATGGAATTTTTGAGCGAAAGTAAAATTACCGAATGTTATGAGTATTTCTAAAATATTTAATAATAAATATTGTCGATTTTTGTCCATCAGTTTTCACATTGTTTTATGTGTCATATTAGTTTTTTAAATATATTTTTTAACGTTTTTAGAACGGAAAAATACAGCACGAAACGATGCAATTTTTGAACAAAAAGGAAATTACCGAATGCAATGCGTTTTCCGAACATGGGGTATGAGTATTCCGAAAATATTTAATAGTTTTAAATATATTTTGACATTTTTTTATGCTTTGTAATAAATTTGATTAAAAAAAATCTTAGAAAGGAAAAATGCAGAGCGAAATGATGCACTGTTTGAATAAAATGAAATTACCGAATGTAATGAGCCTTCCGAATGTGAAATATAAGTATTCTAAAGCTATTTAATAATGTTAAATATGTTTTAGCATTGTCTTATGTTTTGTAATATTTTTTAAAATTCTTACAAGCGAAAAAACTGCACGAAATAATGCAATTTTTGAACGAAAGTGAAATTACCGAATGTAATAAGTATTGTGAAAATGGGGTATGAGTATTATGAAAATATTTAAAATACATTTTGACATTGTTATAGCTTTTGTAATATTTTTAAAATATTTTTTTTATTCCTTAGAAGGAAATAGGAAAAAAAAAAAAACGAGAAATGATGCAATTTTTGAACGAAAGTGAATTTACTGAATGAAATGAGTATACCGAATATGGGGGAGGGCGTCTCACCCCCCCCCCCCTGTAGTTACGCCCCTGGCCCGAATAGCCAAACAACTAACAACCTTTTTTTTCTTTTTATTCTACCCTTATCCTTTCGCGCAACAAAAGAGCCAAGATCCTTGCAAGATTAAGTTACACCCATTCCTTCTCTACCTCTAACATCTGAATTCTCCACTTATTCACCGGAGATTCGATTTGAACAGGAAGTGACGTATTTAGACTGCCGAACGGGGTTTGCCAGCAGTAATTCTCTATTGCCTTTTCCGAGTGAAATTCAGCGCCATCTATTGTTAAAAGGGGATTTTTCAAACCTGTGACACGCCCCTTTAACAAACATCCTACGAACGAATTTTATTTAGATATTCGAAATAAACTTCTGTTTTTGCCATTTATATGCATTGATAAAGATTTGTACATTGCAAGATTTTTTTTTCGCTAGTAGCGCTCCTTGGTGAAAATTTGCAGAACTCAGATTTTAAAATGGCTCGTTCTATTAATGTTTTTTTTATACGGTGACCACATCCCCAGTTAAAATTAAATAGAGTAACTAATTCAATTATAATTAAACTCAACTTTCTTTTTCGGCAACAGCGAGAAAGTGGAGAAATATAATGGAGACCACTTACTATCAAGATTCTTTGCTGGATGACCACTGGCTATTGTTATGGCCGCAAGGCCGATCGCGAAGATGCACTGCATCCTGGTGTTATTATTTTTTGTGGACTTGAAATGAACTTTAGAAAATAAGTTGTGTGTGTTTTTTTTTTCGAGTCACTTATCATAAATCTACGTGAATCTATTATCACCTGGATTGGCTTGATATTAAGAGATTAATTCATTGAATATATTTCTTTCTTAACATGTACATTACTCCTTTTTAAGCAGTGATAATGCATGCGAATGCGGCCTTCTGTTTCAGGTTGCGGATAAATTATGTAACACACATTGTGATTCTCAAAGTATTTTATGAAAATTTCAAACGTAATAATTTCGAGTGCACTTTGTATAAATATTTTCGCACAGTTAATGCAACAAAAATTTTTGCTTTTTTATCTCCAGGATCCTGGTGTTAACCAAAAATGTTTTTAAAAAAATCTAAAAATAATTAAAAAATGTCTTTAAAAATCTAAAAAGTTATTTCATGTTATTTTCTGATGAGATTGTAGTCAGTTTAATAAATACCAATTGTATAATCTCAATATATTTTTTAAAGTCTTTTAATAATGTAAACCTAAATAATACCATCTATCTGTGAAGATCTAATCTTTTTTATTTTGATACCAAAAATTCCTACTCTTTTATAAGTATTATAGTGAAAAACGAATCTAGTGCCTTAATCAGTTAAATTTTTATGAATATTTGAAAAGCTAGTTAACGTATGAGACATTAGGTTGTACTAGGTAATTGAAAATAGACGTTATGCTGTATTAAACTCTTTAGACCTGAAATTACAATAATACTACAAATACACATTTTTTTTACTTTCACACAAAGAAATTGACACTATACATGACAGAAAAAATCCTTTTTCTAAAATTGATACTTTAAGGAACTGGTCATTTATGTTCACAAATATAGATCACACCTACATGAGAATTTTTAAAATAGCAGATTTATTACAATGGGGAACATATTTTAACACATTTTTGTTGATTTTGTTTTTCAACTATTTTTAAGCCAAAAATGCGTGTTCATTTCAAAACTGCAATTAGTTTTCTTCTACCACATCAAACTTTTTCTCTAGATCTTATATAAATTTGACGAAACTACACTAAATCGGGCGTGAGTCACAGGAAGAGAAAACTTATGAATTCTTAGCATCAAGACGGCACAAAAAAATTTGCTTAAAACGGATCTTAGGTTTTCTGCTTTCGATCAAGATATAGTGAATTCTTTCTATACTATTGAAGTGATGATGGATTTGTTTATTGTCATATCGTACATAGTTTAGCGAAGTAGTTAGGAATTCTATCCTATGCGATAGTAGTGAATGGCAAAATTTCATGGATAGTTTAAAGGAGAGCTTGAAATGCGTATTCCTTCACAATAGAAATTAATTTGGAGCAGTCTCAATAGACCATTCATTTATTTACGCAAAGAATATGAGAAAATAAAAAGAACTATCGAATCATTGCAATATCACATGCACGAATGGATGGATCATCTGTATACACCTTAAAATGGCGTGCTTCCATCTTGGCCAATAGTGGGAATATACCATAAGTATTCCTGTTTTTAACCGACTTCAAAGAGGAGGTTATGATTTCGACCTGTATGTATTTGTTGTTCACGCATAACTTTTGCAAATATGAACCGATTTTGATAATTCTTTTTTTGTTTGAAAGCGTATGAGGCCCATGTGGTCCCATTCAAATTTCATAAAAATCTGATAATTAGAACTTTTTTAAAAATAAAAACTTTAAATTTCAAATTCATTTTGAAGCAATCAACCAATTAGAAGTGTTCCTTTTGCATGCTTTTATGTTACACTTACATAGACACACGATCTTTTCACTGTTAAAAGTTTGAAATTTTTGCTGCATCGTCACTCCACCGCTTTTATGGAATATCTATATTTTGACCAATGAGAATTCACCATAATACAATGAAGTAATCATTTTCTATAAAAGCGATGGATTAGACGATAAAGTAAAAGTTTCAAGTTTTTAACAGTGTTCAAAATGCAAAATCCTACCTGGACGAGGGCCAGGATTCACATAAATTTTGCGCTGTTTGAGAAACGAGATTTAGTAACAAGAAAATTTATTTAAAACATTGAAAAATTTGCTAAAATTCAGGCTTCTGATTCTTTAATGTGGTTTCGCTAACAGCGCGAATTCTACCTGGATTCCGGACAAGTTCTCTTATGCAAGAAACCGGAAATATAGCATCTAGGAGATATAGTGTGGAAATCGGCTATCTCAGGGCGTGTTCAGAGCAACTTACAAAAGTAACCAATGTTACCGACCGATTGTAGGGCAGTACGAAAGCAAATTGTGGCATCAATGAAAACTATTCTGTTGAATTGTAGCTGACGTCACACTTCGCTTTGATTTTCATTTCGTACTTGTCTACAATCGGTAAGTGGTCGGTAACTAACCGGTAAGTTGTGCTGAACACGCCCTCTGTAACACTTAAAAAAAGCGCTAAAATGTTCTATTCTTTAAATGTGCAACAATGCTAATGAAATTTAAAGATAGAAGCCACATCTGTAGGACATTTTCTAAAAATGCAAGAATTATTGCTAGTCTAGATAATGTATCACGAAAATGCCGCAGATGTCGCTGTGATCGACACTTTGGAATTCAGTAGCATCGTTGCACATTTAAAGGATACAAATTTTTAGCACTGCTTGCATTGTAAAAAAATTAACCCTTTTGCTGCATCGTCACTCCGTCGCTTTTATAGGAAACGATTACTTCGTTCTATTATGGAGCATTCTCATTGGTCAAAATAAAGAAATTATATAAAAGCGATGGAGTAACGATGCAGCAAAAGGGTCAAATTTTTTACAGTGTCGAAAGCAGATTTTCACTCCATGTATTCCAGACTCTCTCCTTCGAATAATGAAAAGTTCTCAAAAATGAAGGCTTATGATTGGTCAATCTTGTTTTGCTTAATAGCGAATAATCCTTCTGGATCCTAACAACTGTTGAGGAGATGCTAGTTTTTTTTTTTTTTTTTCAAAGTACGAAATCTTAGCTGGAACAATTCTCGTATCCACCAAAGTGAAAGATCCACATCAACCCAGACATGAGAATTCGATATCGAAAAGCTGAAAATTCATCTCTAAAGAGCCTTACACGTTAAAGCAAGAGTGTCTGTGTATAAGGGTGCTTGTTATGCCGGATTCACAAAGTGATTAAAGTACATTGCTATGTGCTAGATTTAGATTTGGACATATAAAAATGACGAAAATTTTTGATAAGCTTACCATTAAAGTTAAGCTAGTTAACTTCTTTCAGCCATAAAAGCTCGTTCAGGTGACTATCGCCAAGTTCTGGAATAAAAATTCTTAAATTTTCTGCACTTTGGAAAATTCCGTTTATCAAAGAGCATTCTTAACTTCAAATATTACTACTTTCATATAGACGCATGTTGAATCATGGTGTGATTTTGATAATATCTTCCTTTTTAGTTTTTATGACTGAAAAGGCTATTCTAATATATACGAACATTTAGAATTACTTTGCTATGCATTGAATTATAGAAGCAACTTGACGCGCTCTGATTGTGTACGCGTACTTTAAACTGTAAAAATTTTGACCCTTTTGCTGCATCGTCACTATCCCGCTTTTATAGAATATCTCACTTTTGATCCATGAGAATGCTCCATAATAGGCTGAAGTAATCGTTTCTATATTAGCGGTGGAGGGATGATGCAGCAAAAGGGTCAATTTTTTTACAGTGAACCCTGTTTAAAATATCTTGAAAAATTACCTCTGTTTTTAAAGACTATCTATTTTCTGACAATGAAAACGCTCCATAGACGGTTTTAGATCGCTCTCATTAGTCAGAAAATAGTTAGTCTTTAAAAACAAAGGTAATTTTTCACAATAATTTTAACGTATACTGATGGATTGTCAGCTTTTAAATGCCCATTTACGAAGTCTGTAGATTTTAATGTGGACCTTAAGGCACTACACTAGTCTCAGAAAAAGACCCGGATGTTAGTGTAAAGACTATGGGTGTGTTCTTTTCAAATATCTCGCTCAAATTTTAATATATTTACATGATTTTTTTTGCATAGGATAGCCGAGGATGATCTACAACCGGCCTAGTTTTTACTTCTTCGATTTTGTTTACGTATGTTTTATATAATGATAGTTTCAATTTCAGAACCGTTTAAACCGGTTTTGAAATTTAAAATAATTTTCTAAAAAAAATCTGAAACCAAAATTGAAAAAGTAAAAACTAGGTCGGTTGTGGAATATCCTCGGCTAAAAAAAAAAAAAAAAAAACACGTAAAAATTTAAAAATTTCAGTGAGATATTTGAAAAGAACGCCCCCATAGACTTCACATTATCATCCGGTCTTTTTCTGTGTCATTGTGCGGCCTTAAAGTTTGTTGGATGCGATAAATTTCCGAAATGTTAAAGCTTAAATGAACAAGTTCTCGCATCCACTAAAGCGGTCGATACCAATCGACATCCTTAAGTTGTTGAAAAGATGAAAAACCTTTAGTATATATTTTGCTCCGGAGGAAAAAATTATCTTTACATATCAATGCAAAATAAAATGCATAGATATGTGTAGCAAAATTATCTTTAGATTCAGATTTGGTTACCGGATTAGACACCAGAATGATTTCAGATTTTGTTCATGTAGAATTTCTCGATGTGAATATGACGAGACATGGAGCACAGCATACGATTGATTGAAAAGATTCTGGACAAAAATGAGTCATCAAGGGGGTCCTTGTGGCCTAGTGGTTAAGACGAAACGCTGCCAATCTCTTGAGAGCGTAGGAGATTGTGGGTTCGAATCCCACTGGCTCCGTTACACACACTCTTTATGTGTAGCTCCCGGTTGTACATTTCTTGTGTCGTAATATTTCTTTGTGCTATCTTGTCCTTGTATGTCCACGAATTTGTAAAATAATATGGATTATGTATTTATGTCTGTGTAGAAATAAAGGATCATTCGGCGTACAATCGAATTCTACCAGGAAATCATCATCAAATTTTATAATAGAAAATGCCTAGCATTGCGTTACATTGTTAAAAATTTAACTTTTGCTGCATCGTCACTCCATCCCTTTTATGGAATATCTCATACATACACTGTAAAAAATGTTACCCTTTTGCTGCATCGTCACTCCCCCGCTTTTATAAAATATTTGTCTTTTGACCCATGAGAATGCTCCATAATAGGCTGAAATAATCGTTTTCCATAAAAGCGGTGGAGTGAGTTTCAAATTTTTTACAGTTTAGTTGGGACAAAAAGCGTCCGTGAAAAAAGTATTTGGGCATCAAATGCTGTCACTCTTTTATAGATGCAGCCAAGTACAGGTTATGATTTTCGGATTCCTCGTCGAATAATTTCCGATTCCTTTACTGCATTTATAGGAATTAGATTGTTGTTGTTTATCTATTGAATCATAGAGCGATTTTTGTTAAAATCTTTCTTTTTTGCTTTTTCTGACTAAAGGGGGAGTACTTTTGACTACACTAGAAAAGCATTTTACTATTCATTGATACATGGAGTCATTTTGCTGTTTACTCATATATGGAAGCGCTTTGCCGCGCGCTTATGTGTAAGGACACTTTACTTGAAGCATTGTCACCTTTCGATAACCACTTCCGATGTCCGTACGATTAGATGTTGACTTTAAGATTTCATGAATGCGGTAGCTTTTCGTCGTGCCAGATCTGAAGAAGTTACTACATCCAGAAAACCTAATGATTAACAATGATACTAACCGATATTGTAAGTGTCTTTTGAAAAATTGACAATCAAACAGTGACAAGTAAAGCGAACCCAGGTCAAAATTCATGCTTGTACCAGCAACAAAAATATGCTAGTTAATGCTAGGTATTGCTATGTCTGCTAGATTTTCATGCTATTATATGCTAGCTAGCATCACATGCTATATCACTAGCTTGCACAACAAAAGCATGGCAAGCTATATGCAAGCATTTCATGCTTATTTCCAGCAAAGCGGGCCAATACACACCATGAATTGCTGGAAAGTCTGCTGGAAGCAGTAAATATGTAATGCTAGTTTATGCTATTTTACTTGTTGGGTTATAGCACTTGGTGCTTGTCTAGCAAACAAATACCAGCATGAATTTCGACCTGGGAATACATCAGAACTCAGCAAAGTGCGTTCATTAGTAAAGCGTTTCAAAGAGCCATCATATGTCAGTACACATAATTATGTATTACGGTATAAATAACTAAAAAGTAGGAAATAAATTTAACTTTTTCAAAAAAATGTATAACCGACTCCAAAAAAAGCGCTAAAAAGAATTAAATAATTCTATAAAATTCTCTAATGACAAATCGTTATCCAATAACCACACATTGACTATCATATACCGGTATAAAACGGTTAAATTTAATATATAGAATTTAATATCCACCAAACATAGGCTTTCCAGAGAATATTTTTTACAAGAGATTAATTTACATATTTTTGATTTAATTTTTGAATATATACATACAAAAAGTAAGGAATTACTTTTTGAAGTTGGTGCCAAACTATCTTAAGTATAGTAAGAATTGTGGATATATTATGTTTAGTACCATAAATAAAATGGGGAAATCATTATCGATTATGATTGTTTGGCACCAACTTCAAAAAGTAATTCCTTACTTTTTATATGTATATATTCAAAAATTAAATCAAAAATATGTAAATTAATCTCTTGTAAAAAATATTCTCTGGAAAGCCTATGTTTGGTGGATATTAAATTCTATATATTAAATTTAACCGTTTTATACCGGTATATGATAGTCAATGTGTGGTTATTGGATAACGATTTGTCATTAGAGAATTTTATAGAATTATTTAATTCTTTTTAGCGCTTTTTTTGGAGTCGGTTATACATTTTTTTGAAAAAGTTAAATTTATTTGTATATGTGGAACAACAGAGCAGACAGAAGCATATGGATAGCGACCAAATAAGTAGTTTTTAGCAGGGCTGCGGAGTCGGTGGGAAAAATGACCGACTCCAACTCCGACTCCGGAAATTTTAACGACTTCGACTCCGACTCCGACTCCTGGCTAGCTAATACACTAGTGTTGTTGTTGGTTAAAGTTATGAAGGAACAAAAGAAAAATAAGGAAAAAAATTTATTATTTCGTTATTAATTCAGTTCTTAGAACTTTGGTAAAAAAAAAAATGTTTTCTGTTTTAAAATTTTTTTAATTTCTCGTACCACAAACCTGAAAAATCAAACTACCGAAATCTAAAAGAGATAACTGAACGGAAATTTTACTATTTCGGATACGTGGCCTCGAAAAGGGGAAATCTGTACAATTTTCAAGTTAATTAGTGTCCTAAAGAACAGAAAAATTTCGATGGAATGGGAAAAAAAAACTAGTCAGATGTGTTAATCTTAAAATTTTCTTCGGTATCATACATGTTAATACTTCCTGAAAAATGCAGTATAATAGCAGCGCTACCTCTTAGGTGATTTACACCAAAATCTAGTCAACAAGTTACATCAACTTCTAACTGAATTTGAAGTTTGGTGAAAATCAGTACTTTAATTTCTGAGATAGGGCTATTGCGGAAATCTTAAAATTATGCATAAAAGCGCTACATTTTGGGTGATGTACATCAAAAACGAATCGGAATCAATTTCTATCAGATACTAACTGAATCTAAAGTTTAACAAACATCCATGCATTAGTGCTTGATCCACAACTATTGCAAAATCATGAAAAATACAGCATAGCAGCGCTACTTGTAGGGCGATTTACACCAAACACTAAACTATACTAATCTAGATTACAAACTAATTAAATATAAGGTTTGATGAAATTCGATAATTTGTTTTTGAGATTGCGCAGTTGCAATATTATGAACAATGAAGGATAGCAGCGCCACCTGTTGAGCGATTTGCACGAAAGCATTTGCAGCACCTAATTATATCAAGGACCAACTGAATTCAATGTTTTTTAAGAATCCATGCATTAATACTTAAGATATAGCTACTTGGAAATTATGAATAACGCATCATAGTAACGTTTGTTACTATGCTGCTGTCACTCGACAGCTGTCACCTGTCGCAAATAAAAAATTGCGAATAGAAAACAATAAAAAATCGCGAATAAAAAATTCGAATAAAAAATTGCGTTGCAAAAATTAATCAGCTCCAGTTTCTATCAAGATCTAATAGAATCTAAAGTTTTGTGAAATTCGATCCATTATTTCTAGAGATAGAACGCTCCAAAATTTTTGTCACATACAGACTCATGAAGTGACAGATTCACTGATAGATATTTTCGAAAAACTATCAAATGGTGTTTAGGATTTTCGAAAACATATAAATCCATCAAATGCCGGAAGTCAAAATTTTTCGCAAATCCTATACTTTATTTTTGTAAAGATAGAAGAAAATAAATTTGAAGATGAAAATTTTACTAGTTCGGAAATAATCTGGGATATACTAGAGCAAATAAGAATTAAAAACATTTTTCATCTTCTGTGTACGCTGGGCAGTATATTGGGAATCTTTAATTTGGGTAGTCCGGTATAATCCAAAAATAATACTAATAATTCCTCTCATGGATTTAAAATTAAAATTTATTAGTTTAATTTCACTTCAAACTGTCTAAGAAAAAGAGCCGGAGTCGGAGTCGGCTTGTTTTTTAACGAGTCCGACTTCGACTCTTTTACTCAAAAATGAGCCCGACTCCGACTCCGACTCCGTAGCCCTGGTTTTTAGGATCTCCTAATTTACCACAAAGACATCTGTTATTATTTCTTTTAACAATTTAAAAAAAAAAGGTATTAAGGAAAGGCGCCATGACCAGATATAAAGTAGGCTGACATCTGAGAAAAGTACAAATAAGTATATTCTTCCTTGATCATAGAATAGATATCTCCACCTTTTTCACTAATGCGTCAAGACTCGTACCATTCTTACTTAATATCATTTTCGAAATGAGTCTTTACATAAGGGAACGGGATTGAAACGCCCAAAATTTATCAATTTTTTTCGGTTCAACTATGAACTAAGCCAATGTGCTCTTCCATTGCCCGTGATTGTACGTGTGCGATTGTAATCCATCTAATGTTAACTTTTTTTATCACCAAGCAGACGAAGATTAGTAAAGATATGAAAAGCAATTTTATTTATAGGAAATTTATTTTTCAGCACACACATAGAAGATAAGCTATCTCTCTCAATATATATATTAAACTGCTCATACTGTACTATTGTACAATTGAATTGCCTCGTCCAAAGCTGAAAATTCCGCTTGAAACACAATCTTATACGCACTCAGTCTGAAGCGTTTATCTAATGTGGATTGATTATTAACAAACTCTGTGAAGGCAGCACCAGCACCGCCTGTCATTTTGGGTTCGGTAGTAAAAATCGACGGAAAATCCAGTATTGGGATCAAATCTGTTCCACACCATCCTCTTCTACAGCACCATGAAATTTTGCTAAGTTTTGTAATTCTATACTGATAGGCGGAATGATAACAATTAAAGGACTGAAAACTGTATACTATGTTTTCACTATCGAGAGCAGAAGACATCCTGTGATATGATAATTTCGGTAGTGCGTGGTAACGAAGTTCATTCATATACATTTCAAATGCATTAGCAACCCTTTTTAGTACTGTTTCGTACCATATTTTAAAGTATTACAAATGAATACCTTTGTCCCTGATTCTCCACACGCTTCATATGGCAAGTAAATATTTTTTTTTAATTTAGAACGTACAACATCAAGCTGGTCCAGCCATTTAAATCTACTGTCAAGAAATTCAGAAATTTAATATTGTTTTTAACTGAGATGCTTGCATCATATGGCTTTAAAATAGGATGCCTGTTTTAAAGTTAATTTACACCAAAAAGCATAGCTGCTGACTTTCCAGGATTAATTTCAAAACCTCTTCACAGATACTGACAAATTTCGAAAGGTGACTGTTGAATTTTTGTTCTAATGCTAACCTTGTATCCTCACCCTAAATAATCACACAGTCATGAGCGGAGATTATATTTAAACTAATTCGTTTATAATTTTTAATAATTTTATCTGCAACGATTGCCAAAAATGAGCGGTCTTAGACATGTCTCTTGCGAAAAATCATAGGAACACCTGAATCAGCGGACTCTTCTGACAAATGTAAAACCTGTCAATCGATGACTGATGTAACTTTTTAGAATTCACTTTAAATAATCAAAGGTAGGTAACACGTCTATAACCTGCGCAATGACAAACTAATTTAGTTGATCAAACGCACCACCTATATCTGTAGAAATCATGGAACAGTACTTATTTTTTGTTCAAGATCTCTTTTAAACTGAGAGCTTCAGGAATGTCGGAAAGCATCCCAGATGATATGCAGAAAATAAAAAAATATGAAAGTTAGATATCGGTCAACAGCGACATTCTTATAGCTTATGGAAATAAAATTTGCTAAAATGTCTACGAATAAATGCACAATAATGACGATAATCTAGAGGATGATGAGGCAAAAATTATTGAAACGCTACAGTAATATGCGGAACTAAGAAACATGCTGAAAACTTTGTAACGGAATATATAACATCTCTCGGACAATTTTAGAAAAACAACCAGAGTTTAAGCAATTTTAACGATAGTATAAGGGAGAATTAAAAAAATAATAATAACTAATTTATTTTTTAAAATTTTTGCTTTTTTTAAGTCATGATTTCATCAAGAGTAAATTATAAATTTTTATATAATATTGGATCTTAATTCTATTGGAACTATTGTTTTTTTTTTTTTAAATCGTTTATTGTTAAAAATCTGATACTGCTATCAAAAAACTTGTTATCTCGAAATAATTGTATTAAGACATTCGCTGTCGATCACGCGTCAGCGCGTGATGTGGGGTGATGTCCAATAGCCAGTCACGCGCTGGCGCGGGAAAATGTTTCACTGATTTTTTATTATAAAAAGTAAATCGACTTCTGGAAAAAACCCACTTCTACAGTGCGGCATTAACTATCATCACATCTTCAGGTAAGCGGCAGCGAACATGTTAATCAGTATCGACTGTATCTCGAAAGAAAATGAAGGCAGATTTTAAAGAAATAAAACGAAAGATTTATTTTTCAAAATACAAAATGTATTTCGTTTACATTTCGCATTCGTACATCTTGTTGATCCTCGTGACATCATCGGCACTGAGCTCTGATTTCTGTGAAGGCTTGAGCAAAGGAACACCCGTCTTTGCTTCCATGGTAAATGATCCGTCTTTAGAGAAAGCTCTGTTGTCGTATATCATGATGGAGGTGTAGTCGAAAGGCGTCAAGATTAATTCTTTCCAACTTTTAACTTTACGGAATTGATCATGCATACCTTGAAAAGAAAAGAAAAAAGGAATTTACACTGATGTTAAAATCTTTATTGGATGCTTTTAACGAAGAACAAATGTAAAAGTGAAATTTTGATTCTTTTCTGTGTTTTTATAGAAATTTGTCACAATGCAGACCATGATTTGGAGTCCAAATATTGATGGTTTGCTTTGCTTGTATTGCATGATTTGCATATTTAGTATGAGAGATTCGGGGAGTTTTGTTTCCCCCCTTTTAAGGGATTTTATAGAATTTATATAACCCATTTAAAAATATTTTGGAAAGCATTTTTATATTTCTTGGTCATTTTAAAGATGAAAGTGACTGTTTTTATGAATAAAGGAACAATTTTTAAGAGCAAAGTGACAGCTATCGGTTAGCTGCATTAGCGAAAAAATTTTGATGGGTATTTATAGATAGCTCATTACGATTCTGAAAAATTACTGAATTTAAATGTACGTAAACCTGTAAATGTAGATGGGCAGATTAAGAAATATAAGTGTATTCATCTTGAGCATATAGCATATTGGAAGATGAGACAATATTCCGTTTCAAAGCCACGGAATTACAGGAACATAATGGAGACTACGTTAATGCTCCTCTGGTTTCGATAATGACTTCCACATGAAAATGCGTAGTTTTAACAAGCCTACTGATGCCATGGCATGCCAAAATCACCTTAGAAGTTCCAATAAATCAGTTTAAAAGATACTGGTGGTGGATGGCGATTTGAATACCTTTTTCTAAAATATTCTAATGTTGTTGAAATGGATTTAAATCCGAGATTCTCGATAGTTACTTTAGTAAGGAAATTTCAATATTGATTCGTCTTGAATTAGATGATTGCTTGTGATACTTTTGGCAAAAGTAGTCATTCTGCTTCAAATTTTTTTTTTTACTCAAATGGAACAAAAAAACATAAAAGAGGAATATATGTATTACTCTGAGCAATATGATGATTTTAAGCAAATGAAATACTTCAAAACTGTTGGAGATGAATAAAGGGATATCCCTTAAATATAAGACATAATATATCTTTCTGAGCTAAAATTAACATAACACTCGATTTATTTTTCTAGGAAACCACGGCATTTTTACTGACATTGCATTAATCAATAGAAACTAAAATATGAATAAATTACAATAAATTTAATTTAAAAATCTATTGTGTTCTTGCTGCAATTACTATTCCACTCCATGTGTGTAAAGAAATATTGCTCTGATTTAACAAGCAGAGAGTATATTGGATTAATTTATAAACACGATTATTCAATCGGTAAATTAATTATAACAGATGTAAATTTTCCATTTTTTAATTTTGGGTGAAAAAAATCCGGGCCAGGATTCGAACCAGGGATGTATTGGCTGAAGCCGCCAATGCTCTTCCAACTGAGCCATCCCGGACACGAACACTGGAGGACTATTTCCCCCCATTAACCTCAACGATCACTTTATCTGGTGTGATACTCTGGATCAGCTCAACAGAATAAATCGAAGGTCAATTTATGAAACTGCAGAAAATCGCTGCATACGAAATTACATTAGATTAATTTCCTAAATCGATTCTATTTTTTTATATTTTTTTTTTTCATCCAAAATTGAAAAATGGAAAATTTACATCTGTTAGAGAGTATATTGCTTACCTTCCCGAATGTTGTCCCAATGGATGATGAGGTGGTCGTCCCGATCAGACCTCATGTGTTCATGGTAAAAGCCAACTACATGTCCCAGTTCGTGGATGATGGTCCCTTTGTACATGCAACCTTCTCCCAGGGATACTTCTTGACCACCTCCCATCATGCCAACATACGAATAACATCTGTAACATAGGTAATAAAAGTAATATTACATGCATTTAATATGCGGATTTTAATTTTTGGATTGGATTCTAATTTTAATAATTAAATTCTTAAAGATAACGAGACAAGAGATCAAATAGTACTGAGATAAATAGCCCATTTAATATTTATTAATAGCAAAAAACGAATCACAAACACAAGCGTAAACAACACATTCGAAACTACAACATCAACAGAAAATTTTTCTACACAAAACGCAAGAAAAACATGTGGTGCTGCCGTCTTCCTATTTTTTACATAAATAAAAACACTTTATTTCTTCGCCATTTAATAAGAATTGTAAGGCTCTTGATCCTATTAGATCTTTTAGGCAAATGCGGAAATGAAGAAGAATTGTTTTTTAGAGATAAAGCAGCAGAAACAACAGAACAATTGGAACAGTAGGCTGTGAAGCCGGAAGTATCAAATCAGAATCACTTGGACTAAGACTTACAGTATTCTAGTTTAAAAAAAGTCAGCTGGTGTAGGACCTGGAATATTTGGGTTAAACAGAAGAGTATCAGCTGACAGAAGATCTGTAATATTAGCTGTATTGGTTGAGATTCACCAATTAAATTCTGTAATTAGTGTAATTTCCTGTATAACTTTCTTCGGAATTTGTATTATTAGCTAACGAAATCTCTGAATTTACATTAGCTATCTGATCAAAATGTCTTTTGCAGTTGTACTGCTGTCCTTTAAAATTGCAACATCGTGAAAGAAAGAAAATACAAAAAAGATATTTATTGTACGCAAACAGTATCGCATGAAAACAAAATAATTAAATTTGTAAGGAATTTGGAGGTTTACAGAGGTGCGAAAGTAGCAGAAACAGCTGCTTTCCCTGGCAGCTAAAACGACTCTTACTCTTTTAGGCATATATTCGAACTGGACTTGGATGAGAGAAACAGACAACCCATTTCATGCTGCTTCAAGTCTATAACATACTTCATCAACCATATTTGCTGGAGGAAGGTGGTGGGCCAGTCTCTCAGCAATCCAAGACCATATGTTTTCAATGGATGTTAGATCTGGAGACCGTGTAAGCCAGGATGGCAATCGAATACTCCGTATATCAAGAAAGATCAAAACACGACGTTCGACATGTTGTCTTACGTTATCTTGTTTGAAGATGGCTTTCAGCAGGCCTCGAAGACAGGGCACAACCACTGGACGTAAGATGTCTGAAATGTTCCGATATGCATTCAAATTACCGTCGATACAAACTAGAGATATGTGTGTCGCGTACCCAATGGCTGCCCAAGCCATCACACTAGATGCAGAGCCCCTATGCCGATAATGAATGCAAGCAGGCGACAAGCGTTCTTGAGCCTCCAGATGCGTATACCACCATAAGAATACTGCACGCAGACCCGGAACTCGTCTGATAGGACTGTATTTTGCCACTCCCGTATCCAGCTTTGTCATTCAGCATACCGGAATCGCCGTGTCTCTCTCTCTATGCTGCATTGTCAAGGGAAGCTGATGTAATGGTCGCCGTGATGATAGCCCACGCTGATGCAAACATCGGAGCAGATACTGGGCGCACTGTAAACATGCTCGTTTATAGACTAATGGCTCATAATGTGGATGTACGATTTTACAGGGCCGACTTCTTAATATGTCTGTCCTCTCGGGCGTTAGTCATCTAAGGATGTTAAGGTTGTATATGTCGTTCAGTAAGATCCTCAGCAACCCATTGATTCCATATTTGCATGGTAGTGATTGGATTTTGCCCAATTTTAGTGGTCAGTAGTGTATTTGATCCAAATTGAATTCGATAATGTAATTTACTTTATCATGCTATCATGTGACCGCTTACCTGCAGGATTTTTATAGACAGGCTACTTAGTTTCCGCTTGCCTACAGGAGCATAATTTCTTACAGCCACTTTCTGGGTAATTTTAAATCCTTTTACTTTAGTCTTGAATTTTCAAGCCTTTTGTTTATCATGAACAACCTTTGTAACGCTTGGAACTATCAAATCTATTTTTATTCTTATATGACGTTTTAAAAATAATTAAACAGGACTATTTTCCATTGTAACATGAGGTGTCTTTCTGCATTTCAAAAGAAAATTACTTAAATTCATTTGCAAAGTAGACTTTGCAAAGTAGTACCAGACTTTGAAACTAAGGCTTTTAATCCACATTTAAGAATTTGCATATAATTCTCAGACTGAACACTTGTAACTGAATAGTATATGTAGCACTCAACATATGTTTTACACTATGATTATTCAAGAATGTTTAAATTCTGCAGGTGTAAATTGACGAGCATTATTATCTGATAAAAAAGATGAGCATTATCTGATACCAAAGATGTAGAACACCCATATCGGGCAAAAAATAAAAACGACTTTCCTGATTGATCCGCTGGTATTGTTTTGATGCAATGATCAAGATAAATGCCGCTTGTTTAAGTTATTTACCTTCGCACTAGTATTTTTCAATAATAAAATCAGCCTTACTTTATAAAGAGGCAAATAAAGAGAAAAATGTCTTTCAGAATTTGAGGTGGCAAACGACTTTCCACTAAAATGTTGAGAAGTTTAACCTTATAGTTTTGGCGGTTAACAGATTGAAATAAATTCAAATAATTTCGCAAAAAAAAAAAAAAAAAAAAAAAAAAAAATCGATAAATGTTGATTGTTTATTTAATTTTTTTTCTCCTTTTCAAAATCCATTATTTGCTTAATTTAATAACTTCTTACACAATGATTATGAATGATTGATCTTTCGGCCGTAACTTACCCATTTCCTGGGAAGATGTGTATGTAGTTATTGTGGTGTTTATATGGAACAAATCGTATGCACGTTTTGTTATGATATTCCTCCATGGCTGACTCAATGAGATCCTTATAAGGAACTGAAAAAAAAAAAAAAAAAAAAAAAAAAAAAAAGATTTATTTGCATTTTAACTAATTTTGTTTTCATATACGATACAGGTGTAGATTATTACAAATGAAAATGACACTGAACTGAAAACAAATGGATATAATATAGGCATAATAAATTTATTTCTCAAAATTGACCAATTTAAAAACGTAAGTACCACCTGCTCGTATAGTGGTTAGGGCAAAGAAAGTGAAACGAAACGACCAGTAGCAATAATTATCAAAAGAAGGAGCAATGGTGTGGTCACCACTATTCGCGCAAAAGCAGTGTGTTCCCTCCACGCCCTACTTTATAGTCTAAGAGCCGACAGCACAAAACCCCAAGGCATCAAGCACAAAAAAACCCTTTATTTTATAGAAGAGTAGAAATAGGGGAATCTAATGATCCATGTCTGCCGAAAGTGAAGTGTGCATAAGCCAAAAATTCATACCACTCTGGGTGACTCGTGGGATTATCATTGTGTTTGCCATACAATCAAAGATATAAAAACATGGAGGAGTGGGAGCATGAAAACAGAATGATAAATCTAACAGCTAATCACTGGTGGTATTGATTTTTGGCTTATCCACCACTTCCCTTCCGGCATACATGGATCATTAGATTTTCCTATTTCTACTCTTCCATTAAATAACTTTTTTTTTCCTTGTGCATGATACGTTAGGGTTTTGTGCTGTCGGCTCTTAGACTATTAGATCAACAATCATGCAATACGTTAGATGCGAAAGATTAGGTGAATCTGTTCGTTGTTATGTTAGTTTTCGAATGAAAGTGGACCTTTCAATACATAAAATGTATTATTTTACTGATTCCTGCATCATTGAAGATTTTTATATTGTACATATTCATAGGCTTACTGCTTGCAATATAGAAAATACTTCATAACAACACATCATATTAAAAAAGTCATTCACAATCTTTAAGTCTCAAGACGCACTGCTAAAGAAATGTTTTGAATTCTCGTGGGGGCGTTGGCGCGAAGAGATTTATTACATAAATATATGGCGAATTAGCGGATGCAATGAAGTATGCCTACGATTGGATTTGCCCTTTGAGTGTGTGTCCCAGCAGATATGTTTGCACTGTTTCTGTTAGTTACAGTTTCTAAAACCTTCTCCTCTTTTGCTCCACGTTGTTTGGTAGGGCGCTGGCCACTGAATAAAAATTGCGGGGTTCGAGTCCCAGTCAGGCATGGATGTGTATAATAGGTTGGATTCCACGGATTTAAATGGAGGTTTGGTCCATTTATCTTTTGCAAGCAAAATATGACAGTAGCGTCCCCAAGCAATCAACCAAACCGTTGGTTGTATGGATTTTCTGTTTCTTTAAGCAAGTTTCTTTCTCAAAAAACTTTTAAAATGCAGCATAGAAAAGTACCAAGAAAGAAAAAACATGTCTTACTATAGATATTAAACACTTTCCAATACTTACTGAATATTTTAACGCAACTCCTTCTTTTGATACGATGAAAGAAGTGAATACAAGTAAAATTCAAATGCAAATTTTAGCAATTCTTGGCGATAGTCAGTAAAGTTTTTTAATGTTTCATGACAGCTTTGTATGTGATATATAATTTTTTATTACACACACAAAGTATATTATAATTTAATTCTGATTCAAAATGCAAAACATAACTGTAACTACACTTCCTACAGTAACTTTTATAAGTGCCATTATAGTGTCCAATTTATTTTGCAAAGTCCATTTATTTATTTGTTTATTTTTTCTGCAAGCATCTCATTTAGTATGCCGAAATATATTTCAGCTGGAAAATTCACAACTTAATATAAAATGCATTTTGAACAATTCGGGTGTATAGTGTGCAAACACATTCTTTTGTACAGCCCTGCATATAATTTATAAATCATATACAAACCACGTAAAGTAACAAACTTTAGCTCAATTTTATTATAGTAAAATTTAAACGTACCACAAGTGAAAATCCATCTAATGCTCGATTGCTATCTTTATCTCTATTCGAAAAAATAAAATAAAAAAAATAACGCTGTCACCGCCGTTGAGAATGAATTTTTTGTGACTCGGGGTTTTTCTTCGTTAATATTATGAAAGCTGTTGTACACAAAAATATGAAAATTGATGATATTATAGAGAAACGTTTGATAAACACGCTGGTGTAGACAGTTTTTGAATCGAATAATTATTTTTAAGAGATATTTAATGTTAAAGTTTATCAAAACTGCTCAATTAAAAAAGTTTATAGGTACAAAAGACATGTAAACGATCGTTTATAATAAGCTGTGATTGTATGGATATGTTTCACAAAATGAAAGAGCACCTTCCAAAAATCCTTTTGGAATGGAACAGGTAAGGGGAGAGGGAGAAGAAAAACAGATCAAGGATAATTTGGAAAAATTCTATTGATAAGTATTGAAGACTTATTGAAAAATTCTATTGATAAGTATTGAAGACTTATTGAAAAATTCTATTGATAAGTATTGAAGGCTTATAAATTAAAGGATGTTATTTCACTGTAAAAAATTTTACCCTTTTGCTGCATCGTCACTCCCCTGCTTTCATAGAATATCTCTCCTTTGACCCATGAGAATGCTCCATGATAGGCTGAAGTAATCGGTTTCTATAAAAGCGGTGGAGTGACGATGCAGCAAAAGGGTAAAATTTTTTACAGTGTATTTAACTTTTATATTTGGTGATTTTGATCAAATCATTGAAATCCTCCTACCGTGCATGAATCAGAAGAGTTAAAAACCTAGGGGCGGAAGAAAGTGGTCACAACGAAAGAAACTTGACAAAACCACTTTTATATGCCACGATTGCGAAATTCGAACAGCCATAATTCTTTTGTAACATTTTTTGGGGGGAAATCAGGTGATACTTTCAAAAGTTTTGACAGTTCGAATTATTGTTTGGCTTGTTCGATTTTATTTGTTAGATGTCTTTTATTTTAATTCAAATAATTTTAAAATAAAATAAATTCTATTTATGAAAATAACAACTGGCATATAAAAGAAAATTTTCTTTTTGTAAGTTGAAAAAGAGCAATAGAGAAAAAATTCAGAGGAAATCTTCCGGAACTTACAATCTCACATGATGCACTGTCGTACCAAAACCATAGAATCTATGTGTATTTCATATAAACAAAGTAGAGAACAAAATTTTCCCGCATTTAATTAAAAATTACTATGCGGAAAATATGATCAAACAATGTTCTTCGTTTGGGCGGCATATTTCCTACATTCCTAAGACAAATACCGTAACAACTTATAAAACATTATTTGATTTTCCAAATATTAATGAGAGATGCAAAAAAAAAAAAAAAAAAAAGAGAGAGAGAGAGAGACACTCTGAATGTTCTTTTTTAAAACAAAACGTTTTTAAAAGCAAATGACTTCCTGTTACCTAAGGCAGGAACTATTTTGTAGGGAATTTGTTTCCATTTCCATCTGTAATTCAGACCACGGATAGCAGTTCGGTCCTACATTAAAGAAAAAAAAATAATAAAAAAACAGATAAGATTTTGTCGTAAATTTATTTATTTGTTTACTTTTTCGATAAACTTATTATTTTAAACTTTTGCAAATACACTCCTGCAGCAGCGCGTCATCGCAACATCACTGTAAAAAAAATGTGTAACATTACTCCATAAAATTGGTGACAGCTTTGTTGCCCCCATTTACATGAAGTACTTTAACCTATATAACTGGTGTAATGTTACACTAATATTTAATACTACACAATTAATATATGTTTAAATTACACCATTATACAAGTGAAAAAAAGTATTAATTCGTAAAATTGGAGGCAGTAGCTGCCACCAATTTTATGGAGTAATGTTACACATTTTTTTTTTTTTTCAGTGAACTTCCTATAGTGTGGCTGTGATGTCCTTAACGTTGTTACACGACATTACGAAGTTACACATACTTACACGACACACATAGAACATTGGCGCAGTTGTAATGTCAATCTGTCCATTTTTTGGCTTATTTTTTTCATGTCGTTAATTTTAAATAATTATTTTAAATAAAATAAAATTTAATTTTTAACACGCAGTTGCTCATTGTATAATAATGGAGATAAATGTTTGTCTTGTCTTTCTCTGTGGTGTGCGTCTGCGCATTTGATTGCGCTGTTCTCTCTAAGAGACCGCTGTGCGCAGAGCTGTAATATTTTGCAGTTAGGTACTTATCTGTCACAAATTATGCACATTGAAGAAAGTTTTGGATATTTTTATAAAGTTTTTAAAATTTAATTTTCTACGCAATTTTTAAAGTTTTTTTGCGTTCCATGGCTACTTTTCGCCATTAATAAAAGGTTTCAATCTTTTAGCACAATATGGTAATTTCATCCTCTTTTGAATATGGTTTATTGCGAATTCGTAGAGCAATTTTTGAATTTTTTGCAAATTGTTTATTTGATTTTTAGAATTTTTTTCATTTTGCAGCGATATTTTTGTATTCATCAAAATGAAAGCAGTTTTAATATTTAAGTCCTATAAAGTAAATTTTATTCTCTGTAACATTTTCACACTTTTTTCATGCGATTTATATATATATATCTTTATATATAAAAATTTTCTGTGCGTGTGTATGTAACTTAAATCCTCCTAAAACACTGGACCGATTTTAATGAAATTTTGTGTGTGCGTTCCAGTGGATTCGAGAATGGTTTAGATTCGCATTTCATCGAAATTGATTCAGTACTTTTTTAGTAATTAGGCAAAAACTAATAGTTAGTGATTTTTCGCTTTCACCCCTAAGGAGGGTAAAAAAAAAGAACGAACTTAAAAAAAATTCCTTTAAAATCGGCTTTTGTAGATATTTTTCAACTGATAACTTATTTTAGTGTATTTTTTGATGCTGAATCGAATAGTACTAAGCAAATTCGTTTAAATCCAGTAGTTCGTGAGATAATTCACATTTTTCTAATTTGGCGATGTCTTCGGCGCAAAAACCTGAAATTTTCAATGCTTATCTATATATATAATCTTTATATATAAAAATCTTCTGTGCGTGTGTATGTAACTGAACTCCTAAACGACTGGACCGATTTTAATGAAATTTTGTGTGTGCGTTCCAGTGGATTCGAGAATGGTTTAGATTCACATTTCATCGAAATTGATTCAGTACTTTTTTAGTAATTAGGCAAAAACTAATAGTTAGTGATTTTTCGCTTTCACCCCTAAGGAGGGTAAAAAAAAGAACGAACTTAAAAAAATTCCTTTAAAATCGTAGATATTTTTCAACTGATAACATATTTTAGTGCATTTTGTCATTCTGAATCGAATGGTACTAAGCAAATTCGTTTAAATCCAGTAGTTCGTAAGATAATTCACATTTTCCTAATTTGGCGATTTCTTCGGCACAAAAACCTGAAATTTTCAATCCTTACCTATATATATAAAAGAAAGTCAGGATTTCGTTTTAATCACAGCACAAAAAATTCTACCGAACCAAAAATCTTGAAAATTGGGGTAAAAATACTTCTTATAACATCGAGTGCCGCTAAAAAGAGATTTTCGAAAATTCCACCCCTAAAAGGAGTAGAAAAAAGAGCGAACTTTTAAAAAATTCCTTAAAAATCGGCTTTTGTATTTATTTTTCAACTGATAACATATTTTAGTGCATTTTTTCATCCTGAATCGAATGGTACTAAGAAAATTCGTTTAAATCCAGTAGTTCGTGAGATAATTCACATTTTCCTAATTTGGCGATGTCTTTCGCGCAAAAACTTGAAATTTTGAATCCTTATCTTTATATATATAAATCTTCTGTGCGTGTGTATGTCACTGAACTCCTCCTAAACGACTGGACCAATTTTAATGGAATTTTGTGTGTGTGTTCCAGTGGATTCGAGAATGGTTTAGATTCACATTTTATCGAAATTGATTCAGTACTTTTTAGTAACTAGGCAAAAACTAATAGTTAGTGATTTTTCGCTAATTAAAAGTGTTGAATAAGTTCGATAAATAGAGTGCGGACGGAATGCCCGAGCGGTCTAAGGCGCCAGATATAAGCTCTGCTTCTCGAAGAAAGAGATCGCGTGTTCGAACCCCGCTCCTGTCAAACGTGTATGCTTTACAGTAATATAGCCTGTATTATAATTTTGATTAACTAACTTCAGAAAATCGTTAACTTTTAACAAAAAAGAGAAAAATATACTTTTTTATCAAAAATTGAACCGACTTCAAAAAATACTGAAGAGTGAAAAATAATTTCCTTACATAATTGAAATAAGAAATTAAATTAAGAGCGTAGTGTTTATCGTGCGTATTACTATATTTAAGTACATTTATTTTATTTTCTGGTGTCGGTGCCAGGAAGGACAACGTCTGTCGGGTCCGCTAGTATATATACCGTAATTTCGGGTGTATAAGCCGCAGATCAAACAATTCTTTTTCGACCCAGATTTTTTTAAGAAACAAATATGACTAGTTAGATCGCCGTAAATATTTGTCTTCAATCACTAAATAAGTTTTCTGGGTCCAAAAAGAATTGTTTGGTCCGCGGCTTATACACCCGAAATTACGGTATATTATTTTTATTTATTTATTTATTGTGTTTGTTTTTTTATTAGTTTAAACTCTTTTTTTTTCTTGAAACGAAAAAAAAATCTATGTTAACTCTTGCTATTGCCTTGAACAAATTTAAATTGGAAATATGCCGAATAGAGCCAATGACAACATTAACGACAATGCTGAAAACTTTCAATTTAATTTGAGTCCAAATAAAAATTCTCAATACTTCAAAGCCCATTAATTTCTAGGCATAACCCGCATCTCGTAGTGAAGTATGGTGCATTTGTCTTAATTTAACATAGAATTACAATGATCCTTAAAAAAAAAAATGAAACCGACTTTTGAAGTAGTTTAATTATTGCAGAACTTGAATTATTGTTGCAATTAACGATAAATGTTTGATCGCATCTAAATGGCATTGCCTGCAAAAGTTATATTAAAGCTTAGGTTATAGTATAGCCCTCATTTTCTTTACTTAGTTGTAGGAATTCCTAGTGGCTAAGTTTCACTGCCCTTAGCAGCGATGGGCTTAATTGCATTCGCTTTCATAAATTATTAATACGGGGATCAGATATAACAGGGATCCGTTAATAGATAAAGGACATATATATATAGTCAATTATTTGATTATGAGCCTTAATAGTTAAGTAGTGATTATTAGAGGTCTGCACGGGCCGGAATTTCCAGGCCCGGGCCCGGCCCGTAGGAAGGTTATTTCGGCCCGGCCCGTACAAAAATCAACGAAAACAGGCCCGGCCCGGCCCGTTTTGGCCCGTTACAATTTCTACGATTTCTAAAAAATTCAGATTTTTATCATGTAACTAAGATTCTTTTAAAGAATACTGCATATATATCTATTGAATGATTTTACAGTATATTTTACAGCAAATACACATTAACTACATTAATGATTACTTAGATTCTTAGGCTTTCAACATTCGAATAAAGATTCATTAAAAAATTAATATGGCTTAGAATAAAAGAAAAAAAAAAAGAAATCTAAAAACATCGTTAATATTGAAGCTGTTTAATAAAAGAAGATTTATAAATATATTTCTATATCATTTTATTATAGATTTCAAATCCAAGTTCATTCTTTAATTCAAAGAAGCTCCTTTCTGATACATTTCTAAATTCGTTTTTTTTTTTTTTTTTTTTTTTTTTTTTTCTCAGAAACGCATAAGATTAGCAGATATCTTTATTCAGAAACTGTATAATTGAATGGCGTTATCCATTTTTTGATACAAGCAATTTAAGAATACTGCAAACAAATAAAATACTGTCATAATTAGCGTTTTGAATAGAATTTCCGGAAGCAATAGCAAAGGAAGGGACAAAAACCTGCAATCATTTGAGAAACTATTATATCACAACAAGGTTATACAAGTATTTTATTTACCAGAAATGAAAAACGCTATTCGATTCCAAATCCCTTCAATAGTTAGGCTTATCACTTTTATACTTTTACAATTTAAATTTAATCAGAAAATGTGTCAAACTTTCGCATTATTGAGAAATTAATTTAAAAATCATCAAGAAGTATATATCCGAAGACTAAGCTAACATAAGTTCTTTATCGCTGTTAATAATTTTACAAATCATGTTTTCTGCCAATAATTAAGTCTAGTACCGGTCCGGCCAGTCTATATGTAGAAAAATAATGCAAGCTGATCTCGGAAAGGCATGAGTCAGCTAAAAAAATACTAAAACGGGTTACACATAATGTAATTCTCCGATGCCGACACACTGTGCATTTTTATATTGATGCTGTCAAACTAGTATGGCCACATTTATACTTATTCTCGTTAAAACCATTTTCGTTGAAAATTGGTCATATTTTATCGTTTCTGCTTATATCTTCAGAACGGGCCGGCAGGCCCGAAAATTTTTTTTATCGGTCTGGCCCGTTCAATTTTTTTGCCGGCCCGGCCCGTTAGAAAATTGGAAACGATTCCGCCGGCCCGGGCCCGTGCAGACCTCTAGTGATTATATATCAATTTTATTTCTTTACGAAGCACATATATTAATGCACAATATTTGTAAGAATGTATGGTATTATCGATAAACACACGCACACACACACACATATATATATTAAGTATCATATATGAACTTATTTTTTTTCGGTTTGTCTAAAATTCTGTTTATTCGACGTATCAAGAATGAAATACTATATGAATATCTAGAGTAATATCAAGTGTACTACTCACCGCATCAAGTTCTATTCCGAGCATGTCTCCACCAAACAGATCTGGATTTTGCATGGGCAGATCATCGAGGTCCACTATAAAAAGAGAAGAAAAGAACGTTTTAAGAAAGTGGAAGAGAAACCACTTCACAAAGTTGTTTCGTAACTCATTGCAATGGTATTTATTTCTTGCATTATAGTTACCAAGGAAGCTTCGGGACAAAATTTTATTGTTGTTGATATTCAATTTAAATCTTTTTCTGATGCTATTGTGGCATTGATGCCGTCTTTTAAAGGAATCAAGATTCGCATGGATTTTTGAGCTTTGTGTGTGAACATATCCTGATTCTAACATCTGATATGTGATTAAGTCTCATGTTCTATCATTCCTTTAATTTTGTGCCAGAATCTCCTGAAATCCGATTTTCATAGTTGCTTCTAGTGATGATATTTTAATTAGATTTCTGTAGTCTTCTAATAGTATAAATAAAGTGATAGAAAAAATGCAGTGAACTTTGTAGCATCTCTTCCCTGAGTAAAAAATCAAGACTAAGTTCGAGCTTACAATAAGCCGTCTACACATGTGCCTATAATCACTGACATTCTGTTTTGACTGAATTTTGAATAAGATTCTTCAGCTGAGTGAGAGTTTGTCTATGTAGTAAGGTGTTAAATATACCCTGATTCTAATATCTGATATGTGATTGAGTCTCATATTCTGTCATCCCTTTAATTTTGCGGTTTTGTTTGTTTTTATGAATCCACGCAGTTCCCTTCATTTAGTAACATTGCAGTATTTTTTCTAGTGATATAGTGTTCTTTCAAAGTTATTCGTGAAAATTTCGTGGTGAGCCGAGTTGAACTGCTATTATAGGTTCTGTAATACCAGCCACATAGCGATTTTGTTTACGGTTAGTATTTAGTGAATTTCACCGGATTAGCATTCTTCCTCTGGTGCTTGAGCTTTTAATTTGGTCATCGTTAATTTAGCTGTCTGTGCCACTGCAAAATTCGTTTATTATTGAGTTTAAATTAAACTGTTTTTAACTTTCTGTCTTGTGGCTACTTTCTTTCCTGAAGAATCCGAAGAATTCGCCTCACTGTAATTCAACAATTCTCGCGGAACACGTAAACCAATGATCAATTTCTAACGAATACTAAAATTATGATGATAAAACATCATGAAATTAACATATATCGGAGCCGATAGCGTTACCCCTTTCCGACGGGAGCTTTTTACAAAGTTTTTAATATTTTGTCTCGGGTTTTTAAAATTTGTACCTTTTTAAATCGAGAAAATGCTCCGATTAAATATGGCAAATTTTACAAATAAAATTTTACTGGTGGGGATAAACAAGGATTTTGAGCACTTTCTACGGCACGTATATAGTCAATTCGTAACAAGGTGTTAAGTATACTTAAAAGTACCTTGCCATTTCTCACAATTATTTTAAACCTGTGATTGTGAAACTTTTCACACCACCATAGAATTAAACCTGTGGTCAAACTTCAAATGTACACTAAAATTATAATGATAAAACATTATAAAAAGAATTTCGATCCAGGATAACAGCCTTATAAAAACTTTTAAAAATATTCTACCCATAGATTACTTTAAACTTGTAATACTAATCCTTTTGATCTCAAGATATACTTAAACACATGGACACATTTCTATGGGATCACATTTCTCGTTTTTTATGCGTTTAACTTATGTAAATTTCTGTATCGCATTTTATAAATAGTTCACATTTTCTTCAAATTTGTTGTTTCTACATTTATTCATTTGCAAATTACACGCAAAAAGCCTGTTCCCTAATTTTTGGAGGCTATCGCAAACAATGCGAAATCGAAGCTATAAAAACTACCCGAAAATATAGACATCGTCGTTTTACTTTAAACGTGTGAAAAATAATTTAAATATCTTACAAAAAAATGAAGCTTCAAAACATTTCACATAAAAACTTAATACAAACTTTATTCCAGAATAACTCTACTACTTCTTTATTATTTCTCGTGATCATCTGTGAAAAATAAAACTATGACCATGGAGTCACTATGAGAGTGTGGACACCAAAGTAATTACAAATATTAATCGAATTCGCAACATTCTCCCACCTTGAGTTTTCGACAGATAAACTCAACAATGGGTACAATCAAATATAAAATAAAATATGACTAATACTCACATTACGGTGATTAGATACAATTCTTACAATATTACTTTTCTCAAAATAAGTAAATAAACATTTTCTTCTGCAAAATTCAAATAAAATTAAACATATTATTACAAATTCAAATTAACACTATGAAATATACTAAAAAATAAGAATAAAGTTTTTTGTTGAAACAATATTTAGAGTTAATAACGTTTTGGGACAGTCACTATTCTGCCACTTCTCGTTCTTAATACTGGATCACTAAAAAGTTCTTTTGGAATCTCTAAATTGTACAGTTTTTGGACAGGTCGCAAAAGTTCACCATTTTCAGTTTTTAATCGTGCAACTCTTGGGTGGCCATCTTTACCAGAAATAAGTTCTTGCACTCGGGCTAAAGCCCAATAGGCACGTTTTTTATCAGACTCTACGAGTACGACATCACCAACGGTCAGTTGCTTGACCTTCTTTTACAAAGAACTTTGTTGACGCAATTGTCCTAAATATTCAATACGAAATCGCTTACGTAAGTGTTCTCGAACATGTTGCCTATACTTAATTCTTTTATTTAATTCTTGCGCGTCAATTGCATCAAAATCTCTCACATCTGAAGATCTTATGTCCTGTAAAAACATTGATGGTGTTAACGGTGCTAGATCGTTCACATCTTCAGTAACATAAGTTAGAGGTCTAGCATTCACAACTTGTTCACAATCACAGAGAATTGTGAGCAGTTCTTCGTAGGATAATGAAGCTCTACCTAGAACTTTTCTCAGGATGCGTTTCACCATTTGTATCAATCGCTCCCACCAGGCAGCGGTAGGAAGGTTAAATTTCCGGCGAATCTTTTGGGCACTAAATCTTCTGCATCCTACACATTTCTTTACTACAGCTCGAAAAGTTTTCCTAACTTTTAGGATCCAGTAGTCTTCTTGTAACGATGTCATCATAAGAGCCACTCCTGCATGCAAAAGCTCTTGGTGTTTCCAGGAGATCAGGAGGTGAACTACAGGATTGTCAGAAGGAAAAAGAACAGGGTATTTAAAATTGAAAGCATCTTCTCTATAAATAACTTGCGTTTTCACTCTTATAATACCATCTTCATCTAGGATTGATCTTAAGCTACGTATCTTCTGATTATTCTTCTCGTTGAATCTGTATTTCTGAATCAAAATTATCAATTTTCTTTCGGCTTGTTCTAATTCCAAACACGTAAGTTCAGAAACTTCTTTTGAATTAGGATTTCTTAAATTGTTTAAGAATCTTAAAATCCAGGTGATCAATCTTATAATTTTCTTGAAAGATGAAAACCGTCGATAATACCAATCACTAGATTCTGTGTTCTTGTTCATTGCTGAAATGACACTTTTCCGTTTTTCAGAGTTAATAATTTCTTCATCGGGAATTTCGACACTTTGAGGCCAAGTATATTCAGGTTGAGCCAACCAATCCGGTCCCTCCCACCATCTTAGTTCTAAAAATTGTTCAATCGAACAACCTCTGGAAGGGATATCTGCCGGATTAAATTTTCCTGCAATGTGTCGCCATTGGTTCTTTTGAGTTAAGGATGTGATTTCTTCTACGCGATTCCAAACGAATGTTCCCCATCTTTCGTCTCGCTTTATCCAGCTTAAAGCTGTAGTTGAGTCACACCATTAAAATATCTTTAAATTTGGAATTCGTAGATCAGATATAACTCGACTTCCCAACCTGGCTCCAATGCAGCATGCTAAAAGCTCCAACCAGGGTATCGTTATGTTCTTAAGGGAAGCTACTCTTGCACGTGACTGTACGAAAGTTACCAGGATTTTATCTTTTCTCTTTACTCTTAGAAAAATGCAAGTAGCATACGCATGTTTGCTTCCATCACAAAATATGTGAAGGCCTACATCATTACTTTCATAATTCTCAAAATACATCCATCGCTGCAATTTGATGTCAGAAATCATCTTCAATCCTTGCACCCATTTTAAAAATTGTTTAGCCAAATTAGTTGGGAGTAATTCATCCCACTTAATTTTTAACTTCCAGCATTCTTGTAGAATAAGTTTAGGGAGCAAAGTCACAGGAGAGGTAAATCCAAGAGGATCAAACACTTTCTGTGCGAATGAAAGTACAGCTCGTTTTGTGGGAATAATTTGTTTTTCCTCAATAGAACCGATTTTGCAAGATAGGGTATCGTTTTCCAGATCCCAGTTTAAACCTAATACTGGTGTTACATTAGCTGTTGAATTTTCAGAAATAATTTGAATGGGATAATTTGACAACCATCCCCTGAGATTAAATTTTGCAGAGAATAGTAACGTTTGGGATTCAAATATAAACTTATTTAATTCTTCAACTGTGTTGAAACGGCAAACAGAATTATCTACATATAACGATTCATTCAAAATTTCTACTGTAGAAGCAAGATTTTCAGTCGCACTTTCTAAATGATGTCTCAAAGTAGCCGCTAATAAAAAGGGGCTACAATTGATTCCAAAAACAACACGTTTATGTCTATAAATTATGCCATTTTCCCATATAAATCTCAGATAGTCTCTATCCTCTACTCTAATACCAAAAGGAATTCCAAAAGGTTAACCATAATCTTCCATTGCCATCAAACGGCTGTAAACTTATTTCTGGTAAGCGAAGTGGTCGGGACAGCGTTCTTTCAACATCTGTATAATTCTGCGATCGGAGTTGTTCTTCGATAGGTTTCACCAAAAATGTCTTTACTTTTTGCTTTATAGCAATAAATTTTTCTGTATACTCCTCGCATGCTTCAAATTCTTTAGAATAATCTTTTTCTACAACTTTCTCTGTCAACATAAAATTCAAAATTTCTTTATCTACAGCTCGCAATCTTGTGCTTTTATCTTCCAGCTGACACATTAAATTCTCTATTAAATTAGCATCTGGAGTTGTGTCGTTTAAAACTTCATTTAAAGCATTATAAGTTTTCGTAAATCCAGCTCTAAGAGGAGTTCTTTTGATTTTCAAAGCATCCATTTTTTTTCAATGACAACTTCTGTTAACAAATAAAAAACAGTTACTTTTCACACGTCCCTGTTCGGGCGCCACATATCGCAAACAATGCGAAATCGAAGCTATAAAATCTACCCGAAAATATAGACATCGTCGTTTTACTTTAAACGTGTGAAAAATAATTTAAATATCTTACAAAAAAAAATGAAGCTTTGATTGTATTAAGTTTTTATGATATCCATTTCACATAAAAACTTAATACAAACTTTATTCCAGAATAATTCTACTACTTCTTTTTCATTTCTCGTGATCATCTGTAAAAAATAAAACTATGACCATGGAGTCACTATGAGAGTGTGGACACCAAAGTAATTACAAATATTAATCGAATTCGCGACAGAGGCCAGTGTATTTTCAAGATTTTCTTTATAAGCTTATATTTTTCTTTTGCTTTAAAATTTTCTATTTTGATACACATTTTACCACAAAATTGTGATTTTAGAATTAACACATTCGTTGCCAATCACTTGACAGCGCGTGATATAACGCCAAAGTTAAGGGACTATTCACGCGTCAGCGCATGATGTGGGGTGATGTCCAATAGCCAGTCACGCGCTAGCGCGGGAAAATCTTTCGCTGATTCTTTGTTTTAAAAAGTAAATCAGCATCTGGGAGAAATCCACTTCTACAGTGCGGCATTAACTATCATCACTTATTCACGTAAGCGGCAGCGAACGTGTTAACTAAATAAAGTTATGAAATTAATATTGATGATAAAGTTTAAATAATAAAGTTTAAAAATAAAAATTATATCAATTAATTAATGATTTGATTTTTTTTAAATGCATATTAAAAAAGAAATTTGGGCACATTTAAGTGCAGTAGGATGTGGAAAATGACAACAGTTTGACAATGTAACAACAGATTCAATGGTAATAAAAATCCTTCGTTTTTTAAAAGAAAAATTATTTTGTCATATTTGTTTTGTGATATTTTAAAAATGAAACAGAATACAAATTATAATATTTAAAAAAAATTCTTTAGTTCACGCTTTCTACTAAGCATAAATTAAAGCAGTACGTTAAATTAAAGTATTGTAACGAAATGCTTTTGGAAAAACATAAATTGCAGTCAGAGACATAGATACGGTTTTTAAGATAAACACTGATTGTTAAGAGAAGAGTGTCTAAAAAAACAATTATGGAAGCCGCTGTCAAGTTTTTTTTTTCCTTTTTTAATTATTTCCAACATAGTTGAAAAGTGTTTATGAATATGGTTTGTCTGTCCATGTTTTAATTCGCGTACGCATAAATATAGTCCGAATGCCGTGAAATGGAAATATGTTACTCGAGTTTACTACTGTGGCATGTTCAATATTGAAAATGAAGTGTTTAACATTTTGAGTTCATTTACAGGTCTGCTCAAAAGAATTCCGTTACATTACGCTCTATAAAGAAAAATTGCTTGCCGTATTTTTAATAACATTCCAGCAATTTAAATTTCCTCAAATTGATTCACTTGTATACTGCAAGATTTTTATTATAGAATAGGGTGTGTATAATGTTTATCGTTTATTTTCAGAACAGAAACACACAAAGAAATTTGGCTAGAAGAAAATGAGCAAAAGTTGATTTATTGAAGTCTATAACGATAATTGGTGAAAATGCGTTTCCAGTTGTGATATGAGTTTTTAAATTCAACAACTTTTAAATCTACTATTTAATTTACCGTATATGTATAAATTCTATAGATCATATACAGGGTCGCACAAAATTTTTCAACAACATCTGTTTACTGGTTGAAATAACAAACTGTAAATTTCCAACTGTGTTATGCATTTAAATGAACCAGCATTTAGCATGCTACATAGTATATGCATACATATCTGTAGATCATACACAGGGCTGCAATAAAAATCGTATATTTGGACGGCAATTCATGGTTATGGCAGATATCGGGTTTTCAAATGCGTTATTCATTTTCCAAGTGCGTTTTCATTTAGACGTACTCTTTCACCTTGTACGCCGTGATGTTTCGTTATAATATTCAAAATGTTTAGGAAAATATTTCATAATCTATGCTGTACACATAATTTTTCGTTTTTGTTTTTATTTTTGTCCCGTTATTTTTGACAGTGCACTTGAAAAAACTAGTTAGAATATGGATTTTGAAATGATTTTATTTCGTATTTATTCCAGAAAATGAATGTTATTGTGATGTGCGTTTCATGAAATAATTTTTTAAGAAAAAAGAAATCCCTCACCTTGTGAGTTACCATCTTTCTGAAGATATCTGGACGATACCACGCCCACGAGAGCAACGATCATGATGGAAGAAATCATTTTTGTTGAAAATAAGAAATTTATGAATATTAATGAGATATATGTTGTTATATAGTGTCGGTTTTTTTTATCGGGCAGAAGGCGGGAAAATGATCACCTGTCCAGTCTGTAGACTAAAGATTAGCTTCCGTCGTCTGTGTTATTTGCCAAAAAATGCAATATTGAGTATTCGATAAAAAGATAAAATTTTATCAGATTGCAAAATTATTTAGAAACATTGTTTACACTTTTAGCTAGATTTCATATGAAATATTACCTATTGCGATCTCCTGTATGTTGGAATTTTTGAAATTTTTTTGCAGATCTACACCGATCATGACCTCTAAACCCCAAAAATACCACCAATAGAAAAAATATAGATCTATCTATCTGTCTATATCACTTTTTTTATGGACGCGATAACTTCCATAACTCTGCTTATATCTCTTCCAATCGGATAAATGAAATCAAGAGGCATAAAATCTCGGTCAAGTTCGTTAGTGGGCAAAATCGGATCAAGGGGTGGAAATATAGTGGGTTTTTGTGAAAACCGAAAAAACTCCATAATTTCTTCATGAAAATAGATATCGAATCAGTTAAAAGTTTTTATTACTTCTAAAAAACAGGCCGAAAATTTGGACATGGCAGACTTTTGGTAAAATTAAAAATGGGCTCAAGGGGCGAAAAAAATAGGGTTTTAGGCAGACAAAAATTCATAACTTCGTCAACTCTTAAGATATCAAATCCAATTAAATTTATTATAAATCTTCTTTGTTTTATCTAAAACTTTTTAGCTGACAAGTTTTTGATAAAATCAACTCTTACCGAAATAATAATAATAATAAATAAATAAAAATAAAAGCGAAAACAAAAAGGAACATTATTGAATTACAATGGAGATCTATGGGAATTTGGCGAAATACTGTAAATAACGCCAAGTTGGCGTGACTTTTAACAAGTAACTTTAGTCGCCAAATTGGCGACAAACCTGGCGATATTTGGGAGACAGAAAAGGGTTTCTCCAACGGTAACTCCCCCTTCCCTCCGCGCTTTCGAGGTATCTCCGCAGAAATATAAATAAACTTAAAATAATTAGAAATATGAAAAAATAATATTCAAATAACAGATTGCTTTTTTTCTGACTCATTTTTAAATTCATTTTTGCTTTCAAACGCATACAAATTGGCAGTTTCTCTTTTTATATAATGTGCCATATTGGTAAATTTTTCTCATAAATGCAAAATATATTTTTAAAAGAATGCTGACAAATAGGGCATTTAGAACCAAATTTCACTTAAAAAAATTCTGATAAAACCAGATCTTACAAAAAAAATGAAATAAAAAACTCTTCAAAAGCGGTCAAGTAAAGTTATTAAACTGAGTTTATCTCTAATCATATTTTACTTTTTGTTCGTGAAATTAGCCCTTAACTTCAAAATCTACCTGCCCTTGTAGGCTGAGCCGACAGGGAATTTTTTTTATCAAGCACTACCTTCTGTCAATAAGAATGAAATATTTTCAAATATTACATGAAACAAAACTGCTCAAAATATTAAAAAAAAAAACATTGGTGAGTACCGTTATTATAGGTCGGAAACTATTGCAAAATTATATAGGGTGTATACAAGGACTCTTTAGAGTTTTAAACTTTTATTAGCACGTCAAGAAACAAATCTTCGATGTCTACCTCTTCATCGAAAATGTATATATTTATATATGTTTCTTCATTTAAATAACAGGTAAGAATAATTAAATATATTTCTTACCTTGCTCGGTAGCGCTGGAAACCGCCTGTTGTATTCCATGATTCTGGGACACTTAATCCTCGTTGAAAATACGATATATATTCAGAATCATCTTCTCACCTATCTAAAACGGTAACAAAATAGTTAAATTAAAAGACTATATCGTGTGAGAGATGTGTAAATTAAATATTGTTTCATTGCGATTTATATCCATTTAATTTTTCTCGATTATAAACATTGAGAAGAGAGAACATCAATCTGTTCTTCTCTCTCTGCTGGAATACATGAAGCAAACTAATAATGAAAAGTCTTAAAACAGTTCTAAAGTTCGTTTGTAACGCGGAAGTTGACTCGTGTAAATGTAGAAAAAGGGCTTGCCAAAACCGCAGACCAGATGTTGCTATGTAGAAGTGCACTTTCTCCTTTAAAAGATCTATTTCCTGAATACAGGGAATAAAACACTAATTGTTCTTGATTAGAAAGTTGAAATAAAAAACACTTAAGGGATTAGTCCTTGTTGCATATCTCGTAACACCCCCCCCCCCCTTGATCCCTGAAGTGATAATTTATATATTTAATACCGATTTACGATGAAAAACAAATTTGGGCTTGGGGAGTGGTTTAGTCAACAGATCTGCTGTCATAATTTCAGATTTCACATACTGTAATTTAATTATTTTTTGTTCCACGAGATGTCGTAAAAGATGACACCGCAGATCAATATGCTTGCTTTTGTTATGAAATTTGTCAGTTGAAGCAAGCTTAATGGCAGATTGGTTGTCATCCATCAATGTGATTGGGCATTTTTGTTGAAGATCCAGATCGTTCAACAAACTAATTATCCACTGGATTTCTTGTGCTGCACTGGCGGCAGATATATATTCTTCCTCTGCAGATGACATTGCTGGGCAAGATTACCTTTTTGATTGCCAGTAAATTGGGTTTGTTCCTAAAATAAATAAATTCCCAGACACGGATTTTCTGTCATATGGATCGTTCGCCCAATCTGAGTCGGCATATGCCCTCAAGACAAGTTCCTCAAAGTTCGTATATGTTAACTTTAGATCGATAGTCGTTTTTAAATATCTAATTGTTCTCTTTACCGCTTCCCAGTCTTTTACTCTGGGATGTTCAATTCTACGACATAGTATGTTTACGGCTGCGCAAATATCAGGCCTGGAAACGGTTGAGATGTAAAGTAGTGCGCCAACCGCCTGTCTATAGTTTATATTATCCGGTAAGAGTTTTTCATCATCGTTCAATTTAACATAACCCGGTTCCATAGGTGTATCGGTTGGTTTAGAATTTTCCAAACCAAATTTGATTATCAGCTCATGAATTTTGTTTGTCTGATCTAGGGTCATTGTTTTTTGGTCTGGCCGATTAATATTTATACCTAAATAATATTTAGCATCACTTAAGTCCATCACAGGGTATTATTTCCTTAATTGTGATATTAGTTTAACAAAGTTTTGATCTTCCCCTGCAATGAGGAGATCATCGACATAGACAATTAAATAAATTGTTTCGTTATCTATGGTTCTCTTGTACAGGCATTTGTCAATTAAGCTTTGGTTGAACCCTAACTTTAATAGCGCGTCATGTATTTTGATGTTCCGAGCTCTCGCTGCCTGCTTTAACCCGTAAATTGCCTTTTTGAGTTTGCAAAACTTGTGTTCGGATCCGGGGACTTCATACCCTTCAGGCTGACGCATGTAAACTTCCTCCTTTAATTCCTCATGTAAGAAAGCAGTTTATCAATGTGTCTAAGATTTAAATTTTTATATAAGGCCATTGCTAAGAAAATTCTTCGGGTTGAATGAGACGCAACAGGTGCGAAAGTCTCATCAACATCAACCCCAAACTTCTGTGAGAAACCCTTATCTACTAACCTCGCCTTGTATTTTTCTATTTGATCCTGACTGATATATTTTGACTTAAAAGCCCATTTGCTACAAATGCCCATTTGTTACCTTTTGTCCCTGGTGGAACCTTTACTAATTCCCAAGTACAGTTTTCTTTGAGTGGATTTATCTCGTCTAACGTAGCATTTATCCATTTTTGCCTTTCTATTGGATTCTCTATTTTCAATACATCATCCCAGCACTTTGGATCTTTATTTTAAACATCATTTATTAAAAATCAAATCTGTCAGGGGGAACCCCCTGTTTGTTCTGTTGGACCTACGTGGTAGGTTAAGTGGTGAGTCTGGTGTATTATTATTCGCATCCTGATTATGAATATCATTATCAGTACAACCCTTTTTATTTTCAATTAATTGCATTGTTGGTTGCACGTTTTTATCGTTTAGTGTGTCATTGTTTTCATTTGACACATTATCTTTAATTAAGTCATTATTTTTATCCTCTAAAAGTTTTACTGCCCGACTTATAACAAATTTCCTTCCGTCCGTGCAAATCCTATATCCCTTACTTCCATTGTCGTATCCGACAAATATGCCCTCTTGTACGGTATCATCCAACTTTCCCCTATGAGATTTTTGAATATATGCATATGCGCGGCAACCAAAAGTTTTAATGTTAGACATATCTGGTTTACGACCAGTCCACATTTCATATGGAGTCCGATCGCAAGACGAAGTTGGGAGCCTGTTTTGAATGTACGTTGCAGTACAGATGGCTTCCCCCCAGAACGAATTAGGCAAACCGCTTTCCTAAAGAAGACAGTGTCCCATCTCCACTAAAGTGCGGTTTTTCCGTTCCGCAACCCCATTTTGTGGTGAGGAGTACGGTACGGTGAATTGATGATCAATTCCCTCATTTTTTAGATAATTTTCAAATTATTTCCCCGAGTACTCTCCTCCGTTATCGGAGCGTATTGCCTGCACCTTTCTGCCAAATTTGTTGGTAGTCATCGCTATATATTCTCTAAATTTTGAAAATACTTCATCTTTACTTCTTAATAGATATACCACAGTAAAGAGACTAAAATCATCAATAAAAGTTAGAAAGTAATATTTCCCCTAAACCGTAGCTTTTTGCATTGGGCCGCAAAGATCACTATCAGCTCGATCGTTTTCATAGCTCTAAAACTAGCGGGATAAGGGTTATTTGTGAATTTTGATGCAATGCAAACTTCACAATCATTACTGTGTTTACAATTATCAATTTGAATCCCTAATGCCATATCTTTATCAACTAATTCCTTTGTGTGATTAACATTTCTGTGACCCAATCTTACATGCCATTTATGCAGGCAGTTTTTCTTTTCACAGTGATGTGTCATATTTACATTTTGTATTGAATCAGGTTTCACCTTACTCTCATATAAGTTGTTATTTACATAACCCTCAAGATATTATATGCCATCATAAGTAATTTTGCAAGATTTATTTTTAAATGTAGCTACGCAACCATTCTCACTTGCTTGTTTTATGAAATTAAATTGGTCTCTATTTCTGGCACGTATAAAACATTTTTTAAATGTAATGGTTTTACTCGTATTATCTGACATTACAGTATTTAATTTTACAGATCCATAACCATCAGAATGTAATTCTTGACCGTTCGCAATAGTGACATTAGATGTAGCATAATTAAAATCATGAAAATTACTTTTATCATTATAAATGTGCGTTGAAGACCCTGAATCGACAACCCATAAATCTTTGGAGCTAGTACCAACGAAAAATGTTAAGTTTTTATCCGCATGTCTTTCCTTATTGAAATTTTTAGTTTTAGAAGCATTCGCGCCTACGTTGTCTTGGGAGTATACAGCCGACCTATTAGGCGTACTAAAATTTTTATTTACGAAATTGTTCTGTCTGGGTGTTTTATTTTTATGCTGTAGTTTCCAGCATTGTTCAATGTCATGTGAATTTTTCTTGCAATATTTACAAAATTTGTTACTTTCTTGTTGCTGATTTTTCACAATTTTGAACGCAGAATGATGATCTGAATTTTCCCTATTGCACTTTCTTTTATTAAATTCGTCTATTAATTTTCCTCTGATAAAGTTTGGTGTGAGATCAATGTCATTTCTGACCTCCATAGCACAAATCAATGTGTCGTAGCTAGGTGGTTGGGAGCATAAAAGTAAAGCAGCAAGGTGTTGATCATCGATCGTTTCACCAATAGCGGTTAACTTATCGCGCAACTGATAAATGTTATTCAGATGTTCTATCATGTTACCGTTCTCAGGTAGTCTAGTTGAATACAATTTCCTCAGTAAATATAATTTGCTACATAAATGTGTGCGCTCATGCGCGTTTCTTAGCGCATTCCAAACTTCCCTGGCGGTTTCCAGGTTTTTTGTATGAACGATTTGATCGTCATCGGGACCGTTCAAGTATTACGTAAGCATATTTTTCGTCATTTCGTACCCCCTCCCCCCCTTGTAAGAAAATATAAGCAAATGCTAGACCCCCCCCCCCTTTGCTTATGTAAGATTTTATGACAGTTTATACATCAATACTTCTTGACTTATAAAAAGTTACCAATCAATTACATTATTAATCCTACAAATTTATATAGGCATATAGGGATTATGATATCAAAATATATAAAATCATTTTAATATATTGTTGCTAATTGCATTAAACAAACCACAGAATACAAAATGGTTTAAATATATTGTTATTTATCACTTTGAACAATAAAACAAGATATACAAGAAGTCTTAACTTACTTAGGCATCATAACTAAAATTTTTGCCATAAATCATACAAATGTTGGAGTTCAATTTGGTGTTCATATTTTAATCTGATGTCCAGAATCCTTGAACCCATGTTTCAACATTGTCTGTTATAAGGTTTTCACTGGAACAGTGGCCTGGGGTATTGCAGGTTTCCGGTCCTTGTTTGCTTGTTGAATTTGAACTGCAGTTGCTTCGTTGTTTAATGCTTACGTAAGAATTGTCGTGACTCCTCCCTCCCCCTTGTCAGAAAAAATAAGCAGACTCTGGACTCCCCCCTCCCCCTTTAGTGCTTGCGTAATACTTGAACGGTCCCATCGATTAACAAATTAATTATGGACTTAGCCTTTCTGTTTTTGTTAGTAAAACATCTGTTATGGGATTAGGAGGTTCGTTTATTATAACTTCAAAAAGATCCTCCTTTTGAAGGTAGTTTTCTACAGTAAACTTCTTAATATCATAATTACTAGAATTGAGTTTTTCTATTATGGCTTCTTTTAACAGACTCATTTTATATTTATGTAAATAAAACAATCGTATTTAGTAAATAGTTAATAATAAAAATATGAAAAATGAGTCACTTTAAGTGTGTATTATAATAATCATTAATCGCAGTTCAATCAGTTATTTTCTTTCTTTCACTTTTTAGAAAATTAGCGATAGTTCAGTCGCATAATCTCACCGGAAATGTATATATTTATACATGTTTCTTCATTTAAATAACAGGTAAGAATATTTAAATATATTTTTTACCTTGCTCGGTAGCGCTGGAAACCGCCTGTTGTATTCCACGATTCCGGGACATTTAATCCTCGTTAAAAATACGATATATATTCAGATTCAGAATCATCTTCTCACCTATCTAAAACGTTAACAAAATAGTTAAATTAAAACACTATATCGTGTGAGAGATGTGTAAATTAAATATTGTTTCATTGCGATTTATATCCATTTAATTTTTCTCGATTATAAACATTGAGAAGAAAGAACATCAATCTGTTCTTCTCTCTCTGCTGGAATACATGAAGTAAACTAGTAATGAAAAGAAGTTAAAGTCTTAAAACAGTTCTAAAGTTCGTTTGTAACGCGGAAGTTGACTCGGGTAAATGTAGAAAAAGGGCTTGCCAAAACCGCAGACCAGATTTGCTATGTAGAAGTACACTTTCTCCTTTAAAAGATTTATTTCTTGAATACAGGGAATAAACCACTAATTGTTCTTGATTAGAAAGTTCAAATAAAAAGCACTTTAGGGATTAGTCCTTGTTGCATATCTCGTAACATCTCTGATACTCTTTTTCGTCCAGTTTTGATTTATGCAATACTAGCAAACCTCACGGCTTTTCTCGCGTACAAGTTGAAATATGCCATTGATATTTGCATGCTTGATTTTTATTATAAGAAATTATACTTTTAGGAATAATTGAAAAATTAACATTTAAACCACAACTTGACAAAACTATATCATTGCACTGCATTAGACAGAAAATAGATTAATTAAAGAACAGCTAAAGCTAAATAAATGATAATTTAGAAAACATTTTGAAAGAACTTTTATGTTCAATCAATATGTTTTTTTCAGCCGCATGCTTTCATATCTCACTAGTAAAACAGAGAGAGAATAAAATTGCTTCAGAACCAAAACCACCTGCTGAAGTCCATATCAATTATATTGAAATTTTGAATTTTTTTAAACTAACTTCTTACTACGCATTTACATCTTAAAATGAATCATCTTGACGAATTCCAAACTTCTTTTCTAGCGTGTACCATCTCTCTAGGGCTAGTGGTACCAGAATAAAAAACCTATGTTGGAGCAGGAACTGCCACAATTATTTTGCCAACATTAATTTTAAAATCGATTAGATATTTCCTGTTGTTCCTTAGAAACGTCATTTAAAAAACTTCAAAGGCCTTTTTTAAAATGTGTTTGCTTCTGCCAAAATACTCTGACTTAACTGATCGGCTTAACATATAGCTTGTGTATATCCCTTGTAGGTCGCATTGTATAGCCTGTGTATATCCCTTGTATACTTCAAAAGTATTCTGTTACATTACGGACAATGGAAAAAAACCCGTTTTAAAAGCATTTTAATGATGTTACATTCTTCTGAACATAATAAAATTGACATGCATATCTTTATATATATAACTCTTCTGTGCGTGTGTATGTCACTGAACTCCTCCTAAACGACTGAACCGATTTTAATGAAATTTTTTGTGTGTGTTCCAGTGCATTCAAGAATGATTTAGATTCACATTTCATCGAAATTGATTCAGTACTTTTTTAGTATTTAGGCAAAAACTAATAAAGTTAGTGATTTTTCGCTAATTAAAAGTGTTGAATAAGTTCGCTGAATGGAGTTCGGACAGAATGGCTGAATGGTCTAAAGCGCCAGATTTAAGCTCTGGTTCTCGAAGAAAGAGGTAATGTGTTCGAACCCCACTCCTGACCAAGGGCGGCGCCAGAGGGGGGACCGGGGGGCATATGCCCCCCCGTCGGGCATACCTGCCCCCCCCCCCCCATCGGGGTCAAAATTCGATATCGTCGGGGAAAATATTTTGACTTTCGCCCTCGTCAAGTTGGGTCAACATATAAAGATTTTTTTTATTATATTAAACTCAGATTGATTAAACTAATTCTTTTGGATACGAGTCGGTTTCTGACTGAATTTTGATTCTTGCAGATTGAGTTCAAATAAACTCGATCTTTTCAAAAAAAAAAAAATCTTAAAATAAAAATCTATATAGATGACTACACAGGATGATACATGAATGACTCTGTATGTGTATATATATATAAAATTTTAAAAGATAAAATTTATACTTAGTTTTGTCGAGGCTGTCTTGGATGACTAGTAGAATGCTGCATCGGGTCGGACAAACTGAACCTGACACGACTCGCAATCTGGATCGGACCGGGTTGAGTAATCTTTTGTCGTTCTGGGTCGGATTCCAGTTCGGTTAATTGTTTCAGGTTCGGGTTTGGATGTTGACACTTATGGTTCTTGATTCAAGATCGATCTCTGAAAAGAATTTACAAAATTTATTTTAAATTGAAAAATATATGTTGAATGTTGATGAGTTTATATATTCTGATTTTTTAAAAGTCAAAACTGATACTGGAGATATAGTTGTAGATATAATTTTACATAATTGCATTACAGTATGGATATATTTTTTCATCAGTTACGGTTTGGATCTATTTGGGGCTGAAATGTTTCGGGTCAGATCGAAATGTGGAGATGTCGGGGTCAGATCGCATTTCGGGTAAATTCCTGCATCACCTTGAGAAATTAAACCCAACTCGACAGGCGATTTGAGTCGAATCTGGCTAAAGTTAATATTTTTTTCGGAGAGGTTCGGGTTGACTTCTATTTTTCAAGTTGGGTCAGATTTAATTGTTTTAGCGTAATGGGTTCGATTCTACCTCATTTCTTAAAAGTATAGCCGAAGTATATTTTAAAATGTAAGATTATATTATTTGAATGTCAATGAGTGCATAATTTTTCTACATAAAATATGTAATTGATATTGAAGATATTATTGTAGGTTATTTTTCCATTATTGCTTTACAAGATGGAATTTTCTTTTTCAATTTTCTCTTGTATTTCGAGTTGGGATTGAAATACTTTTAAGTCGAAAATTTTCGAGTTCGGGTCATCTACGTTTTTAATACTGGTTGAGGTTGAATGGATATAGAATTAACAAGTTCAGGTCAGGTATAACCCAATCCAAGGAGGACTCTATGCTCGCAAAATAATCCGTAAATTGAATTATTTTTTCCATTGATTATATTCCGTTAAAACTGAAAATTTTGCTTTCATGCGCTTTAATTTTGCTGTTTCGCCCCCTCCCCCCCCCCCGCAAAAAAAAAAAAAAAAAAAAAAAAAAAAAAATTGTAATTTAAGAAATTACCCCAACCATTTGAAAAATGTTTCACTCGATACATTCATCTATCATTTTAAGCTAAATACCAGTTGTTTTATTGTGTATTATCCGTGCCACTGCTATAAATGACTTTATACATGCTGCAATTTGAAGGTACGGTTCGTTTAAGTTATATCACTCTATTGTCGCCAAGCATAAAAGTTGGCGACGAAAGAAACATTTCAAACTATTTAACATTGTTGGTGCAAAAGTAATCATTATTAAAATACAGCTTTGGCATATACTGTTATACTTGTAAGACTTTGGCATATATTGTTTGATTTTACAGAGCAGAATTTTGGTGATGGAGGTTTTAAACCAAAATCGATCGCAGCACATGCATCTGTGAATGGGTCCATCAGACATCGAATCAAAAAAGTTTTTTCCCAGTTTTTCCCAAGCCGATTGCTTTTTAGTTTTCTTTTTAGGTGGTGGAAAATCAAGAGTAATAGCTATAACATTTTCCGGCTTGTTAGAATCACTATTGGCACTCAAATTTTCCTGGTTAGAACCGACCGATAGTAAAACGCCATGGCTAGTGGATTGGTCGCCCTGGCGACATGATGTTTTACAATTAATCGGTTCGGCATTAAATTGCTTCCTTTTTCGTGATCGCCTTTCAACACGTAATTGGTTTTCAGCGGCTCAATAATCTTTTGATTTTATCATTTTCTGCATTGAAAGACGTTTTTGCGCCAAACCAAATACAGTATTAGTCAGTTATCCCGTCGACCAATTTCGCCAAATGATACGAATCGCCAAACTAATAAGCAACTTATACATGTTGACTGTGTTCAATATCATTGAATGCGATATTCACGTTCATTCATTTCTTTGGCTTCGGCTTTTTCCGTATCTGTTAATTTCCGTCTACCCATTTTTAAATTTGTTAGTTTTCTCCTTTATTACAATGATTTTAACCATTTTAATTTACTATTCAAATAAAAATTCTTCTAAAAGTAAAGAATTTAATTTAAATTCAAATAAAAATTCTTCTAAAAATAAAGAATTTAATTTAAATTCAAAAGTGGTAACATCATTCAAAAGTGGTAACATCATTCAAAAGTGGTAACATCATCGGGTCCATTCTCCCGAAAACAACAACCATTTTTCAAATGGTTAAAAAAAAAAAAAAATAAAATAAAATAAAATAAAAATTGTAATTTAAGAAATTACCCCAACCATTTGAAAAATGTTTCACTCGATACATTCATCTATCATTTTAAGCTAAATACCAGTTGTTTTATTGTGTATTATCCGTGCCACTGCTATAAATGACTTTATACATGCTGCAATTTGAAGGTACGGTTCGTTTAAGTTATATCACTCTATTGTCGCCAAGCATAAAAGTTGGCGACGAAAGAAACATTTCAAACTATTTAACATTGTTGGTGCAAAAGTAATCATTATTAAAATACAGCTTTGGCATATACTGTTATACTTGTAAGACTTTGGCATATATTGTTTGATTTTACAGAGCAGAATTTTGGTGATGGAGGTTTTAAACCAAAATCGATCGCAGCACATGCATCTGTGAATGGGTCCATCAGACATCGAATCAAAAAAGTTTTTTCCCAGTTTTTCCCAAGCCGATTGCTTTTTAGTTTTCTTTTTAGGTGGTGGAAAATCAAGAGTAATAGCTATAACATTTTCCGGCTTGTTAGAATCACTATTGGCACTCAAATTTTCCTGGTTAGAACCGACCGATAGTAAAACGCCATGGCTAGTGGATTGGTCGCCCTGGCGACATGATGTTTTACAATTAATCGGTTCGGCATTAAATTGCTTCCTTTTTCGTGATCGCCTTTCAACACGTAATTGGTTTTCAGCGGCTCAATAATCTTTTGATTTTATCATTTTCTGCATTGAAAGACGTTTTTGCGCCAAACCAAATACAGTATTACTCAGTTATCCCGTCGACCAATTTCGCCAAATGATACGAATCGCCAAACTAATAAGCAACTTATACATGTTGACTAAATTTTTATTTTAAATAGCAAAAGAAGAAATAAAAATCACTTTATGATTGTTTAAGTACGCGTATTGTGTTTAATATCATTGAATGCGATATTCACGTTCATTCATTTCTTTGGCTTCGGCTTTTTCCGTATCTGTTAATTTCCGTCTACCCATTTTTAAATTTGTTAGTTTTCTCCTTTATTACAATGATTTTAACCATTTTAATTTACTATTCAAATAAAAATTCTTCTAAAAGTAAAGAATTTAATTTAAATTCAAATAAAAACTCTTCTAAAAGTAAAGAAATTAATTTAAATTCAAAAGTGACCACATCATTCAAAAGTGGTAACATCATTCAAAAGTGGTAACATCATCGGGTCCATTCTCCCGAAAACAACAACCATTTTTCAAATGGTTAACAAGAAAAAAAAACACCAATTACCTGAAATATTCACACCTAAAGCAACATGTTCGCCAAATTACACGGGTGTTCTGGCAGCTATGCTGTACTTTTTCGTATTAGGAACGGAATTTATAAATCCGTTTCATCTAAATATAGATAAAAAACAGAAATCTAAGATCAAAATTTTCGAAAAATATCCAATCAGAAGGCAGAAATTGCTTGAAATAATAGAAAAGTCTCTTCAAATCACAGGAATATTTCGGCATTGTCACGACGGACGCTTTTCGCTGATATTAACCTTTTACAGGCCAATGTTCCCAATTGGGAACATAAATTTAAAAATTTATTAAAAATTTAATTTAATCAAAATCGACTTGAAAAAATCAGAAGAAATAGTAAAAAGATGACTTGATTTTTTAAAATAGAAATTGCATTCCTATCATTAATGAGGAAATGTACAGAAAATCATAAAAATGACCAATCACCACTGAAAAATGATCAGTCATGAAAATTACTTTTTGGAATAGATTTTTTGAATTAGATGACTTGATTTTTTGAAATAGAAGTTACATTCCTGTCATTTACGAGGAAATGTACAGAAAATCATAAAAATGACCAATGGCCACCGGAAGTGACGAATGTTCCCAATTGGGAACATTCTGAAAATTATATATATATTTTTTTTCCACCATATTAATGACCAATATCCCTTAATTAAAGCATTAGAAGGCACAATGTGCAAAAAAATAATTAAAAATATGCCTGGATCTGAATTTGGCCTGTAAAAGGTTAAAATAACGCACTTTTAGCTTTCCAACTATTTTACAAGTTTTCACTTCATTTACATTTGTCTTTTGTTTTTAATTTGGGAATTTTGTATTTAGGTTTTGTTTCAGATTTAAATTTTGTATCATATCAAAATTTGAAACATAGCACTTTCTGCATCCGATTAATATACACTCTAAAATAAAATGGAAATTAAAGATGTCTTTCTCATTGTTTTTATTATTACTACTATAGCTGAAAAAAAAAAAAAAAAAAAAAAAAAAAAAAAATCTGCTTTAATTTACACATTTTTTCGAAAATACAGAAAATTCATCAATCTAATGCTAAAATTACCTGAAATCCTCCAATATCTAAAGTTGCATTTTTGTTGAATCAAAAGACTGCTCAGTTTACTGAGCAGCAACACTGTGCATTAGATTTTTCTATTTGAAACTGATTTTTTACGTATCTCTATTTTCTCTCAAAATAATGAAAATTTCGTGAACCAATCTCAAATTTTTTTGAAATTCTACAATCAAAACACCAGAATTTCTTCAAGTAATAGAAAAATCCGTTTCAATAACGTGTGCGTTCCGGCAACTTATTGTCTGTACATTTTATTTTTGGCGAAATGTTTTTTGAGAGTGTATAAGATAATTACACTTTCTCAAAAGTGACAAAAATAGAAAATAATGAAAAAAGTAAAATGCGGTATTTATAAAGTAGTATAAGGTACATATTTCAAAAATTGTAGTTCAACTAATTAATTTCACTCCGGCAAATACATTCAATTCAAATAAAAAAACTAATATTTAGCATAGAAACGTGTTCAAATGGAACGAAAAAAGATACGAAGAAATTTCAATTTTATACACGTTTTGTTATTAGTAAGTATGCTGTTTCTTTATACTTGCGTTCTTACTTAGATTTCAATCTACGATGGCGATGTTTAAACCACAAAACAGCTGCAATTTACCAAAAGGATCTGCCTGTTTTGACTTTGTTTTCAAATTCTGATGTGCAAGTTAATATAAAACAAACTTTTCGCCAATCGGAATAAAGAGATTGATGAATTTATATACCTCAGTGTTGCAATGGGAATTACAGAAAAAAAAAAACACCTGCATTGTGATAGACCAAAAAGATATTTCAGAGTTACATAGATGCAGTACCCTATTTTCGTCAGTTGTCCATGTCCATTGACCACAGATATAAGGAGTTAATTTTTTTTTCCTGATCTAGTATTTTTATTTTAATATATAGAAATAAGATTTAAAGTTTCAAGACTTTTATAAGAGTAAGTCCAAATGATTTTTTATTTATTTTCGTTTATAAGTGATTTGATATTTTTACCCGAGTATTTTAATTTAAAAATTACTTTATACGCAGAATTCGCATTTTTGTTGATAGTAATAATTTAACTAATGTTTTTGGAAGTTTTTCACGTATATTTTTGCATTCAGTAATACATAAAGTAGAGCTTGGATTCTTCGGACCGGTCGGGACCTAGGCCAATCCGGTTAATGAAAAATACGGAAAATATGATAACTTTAAAAAACGCATATGGCAATGTTTTTAGGTAACTTCCCTTCACATTTTTTCCAGGTTTAAGAAAGCAATTGTGGTAATGCATATTTTAGCACATTGAAAATGGCGTATTTAGAAAGTTTTTTATTTTATTTATTTATTTTTTTAATTAAAATTTTAAATTTTATTTTTTGCAGAATTGATCAAAATTATACATAAGTACACATAAAAACTTCATGATTTCCGATATAACTATGTTTAAAAAATTAACGCACAAACTTTAATCCAATTTCATACTTTTTTAGACCTTCAAATAAATTAATGCTGATAAAATTTGCTATGCATCACTCAACAGTGGTTTTGTTATGCTTTGTTTTTAATAATTACCGTGACATGCACGCAAAACTTTTTTTTTCTAAAGGTCAAAATGATCATTTTTACAAATCAAATTGAAATAAGTACCACGTAAAAGGTTCCCTTTCTAAATATTTTTTTGTTTTATAATACATTTATTTGATTATTAAAAATCTAAAGTTGGCAGATGTACCGTGAGACCGTGAAAGCTATACCTCAAAAAGTTAAACAAAGAATTTTATCAAACTTCATCATATTCAGTTATAACTCAGCAAACTTCATCATATTCATCATTTCAGTATGGATGACATTTTGGTGCATATCGCCCTACAGATGATGTTTTTTATGCTGTGTTTTTTTCCTGAAATTTTTTTTATCTCTGCACCTATTGAATATAGAATTGCACAAAACATGTTATGCTTAAAAAAAATAAATTAATTAAAAAAAAAAAATCCTTACCAGATTCAAAATCAATTGACGTGATTAGCGAGCGTGGTTTGCCATATTATTTATTCCTAGTGAAATAATCCAAGTTTAAAGGGGAAAAAATTCACCGAGCTCCAGCTTCTGGATAAACCTCGATGAAGGTCTGCATTGCCCGGGTCCGGGACTATTTTCCTTTACGACACTGGGGCCGGTCCATGCCTGGTTTTCACTCTTTTCATGACTTAAGGGTGTATTCGGATCAAAATTGCCTTTTTTCAGATTTATTTTTAGATTCATTTTTGCTCTCAAATGCACCAAACTTTCAAATTCTCTTATTTAGAAACTACACAAGGTGCCGTGATTGTCAATTCCTTGATAAGTCCAGATAATGTTGCAAAAAATGCTGTCGAAAACGGCGTTTTGGACCAAATTTTCCGAAGCGGGAGACCTGCGAACGAAAGAATCTGTCACGTTGAGAAAATAATTGCTTATAAATCAAATTCTAATTAATTCAGCGAAAAATTACTTCACACGGCATCTTCTACATAACTTCAAAAATCATCCCAACAAGTTTCATGTTTCTACTTTTAAAAATGAGCCTGAAAATGTATCGGAAAATTTCTAGCTGTTGAAGGTGGAAAATCATTTTTTCGAATACACCCTTAACTAAGTTTTTCGATACCGATCTGGGACTGATTTCATTCTTCCTAGGACTGCGCGGGTCGAAATTTTCAGTCCCGGTTTTTCGATCCAGCCCGTATGAAAATCTTTCGGCGACTTGGGCCGTGCAAAAATCAGTAAAATTTGGCCCTTTCCAAATATTTTTACAAAAAAAGTATGTATTTTTATAAGTTTAACAGGCCATTATTCTATAATTAAACTTTAAAATTTATTATTTTTAAAGAATAGTAGATATTTAGGCAATAAAATTTAAATACAGTAAAACCTGTGAAATAAATCTGCCTATGAAACAAAAAGTACTTTCAGTTTCAAAATCGTTTCCGAAAGTAAAAATATCTTAAAAAAAAAAAAAAAAAAAAAAAAAAAAAATCTGCAACCGGAATTGAAAAAGTGAAAAATACCCATGTTAAAGAGCAAGCTCAGCTGTCCTATGCAAGAAAAAAAAATGTTTAAAAATATTGTAATTAAAACGAGAAATTCAAAAATAATCTGTGTTCAACATGACTCAGCGGGTGTTTTCAAGTGAGTGAAGAGTTTCTTTAAACGCAAAATCTGTTGATTCAAAATTAATATAATAATATATGAAAAAAGAATATAATACATCAACACCTGCTACGAGGGCAACTTAACTATAACTCTCCCTCTTTTATAATGCGATTTCGTCTTAGAAGATTTTACTGTGTGACATTTTTCTGATTTTTAAGTCTCCAATACATGATATAAGGATTAACTATAACTGAATGATAATTGAAACATTTACATGCAAATAGATATTCATTCAAAATAAACAAATATTGCCGCCCAGAGCACGTCTTAATTAAAAAAAAAAGGTTATTTTTTTATTAAAACTCCTTGTGCAAAACACTTTTTAACCATATCGAAGTAAAAATTCACGTTTTGTAGACATAGAGTCGGGCAGGCCAAGATTTTAACTTTTTTTTTTTTTTTTTTTTTTTTTTTTTTTTTGTCAGGCTAAATTACATATGTAGGTATTTGTATTTCCCAGACAGTATAATCAGGCCGACTTTTTAAATTTTACATCGACCGGACCATTAATCTATTTTGTATAAATCGGAATAGGCCCTGGTGCTAAAATTTTTGCCCACGCAGGTTTTTAGGCCCCAGACCAGTACGCGGGACCTCTAATATATATTATGAACTTGGCCCCCCTGTCGGGGATACAGTGCCCTCCCGTCGGGCAAATTCTGGCGCCGCCCTTGCTCCTGACGTACGTGTATGATTTACAACAATTTTTCCTGCATTATAATTTTAATTAACCGACTTCAGAAAATCGTTAACTTTTAACTGAGAAGAGAAAAATAAACTTTTCTATCAAAAATTGAACCGACTTCAGAAACTACTGCAAAGTGGAAAATAATTTCCTTACATAATTGTAATAAGAAATTAAATTAAGAGCGTAGTATTTATCATGCGTATTATTATATTTATGTACATTTATTTGATTTTTTGTATAGTCGGTGCTAGGACAACGTCTGTCGGGTCCTCTAGTATGAAGTATATTCTAAAATATACATTCTGCACAATCTGTGGTGCAAAGAATATTTTTTAATAATTTATAGGGCCACACAAAAGTATTCCATTACATAATGGTATAAGGGGAAACGTGGTTTGAGGCGCATTTTAATTATATTAAACTATTTCACATTTTATGAAATTTATATACGTTGCTGAGATTTACTACAAGTTACTTCCTGTATAATAGAAAGCAGATTGTATTTACAGGGATTCGCATAAAATTTCTGATACTTATTCAGTATCCGAAGTACTATATCCAATTACACCAAGGTCTGAATACTTTTAAAACAACGTTATAGTTCGAAAGCAGCTCATTCGCTATGTTTGACGTTCGACTTGTTTACATTCTTGTGTGCATAAGCACTTTCATATCTCACTAGTAAAACAGAGAGAGAATAAAATTGCTTCGGAACCAAAACCACCTGCTGAAGTCCATATCAATGCAGGTCCTCAAAGCAAAATCTTACTTCAATAAGCAATATTGCGATAAATTGTATGATTCAATATCCAGGAATTCGGTGTCAGTATTTCTGAATTTGAAAGAACATTCGGTTTCAGAGGAAACAAACACCTGTTCTGATGTCGGTTCTGAGCCGGAGATAGGAATGAATTTATAGTGGATGTCTTCTTAACTTTTCTAGTAACAAACAGTATTAGATGAATATTGTTTGTATTGATTATACAGGTGTTCCTTTCATTAGCTCACAGGCTGTTAAAGCCTGAGAGCTTATGTGCCCGCCCGTTCTGTATGTATGGACGTTCGTGCGTACGTGCGTAACGTGATAACTCATGATAAGAATATCCAATTCATTTGAAATTTCGGATATAGCTTTGTTATGATAAGGCGCTTCCCTGATTAATTTTGAGAGTTCATTCGATAAGTATAAGAAAAGGAAAGGGGTCCTTATAATTTATATAAATGGGTTTTTCATGCAGAATTATCCGCTTTCGCTCAAATCCTAGGCATAAGATAATTCTGATGAGGCACCTTCGTGATTAATATTGGGTGTTCATTAAATAAGTATTAAGAAGGGGAACGGGGGCTAATGCCCCTCCCCATAATTTATATAAATGGGTTTTACATGCAGAATTATCAGTTTTCGCTCAAATCTTAGGTATAGGATAATTTTAATGAGGTGCCTACGTGATTAGTATTGGGTGTACATTGGATAAGTATTAAGATGGAGAACAGGAGCTATTTCCTCCCTTAAATTGTTTTTTGAAGAGCATTATTATATAAGGATGTAATATACAATTAGTGTGCATAGCCTGTGAGCTCTATGCCATCTGTTAACTGGGCAATATTCGTTTTATTTTTATTCTGCGATCATACGTACTATCCTATAATAGGCAATACCAGATATTTCCTTACAAATATAGTCCTAGATATACAGATAAATATATTTCCAGATACATCAGAATTTCCTCCAGTTTTTCAGAAAGAAAGTTTGTCTCCTCGTAAAATTTAGCACTATTTGTACCACCTAATTATATTAGGTAACAGCTCGAATTCCATATGACAGGCCACTGTAACAACAGCTTAAGGGTCCTGTCCCTGCCCGTGGAGACACTCGCGAGCTAATGTTATTCCTATGGGGAGGCATTTTTCTAATAACTCTTTCGCATTTTGACATATTTAAATAATTTTTTTTTTCATTGGATAGCTGAAATCTCTTCTTGATTACTTTTTCTATTTAGCTTGTAGGTATTTTTTTATAAAGTTACTTTCACTTTCTGAACCGGTTCTGAAAGTGAAAGTAACTTTATAGAAAATATCTGCGACCAAAATCGAAAAAGTAATCAAAGAGCGATCTTGAGAGGGACCTCAGCTATCCATAAAAATTTCGTTAATTCGAACTATTTTTCTGTTGACTTCGTTTAATTCGAACTAACGATAATTCCGATTTTTCATTTTTCATTTCGTTCTCACGGATTTCAGATCATTTGAATAACTTTCTTTGATTTTTGTAAAAATTGTTCCAAACGAGAATACATATAATCCAATGCATTTGATATCCACTTTTTTAGTGCTCCGTCTGTCCATCAATGACGCTTTAAATTTTTCTTCAACTGTGCTTGTATCTAATCTTTTAATTAGTTTATATATTTATACATTCTAATTTAATATTAAATCATAGTCTGATGATAGAAGGCGAAATAAATTTAAAAAACACTATAACATTAATTCCTTTGTAATGGTACCATATTAAGAATGTTTTTATTTTATATTTCCCATAATTCGAACATCGGATAATTCGAATATTTCTTGTGGTCCCGACGAGTTCGAATTAACGAGAGCCGACTGTACATACACACACATATATATATATATATATATATTTAAAAATGTCAAAATGCGGAAGAGTTATCAGAAAAATGCCTCCCCATAGGAATAGCATTATCTCGCAAGTGTCATCGCGGGCAGGGAACAGGACAGGACCCTTAAATAGAGCTAGCTGATCGTTTTCATCGTTAGTGTTGCCATCTGTGATTATTATTTTAAACCACTAACAACTAAAAATTGATTTTATTAAAACATGTGTAACTTAGAGGTCAATTTTAATAAAACATCAAAAATGGAAATTATGTTGTACCAAAGTTATATGATTTTTATAATTTATTTAATTTTTTTTATTCTTATTGTACTTTAAAATAAAACAGGCCATATTAAAAATATGAGATGGAACCTGTCGAAATTCGCCGAAAGAAAATGTTTCAAAGTAACCCTTATGTTGAATTTATAATGAACTTTTAAAAATAATCCCAATGAAAAATCCATTTTACTCTTATATTGATTGGCTTACTCTTAAAACAATGTTGCTTTCTAACAAAACAATATCATATCCAATAAACTTCAGCTTTCAGGCATTAATAGTTTGAAATAATGTTCAAAGATGGCAGCACTAAAAGTAAAAGTAGCATAAAATCTATCGGTCATACAAATAAATTTTTTGTTTTAGTTTTAATTTTTCAAGTTATAACCATCAGGTGTCTATCTCGAATAGAAAGTAAAAGAAACATCACCAACAGTGTTAATTTCAGGGGGTGGCCCAGGGATGAACATCCCCCACCTCATTTGATAGGTTTGGAGTGCCCTTTCCGACTTGTTTATTCTTATATGTGTTTGTGTTATATGAAATCTTTTAATTGCTGTTTGTATATAAATATTGCGCAAAGTTTTTTAAAAAAGCAATTGTTTCAAGAACTGACGTTGAGGCTCCTGATCTGCAGATTTACTAGTAAATAATGCAAGAGTAGAAGTTTTTATAAGACTAAATTTGTTATGTAATTAAACAACTCTCTTTTAGTTATTTGCAAAATCTAACACACGTTTTTTGAAAAATTGGTTTTAAATTAATTGGATTAAAAGGGATTAATTTATTACTATTATTTATGCAAAGAAAAAAAATGGCCTTACCTTCAACTTCTAGTAAAAGGAAAAGTTAAGTATATATGCATACATGTTAGCCTATATTTTAATTATTAATAATAATTAAGCATATGTCAACAATGCGTTTCTAATCCCCCCCCCCCTCTCAAATCAAATAAATTCATCTTATTGTAGTTTCCAAACTTGTGGTGGGTTGCTGCAAATTGTAGCAATTTAATCTGATACCCAGTCAACAAATCTTAAAAAAATTATCCATAGCCATACACTTACACAAAAAATTTGATTCAATTCTATGCATAACTTCATACACTTTTAGTCGGTACAATATTGAAAAAGGCACGCAAATTGTTATTGCAACGCCTCCTTTCGGCGAAATATTTCAAAATTGAAGGAGAACCTGCTTGCCACAGCCAAAAACATTCATAAAAAATTTGGTTCAATTCCACGCATATCTTCATACACTTTTTGATGGTAGAATGGTGACATACGGATACACATACACACAGACCGACATTTTGTAGAGACATGTTTTTTAGAATCTCTGACCACTAAAACGTGTAAATCCGTCGAAAACCGGAAGTCGAAAAAACTTTCGATTACAATACTTTCTTCTATTGAAGATAGAAGAAAGTAAAAATGAAATAATTTAATTATTATAAATTACTGTAAATATACCAAGTAATTTCGGTAATGTGATTTAGTAATTTTATGTATTTTGGTCTTTTCTACATGCAGTTTAAAATTAGATAAGACCATGATATATAAATAACATATAATTACTTGATTTATAATAGAGATGTAAAAAATTAGGCGCGCTATCAAGCAGACTTTCACCACTAAATTTTATTAGCTTTCTTCGCTTAAATTTTAATAGCATTCTTGCAAGAAATTTAAACGAAATATTAGACGAAAACTAACTATTAAAATTTAATGGTGAAAGACTGCCCTCTGGTTACACCATTGGTTTATGGCATATTAGCTTTTCAGTGTCTGTATCCTAATTGTGTTATGTATGAATTTGCATTCATTTCTACATTTAAAAAAGTATTACATTGCAGAAAATTCTGTTGTTAATTTGGCTTGTCGAAGAAAGCTTTGAAAGATTCTGGCACAGGGCGTATACACTATATGGCCAAAGGTGACCGACTATATGCGATTTTAGACATTTTGTTAAATATCTAGAAAAATACAAGAGGAATTATTCTGAAACTCCAGGTGTGTAAACACAACAGTACAAGTCATACATTTCCGTGAAGATTTTTCCCGAAACTCCATAGGGGACCATCAACAAATTGAAAAAGAACAAACATCTTTTGAATAACCTTGTCAAAACTAATGAAGCAAAAGCGTTCAAACTGTAGAATATGATTAAGTGGCTTATTGTAATAAATTGTGCTCATTTTTATGAGAATAGCACGTATACTCATAGAGAAATTAAGGTTTTTATTTAAAAAAAAAAAGTCCCAAGTTTTTCAAAGATTTTTGCTTATAATTTTGCAAAAATCTTGTTATTAAATAATGTTCTTTCCAGAAAATATGACAAGTAACATTATACACAATACCCTATAACCAAAATTAAAAAATAATAAAAATTGTATGAAAAATGAGTAATTTTACTAAATACTTTTTCACTGCGCATGCGTCAATGCTACCAAAATTTCATTTGCATTTTGTGTTAGCAAACTGTATAGAGCAACTTTTTTGAAAGTGGCAAAAACATAGCTTGAAAATTCTTAAAGTGATCGTCGATACAATAAGCTCAGAATACGTTATTCCCAAAATGAAGCAAAAAGATGTGGGGCTGTATCCATCTATCCATCAATTGGTGTCAATATAGAGTACACAATATGGCACGTACTGCTATATTTGGATACTACCACACATTTTTAACACTTTCCAACAAAGTTAAAAAGTATTAATGCATTCGGTTTGTCTGTCCGTCTCTCCGTCTGTCCGCACAATAGCTCTTGCAAATATACGCGGATTGCCCTGAAGTTTTCGGAATTGGTTGACATTTACCCTAGCATGAACCCTATTGAAAATGAAGTTTTTAGCATGATAAGTTTATTTACAGGGATAGTCAAAGGTTTTCAGTTACATTATGGCCTAAGGGGGGAAATCATATCAAAGGAATTGTAAAGATATTACACCCTATTAAACATATTCAAATTTATATGCATTAACGAAGTGCACTAAGCTATGCATTCTGTAAAACATGCGGTAAAATAATGGTTATTATTCATTTACAGGCCCTCACAAAAGAATTCCATTACATAATCGTAAAAGGGGGAATTATTTGCGACATATTTTAATTATATTAAACTATTTTATGTATAATAAAGTTGTATACGTCACTGAGACTTACTATAAACTGTTTCGCACAGAATACTAAGTCCATAGCATTTACAGGGACACACAAAAAATTTCACGTAGGATATTCTATCCGAAGTACTGTATATTATCGATGATTTCTGAAATGAAATTTCAGTTACGATTTGCGCTTTTATGTTTCACTAAAGTTATACATATTATATGGTGTGTATAAATGTTATAATTGACATACACTGCTACACAAAAAAGTTCTTAAATGTTACTGAATATGAGCATAATTTACTTGAAGGAAGTTATGAAATAAGTTATGCATTTTTACGCTGAACTGCTTTCAGTTTAATAAGTGTTTGTAGAATATAGATAAAATGATATGCAGGGCAATGCAAAGAATTGGATATATGGTCGACTATAAATGACAATTTCTGGAAATTTGATTTCAATATTTTTAAGAATATTTTAGTTTGAACTAAATTTTAGCTAAATACTGTGGCATTTTATAAAGGTAGAAGGTAAACTACAGGGCTGAACAAAAGTATTCAAGTATGTTTCCGTCTATTAGTATGAATTGCTGCAAGAGAAATTTCAACCCATTAGGCGTTTTCTCACTAAAGTAAATTTTCTCATAATATAGTATACATCAATCGACAGATCAAATACATGGTTGTTCAAAAGTATTGAAATACATATTTGGCTATGGACAGTAACATATTATTTACCTAAATAACGAAGTTTTGTTAAAGAATTCAGAAAGTGTTGGAAAGCGTTTCCTAATAGTCAAAGAGCCGACCGCACAAAACCCTGTGTCATCGAGCACAAGAAAAGAAATCCTTTATTTAAAGGAAGAGTAGTAATAGAGGAATCTAATGATCCATGTCTGCCGGAAGCGAAGTGGCGCATAAGCCAAAAATTGATACCACTAATGGTTCACTCGTAGGTTTAGCATTGTATTTGCCTTTCAATTAAAAGTATGAAAACATGGAAAACTGGGTGAGGAAAGCGCAATGCTAATCCTATGAATCAATCTCTAGTGGTATTTATTTTTGGCTTATGCACCACTTCGATTCTGGTAGACATGAAACATTAGATTCCTCTATTCCTGCTCTTTCATAAAATAAAAGATTTTTTCTTGTGCTCGATAATATAGGGTTTTGTGTAGTCGGCTCTTGGACTATAATCTATGCTCAAAGCATGATTTTTCTTACTTGTTTTGCTTCATTTGGTAACAATGGGTTTTTGAGCTTATTCTATCAATGATCTTTTTCATAATTTTAAAGCTGTGTTTTTGAGACTTTCACAAACGTTGTTCTATATATTTAGCTAACACAATATGCAAATGAAATTTTGATAGCATTCACGTATGCGCAATGAAAAAATATTTAATAAACCTGCTCGTTTTTTATAAAAAAAATTATTATTATTTAAATTCCGATTACAGGGTATTACTTACAATGTTGTTTGTCATATTTTTTGGAAAGAAAAAATATTTTATATTAAAAACAAATAAAAGCTGCAAATAATAGCAAAAAACGTGAAAAATTTGGAACTTTTTTTATAAAAAACTTTAATTTCTCTACGAGAATACATGCTATCCATACAAAAATAAACACAGTTTATTATAATAAGCCACTTAATCATATTCTACAGTTTGAACGCTTTTGCTACATTCGTTTTGAAAGTGTTATACAAAAGATATTAGTTCTTTTTCAATTTGTTGGCTTGATATTGCTAGCTCCTATGAAGTTTCGGGGGAAATTTTTCATGGTAATATATGAACTGTACTTTTATGCTTACACACCTGGAGTTTCAGGAAAATTCTTCATGTATTTTTTTAGATCTTTAAAAAAATGTCTAAAATCGCAAGTGGTTGTTCAGCTTTGGCCATGTAGTGTATGTATACTTCAGTCTTTACTTTTTATATATTTTTTCTACCTATTTTTTTAATTTTATTATTATTATTGTTGTTATTTTGTATTTAAAATAATTGTTGTTGTAATTTCAGAACCAGGTGACGTAATTTAGCGAGAGTGGTTTGGAGCGTAATTAGCTGCTTTTGTTTTGTTATACGTAAACAGTTGTAATCATAAAGGTTATTTGGAGACTGACCAACCGCGGTCGGCACATGAAAAAATTCATCAAAATTATTAATTTATAATTATGTACTAATAATAATAAAACACTCTCAACCGGTTTATTTTTATCCCAATTTCTTTTCAGGTGTACTTCAAATCCCATCAGCAGAGCTAACTTAATGCTAATCGTTCGTTAAGTTTTCATCTGGAATAAAAAGAGAGATATCAACGCTCAGTAATTAACAACACAACTATAAAAATACATTACGTTAAAGAAACGTATACTCATTTCAATTAAATCTACCCTTGGCCCCTATTTTTCTTCAACACAGGGTCAATCTGATCCTAAATATACTGGTAAATCCTACAACTTCAAGCCAGAATGCCTTCGATATTCTCTTCATCAACGCACTCATTTAAATATCCGCCGCTTAATCGACAAAATCAACAATTACCGTTATCACGCAAAAAAAACACGATGATGGTATCAATTTTAGTGGCTTGTGTTTTTCCCAACAACTCTTGATATATCTAAGTTGTATGAAGATCACGTTAGTTATTCTGAAAAAATATTTTACATATAAAGCATAACAAGAAGTTTACCTTGAGGAGAGATTTCGAGTCATTTTTCTTCCTGTGATTTATGGAACATCTTCAATGACGGGAAAATTCCATTGCTGTATCGAAAATTCTTTGGATTCGGATGACACTGTGTCTCCTCCCCACCTTTGCAACATTATTCGAATGCTGAGGAGTGCGAGGTCAGAAATTTCTGGTGCAAGGTGCAAACAGAATAATAACTTTTGTAAACAAAACGCCACTACAATAAATGTTACGTCGGACTTATCCTCTTCAGACCTGAGCATAAAATAACTCTACAAATATTTATTTATTGCTTTTGCATAATTGAAATGACACCATAAGTGACATAAAAAGCCATTTTTATGAAATCAGTACTTTAGGGGACTGGTAATTTAGGTTTATAAATGTGGATATAAAAGTACGAATCCCCTTAAAACACCAGTTTAACTATCAGCAATATAAATTTACGCAATAACAAAATTAAGGTTTTTAAACAAGTAAATGATCGGCAAATCCTCAATTTTTTTTTTATGTAAAGCATTTGAGTTAGATAACCACGAAAATTTCTAACTTTCTTGGCCACAATGTCTTGAAGGTATTTTCGAAACTCGGATGAAAATAATATTTATTTTATGAGGTAATATTCATCAGTGCTGACATTTATTGGTTTTGTTTTAAAGCAAAAAACATTCAGCTGTATAGAAGTAAAGTAAAAATGCGAAAAATTCGAACAGTTTAGTTTTTATGAGGAAAAGAATGGAGGTACACAGTTAGAAAAAACTAACCTACCGAATCGTTTGAATTTTAAAATATATAATTGTTGCATAAGTTTGTCGTGTCATTTCAAATTATAGGAAAATCGGATGGATAGTTCAATTACAGAGACAATCAAAAGTATTCCGTTACATGACGACCAGTGGTAAAAAATAGTTTCAAGTGCATTTTAATGATATCATACTGTTTCGAACATAATACAATTGATATACATCTATGAAATATGCACTAAAAAATACATTCTGCACAATGTGTGGTTCAAAGAATATTTATTATTAATTTACAGGGCCACACAAAAGTATTTCATAACACAATGGTATAAAGAAAAAACATTGTTTGGGAGAGGGTAATCATACTAAACTATTTCATATTTTATGAAATTTATATACGTTGCTGAGCTTTACTACAAGTTACTTCCTGTGCAATAGTAAGCAGGTAATACTTACAGGGACACACAAAAGATTTCGGCTATTATAGTGTATCCGAAATACTGTATACTAGTATTGCATCAAGATCTGAATATTTTTAAAACTTCATCGTAGTACAGACGCACTTCATTTGCTACGCTTTACGGGCAATTTCCGACTTCTTTTCTCTTACATTCAAAAATTTTAACACTTTCCGATGTAATTTAAGGGTGTTTATGATTGCCCTTTATCGGTCCATTTGTCCGCGCTCTAACTCACTTAAATATTCACGGATTGCCATGTAATTTGCCATACGGATTGCCATATGTTACTGAGGTTTATTTTCGCATATTCGGTATTGAAAGTGAATTGTGTATAACTTATAGTTCGATTACAGGTACATTCAAAAGAATTCCGTTACATTATGTTATATGGAGAAAAACTATTTATTATGTATTTTAGAGATGTTATACTATTTCTGACACGTAGAAATTGATATGAATCACTAAGGCACAGTACAAGATGTTTACTATAGCATACCGCCAGCATAACATTCATAGTTCATTTACAGCGGTACACAAAAGAATTCGATTGTTATCTATAAAGAATAACTGCAGGAAGCGTGTATTCAGTTGGGGTAACATTTACATAAATTTAACTACCGCATATTTCCGTGTATAAGCCGGATATACGACTTTTCAGTAAAAAGCAGTCATGAATAGGAAAGCCGATATTAAACTAGTTGAATGTGCCAATTCCAAAACTTTCTTCTATCTCACACACACATTTTCACATTTCTGCCATTTGTGAGAATTTCTAGTTAACGAAAACGATTAGTTGTACAAGTATAATATTTAGTAACATCAATGTTACTAAATATTATACTTGTTTACATGTTACATTTTAATAAATTAAATATAAAATTATTAAATTAAGAAATTGAGCGCAAAAATGTTTCATTATAAATTTTAAAAAAAAGTAAATGTGAAATACACATATATATTTTATTCCTAGATTAAAATAACGTGTCGAAAAATATTTAAAATATCATATTTTAACAGACATTTCTTCATTCTTTATGAATACAGTAATACCTCGACTTAAGTTAGCAATTCGTTCTAAGCCTAGACACGTAAGTCGAAAACGATGCAAGTCGAGGAACATTTACGTTGTCATGAAAAAAAAAAAAAGGTAAGTAATAAAAATTTACCAAAATTTAATGAGCATTTTCTATTGTATTTAGTGATTAATTATGCTTACATTCATTTTATGTTAGCAAAAAAAAAAAAAAAATATGTTTTTGTAACACAAGAATTTGGCATCTTCTATAATAATAAAGAGAGAAGTTTGTGAGTGTGTCAGCGGTTTTCTGAAGAGACCGCTGCACGTAGAAGTACGAAATTTAGAAGGAAAGTAACCCTGTATAAGCTTATTGGTAAGTTTTGCACGTCGAAGCCCGATTTTCGATTTTTTAATTAGATTTTTTTGTTTAATTATTTAGTCGATTTTTAACGTTCTTTTAATGTTTCTAGGCGATTTTTCCACATTAGTGAAAGGAATACGGTTTCATTCTTTTAACCCAGCATAGAAAATTTTAGTTTTCTTTTAAATAAAGCTTATTGGTAATTTGTGCAGCGATTTTTTAATTTTTAACAATTTTTTAATGCAATTTTTAGTATTTTTTCGCATTTTGCGGCTATTTTTGACATTGATAAAAAGAAAATTGTTTCAAACTTTTAGCCTAGTTTACTAAATTTTGTTTGCAACGATTTTTGAATTTTATCGATTTTTAATCCGATTTCTTAGTAATTTTAAACAATTTTACGAGTTTTTGTGCTTTTATAGTCGATTTTTTTTTTCATTTTTGTCAATATTATAGGTTTTTTATGCATCATGGTTATGACGCACCCGGCAACGCCGGGCTGGTCAGCTAGTAATTCAAAGAGTTTTTAACTTACAATTTATTCTTCTTCTAGCTGCTCCATTCGAGTCTTTAATGTCGTGAAAAGATCTTGCAATGAAGTTTGCACCGACAAATATTTCCTTTTTTATAATTTTACATAGTCCTTGCAACATCCAGATCCCGATTAAGGTTGTAGGGGCCCAAGATCCAGCATCTTTCGGGGCTCCCTCGCACTAAATTATTAGCTAGATTCCCCTCCCCCCTCCCCAGGAGTATTCGAAAGGTATCATTAGATTACCATGCAGTTGCCAAGTTAATCAAAATCATTTCTTTTTTTTAAGAAAACAAGGAAGAACCCGTAAAATTTTGTTGAAAGAAAATGTTTAAAAAGGAAATATTTCATTGATTTATAATAAACCTGCAAAAAAGTTATAATAAAAAATGCACCTTTATATTGGTAAGTCTAACTCTTCAACAAATTATATTTAACCTAAAGTTAACGAAATTCAATTTCTATAAAACTCTGTTCTAGAAATTGTTAAAATTAAACTTTAATCATACATATAAGCAGTAAAAAAAGACCTCTTATTATAATGAAGTTGTCAATTAAGGATTTTTTGGTAGTATTCCAAAATGAAAAAAAAAAAGCTAAATTTATTCAACTTTGACAGAATGATAGAATTTTTTCCCCGTGAAATCTAAACTCGACATCATTTTCACCATATCAAAATTTACATATGTACATTTCATATCCGTATTCACTTTTTCAAAAAAATTGGTTATTTAATTTGATCATTTTGATTCAAAACTTGAAGTCTCGATGGCTATTAGCTGAAACAGGTACTAAACTTTTTATATTCTTTTAAGTATAAATCAAATTTTGTAAATGAAATCAAAATTCACCGGTTTTTATAAGAGTTGAAATTCTTGACAAGCATGTATTGAAATTAAATTTTTTTCCCTTTTAATGAGAAAATGGCAACATGAAGATACAGCAATCGTTTTTTTTTTTTTTTTTTTTTTTTTTTTTTTTTTTTTTTTTTTCGTTTGCTTTTAATAGAAATGGAGTATACTCCTGTTGCCACAATTAGAAAAACAGTATTCAAAACTACAAAAAAAAAAATATTATTTCAAAATTAGTTAAGATACATTTTTCAATTTCCCTATACGATGATGTAAAAATTAAAAATGTGCGATGTTTAGAAATTTAAAATTTGTAGTAGAAAAAATTTCAAAACCGAAATTTCATTTAAATTTTGAAAGTCTTGCCATTCGCAAAATGACGTATGCATTACGCACAGATACGTTTGGCCTTTATAATATAGATAGATAGATAGATAGATAGATAGATAGATAGATATTTGCAGGAAATGCAATGCATATTAAGATTTTTTTTCTAAATCATATTATTAAATTTGGGCTCTTTTCAGCAATGGGCCCAAGGCCTAGCTGGCCTATGGAGTAATCAGGCCGTGCCAACAGCACGACACCTTTTACTCTTGGGTCAAAATTAAAAATTTCTAGTGAGTGCCCAGATGCGTTTCCGATAATTAGCATCACCTCAAAAGTTAAATTTTGGAATAGGCAATTACATTCAGCTTCTGGGAAAAATTTTTGAAGAAATTAATCTTCAAACAATGAAATGAGAAGCTGCAGAAGTTGCAGAAGCTTTGCGTTTCAGGATTTGATTTCCAAATCACTGAAAGCTTAGGCTTCCCTTTTTCGATGAACGATTTCTTCTTCCACTTTTTACTTAAACATCATACGTAGGGTAAATCTTGCAATCGTTTCGAAAATAGAAAAAAAAAAATGACGGATTTGCACGTTTTAGAAACTGGAGATTCCGAAAAACATATTTTTAGAAAAAAAAGTTGCCGTCTGTCTGTGTGTCTGTAAACGCTCTATCTCCCGAACAAATTGAGACTTGAAATTTTCTATGTACTTAGTATGTGAAAATGGAACGATACTATGCAATATCAGTAACCTCGATTATCCGGAACTTTTTTCGAACTCTCGAAAAACTCGTTCTGATAAAAAGGTACATAAAAATTTTCGATTTTTTTATTTTAAGGAATGAATGTAAAAGGCAATAAAATAACAAAAATTTTGCTTAAAGAACGAAGTCGATCGGGTCATTAGTTGCCGAGATATTTATAATGCTGTTTTCCAAATTCTTCGATTTTTTATGACCCTGTATTTCATTCAATTTTGAATTCAAAGATATAATTTAATTGGAAATGAGACGCTTAATCCGACGCAGTAAATTGTTAGTTAATATGATTATTATTTTTGGAGTTATGAGGATGTTTCTTTTACGCAATTCGGTACTACTTGAGTAGTTTAGTGTTTTATATAATTTGTCGAAATGGGTTCATCAGCAATTCATTAATAGAGCATTACTATGCATATTAAAAATATTTAAATATACGTTTAAATGTTGTTTTTGAATTGCAATGCATTTTACAAGTAGTTTCCACATGTTTTATTTTCATATGCTATAATATGCATATCCATGGTGGGTTACGGTGGCCTCCAACGACAAATTTTTTTAACTTGTGGGTTCTTTGAACAATAAATCAAGAGGGGCTTCAATTTACAATCTGCAACTGCATTTCTATCAAGAATTATGTTTAATCTATGCTTCGATACTTTTAATCTAGGTAACGTTTTCTTGCTTCTGCGCAACGAATGTTTTTATATTCAAAAGTCTTCAAAAAGACTTAAAGTGCGTCTTAATTCAGAAAAAAATATTTCAAGCCTGACGACGTAAATGCAGAATGACATAAGTCGGGGTACTACTGTTAATAGCTTTTGCAGTCATGAAAACAAAATCATGTGTAATATCAAATTGAATAAACAGACAAATGGAATAACAATTTAGTTCATGTGCATTTTAATTAAATGCGCAACAGGAAGTAAAGAAACACATTTAGAATCGCTTATGTAAATGGAAAAAAAATAAATAAATAAGAAGAATTCAATTAGTCTAAATTTTTTAACGGAAAGGGGTCATTTGAACGCAATAAAAGTTACCAATTATCTAACAGAAAGAGAGTATAAATGGTCACTAACAAATCAACTTAATAATGTTTCTTTGAAGGGGCACTGCAGATTAAAATAACTGAGCTTAGAGATTATATAAAAAATATGCAATAGCTTGGCAATAATGAGATGCCAATTATTATTATTTAGTGTTTGGAAATGCTAATTTCGTTCAAAATTCCCCTATCAATCAAACTGCCCCTATCAATCATATTGCCTGTATGGTGCAACTCGTGTATACATATGTATGTGTGTGTGTCTAGTGTAGTCTATGCTTCCGAAACCCATGATAACAACCTTAAATATACCTGAAATGTTAAATTATATTTAATCGAAAATCTTCCTACACAATACTAATGTTAAGTCCCTAACTTGCTTTCAATGATGTTTTATATCTGTATGTGTGTTGCTGGACTTTGTATGTGTGTATCTGTGTATTTCGAAAGAAATACGGGGGAGGGTTGTCCAAAAAAATGTATACACTATTAAATGAGTCATATCTTTCTAATTTTTCCTTATTTTCAGGATGTAATTAGTTATAAATAATGACTGAACCAAAATTAACTTTGGAAATTTTTTTTATATTATTAGAAGTATGAAAATGCAACAGAAGCACAAAGACAATATAGCGGGGAGTTTCAGATCCACCTAGGGAACTTACGAATAACTATAATTTATCGTCCGATTAATTACAAATTAATCGGATTAATTTTAGTCCATTAATTATAATTAATTGGATAAAATATAAGTTTGAAACAATTGGATCTGTTCAGGATATTTGTAGGCAACATTCCAGAAGACCGAGAATATCAACGATTTTCAGCATCCAAGAAAGAGACCATAAATTTATCGGGAAACATTGAAAAAATCTATGATAAACTAGCAAAACCCATGGCTTTGCTCGCGTAAGAGTTGAAATTTGCATGTGATATTTGTATGTCTAATTTTTATTAGGAGAAATTATGCTTCAAGAAATTACCAAAAATTTTCAAAAATTACTATTTAAGGCACAATGTGACTAAACATGCATTTATTACAATGCATTAGACAAAAATAAGATTTAATTAATAAGGACTAAAGCTAATTCTAAATAAATGATATTTTAAAAGGATTGTGAAGCTTTCATGCTCACTTCTACAAATTTTTTTTATCACTGATTCGCAACAATTAATTTTGTAATCGGTTTATTATTTCCTTAGATTGCATAGAAGTCATAATTTTGAACTTTTTTAGGATGCTTTTTAGTTCTTCCGTTAGCTTCACACCTTTTTAATTTCGAATTTATTTTCGACTGCTTTTAGAAGGCATTTATATTTTGTAAATAACTACCTTGATTAGTTTAAAGTTTCTAGAACACATCACTATCACAGAAATTGCAATTTAGAACGTTTTTTGCTCTTGCAATTACTTATTTGTAGTCTCAACTACAGAAAATTTAGCTTATGTTTGAGCAGATTCTATCACCATCAGTTTGAAACTATTTTTTTTATCAATTTCGTATTTCGGAAAGTTTCATAAAAATGCTAATTTAGAATATTTTTAGAACACTTTTCGTTCACTTCATCCTTTTAAATTTCGATTTCTTTTTTCGGCAGTTCTTAGAAAGCATTTGCATCTTTTAAGTAATTACGATGCCAAACTTTGAATTGTTAGAGCCCTCAGTATCACAATAAACGCAATTTAGAAATTTTTTTGCACTTGCAACCATCACGTGGTTGTGACACCAACATAAAATATAGCCTACGTTGGAGCAGGTAGTACCAGCATCAATTTTCAACCATTACTTTTGAATTCGGTTGGCTATCTCCTGAGACTGCTCAAAATTGCGGTTTAAAACCTTTTTAATACCTTTTTTGCGCATTTTCATCGCCTTCTAAATTTCTAATTTTTTCGAAACTGTTCTTAGAGAGCACTTAATTACCATGCCACATGGTAATTACCGTAAGTAATTACCATACCCCATTTCAAGTTGCTAACTCCAGCAGTATAACTAAAATCACAATTTAAAACCTTTTTGCTTCTGCAACCCCATTTTGATAATAAACAACGACATGAAATATCGCGTATGTTGAAACAAAGGCTAACATTCTCATTTTCAATTATTTCATTTATTTTTTTTTAATTTAGAGATTGCTTAGAAATATCAATTTAGAACGTATTTTAGAACGCTTTTCGCGCATTTTCACCTCATTTAAATTTCGATTTTTTTTTTAAACAAAATGTTCATAGAGACCTTTATATGTTATAACTACCATGCCAAATTTCATTTTTCTAGGATTCCTTCAGTAACACAGAAATAACAATTTAGAACATTTTTTGCTCTTGCAATCAGCAGTTGGTAGTGACACGTACATAAAATAGAGTCCATGTTATAGCGAAGGCTGTCAACATCAATGTCCAACTATTACTTTAGAAATCGGTTAGATAGTTCCTGAGATTGCGTAGAAATTGTCATTTAGAGCATTTTTAAAGCGCTTTTTATGCATTATCACCTTTTTTAATTTCGAATTGTTTAAAAATGTTCTTACGGATCATTTATACCTAATTAATAACTACTGTGCCAAATTTCATGTTTCTAAGGTCTTCAATAACACAAAAATAGTATTTTTAGAATGTTTTTGCTCCTACACTCACTTTGGAGTTGTGGCACCAACCTAAAACATAGTATATGTTGAAGCAAGGTCTGTCACCTTCATATTGATACCATTATTTTTTAAATCGGTTTGGTAATTTTAGAGATTATTTCTTACAAAGAAACTTTACTTCTTTTTAATATTAATATAGGTAAGTCGTGTGACTGGCATCAGCAAATCAAGTGTCCTCCTCATTTTAAGACATTATAAATGGAAAAATTACATTCTAACAAAGGTAGGGGAGATCGGGGCACATTTTGCCTTAGGGGCAGGTTTTCCAACTAGCTCTATTTTTTACTGAGCCGCTAGATGATCCCAGTGGGTGAATTTTTGGCTGAAGAGGCAACATTGTACACACCATCTACAACATTTATAGTTTAGTAGCTGCGGCCACTTAGTCACACTGTCAGAGCTGTTTTTCTCACTTTTTGAATGCTGAATAAAGTTTCAAGTGTTTATTAAAACGTAAAAAAAAAGCATACTAGCGTTCAACCTATTGTTCTGACTTTGCATGCACTAAAAAAGGATTTTCTAAGAAAGGGTAACTATGCTTTTGTTTTGCAAATAATTTGAATCACTATTCGTCCAGGCAGTGTAAAAGTTCAAATATAGCGATGGGATAGGTATTCCAACAGCATACGGGGCACGCTTTCCTACATGTTTCTCTTTGGGAAATGTGCATCCCTCCTCAGCTAGTCTTTTTGCACAAAAAATGTATTTATTGTATAGTAAAATCTATCAAATAACCATATAAACTACGAACTCGTTTGATCATTTAGCGCATTCAGTAAAACTAGCATTATAAAAAATAAGGTAAAGTCAAAAATATAATAAAATGCGAATTATTTTTTTTAAATGGGTTCATTCAATTAACTATTTTATGTTAATTGTGCCTTTGTAGTCATAAGCTACAACACTGAGATCGCAGTGTGTATAGACTCATCAAAAAGCAAATTAACAGTGCTTAGAGCTACTCCGTTAACACATGCCAGTATTATGATGGCATTTGAACATAAGGGAATTTACCCACTGAATCCTGAAATATTTACAGAAAAGCTTCTGACGCACCAACTCTTGGAAGCCCCAAATGTCCTGAAAAGATTTCAAACTTTTCTTATTAACCAATCCTCCCCCCCCCCCCCTGAAAAAAAAACTGAAAGCATTTAATTATTTTACATTATCGCAGGCTAGTACTTCCAAAGAAGTTGTTCCTTAAATTCTCAAAACTTACCTGTTGTTTATTAAAAAAAAAAAAAAAAGTTCCTTCTACATTTAAACAAACTTTACGTGCACTCAAAGAAGTTAGATTTTGTGAGGGCAACATTGAGGAGGCAAACATGGCTTGGAAAGAAAACTAGGAAGCCATCTATACTGACTGATTCTCCTGTTAAAAATCAACTGAAATTGGAAAAAAATCATCTAAAAAAGAGGGAAACTTAAAAAGTAAACAGAAAAGGAGCGAGAAAAAACTTAATCCAATCCCAGCCATAGGGTTTTCGGACCTTCGTCTTGAAATGTAAAATAAATTAAAACTTTTTTAATGTTACTGATGCTATGCCATTGTGCATTCAGTTTACAATAGAAAAAAATACTTGTTAATTAACAAGCAAGATTTATTATTTGTATTTTACCATTTAAATTATAGTTGAAAAATTGGCCCTGCACATTTTTAGTAGGCTGGAAAATATTCTGGGCATATTTTCCATTCTGACACGGTTAGATTTAACCATTTTTTGTTTAAAAAAAAACATTCGTTTTGTGAAAAATAATTGTGTCAGATTAAAAAAAAAAAAAAAGGTCTAGGGAATATAATAATATCCTGTAGATCTAAAAATAGATAAAAAAAAATAAAAAATAAAATAAAATCGTAAAAATTTGCCCCGATCTCCTCTACATGTTAACAATGGTATATGACATCGATGAAGATGATCTGGACCTACGAAAACAATTTTGCGAATGGCTAGTATAAATTTTTTAGGGATATCCTGAATAATAATAATAATAATAATAATTATTATTATTATTATTATTATTATTATTATTATTATTATTATCATTATTATTATTATTATTATATTATTTGTATCTATCATAATCTATATTATTAGAAATCTGTAGCGTTACAAAAGAATCTACTAAAATTACGGTGATTTTACTAAAATTTCATCGGTAACTCGTCTTGCAGTTGCATAAAAAATTTTAGGCATCCCAGTTATTAGTGTAATCATGCAGATTTTTTAATTTACAGAGCAAATCTGTATCAGTTACATCAATTTTAGTGCTTTTTGTTGCATAAAAAGTTCTACGAATCCCACTTTACAAGAAAAATTTTAGTAATTTTACAGGATTTTTTTTACAATGCTTTCAAAACTTATAGAATATTCATACTTCTGGTTGATCTGGAACCTTGAAATTTGTCATGAGCGCACGTTTTTTTTTAATAAATGTAAAAAACGACAAATAGTGAGTACTAAAGGTGTATGTAAAGAACGCATAAATAATAAACTTTTATTCAGAAATTAATTTATAACATTTTTATCGCATGCACATCACAATGATATATGTGGATATACATGCTGATAAAGATCTAGGATATTCTGGATCTATACTTATCGATTAACATGATCCTCTATACATTCAAAATGAATAAATAAACATTACGAATGAAATACGCTATATTCATACAATTCTGAACATAAATTAAACAATAAAAAAAAAAATAGAAAAGATATTTATCGTACATGATTGTCATTATCCGACATCGGTACATGCAAAATGCATTCATATAAACTACGTGCTTTTCTATCACTGATTTTAATTGTGAAAAATGCATTCATAAAGTCTATGAATGCATTTATCATGATGTCTATTATTAATGACAGTCGTGTTGTTAACCGATGTCCTGGTAAGCTGAAAAATGCTCTAAGTCTGTTACTGACGATAGCTCTTTATCTCTTTCAACACACCTCAATATTTAAATATTTTAGACTGTAAAAAGTACTTGAAATAATAACGATTGATATCGATATTGACATGCACAATACTGAAAACATTTGTAACTAAAGTTAATATCCAACCCTCCGCACTAATGTATCTTAGATGTATTTTTAATAATTGGGAGCATCATTGAAAAAGGTTATGTTATGAAATAAAAAATCCCTCGTATTTGAGAAAAATCAGCCTAATCTGTCTGGGAATTCCATTTGCTCACAATCAGAACCCCATTATAGCATTGACCAATTTCCGCAAAATTTGATAGGAAAAATATGAGTAAAGTTGGCATATTAAATCAATGTTGACTTTGTACATATTATTGTAAATTGGGGACAGATGCCGCTCTTTTACTTTTCTTCGTGTAAAATGTAACTTATAGCCCAAAAACAACAGACTAAAAACCAGAAAACATTAATCAAACTCTTTAGAATCTAATTTCAGTGTTGAACTCGTAAAAAACGTTTAATAAAGTAGCCATAGTTATTTTTCCAAACGCCATTTTTTAACATCTTTTTTATGTGCAAGGTCAGATGCCGTATGGAAAAAAAAACTGGGCGTTTTTCTTTTTCAAGAAAATAACTTCTTTTTTTTCTCAAACTATTTAAAATAAAAATAAGTAACAGTAAACTTACAAATATATATATATATAATATATATATATATATATATATACATATATCACTAAATTGGGAAAGTTTAACGAAATTTCAAAAGTATAACGTCAAAAAGTAAAATTTAAGACAAAAATGAAATTTAAAAGAAAAGCAATTGAATTTACATGAATGGATAGCATAATTACTGGAAACAAAACACAGCATAATTATAAAAAAAAAAAAGATATAAATTGCTTGTTTACATCCAACGCAGTGCAAAAGCGGTGTGTGTGTGAAGGGGGCGGTCTCCCCGGGCGCGAAAATATAGGGGACGCCAAATTTATACTATCAACGTCATCTTTCTCCTGTCACAGAAAAAATTTAAGGAGGGGGGGGAGCCAAATTCTCCCTTTGCTCCGAGCGCAATTTTCACTTTGGTTACATCCAGGCAAACATTGCAGTTTGGTCCTGATGCAAGTATTTGTTCTATTCTATTTAGGCCCTACTCTATATATTTTTGGATTTCTTCTTATTCTTTGATTTTCTAGTTTCATTCACTCACAATCACCCCCACTTCCCGTCGCAAAAGTAAAGTGAGCATGTTTCATGCAACCACCGATTGCATTTGATGCACTGAACCCAGTTCGTTTTAGACTTTGTTTCTTGATAAAACTTCCGACTCTCAGCACATTCAGCGTCATCAAATCCCAATCCAAATCTGCCGTTATAGTCCAAGAGCCGACAGCACAAAGCCCTACGTCATCGAGCACAAGAAAAATTCCTTTATTTTATGGAAGAGTGTAACAGAGGAATCTAATGATCCATGTCTGCCGGAAGCGAAGTAGTGCATAAGCGGAAATTGATACCACTAGTGGTTGACTCGTAGACTTATGTTTTCTTGTACCCAGTTTTCCATGTTTTCATACTTTTGATTGTACGGCAAGCACGATTCTAAGCCTACTAATCAACCACTGGTGGTATTAATTTTTGGCTTATGCACCACTTTGCTTCCGGCAGACATGAATCATTAGATCCCCCTATTACTACTCTTCCATAAAATAATGGAATTTTTCTTGTGCTCGATGACTTAGGGTTTTGTACGGTCGGCTCTTGGACTATTAGAATCCGTAAGAGTAACCACTTTTGTAACAGTCGATGACACACTGTCACTGAATACAGGTTCATTTATATGTAAGTTCTACTCAAATTATACTGATGAAGTTGTTGAACCGAAAAACAAAGGTATATTTTGTGGCATCTGTCCCTCAACCACGGTGTGCCATTTGTCTTATAAATGCCGGTAAGATGCCTCACCGTCATTTTGTGCCATGTGAACGGAGAAATGCAAACACATTTCTGTATTCTATGAGGATCTAGTCTACAGTTACAGTCGGATTTAGGATGAAATCTCTGTTTATTTGGCTTCAATTATTTTATAAAACATTATTAGAATAATTTTAGAAACTTACCACGCAGGTTTGAAGCATAAAAATTGTCATAAACATTTAAATATTGACAATAATGCATCAGAAATGTATACAACATAGCACACAGCACACAAAGAAATTCTTAATTTAATCTAGGGAGCGCTAGTGTCGCCCACATAATCTGTGCAGCATCTGTCCCTCAATGGTGTCTATCCCCACTTTACCCTGTATAATCTATATTTTGTTCATTTAAAGGAGATTAAAATGAAAATAAAAATTATATTTATTAAATATAATTTATTGGAATAATATTTATTTTATGCATTCACAATTATATTCTAAAGCAGCGGTTCCCAATCTTTATTGGCATGCGATCCATCTAATATAAGAGTATATACCAGTATGAAAATTATTGTAAGGCCTCTGTATGTTATCGGCTATCCTATCGTACGAAAATAGGCAATTTTTCTTATGAAAGATACACTATGACAAAAACAGGAATTGGTAATCCATCTGTTTGGAATTAGAATAATAATTAAAACAACCCACCAACTACAAAAATAATTAAATATACATACAATTATTATCGAAACACAACTTTATAATCAGTGACATTTCTGGCATTGGTTTTCACCGATGAGGGTTAGAAGTGACAAATTTTAATCTTAAGTCACTTTCTACCCGCAGTTTTTTGTGTACTGTTATTTAAAATAGCAAAGTAGAGAAAGGATTTTCACACAGTATATCGTGTGGAGCCCCATCAAGGACATCGCAGATGATTTAGAAATTTCAGGATACTCTGTTCGTCTATTCATCCAGGATGAAATTGGGGATTTTTCTAGAAATATTATTTGCTGTTGGAATTGTTATATTTTTAAAATGGGTGAAACATAAGATATATTTTTGTGAAAAACCTCAATAATTCCACGACCCATCAAAGCATCCGCCGCGACCCACTAGTGAGTTGCGACCCATAGATTGGGAACCGCTGTTCTAAAGGCATCTTGAATGTTTCATTTTTTGCGAAGACCCCAAAGAAATACCAGAATCTGAGCCTCTCTTTGGCTTGATCGGGTCTGCAAACAATTTAACCCCTTCGGGACGAGAGCATTTTTGTATAATTTTTAATGATTCACCACCTGTTTTTCATAACAGAAATTTTTTTGTAGTTGAATCACGAAAAAGCTTTCATTAAATAAGGCAAACTTTACAATACAAAATAACTTGTGAGAATAAAGAAGGATTCTCAGCACCTTAAGTTGCATGTATACCAGTCGAGCATCCCAAAGTGGTTAAAAACAGACAATGTACTATTTACATAGTGTTAGTTAAAAAGGTTAGTTATAAGTTATATGTTTAAATACAGTGGGAGTTGAATGTTTATTCGAATTTTCAGATTTATTTTTCTTACTTACTCTTACATATCTGTTAATAATATCCAAAACTTATACAACAACACTTGTAACACAAGAGTCCAGTCTAAAATTCTAAAAAGCAGATGAATGATATGGAATTTCTTAGAACTTAATAATAGATCAATACAGTGACTCTAAAATGGCTAAAATTTTAAATTAACTAAATATGAATTTCAAAAATTCCAATTAAACATGTATTTGTTCTTGAGTTTAAAAAAAAAGAGTTTTGTTTAAAAATGCATATTAAGAATGAAAAACATGTGAATTCGCATTTCAATACAGTTTTCTAATGTAATTTATTTCATGACGTCAACTTGGGTGATTAGAGTTTGTAGGTTTAAAATTTTATGTAACTTATATTTAAGTACATTATATATAATTAATGAGAGCGACATATCTGTAAAGATCTGCAACCTTAGGCCGTTTCTAAAAAAGAAATTTCCTGGTAAATTTCGATATTAATGCATCCAAAAAAAAAAGAAAAAGAATATTTAAATTGTGTCTTAATTCTTTTGACGGTTTTTTTTAATTTAATTTTTTTTTTTATTACAAAGTTGTCAAATCTTAAATTTTAAAAACGTAAAAGGCTTATGATACAAAAGGTTTAGTTTAATATTTGAAACAATTATTAATGTTATATAGAGAAGATATTTCAATCGGTTAATAACTAACACTACCTTTATATCAAAAGCCTTAAAAATGTATTTGTTGTTATTTGTTTTCTGTATTAAATAGAAAACACGTTCATAAAATTAAAGAGAATAATTTTATAAACGAGTTTCGAAAGATATCCCATCCCGAAATCAAAAGAAACCAGCAATACACACATAGAAACAACAATAATATATATCAAAACATAACAAAAAAGCAAATCAAACATGCAGAAGATTTACAGGTTGCGGTGACTTTTTAAATCACAACTTTCAAGACATATAACAAAAAAGTGAAAAAAAAGAGATTAAGACAGTATGTAAAAAAGTATAACACAAAAATGTAGTATAAAATATATATAGTACATAGGAATAATTTCTTTTTTTTTTTTTTTTTACATGGAAAAATGTCCCTAAATTCAGTATCTCTTTTTCGTATCTTAACAGAGTTTTCCATGCCCCGATGTTTATTTGGAGATTCAAAGTTGTGCCTTCGTAGTAGAAAGTATATTTAGGTAGAGTGGTGTCCAGATTTAGCGACCGAAGAGTTGTCTGAGTCTTCGGGCATCCAAATTGTTGTAGTATCCTTGGCTGAAATATACAGTAGCCATTGTTAATATTTAATGAAAATTTGAGGCGTCCATTTTCAAAATTCATTATGTCCAAAAACTGAATTTTTTGCAGAAAACGAAAAAACTTCTTGCAATCCTAAAAATTTTGGCATTATTTTGATTTTTGAATTTGATTTTTATATAATTTTTTTACAATTTCGAGAGGATACTGCCAAAACTGTTGCAATTCTAATTTATTTACAAAATAAATAGTATGCTGGACATAACGATATTTGAAACTGAATAACGCATATAATGAGTTTTGGAACTTTTTTCCAAAACCCATTTTATTTACTTCACATCATTCTGTAAAAATACTAACAAAATCAAGTTCCAAAAGGTAACAATTTTATAAAACTGTTTTATAATTTAAACAAGTAAGAAATATTATGCGTTAAGCACATATGAAACAATTTTCAACATTTCCTGAAATTTTTAACAAAATTTCGTTATATAAGGAAATAATGTGTTACTCTCCATAGCCAAATATGTATTCCAATACTTTTCAACATCCCTGTATTTGATCTGTATTTTACTATCAGCAGAAAGAGGCAGCTGTACAAAGCGTCACCTCTTCGAGATTACGGCTGAAATTCCAGGATGAATTAAAACTCGATTCTCATATTAAAATGCAACTAGTCTGTCAATACATATATTGGTGGAAAAGACATGCGAACCTAATTTTATGGGTTTACTGGAAAGTTTAGCCATTTTGTTTTACCCATTTTGTCACCCATTTTTCCTGCTCCCAATCCTCTGTGTTTTCAAAACTTTCAATGCAGGAAAACACAATGATAAACAAAAAACCTAGTGAAGAACTACTAAAATAGAAGCTACAGGTAGTTTCCATCAATATATGATTAGGAATTCATGATCCTTTTAATATGCTAATTTAGCTCTGTCTAATCCGGGAATTTTACCCAACTCAATAAGGTGATGGTCAGAGCAGCCGCTTTCACCGGCCTACATACTTAGACACCGCATATATGATTATAGCTGTCACCTTTTCTAAAGTTTATGGAACTGGACGGGACTTTAGTGGGCGGCCTGTATAAAATTTCCTTTGTAACCAGCTATGTGTTTTCTTTATTTCTTTATTTCTTTATTTCTTTCTTTCTTTCTTTTTTTTTTTTTTTTTTTTTTTTTTTTTTGTAAATGGGCATTTTTAAATTTTTAAGCAAAAAAGAAATTTACAGGTCTGGTTGTAGAGGTTTTATAACTTGATTAGTTAGATCATTAGATTTATTTTTTATTTTTCTATTTATTTATTTATTTATCTATTTATTTATTTATTTATTTATTTATTATAATTTCTCTGTATTGTTAATGGAAACTACACCTTAGTGTAAAAACGAAAAAAGATCTAAGTAAACAGCAATCGAAAGAGTATATTAAAACACATTTGCTCACACATAAGTTATTTGAGATTACTTGAGATATACAAGTTTAGCAGAAACGAATGATCCTATTTTGAAAATTTACATTTTCAAAACTATTACGTATATTATACTAAGTAACATATGAAAATAAACCGGACCTTCCAAGTTTATTTCTTTTTTTTTCAGTTACAAATGTTTGGTGTGTAAATTTTTCGTAACATGGGACTAACACCAAATCTTTAATCAAGTTCGTCCCACACATTTGGCAGTTTTGCACAGTCAACTATTCTTAATGAGCACTGATGTATTAAAACACTAAATAATACACTATAAGGTAATGCTAAATGGTGCATAAGTGCATAATTTAATTAAAAGAACTTCTAATTGATAAAAAGTGAAGCTACTACTCCTTTACACTGTGAACTGTTTCGCTTACTGCCTGATGGGAAGCTTTTTCTTTTTAACGCTAGATGTTTTATTTCAATTTTTAAAGCTTTATATTTCGATAACAAGGAGCAGAGGGCAAATAATTTATGCATCTAAAAACGCGTTTCAATATGCCCTTTTGATTGCTACTTATTTAGATTTTTTTTTCATTATTACAATATTGGGATAGTTTCCTGGTCAGTTGGTAATATCAATCATTTTAAATCAAGAATCACAGTTAAAAAGATTCATGTAAATATTCTGAAACGTTCTTGAACTATTGCTTAAATATTTATAGGAAAAATCTTTTATTACAAATAAATCTTTATACATAGCTGCGAATTTCAGGGCTTTTTTCTTACCACTAAAATGTAATGGCGAATTTTTCTTTATATTTAAAAGATAAAATCTCGAATAAATAAGTTAACATTTTCTTCGTATTTTGGTGCGATAAAAAAATAGCAGATATGCTTTACATATTGCGGTTACATCCACTAGCACATAACTGGGCAGTCGTATATCTTTCAGATTTTATACAGTGACCTTTAACCTTAATCTATGAAAGTTGTGTTTTAGACACGTGGAACATGAGAGCGTAAATAATACATATGGTATATGAACTGACATTTTTTAATGTTTTTTCTTCATTTCCGTTGGAAGAATATAAATAGAGGTGATGCAAGCTTAAGTTATTGCATTAACCTCAGTATCAATTTGAACTTGTGCGTCAAAGTTGTGTGGATAATATTTATTTATGCTCTATTTTACATACTCGTTTTATATTAAATGCGCAGTTAAAGCAGGAGCGTTTGATAAATCATTTAAATGTTATATCAAACAACTAAGTCTGCTGCTGCATTTTCAGCTGTTCTTATGAAATTGATAATTCTTGTAATGTTATGTCAGAATGATGAATGATGATATTTCAAAAGATAACTAAAAAATTGAGGAAATTAATTGAAATCTTGTATGCAAAGTCTTAAAACCTATGAGACAGGAGTTGCAAACATTCACATCTATATGCCAAGTTTCTCCTAAAAATATTTTACGTGACCCCCTTATGCTACTAAACAAAAACTTTCTAGTCAAAAATCAAAAAATAAATTCCGAAATTTTTTCTCTTAATATTAAAAGATACGACTGATATGTATGTAGCTGTTATACTGCAGTAATGATAGTAACAATTATATTTTAGAAAGAAGAAAAATAGCAAATGCGATTACTGTTGCTGCATGTTGAATGATAGAGTGACCAAAAAATAATTGGACAAATTTCAAGGTGAAATAATAATAAAGAAACTCCATCGGAAATTTTATTATCTCTCCTTGGGAAATAAACGTAGGTCTTTATTAATACAGTTTGTTTAAGCTTTGTAACAATGGTGTCCAAGAAAACGACGATTCTTGTGCGATATGCTGAAGACTTTAGGCAAGGAGGGTTCATTCAGATACTGAAAGATCCAAGTTAGACTGTGTTCGGCTGCCGTGGAACAGTTCTAACAGCTTCGCCGTGAAAGAAATAAATAAAACCGCGATTTAAAAAAAAAGGCCGAAAACAATTACATAAAGTGAACATACATTGGATGAATGCCCAATTTTTCGAAAAAATGTCGCAAAAGCTTCCGAAACTAATGTACTGAAAGTTTACCTATTCTGGGCTTTTTAACGTTGTTTTAAAATTTATATTACTCGGCGTCAAGTTTCATAGTAATAATTATGAGTTCTTTTTATGCCTAGGTTTACAAAAGAAAACAGAACCAAAATCTTACCATGACCAACACAGAGTTAAAATTTCAAAAATGATTATTCCCCCATAGAGAGAGCCGGTAAACATCTGTGTCAAAATGATTTTCCAAAATTTTCACTACAAAATGAAGATGAACTAGAATCTTAACACTGCCAAAAAAGAAGTTTTCTTCAAGTACACAATTTCAGAAATGATATAAAACATATATTTTTTTTATTATTATTACTGGTACCAAAAACAAATTTTGCAAAGAAAGATGATGTCCAGTCAGATTGGACATACGAGTGCAAAGGATTAAATTGCTAAGGCAAATTTACAAAAATGGATATCCCCCGCGGAGCGAGCCGATAATAATCTGTAGCAAAATAATCTTTCAAAATTTTCATAGTCGAATTATGCCATAATCAAATACAAAAATCAAATGCGATCGGAGAATACTCATAGTCCACTACCGTTGTTGAACAATGGTCCAGTCATTTACTGCTTGGTATTGGATTTTTTCGACTGCATGCAAATTTTTTTGTTGTTGACAGTGAAGGTTTCAAAAGCAATCACCTAATGTACCATTAAAAAATTCCGGAGAGTTCTTTCCTGATCCCAAGTCCCGAGATATCTGGGGAAATGAGTTATCCAATAAGATTCTGCATGCAGAACAAGTAGAGCACGGGAATGGTACAAGTTACATCTTCTGCATTTCTTAACAGACCAAATATTGGCCCTTGACAGCTAGCGAAATATCATCCAGATGGTTTATTCTGCATGATCACCTTGCATAAAAGGATTTGTTGTGAGACTAAGAGAGATCTAAAGCAACTGAGAAAAAATTTCCGTAGAAATTGGCGAGAATATAGAAGTATGATTATCAGTCACTGCTGAAAATTTTTTGACGGGTTTCGCTTCCCCATAAAATTTAAAGGTTTTCTATTTCGGAAACTTATTATTTTTCTATAAGTTACAGCTCTATACTTCATCTGTTAGCAAATTAATTCTGATTAATATGGTTATTACAGAAGTTAAATGTTTGTCCTATGCTAATTTATTTTTTTTTCGTCACCTGTAAATAATTGATATTGTATTTATGCATTTAATAAAATGACATATGAACAGGAATCAACTGATAAGCAGTTTTAATTTGACTTCTTATCATTAGTTTCCGAAAATAAAGACTCAAAGATCATAATTTTAGGTAGAGAGATAGATTGTAAAACGGCAAACTCCGGTATTTCTGTAAATAAATCTACAAGTCTAGAATCCCCGTCGAAGTCACCTTAACATAATTTTCTTGTCCTCTGAGGTCTTTTTAGTGTTTTAATAAAAATGCTCGTAAAATTAGTATTGATTTAAATTTCCTTTCTCTGTTTATTTCTAAGATACACATCGTACTTCTTTATTGTACAAAAAATTTAAATTTTTTAAAACTATTTTTGTTTACAACCGATTTAACCCTTTCAACTCAGGCGTCTCTTACACAAATGTTATTTTGTTGACAACACTTTTTAAAAAAGAAGTTTTCTTCAAGTACACAATTTCAGAAATGCTATAAGGCATATTTTATTTTCTTTTATTACTGGTACCAAAAACAAATTTTGAAAAGAAAGATGATGTCCAGTCAGATTGGACATACGAGTGCAAAGGATTAAATTGCTTTGGAGGGGGAAAAAATACGAACAAATCATTTAGCAAGCCCTGTTGGCTGTTTTTTTTTTTTTTTTTTTTTTTTTTTTTTTTTTTTTTTTTTTCAAATGCAGTGCTAAAATATTTTAATTTGAATAATATGTGTAATTATTTTCTATCAAGAACTTTTGAAGAAATACTTTTGAAATATGAAACAGAATATTAAAAAATTTTCGTTACTTTAAAATACTTAAAAAAATTTTTTTTTAATATTTTCTTTAATTAGTTCAAGTCGTCCATTTTAAATTTTCCCGTATTTAAATATATTAAAATTTTTTCAAGTCACATTTTAACTGAACGATCAAATGAGTTGTAGGAAAATTTGTAATATGTCATTGTATTTATTTCCAACTCCTTTAATTAAACAAGAAATGTTCGTTGACTACTTACTTTCAAAGCATTTTTTTTTATTCCATACTTACTCACTTACTTATTACAAAACTGATTGCTGTAAAAGTATTCATTTTATAAGTGATAAAATTCTTCACATATTTTTATAGTTTTAATAACAAACAGATGCTGAATGAAGTCGCATAACAATAATCCTTTTTTGCTTCGAAAGAATTGAATTTATAAGACATTTTTTTAAAAGTATGATGAATGTTTGAAAATTTAAATCAGTCATACTCTACTTATAGGGGAGAGTAAGGAAGGTTGACCCACTTATTATAAATTTTTTTTTTTACTTTTTAAATATTGAACTTAGGATAAAGTTTCATGTATCATTTTATTTGTTATACATTGAATTATCAAAATAAAATTGCTTCATAAATGTAATATATAGTACCCGTACCCTATATGGACACCTTAAGGAAAATGTATTTTTTTCACCCCCATGTACAAGTCAGAGGACTCCAAAAATGAGTGTCCACTATCCTAGGACTATTGACTCTCAGTATTAAAATTAGCGACCTTGTAATTATTCTGGTTTAATTTATATGATAAAAACAAAAAATGTTTACAAGTGTCCATATAAGGATCTACTTGTCCCTATTATAGACAGGTGTTTCCTTATTGACTTTCTACACAGTGTGTATGGAAGAGCCACTTTTCCAAGGTATTTTAGAGGAGAGGGAATAAAAAAAAATGTATCTTAAAATATTCGGAGGAGGAGGGGGAACAGTAAATATCTTTAGAACATGCATTTTCGAAAGGGGAGGATAATTTTCGGTTTTTACTCTTCGAAGACCCATGCAAAGCCCCTTAGTTACTAATATTATGAAATAATATTGTTGGTTTTACTTAGCTTTATAGCATTTGTCTGCGAATTTACATCTGTTACAACCCAGTCCTCACAGCATGGACAAATGGAAACTTTTTCACCATGGACAGTAAGTCCCATATAATCCTCATGAACATATCAGCCACATGTGATGCATGGCCGCATGTTTGAAAAAGCATCTATACTGCAAAAGAAGCAGTACCAGCTCTCTTTTGTTGAGGAAGTCATACCATTGGTGCTTGTAATTTCGCCAACAGCTATCCTACTGGCGGGGGGTGGGGGCTTCTTTTTATTTTTCTGCAAGGGTTTTTTGGAAGAAGGTTTTGGGGGGATTGTTCAAATGGCATCTTGTTGAACAAAGATTTTACCACTTTGATGCCTTTTCAATTTATTGCTTGGTAACGTAGAATTTTCTTCTTTCTTACAGTTGTAGTCGATGGGGACATAAGCTGTCCATATTGGGAACCGGGCGTAGTTTTACTAAATCTAGTAACAAATGAATAAGGAAAATTATTTTAAGCAAATTATGCAATAACAATCGAAAATATGTTTTATTAGCTTTCTAAAATACTCCACTTTTCAACATTTAATGTAATTTTACCATATCTAATAAGAATTTAAGCTTACAAGTAATTAAGATCAGCACATCTCAAAACAACAGATTTCCTCGTAAATTGCGAATAGCGCGCTTTTTTACACTTTCCAGCCTTAATTATCTTTTCAACTGCTTTTCTTCGCGAAAATGTTGAGCCATCTCTCGATTAAAATTATTACCTTTAAAAATATTAGGGGTGTCCATATTGAGAGCCCTGTCCATATAGGGTACAAATACCTTATAAGAGACATGAAAAATGACCGGTTTTAATCATGAGAAAATAATTGCTCAAGGCCCCCCAGGATTGACTCACTTTGTTTTATATTGAAATACTTGTTAAGAGTTATTAATTACAGTACTTTCTAGTTTTTTCCACTGTTTTTATTTACTTACTGTAGGTGTTATTTAAATGGGAAAAAGTTCTTAACAATTTTCCCATTTATATTTTATAAAATATTTTCTTTTGGTGGATAGTATAGAAATTTTATTCAGATTAAAAATGCCTCAATAACATTTCAAAAGTAGCAAACGTATCAAATTCTAACTTTGTATGTTTGACAATTCCATGAAAATCTAAATTTAGAAAGTTATCTGCACATTTCAACTTTTCAAATTTCAATTCCTTTTTTTTTATAAATACTTTCTAGAGCAGCATTAACATCTTTTAGGTATCCACCATGCAAATTTTAAATTTCTATCTCATTCAGTGTTACGAAAATTATAATTTTAGAATATTTTTTATTCCTGGATTCCTAAGGTACATAAAATATTGCCAATGATGAAGCAGTGACTGTTACCATATTTGTGCTACCATTACTTTTTAAATTGGTCCGGAAGTTCCATAGATTATGTCCTAGAAACAAACAGATGTTTGTTCTTTATAATATTGGTATAAACGAGATTGTTCAGAAACCAGGGAACTCCAGCAAAGTAGTAATTTAAAAGTGCAGTCTGAGAATATTTGTTGATACGTCAAATATCATGTTTTAACATGTGAATGTACAATGTTAGAAACTTTTCAAATGATACCTCATTCATCTTTCTGTATATAAGAAGGAGTTCTGGCATCATAAGTAATGCATACATACAGACATTTAAAAAAAAAAAAAACTAGAAAATCATTACATATCAACATAGAAAAGCATTTTAAACCACATTTTAATGCTGTTGCCACTGAAACATGTCTATTTCAATAAAGATATTTATTTACTTATTAAATATAAGGTACTTGTACCCAATATGAACAGTGCTCTTAATATGGACACCCCTAATATTTTTAAAAGTAACAATTTCGATAGAGAAATCGTGCTACATATACGTGAAGAAAAGCATTTGAAAAGATAATCCAGCCAGGAAAGTACAAAAAAGCGCGCTGTTCGCCATTTAGAAGAAAACTTGTTGTTTCGTGGTGTACTGATATTAAATACAGGTAAGTTTAAATTCTTATTAGATATTGTAAAATTACTTTAAATATTGAAAAGTGGAGTGTTTTAGAAATCTTTTAAAATACATTTTCGATTGCTATTGCATAAATTGCTTTAAATTTTTTCTTTATTTATTAATTACAAGATTTAATAAAACTACTCCCGATTCCCAATATGGACACCTTATGTCCACATTGAAAGTACAGTTGATGAATCTTCAGATTCACAAAAATAGAAAGCTGAACAAAACCAACTTCATTATTTCATAATATTTTGTAGTAACTGAGGTGCTTTGCCTCGATCTGCGAAGAGCCAGAACCGAAAATGACCCCCATTCTAAAGTGCATGTTCTCAAGATATTTACTGTGCCCTCCCCTCCCCTGCAATGCTTTAAGATATATTTTTTTATCCCCTCTCCTCTAAAATTCCATAGAAGAGTGGTTTTTCCATACACCCTGTGTAGTAGATCAATAGGAGGCCACCTGTACATAATAGGGACTAGTGATTCCTTATATGGACATTTGTAAACATTTTTTGTTTTTATCATTTAAATTAAACCGGAATAGTTACAAGGTCGCTAATTTTAATAATGATAGTCAACAGTCCAAAGATCATGGTCATATATTTTTGGAGTCCTATCACGTGTACATGGCGTGAAAAAAATAAATTTTCCTTAGGGTGTCCATATTAGGCACAAGTACCTTATTTGTATCACTTTTAGTAAGTATTTTTTTAATTTGATGAAAGTTTAAAGTTAAACATTGAGTTCTAGGTGACATCTTAGAGCATCATGAAAACCACAGGTGACTATTTCTATATTATGTTCAAAGCACTAAAAAAATAAAAATAAAAAAATCGCAATATATTGTAACAATTTGTATATTAAAGTGTATCGAACAGATTTTTGTTTTTAAAAAGTGGATTTGAAATATAATTTTAAAATAGTCGCCTGTGGAAGCGCTGCATTATCATTTTGCTCGAACTTTGACAATAAATACAAAAGGATATTTTATTATTATTATTGTTATCATTATTATTTAGTATTAATCTGTTTACCATCCTTGCACGTTCTCCGGATCATCACATGATGAAGTCTGCGGGTTAAATACCAGCCCGGGATCGCAGGCCAGGAGCCTGGGCTGCCTGGATCCATCCGGAGTTAGAATGCAGACGTAGTGCTTACGGCAATCTCCCGGATACGGATAGCGAGGGTCTCCGAACTCCTGAAGCTCGTAGTCAGTGGGCTGAGGACACCGAAAATTCAGAATGGCTGCAGGATTTTAAAAAATAAATAAATTAAAATCTGGAGTAGCTTTCCGGACACTTTGAAGAAAACTGTACCATAGCTGCCAACTTCTACGCTTGCTTCTTATCATTATTTTAGATCACAAAAATTTATCTTATTTAATCCTATGTTTTCAGTGATTAAGTAAGACAATTTTCTCTGTTAAAAAAAAGTGGTAGGAAAAAAGCGTAAAATTTGGCAGTTATGCTATATGTACAAAATAGCAGAATAAAAAATAAATAAAAGATATCCTAATTTTACAAGGGTTATATGTTGTTATTGGTGAAATTAACGTCGTGTTCTAAATTCTTTCATTCCTAAAGCTGATGATACCTTGATAACATTAAACCCTGTAGATTAAATTAAATATTGAAATGGAATTCATTAAAGCCACTTTAATGAGAGTTTTAAATCATTTGAAAACGCAATTTTTCTTAAAGAAAATGCAATACTTAAATTTCCATATACTTTTATCACATTAATAAAATCGCTTTTTTTTTTTTTTAATAAAGTTTGATTGAATTAAATTCCATTCAGAGGGAAACATGATTGTTGTATCGAGATAAGATGACAGTAAGCAATAAAAATATTAAAATGAATAGTTGAGTTAAAGAAAAGGCTTAGATACCAAATCAACTGCCCCGTTTGTAATGGAAATAAATGCTCTTACGATAATTAACATATTCGCCAAACTGGACTTTATTTGAATACACCGTTTGTATGCTACCATTTTCACTCAGAGACACACATACGCATACATTATTGTAAAATCAACAAATATGAATTATGTGGGTCTAAAATTAAATGCGTGCATATATACTACAAAAAAACATACATCCAAAATTGTTTTATAAATTGCAAAAACGGATTCAAAAAACTTCAAAGTGTAAAAAATGCTAAAAATTCCACAATCAACTGGTTTTTTTTTTTTTCATATTTTTTTATGACAACAGTATTTTTACTTTCTTCTATCTTCAATAGAAGTACATGAAGTTATGCAACGAATTGAACAAAATTTTCTGTGTAAGTGTATGGCTATGGCTAGTTGGATCGCCATGAATCTGAAAAAAATCCGCCGGAAGGGGGCGCTGCAATAGCGAATTTTGTGTCATATTCAATATTGCACCGCATAAAAGTGTATGTAGTTAGTTATAGAACTGAACTAATTTTTTTGTATATGATTATTTTTTGGTAAGGCAAATAGATCCTCCCTGAATTTGAAAAAAAATCTGTCTATCATTCTATAGTCCATCGGCTCGTGTAGAGACGGTATTGAATTAAAATTATTAAAGCATTAAAATGAGTAACTATTTTTTTTATATTAAAATGTACGTATGAGATAGAAGAAAGTTTTGGGATTGGCACATCCAACTAGTTTTACAATATAAATTTAGGTAAAATAAAATTAAAAAAACTTATTATCGCATTCATAAAAAGCAAAGAGGCTGCCAGTCTATATACGAATTCTGAAGTAAAAATACACTACGACAAATAATTTTTGTACTGGAAACTTATATCATAATCCATTTATGGAATAAAAGAAGCGTCTCATCTCAATCCGATCTGAAGTTTTGTTCATAATTTCAAAAGTATTGAGGGTATTTTACCAAAATTTTGTCAAACTTAGCTTTGTGTGAAATGCAATGAAAATAGGAAAAATACGAGAAAAACACAGTAATACGATCCGAAATACCGTATATAATACGAACTAATTTTCGAAATATGGCTATGGTGCGTCTGGTTCAGCGCCATTTAGATGCAGATTGAATCCCTTGCCACCATTTCTCGGGATGTTAATTTCTTCTAAACAAATGTAGGTCCGTCACAAATTTCTGTGACATTTTCAATTATTTGCTCATTCGTCATACGAACAGCATGTTTTTGCCAATCATGATTTATTATTCTCCCCAGTAAATTTTTATTGTAAACTTTGCATTATTTAATCCGAGCATTTCTCTGATACAGTTTAGTTAAATTTGCTGTTTTGTAAAAATGGCGAGATAAAAGGTTAAGAATTCTGTAAAAGACAGGATAAAATAGACATTTTTTTAAGTTTTTTTTTTCAAAAATATTGATTAGTTAAATGGTTTAAAAAGTTTCATTATTATTAAAACAATGTAGAACCCGCCGAATTCCGAAGAAAGAAAATGTTTAAGAAGGAACGTTTTCATTAATTTATAACGAACCTACAAATTAGTTACAATAACAAATGTTCCTTATATTGGTAAGTCTAACTCTTAAACAAATGATATTTAACCAAAAATTAACAAAATACTGTAAAACTCAGTTGTAGAAATTGTTAAAATTAAACTTTAATCGTACATGCAAGAAGTTAAAAAATAACAAAGATAAGTTACTATGGTAAAATTATCAATAAAGGCTCTTATGCTAGTATTTCAAAATGAAAAAAAAAAAAAAAAAAAGAAAAATTTATTCCACTTTGACTCAATTATAGAATTTTTTTCCCCGTGAAGTCTAAACATGTGTGTTACATTTCATATCTGTATTCATCTTTTCAAAAAAAAAAAAAAAAAAAAAAAAGTATTTTAAATTAATCATTTTGATTCAAAACTTGAAGTCTCAATGCTATTAGCTGAAACAGATACTAAACTATTTCTTTTTAACGTAAATGAAAACAAAATTCAGCGAGATTTATAACAGACGATATCTTGACACAGCACGTATTTAACTTTTTTTTCTCTTTTAATAAGAAAATGGTAACTTAATGATACAGTAATAATTTGTTTTCCCTTTTTTCGTTTGCTTTTTATCATAGAACTAATAGAAATGGAGAACTTCTGTTGCCACAATTACAAAATTGGTATTACAAACTACAAAAAAATTAATATCTCAAAAATAAATTTAGATACAGCTTTTAAACAAACTGCATTGAAAAGTAGATTTTCCCCCATATACGATGGTGTAAAAAATGAAAATGTGCAATCTTTAGAAATTTAAAAACTTGCGGTAGCAAAAATTGTAAAACCGAAATTGCATTTCAAATTTCAAAGTGTTGCCATTCGCAAAATGACGTATGCGTTACGCACAGATAAGTTTGGCTTTTATAATATATATATATATATATATATATAGACTATCAATAAAAACCCGAGTTCGTATTGTCATGAGAAACGAGTGATAGATTGCTTAGACAGGCCACAAAATAGACCTAACATAGTCTAGATAATTTTCCGATTCAAAAATATATGTTTAATTATGAAAGTTACTAATACATTCATATTCCAAATCAAACATGACATACTAGTTTTTTTCTATCCTAAAAAAATAATTATAATACTGCTACTGCTTTAATTTAGTTAATTCTGACTTTTCCGTTTTCTCGGCGTATTCTGTAAATAGTATTGCACAATAATCAAATAAATAATGTCGCAAATTTTCATACCGCACGAAACCTCAGAAATAGCCTTCTCCTCATCATTACTCTTACTACCGTAGAAGTAGATTTACAGGCACGGATGGCTTACGGTCCCACCATTTTCCCTTGCCGGTTGAAAAGTGTTGTCTGCATGATGCTAAATTTTATGATTGGCCGGTGTATTTTTGTATCGAATTACATCATTTACATGATCGCTGATGGAACTTTTAAAACTATAGTTAATGTAAATTTATCTATATTATAAAGGCCAAACATATCTGTGCGTAACGCATATACGTCATTTTGCGCATGGCAACGCTTTCCTCTGCAATTTCGGGTTTTCAATTTCCGCTACTGCAAATTTTATACTTCTGAACATTGCAAATTTTAAATTTTTGTCCCCTCGTACAGCGAAAAGAATGTATATTTAAATGCAATTTGTTTGAAAGCTGTACTTTAATTTATTTTTGAGATATTAATTTTTTTTATAGTTTTTAGTACCAATTTTGTAATTATGACAACAGAATCACTTCATTTTCTCTTAAAATTGAAAGAAAAATAGAAATTAAAATGTACAACTTTTTTTATGCAATTTATGTTTTGAAATTTTCGCTACTGCAAATTTTATACTTCTAAACATCGTAAATTTTAAATTTTTATACCGTAGCATACAGACAAAATATACTTTTAAATGCAATTTGTTCCAAAGCTGTATATCAATTAAATTTTGTGATATTATTATTTTTTTTATAATTTTTAGTACCAGTTTTGTAAATGTGGCAACAGAATCCCTCCACTTTCTTTTAAAATTTAAAAAATAAAATAAAATAGTAGAGTATTTCAAAAATATCCTCCGTTATAAAATCCGGTGAATTTCGGTTTTATTTCGTTTAATAATTTGGATAATTGGGTTTTATAGTATTTTGCTAACTTTAGCTTAGAATGATATTTGTTTGAGAGTTAGACTGACCAATATAAGATGTATTTTTTACTGCAACTAATTTTGTAGATTTATTATAAATCAATGAAACAGTTCTTTCCTAAAGATTTTCTTTCGTTGAATTTCCAGGGGTTCCACCTTGTTATAATAATAGAAATACTATTTCTTAAAACATTTTTTTAATCTAAATTATCTATTAGCTAAAGAGAAAAGCAAACTAATTTAGTTCTAAATCGGACTAAGTAAGCAAGTTTCACTGCTTGTATTTTTCTCTCTCATCATATGATTTCTATGTCAATCATTACAATGTAAAAATAAATAAATAAATATATGTAAAGTTATTAAAATTTTTCTAGGAAACTGGGATTCCTAGAACATTTTATGTAACGGTAGCAACAAAATTTCATGTAACACGTACACTTTTGTACTGTAAATAACAAAATCTGAAAAGTTAATTAATAAGAACTTATTAGAAAGCTAGGATACCTAGAACTTTTTAAGCAACTACAAACCTTCTGATTTCTTAGCGTTACAAAAACAAATTTAGTAGTATTACATGTTTTTCTGTATAGTTAAGTTACAATTTTAGCAAGCATACAGATTTCTGTAACTTTACGTCTGTAAAATAATTTTTTTCTTTTAGCGTACAGTTGTGTTAAAATACGTATTCAACATTTATCGGAGTTTCTTTTACCTGCGGTTTATTCTGTCAGGTTTATCATATAACAGAAAAAATGTCAGAAGAAAAAACGACAAAAGGTTATCTGAATTAACTGTGTAAACCAGAATTGCACAGAATAGCTTAGTTGGTAGAGTTAATAATAATAATAATAATTATTATTATTATTATTTAATTGAAAAGAAATGAAACATTTTATACCTTCTGACTCACAATTCTCTACCATGTCTGGCCAGTCACAGTGAGCACTGTACTCGTTGTAAGCAAGCCCCTCCGGGCAGTAGAAGGCAAAGGCGTGACCCTCCACGCACTTCCAGAATCGGCTGCAATCCGATTCATGGGCGTACAGGCCGTACAAGCGTGGACAGTGTTCCGTGGACAGGGGAGGTTCTGTTTGAAGGGAGAGAAAAAAATATTATAGTAAAGCTTGATAATTTGTAAATACTAGGTTGAACAAAAAGTTCCTTGAAATTTGTGAAAGCTGCGTTGTTAAGCACAAATTAACAATTAACACAAGGACTATTGCTTCATAGTAGAGATAATTAAAGTCCACGACTTTCTGGAATCGTTCTGCCAGATACCGGATTTGCTGGAAGTACCATGGCGGCTCCTTGAAATCGAAAAACCCTTGATATGCTACTTCAATTTCTTTAAGGGATTCAAATCGACGGCCCTTGAAAAAATGCTGCATTGACCGAAAGAGGCCATAATCGGGTGGAGCCACGTCTGGATCGAAATTCCAGAACTCCTGTAAATATACCATTAGTACTCCTATGTACGATGCAAATTCTGGTAACTATTAGATTAAAAATTTCCCAGAACTTTTTGCTCAATCTTATAAATAAAAACAACACAAGTTTTGTGTCATACATACATTATTAACCACTTTTCTACACTAACAGAATATTTTTATGGAATTTCATTTTTACAAACAATGTTTGATAATTTATAAATAAATAAAAAGAACACATATTTTGCGTCACAGATAGATAACGAAGCAGTTTCCTATACTTTTAGAACATTTATTGAACTTTATTTTTTTTTAAAACAAGGTTTGATAACTTGCAAATAAATAAAAATGACACAAATCTTGCGTCACACATAGAAAACGAAGCAGTTTCTACGCTTTTAGAGCATTTTTAAGGAGTTTCATTTTTTAAAACAAAGTTTAATAACTTATAAATAAAGAAAAATAACTCAAATTTTGCGTTACACATAGATAACAAAACAGTTTCTTACGCTTTTAAAAACTTTTTAAGGAATTTTTTTTTTTTTTTTTTTTTAATAAGGTTTTTATTTCCAAACTTGTAAATAAATAAAAAGAACACAAATCTTGCGTCACACATAGATGACGAAACAGTTCCCTACGCTTTCAGAACATTTTTAAGGAATTTCATTTTTTCTAAGCATTGATAACTTATTCTAAATAAATAAAAACAACACTAACCTTTAATCACACATGCATAGATTATGAAACAATTTCATAAACTGTCAGAATATAAGAAATTTAATTTCTTCAAACGATAAAATGTGTTATCTAAATAATGAATACGGAAAACGCATAAAGCAATTAAAAGTTTATTTTCAGCAATTTCTGCCCATACCTGGTAATGTGTGTGAACTCTTTTAGGCAACCTTGCATGGAATCTATAGAACTTACACACACTAATGGACTTAAAAAAATTGAGTTTTAAAAAACTAGGAGAAAAAAACCCCGGGTTTTGCTAGTATGCTACACATATATATAAATTGAAGGGCATTATAAAATGTAAACTTTATGTAAACGGCGATACCAAATATAAAAGTGACAATTTTGTTGAAAACTAAATAAAGTTTGTATAAATTTTATTAAATTAATTAATTAATTTTGTCTTCATCTAATTATGACTAAAAAATTACTATTCGATGTTAAATTATTTTTAACAAATTGTCTTTCAATATTTCATAACTGTATTAGACATGCTCTGTTAACAGCAAATTAGATTAAAATACACAACTGATCGTATTGCACTCTTATTTGTTAACTGGCAAATCTGTAAAAGAGGAGTTTTTCAGAAAAGAAAAAACACTTTCAAGTAGGAAGAAAAAGAGAGATTTGAGAATACATAGAGTCAAACATTTATTTTAATATGAACTACATTTCATGTAGTTATTTCAATATTTAAAAATATTGGGATCATATTATACTGTAAGTAAAAAAAAAAAAAAAAAAAAAAAAAAAAAAACGCTAATTTGGCCATTTTTATACACTACACAGAATAGTTAAAGGATATTCAGGTTGTGGTTGGATATTGCTACTGGGGAATTATTTAGATATTTGATACTGATCTACAGATATGGTAGACTATATGAAAAAATATTACAATTGCTTGAAAGAAAAATATGTATTATGTTGAGCATTTGGGTACAAAAAGAAAAAAGTGTTTCCTGCAAAGAAAATCGTTTTTAATGTGGTGTATAGTTTCCTCGAACGGACAGCAATGTTGAACACCTTTGAGGCATGAAGTCAATGAGACATTGATGAACTAAGGTATTCTGCCTCACTCTTCCAGGAGAGCTGCTTCCAGTTCTTGGAGAGTTTGTGGGGCTGATAGTCGGCCAGTGAATCGTCTGCCTAGAATGTCACAAACATTCACTATTGGATTCATGTCCGAAGAACACAACATTCCATTTAAACGGCTCCTTCGTCTAAAAGAAAATCCTCCACCAAGTTAGCACGATGTGGCCTGCAATTGTCTTCCATTAAAATGAAGTCATCTCCAATTGCTGCAGCTTAAGGGCTGTAAATAGATCTAAGGATCTCGTCCTTATATAGCTGATAAATTACAGCTCCGTTTCGAATAATGTGGAGGTCTATACACCCATCAATAGAGATGCCAGCATAGACCATCACTCTCCCACCGCCAAATTTGACGCTTCCTGACATGAACGCGGAATTTTTTCCTGTGTTACGTTCCCTCTAGATGAAAATACGCCTATTATTAGGATGAACAGAAAAATGGGACTTGTGAAAAAAAAAGAATATTGTACTATTCGTTTCTCCTACAGTTCACATGTCTGTTGTCTATTCCCTGCGGACGCCATGACGCCCAAGATGATTAACATTACATATACCATGGTTTGAGACCATACAGACTTACAGTGTGGAGGCGGTTTCAGACAATCTGGGTCGAAAATGTGGTGTCAATAGCCGAGTGAAGGTACTGTTGAATAAGAATGGCACTGATGTCTCCGAGCCCCTAGCATTAAGTATCGATCTTTTTTGTGCATTGTTGCAAGTCTACGACCTTGCCTTGTTATTCTGCCTGTATTTATAGTCTCTAAAAAAGGTTTTAAATTCTGGAAATCGCATTTTATAACACTTCAATGGCATTTGCTGTTTCAGAATGTGTTTGGCTTTTCTCTAACTGATCAAAAACTCTCTAAGCTTCTGATTCGGTTAAATGGCTTCATTTAGGCACTGCACTCATCGAAACGAAGAACTTATTAAATGTTGATTATTGTTTTTCACTTCGTTTTTCAGTAAGTTGAATGCCAAATTTCATTCGCTAGCGCTAAAGCGTTGTTTCTGACATCAAAGTCAAAATTTGCATACTCCAAAATTTGAAAATGAGAAAATTTGCATTTGTGACTGTCTTCAAAATAAAATTTTGCTTAAACCATTATTTTATGTAAGACTTAGAGTATCCTTTTATTATTTTGATCAGTGTAGATTGTTTAAACGTATTACATGGCGAAGCAATTTTGTGATCACAGATATTAAGGAACCCCATAAAATAATTCTTTTTAATTTGCGTATTATACAAATAATTGTAATATATCTATCAAATAATGTAGGTATTACCCAGGTTAATTCATATTAGTGATAAACTCTTTTGAATTTTTATTCTAAAAATTTGAGACTTGTTCTAGTTATTCTATGACAATTGAACTAGGGCATTTTAAATTGCAGAAAGCTTTAAATGCTAAAAACTAGAAAAAATGAAAAATCTTTTATTCTTTCTTCTTATCTGTTTTCCGATGTAAGTTGTAAATATGTTTCTTAATTCTGTTCGAAGCGGGAAATGAAACAGGGTGTGGGAATGTAAAAATAAGATATTGTAATAGTAAAAGAAGGATCACGTTGAATATCGAATCAAAATTATTAACCTTCTTTCATAAATACATAACATTGTTCAGTGTTTCCTTTTCTCTACTGGTGAAATTCGACAGTTTGCTTTGATCAATCGCAATTCTAACGCTGCGTTTTTGATCTGAAATTAGAAACTTAATATTTTATAAAATATATATATAAAATGATTCCTTGAAATTTTCTTAAGATATAAATTTTCATCCAAAATTTATAACAGCACCCTGAATTCAAAAAAGGTCTTAAAAAAATCCCTAAAAATGCTCATGTCAATAAATTTCTAGGCTCTGTTATTGAGTTATATAATCAATAGGCTAGTTTAATCTCTTACGTTTAAGCTGATCTTGTAACGATGGAACTGTTAACAGAAATTGTTTTTCCTAGTGTTGCTAACAGCCAAACAAATAAATCTGACTGAAATAGAGTAATAAAACATATCATCTATGATTGAGTAATTGGACGCTTTAACTCTTTGAGGACAAGGACTTTGAGGACTTTGAGGACAATGCTGAATTCCCACTGGAAATTTGGAAAATTTTTGTTTTTAAATAAAGACAAATTATTCAAGGACTTTTCCTACTCTGCGGACAGATCCGGTTTGTTTGATCTCCCCGAAAGACACCTGTGCCCGACTTCGACGCCTCCACTTTGAGGAGGATTCTAATGCTTGGCTTCTTGGAAAATATGGTTCTGATTTCCTTTACCTTACAAAAAGAAGTTGGGAATCTCCCTAGGAGAGGGGAAGTGCTTCTATCTCGTCTCCAAACGAAATCTCTTCCTACTCGGGCTTTACTCCACAGGTTCAATCTCTGCCAGTCTCATGTCCTACGTGTTTGACTCCAGAAACTTGCGAACACTACTTATTGATATGCAGACGCTATGCTACGGAGCGTCATAAACTGTTTCAGAAACTTGGTATCTCTGGCTCTACCACCACCCTTTCTCAGCTCTGTGATCTGGCTGTTTTGTGGGTTCTTTCAAGCTCGTCATTTGGTTTCATATCTTTTGAGTACCAATCGTTTTAAAACTCGGGATTTCCCCATTTTCTCTTCGTTCCTGTATTTGAACTCGCATTTATTCTCGTTACCATGCCTACTTACTGGTAGGATTTGCAGGGGTAAAAAGCCTACGGCTTATGCCCCAAGGTCTGGGCGCTTTGCGTCTCAAAACAACAACTATTTTTCCTTAAAATTTTAAAATTAAAACTTAATTGAAAGTTTCTGGTGGAAATCTTAATTAAACTTAGGTGGGATACAATATACCCATATAAGTGAAGGACCCAATTGCCCTTTTCAATGAGGATACCACACCATTTTAGAAGTCTTTTTTTCATCTTCAAAACATGTTCCGAAACGTTTTTCGTTTAAAACGTTTAAGAGAAGATACGTGTGGGATGTCACTCCCACTCATATTAATTTTATTCTAAAATTTTATACTCATTTATTATATGTAACTAAATTTCATTAAAGTTTTTATATATATGCTTTAGTTCATGTGTTTGATAAAACTATGCAAGAACATCACACAAGTAAGACGTGTAAAAGTTTTTGAACTCTACGAAAACTTCTACTTTTCAGATAAAAACTCCATTACCTCCTAAAATACTCGAGTGATTTCGATAGAAAAATTTTTGGTGGCAGAGTATAAATATGAGATTATATGAGGCCATCAGTTTTTAAAAATATTTATTACTTTCAGAAAAAAAATTCTGAAGATTGAAAATTTCTAAAAAATTGCCACCGCTCAGCAAAAAAAGAAAAAAAAAAAAAGTCGTAGAAAAAATCTGTTTGTCATAAATCTTGAACATGATTCTGTGAATATGGATGCCAAACTTTTTGCTTACTAAAAATTCTTATGCAAATATCCTGTATAAGCCAAACTAACACAAAAATTCCAACATAATTGTCATTGCTATATATCATTAGAAAATCTTTTGCATTGAAAATTCTGTGTTGGTGATTATGAAAAACGCATATTTCCGTTGATACTCATACTTTCAATATTCCGAAGCAATCTGTTCTAAGATATGGAATGTTGAATAGGATTACATTTTTAGGAATGCAAATGAATTAATAATTCGCAAAGAAGTTTTTGTTAGATTGCGCAAATTAGTGAAACCCAATTTTTGCAATTAACTAGATTTTTTTTTCTCGTTAATGTCAAAAGGAATCTTATGCTTTCCGTACATTTTTGGTAATCAGGATCTTCGTCACTTGCATTGCCTAGAACTGGGACAATGTTTTCATTCCTTTTAACCTTTGACGGTTTCGTTAGTATATAAGGATTTCAAAAACATTCATCGAAAAAACTCATGCCTCCAACATCGTCCTAGTTAATTACTTCCGACTAAGAGACTGAAGTCAAACATTAGTTACCATTGGATGATTAGTATTCAGAAGAAGGTCCAAAAGAAAATGAAACGTGTCCTCTACATTCTTTGGTTGGACATCGTCATAAGGGACAGCGTTTCTTGTACTGAAAAACTGTTTTCTTATAGAATATTATTTTCCGAAGTCATAGACTAGAAGGGTTGCTATATTGGCGATATTTAAACAACATGCCAATTGCCAACAAAGTGCCATTTAAGCAATATTTGTTTTCGAAGTCAGAGACTAACATTGTCCTGCCGGACAATTAAGTGATTTTCAACGTCTCGTAACATCATCTTCAATTGAAAAAACTTTTCGAGTTTCAATATGTAAATATTATACAGTGCGTGTCAAAAGTTTAAGCACAATAGAAAATTTCAAAATAAAATTTTATTAATGAGTGAAAGTTACTTTCCTTTTCACATAACCTACAAATTGTAGTTTTAAAAAGATAGTTAACTGATTTATGTTATAAAATTTATCTTAAATAATAAAATTTGTCAAACCAACAAAAATGAGAGTGTCAAAAGTTTAAGCACAGTAGTTTTTTGTCTTTACCAAAACAAGAATAAAAAAATGAATATTTGATTATTGCTCCTTTTTGCTGAATTACTTTAAATATACGGTAATCCATCGATAAAATGAGGTTCTGTATTGTTTCTGGTTCAATTTTAAACCAAGCATTCTCAACGGCATCTTTCAAATCTTTAACCGAAGAATACTGCTTTCCATTTGGATAAACTTTATGAGTGAGAATACCCCACATATTTTCTATAGGGTTTTAATCAGGACTAATTGCCAGTGCCATTTCAAAACAGACACTTTTTTCGACTTAAACCACGATGAAGTTGAGCTTGAGGTATGGATCGAAGCATTATCATGTTGGAATAACCATTTTTCTCCCCCCAAACATCGGCAACAGGAAGCAAATGATTGGCAAGTGTCTCTTGGTAGTTTTCAGAGTTTTCACAACCACTGATGAATGCTAGAGATGTCTGACCATTGAAAGAAATAGCCCCCCATACCATTACAGAACCACCATTATGTTGTCGACTAAATATGCTCCTAGGTTCTTTGCGGAGATCATGCTAATAGTACTTAAACCCATCAGGGCCGTCGAGGTTCCATTTTTTTCATCACTGAATATGACATTCAGCCACTTTTCACCAAATGACATATGCTCTTTGGTCCATTGTAATCTAGCTTCTTTTTGGTGTCGTTTGAGACACGGTAATCGAGCCATTTTACGGTACTTGATGTATTTGGATTCCAAAATTCCTCTATGAACAGTTTTTTTAGGTATTTTTCTTCCGACTGCATGTTTTGTTTGCGAAAGGGAGCAATTATCAGTTGAAGCCAAATTTCTGATGCGGCTATCTTCGCGCAAACTAGTCACTAGCTGCTTTCCTATACGAAATTTTCGTTTGAAATCATTACCACGAGCCAAAATTTGATGAATACCTCGTTTTGATATTTTTAACGTACTTGCAATTTCAGAAACAGACTTACAATTTGCTCTCATATTCCAGATTTTTATTACCTCCTCCTCTGAAATTTTTTCGACTTAGACATTTTGTACTAATTCAAAAACAACAACTGCCTGCTTCTTATGAGCCCAGAAATTGCGTGCGCAACCGCTTACGTCAGATTGTAAAATTTGCATAAAAACGATTTTATGCTTAAACTTTTGACACGGTTATTTTTGTTCTATTCTTAAACTCCATGGTTTGAAATAAAATTTAAAAGTTAATTTCAATGAATATGGTGTTAAAATAGATATTATTAACACATACAAGACAGATATTGAAATAAAGTGAATATTTAAAGTTTTATTTTGAAATTGCTACTGTGCTTAAACTTTTGACGCGCACGGTACATGGTGATAAGATTAACTTAGTTCCAAATTCCAAATGTGGTGATACCAGGCGAATTATTAATTGCTGTTTTTAAAGAGTAGCAGATGAGACAAAGCAGATAGGAAGAGCTCATGAATCTCAGCTCCAGTCAAAACAATGAAACTCATTGGTTTCTAAAACAAGAGTTGGAGATTCATTCGCGTGTGTAAAAATAATAGAGTTTCCTCAATCATCATCAAGCATCTTAATATAGATTCAGCCGATTTTATGTGTTTGCATGGAACGACGACAACAGCTTGATTTCTTTGTTGTCTGAAGTTTTGCCAGACATTTTCTTAAGGCAGTAGAAACTTACGTAAGCCAGTCCTGTAGCTGCAGTCTATATCGAAGGGCAGGTCGCAACGGAGTGTGTCGGGCGGCTGTTTGTCGTCGAAAACCAGGCCGTCCGGACAGACGCCCTCTCGCAGCGTACCATTCTCGCACTGGTAGTACAGGTCACAGTTGCGCTCGTGGGGATAGTACCGCCTCTCTTTGCCGCAGGTTATCTGGGAAGACCCGGACCCTCTAGGTCGGGATGTTCTCTGGGAAACACCTGCAAAAAGGATGGGCGTATTCAATTATCGAAAATTGGCTCATTTTTAAAAGCACCACAAAATACACAGCAAGCTTCAGAGAGACATCAAGAAAGCCATAAAGCAAAGAAGAGGGGGTAACTGGAATCCACGGATCCCGTAGGAGTCCGTACAGGGAAGTCCATGGACTTATATAAGAAAATAATAGTTAATTATGTCTATTTTAAGAAGGATTTAGTTAAATTATAGCTTTTTTTCTTTTTTTTTGGGGGGGGGATATGCTATAAATGAATTATTATTTGTATTTTTTATAAAATGGAAATCCGGATAGTATTTCATTATATTATAGCTTTCGTATGCCCAGAGAATAGCACCCATTAGGTGATCAAAGAAGTCCTGACGGCAATAATTATTACTGGCATGATTTATGGCAAAAATCTCACGAGTTCTTCAGTAGACAGATGGGAGGTAGTACCGTTATGATGTGGGGCACATTTTCATATGCAGGAAAATGCGATCTCTAGAGAGTTGAAGGGAAAGTGAACTCAAACAGTTAACAACGGATGCAGTTACAAAGTCTGCTACCCTTCGGACCACTTTTAGAAGGTGCAAAATGGAAGTTTCAACAAGATAATGCTCCCAGCCATTCATCGAAATCAACGAAATAGTGGCTTAAAAGAGAAAAGATTGATGTTTTACCTTGGCTCTGATCTAAACCCCATAGAAAACTTGTGGGGATATATGTCTCGCCAGGTATATGAAAATAGCAAACAATATCACTCAACATATGAATTAGAAATGGACATTATAGATAAACTAGTATATAATCCCATCAAAATGGCAGAATTTTTACTTGCATTTCATTTTTATAGTACTTTATACAAACAAACAGAATGAGGATTTTATTATTGAAACGTTTGTATTGTAGAAAAATACATTTTTAAAATAGCAATTAATTTCTACAAATACAAATGATGAAGATTTTTTTTTTTTAACTTGATATTTAGTTTTTGAACAAATTTTAATTTCAAAACATAGAGCAGTATTTATTACAGTAATAATAATAAAAATTAGCAAAATAAAACTCGATTTCTGAAGATTTCACAAAACATTAAAATTAAATATTGAAGTTTTTAAAACTTTAAAATATATTATTTTTATTAAAAGTATGATTCGGCAGTGGATTTAGTCATGGGTATATGATGTATTCTTATTTCGATGCTTTTAGTCATCGATTACGAAGCTTTGTGTTTTGTTTTTAAATTTGGATTTGGCGCCATCTATACACAGTTAATATAAACAAAAAAAAATTTTTTTAATCGTAGTTTCTTATAGAAAATAGTAAAAGCAGGATTCAATTTTTAAAAACTTCAGGTATGCAACTTTAAAAATTCAATCCATAAATTATGAAAAAAAATTATTATTATTATTTCTGTTGTAAAATTTTAAATTAAATGTACCAGTTTTTAAAAGCTTAGGTTATATCCATTCGAAATTTGTTTGCATTGTAAACGAAATTTATACTTTTTATCAAATATCATTTAAATGTAAGGAATGTATAATATCACACGCTAAATATATTAATTACATCAAAGCAGATAAAATTTTTATTAAAGAGCATGTTAAAAAAATAATTTTTAGTTATACTAGTGCAGTCATGATAATATCTTATATATCCATTAAAACTTGAAGGGGAAAAAAAGCTTATTTTATTTATAATAGAAAACAAAATTAAACTAGTCGTTGAAGGCCACCGTAATACATACCCATCATGGATATGCATAATATAACAGTGTAAACTATATACAAAATGCATTGCAATTCCAAAATAAAACTTAAACGTATATTTAAATGCTTTTAATATACATAGTATTGCTCTATTAATGAATTGCTGACGAACCAATTTCGACAAAATATATAAAATGCCAAGCTACTCAGGTAGAACCGAATTGCGTAAAAGAAACATCCTTATAACTCCAAAAATAATAATCATATTAACTAACAATTTGCTGCATCGGATTAAGTGTCTCATTTCCAATTAAAATACATCATTGAATTGAAATTTGAATGAAATACAGGGTCATGAAAAATCGAAGAATGTGGAAAACAGGATTACAGATATCTCGGCTACTAACAATACGATCGACTTCGTTCTTTGTGCAAAATTTGTGTTATTTTATTGCCTTTTATGTCCACTCCTTAAAATAAAAAAATTCGAAAATTTTTATATACTTTTTATCAGAAAGAATTTTTCGAGAGTCCGAAAAAAGTAGTTCCGGATAATCGAGGTTGCTGATATTCAATAGGCTTCGTCCCTTTTTTTACATACTAATTACATACAAAATTTAAAGTCTCTATCTCAATTTGTTCGGCAGATAGAGCGTTTACAGACACACAGACAAACGGACGGCAATTTTTTTCCCTAAAAATATGTTTTTCGGAATCTCCAGTGTCTGAAACGTGTAATTCCGTCAAAAAAAAATTTCAATTTTCAAAACGATTGCAAGACTTAGCCTATACTACGTAAGATGGGTAAGTAAAAAATTAAGCGGATAAATGCTAGCATCTTAAAAAAATTAATAAAACTAAATTCAAATTCAAATCCACAACCGCTGAATAGCACAATGAATAGCATAATAGCAAAGAGTTGTAAATTATCCTGTGCCTTTATACAGTTTAAAATAGTGAAAGCTGCTTATTTTTTAGACAATATTTTTATAATTTACATAACAGATGATTATTTATCTTTTTTATGTGTGAAAAAAAAATATGTGTTCATAAACATGATTTCAATTTACATCAAAATGCAGTAGAGTTTCATTTTCACAATTTTAAATTTACATCTCCCCTTTATGTACAATAAAAAAAATAAAATAAAAATAAAGTGTTGCAACATTTGCATTTTTTAACAAATTACCAGTTTTTGCTATTTCCGTTTTCTTTCTTTTACTCTTTGAAAAGAAAAAAAATTCAACGCATTCTTCTGTAATAATTTATTTTAAATGAATTAGAAAGCCAAAGTAATATTTTGAAAGCATGCTATGATTATCATTATGCACTATTTATTATATTTAAAAAACATTTTTCGACATAAATATTCTTCATTTCAATATATGTTTTGCGCCTAGTTGTAATTTTCTAATTTGGTCTAATTTTTACATAAATACAAATTGAAAACTTTCAATCTGACATTAATTAATACCCTTTGTTTTTTTTATATATATGCAGCCGGAACTCCTTGATCTGAACTTGAATAATTCGAAAAAATATATAATTCTAACATGGGTTTATTCTTCTTTAAAGTCGTAGTAAAAGTAATGTTAACCCGGGAGAATTCGCTGCATGAGATTTTCTTTCTCTATCGTATCCTTTTTAAGACTCTTATTTAAAACATTTTTCATTTCAATAAAATTTCAAAATGTGATTTTGATTAATTTACCTCTTTTGTGAATAAAAGTACAAAGCCAAACAAAAAAGTTGATATTAAGTGATTGTAAAGTAAAAGAAAAGAATTGGGCACCGTGAGAGAAATTCTCACTAGCGAGTTCTCCCGGGTTAAAAGATTAAATGCAAATCGTATTTTCGAAAACCATTTGTTTGAAATATTCAATTATATTGAATTCCAGCATTTAATAAGTCGTTTTGTGCAAATATGGAAATAATTCTGAATTGTTTATTATTATAAATAGTATATCTAAAAAAATGTAAATTCAATTAATTTTTTGTTATCAGGAAGCAATAATAGATAAGAGAGGTTCTATTTGTTTGTTAGGAATGTTAAATAAAACTAATTGTATGTTTCAAGCTGTAATAAAATGGGGTATTTTCTTGTCCATGTAAAAACGAAAAATCTTAACGTAATCGAAACTCATAATATTCTATAATAATATTTTTATAGTGTTTCCATTTAGTTGAGATATTTATATTGAATCGCTCTGTTCTATATTTTAAAGAAATAATATTATTGCAACTGCCATAACTGAATTTTATTCGACTTTTTCTCTTTCTTCATTTATACAGCAAAAATTATCGCATACAGTGCGTAATCATGTGCAGTGTGTAATATTTTAAGTATCTAATTAAATTTCTTTAGTATTTATTTAAATTTTCATTAATTAAATAAAAAAAATTCATAGTTTCTCGTTAGTGCGTTTGTAATTACATGAAAAATCTCTGTCGGCTTGGCCTATAGGCGAAAGTAGATTTCGAAGAGTGCTCATTTCAACAACAAAAAATAAAATATGGTTAAAGCTAAACCCAGATTAACAACTTTATTTGGCCGCTTTTGAAAAATTTTTAATTTCATTTTTCTGTAAGAACTGGTCTTATCGGAATCATCTTAAGCGAAATTCGGCTCAAATGATCATTCTGAAAAATGTCTATAAAATGTGCTTTGATACGTATTTTAAAGAGTTTAGGACGAATTACTTGGATTTACATAGATTCATGCGGAAGATAATTGCCACGGTTTTCGGATTTTGCCGATTATTTTATTTGAGGAATTGTCGACGAAAACTGAGGTATCACTCACTGTATATTGATAAACACATACAGATCCTGATTGTTGAATAAGCGTGATAAGCACGTATTTTACTTTGAAAACTTTGATGACGCCGAAACTGGGGGAACGGGTAGGCCCCAAATTTTACATTGCATTAATTTCACCCCAAAATTCTAATTCATTTTCAAATTTTTAACTCATTTATGTATATATATATATATACTAGCGGACCCGACAGACGTTGTCCTGTCACAGATAGACGTTGTCCTTCCTGGCACCGTCACCAGAAAATCAAATAAATGTACTTAAATATAGTAATACGCACATAACACTACGCTCTTAATTTAATTTCTTATTACAATTATGTAAGAAAATTATTTTTCACTCTTCAGTATTTTTTGAAGTCGGTTCAATTTTTGATAAAAAAGTTTATTTTTCTCTTTTTTGTTAAAAGTTAACGATTTTCAGAAGTCAGTTAATCAAAATTTTAAAACAGGCTATATTACTGTAAAGCATACACGTTTGACAGGAGCGGGGTTCGAACACGCGATCTCTTCGAGAAGCAGAGCTTATGTCTGGCGCCTTAGACCGCTCGGGCATTCCATCCGCACTCTATTCATCGAACTTATTCAACACTTTTAATTAGCGAGAAATCACTAACTATTAGTTTTTGCCTAGTTACTAAAAAAGTACTGAATCAATTTTGATGAAATGTGAATCTAAACCATTCTCCAATCCACTGGAACACACACACAAAATTCCATTAAAATTGGTACAGTCGTTTAGAAGGAGTTCAGTAACATACACACGCACAGAAGATTTATATATATAAAGATAAGGATTCAAAATTTCAGGTTTTTGCGCCGAAGACATTGCCAAATTAGGAAAATGTGAATTATCTCACGAACTATTGGATTTAAACGAATTTGCTTAATACCATTCGATTTAGAATGAAAAAATGCACTAAAATATGTTATCAGTTGAAAAATAACTACAAAAGAAGATTTTTAAGGAATTTTATAAAAGTTCGTTCTTTTTTCTACTCATCTTAAGGGTGGAATTTTCGAAAATCCCTTTTTAGCGGCACTCGATGTTATAAGAAGTAATTTCCCCCAATTTTGTAGATTTTTGGTTCGGTAGATTTTTTTGTGCTGTGATTAATACGAAATCCTGACTTTCTTTTATATATATAGATAAGGATTGAAAATTTCATATTTTTGCGCCGAAGACATCGCCAAATTAGGAAAATGTGAATTATCTCACGAACTACTGGATTTAAACGAATTTGCTTAGTACCATTTGATTCAGAATGAAAAAATGCACTAAAATATGTTATCAGTTGAAAAATAACTACAAAAGCCGATTTTAAAGGAATTTTTTTAAAGTTCGTTCTTTTTTTTTACCCTCCTTAGGGGGGAAATTTTCGAAAATCCCTTTTTAGCGGCACTCGATATTATAAGAAGTGTTTTTACCCCAATTTTCAAGATTTTTGGTTCGGTAGATTTTTTTGTGCTGTGATTAATACGAAATCCAGACTTTCTTTTATATTTATAGCACTTTTAATTAGCGAAAAATCACTAACTATTAGTTTTTGCCTAATTACTAAAAAAGTACTGAATCAATTTCGATGAAATGTGAATCTAAACCATTCTCGAATCCACTGGAACGCACGCACGCAAAATTTCATTAAAATCGGTCCAGTCGTTTAGGAGGAGTTCAGTTACATACACACGCACAGAAGATTTTTATATATAAAGATAAGCATTGAAAATTTCAGGTTTTTGTGCCGAAGACATCGCCAAATTAGGAAAATGTGAATTATCTCACGAACTACTGGATTTAAACGAATTTGCTTAGTACCATTCGATTCAGAATGCAAAAATGCACTAAAATATGTTATCAGTTGAAAAATATCTACAAAAGCCGATTTTAAAGGTATTTTTTAAAAGTTCGTTCTTTTTTCTACTCCTCTTAGGGGTGGAATTTTCGAAAATCCCTTCTTAGCGGCACTCGATGATGTAAGTATTTCTACCCCAGTTTTCAAGATTTTTGGTTCGGTAGATTTTTTTGTGCTGTGATTAATACGAAATCCTGACTTTCTTTTATATATATAGATAAGTATTGGAAATTTCAGGTTTTTGCGCCGAAGACATCGCCAAATTAGGAAAATGTGAATTATCTCACGAACTACTGGATTTAAACGAATTTGCCTAATACCATTCGATTCAGAATGAAAAAATTCACTAAAATATGTTATCAGTTGAAAAATAACTACGAAAGCCGATTTTAAAGGAATTTTTTAAAAGTTCGTTCATTTTTTTACCCTCCTTAGGGGGGGGGAACTTTCGAAAATCCCTTCTTAGCGGCACTCGATGTTATGAGAAGTATTTTTACCCCAATTTCCAAGACTTTTGGTTCGGTAGATTTTTTTGTGCTGTGATTAATACGAAATCCAGACTTTCTTTTATATTTATAGCACTTTTAATTAGCGAAAAATCACTATTAGTTTTTGCCTAATTACTAAAAAAGTACTGAATCAATTTGGATGAAATGTGTATCTAAACCATTTTCGAATCCACTGGAACGCACACACAAAATTTCATTAAAATCGGTCCAGTCGTTTAGGAGGAGTTCAGTTACATACACACGCACAGAAGGTTTTTATATACCGGGTGATTATAATTAAAGTCCCGATTTTAAAAATCGATAATATTAAAACTAATGGTCAGAATGACTTGATATTTTAGCAGAACAATCGTAAGGCAATGGAATTTTGTTTGGCGAAGGAAAAAAAATAGTTCCAAAATGTGCCGATAGATGGCGCTGTCCGGGTAATATCAGGAGGAAAGACCAAAAATGTATTCGTTAAACACTGAAATGTTGTTAGCCAAAAGAAAAAAAAATTAGAATTCAGGGATTTACTAAAGATTTATTAGCGAAAAGACCAGAATACAGCGACAACAGCGATTATGGCAAAAAAAAAAAAAAAAGCTTCATGAAATCAACTCCTTTTTGATGATTAAAGCATAAGTTGTTCGATATGCCCTCCGCCTTGTTCCGCTACTAATTGGAAGCGCAAAACGGCATGCTCCACAACAGATCGGAGGGTATCTGTACTGATGCAATGGATGTGTTGTGTGATGCTTGCTTTCAAGTCGGCTAGATTCTGAATCCTCCCGCTGTAAACAACATTCTGCAGGTACCCCCAAAGCCAGAAATCACACGGATATAAGTCGGGGGAACGTGGCGGCAACGTTGTTGGAAAATGACGGCTTATGATCCTGTCATCTCCGAAATTAGCACTCAGTAGCTGCTTCACAGGAGTAGCAATGTGCGGAGGAGCGCCATCTTGCATGAATATTGTGCGATCCACACACTGACGCTGCTGAAGAGACGGAAGGACATGGTTACGCAAAAGTGTTTCATATCGCTTGCCAGTAACGGTGCAGGTAACGGGACCCGCAGGTCTGATCTCCTCGAAGAAAATCGGACCAACGATAAACGCTGCCGTTATTCCGCACCACGCAGTAAGCTTTTCAGACTGAAGAGATAATGTCAGCTGAGCTGGGACGGATTCTCAGTCGCCCATATCCTGCAATTTTGCGTATTTACAGAACCTTGCAAATGAAAGTGGGCTTCGTCAGACCACAGAATGTTCCATGGCCATCCGTTGTCCACTTCCATCCGGGTAAGAAATTGCAGTGCAAAAGATTGACGTGCTTCCAGGTCAGCAGGTAGCAACTCCTGCACATGAATTATCTTATACGGATAACAGCTCAAGATCTTCCGTAGGATTTTACGCACCGTGCTGTTCGGCATATCCAGCATTCGGCCAATTCCCCGTGCACTGCTGATTCCAACATCACTGTTAGTCTGTTCTTGTAATGCTGTAGCCACATCTTCCACTGCCGCAGTCGAAACTGGTTTCCTTCCTCTACCCCGTTTAACGTCAAATGAACCGGTCTCTTCGAATTTAGCAATCATTTTTCGCAGACCTTTTGTGGTTTTTGGACCCAATTTAATGGATTTTAATGTCCGAAACTTCCTAATAGCTGTAAGTGCACAGTCATCGTTCTTATAAAAAAGCTTCAAGAGCAGAGCGCGATCCTTCATAGTCAGAGTCATGATGAAGCATTTAGGCAAAGAGCTGGTGCTCTGCATTTTTATGGCAGCTAAGTCTCATGTGCGCATGTCACGTATTAGTAATTTGCATATATCTAGACAATGTGAACACTGACAGCGCCATCTATCGGCACATTTTGGAACTATTTTTTTTCCTTCGCCAAACAAAATTCCATTGCCTTATGATTGTTCTGCTAAAATATCAAGTCATTCTGTCCAGTAGTTTTAAAATTATCGATTTTTAAAATCGGGACTTTAATTATAATCACCCGGTATAAAGATAAGCATTGAAAATTTCAGGTTTTTGCGCCGAAGACATCGCCAAATTAGGAAAATGTGGATTATCTCACGAACTACTGGATTTAAACGAATTTGCTTAGTACCATTTGATTCAGAATGAAAAAATGCACTAAAATATGTTATCAGTTGAAAAATAACTACAAAAGCCGATTTTAAAGGAATTTTTTTAAAGTTCGTTCTTTTTTTTTTACCCTCCTTAGGGGGGAAATTTTCGAAAATCCCTTCTTAGCGGCACTCGATATTATAAGAAGTGTTTTTACCCCAATTTTCAAGATTTTTGGTTCGGTAGATTTTTTGTGCTGTGATTAATACGAAATCCAGACTTTCTTTTATATTTATAGCACTTTTAATTAGCGAAAAATCACTAACTATTAGTTTTTGCCTAATTACTAAAAAAGTACTGAATCAATTTCGATGAAATGTGAATCTAAACCATTCTCGAATCCACTGGAACGCACGCACGCAAAATTTCATTAAAATCGGTCCAGTCGTTTAGGAGGAGTTCAGTTACATACACACGCACAGAAGATTTTTATATATAAACATAAGCATTGAAAATTTCAGGTTTTTGTGCCGAAGACATCGCCAAATTAGGAAAATGTGAATTATCTCACGAACTACTGGATTTAAACGAATTTGCTTAGTACCATTCGATTCAGAATGCAAAAATGCACTAAAATATGTTATCAGTTGAAAAATATCTACAAAAGCCGATTTTAAAGGAATTTTTTAAAAGTTCGTTCTTTTTTCTACTCCTCTTAGGGGTGGAATTTTCGAAAATCCCTTCTTAGCGGCACTCGATGATGTAAGTATTTCTACCCCAGTTTTCAAGATATTTGGTTCGGTAGATTTTTTTGTGCTGTGATTAATACGAAATCCTGACTTTCTTTTATATATATAGATAAGTATTGGAAATTTCAGGTTTTTGCGCCGAAGACATCGCCAAATTAGGAAAATGTGAATTATCTCACGAACTACTGGATTTCAACGAATTTGCCTAATACCATTCGATTCAGAATGAAAAAATGCACTAAAATATGTTATCAGTTGAAAAATAACTACGAAAGCCGATTTTAAAGGAATTTTTTAAAAGTTCGTTCATTTTTTTACCCTCCTTAGGGCGGAAACTTTTGAAAATCCCTTCTTAGCGGCACTCGATGTTATAAGAAGTATTTTTACCCCAATTTCCAAGACTTTTGGTTCGGTAGATTTTTTGTGCTGTGATTAATACGAAATCCAGACTTTCTTTTATATTTATAGCACTTTTAATTAGCGAAAAATCACTATTAGTTTTTGCCTAATTACTAAAAAAGTACTGAATCAATTGGGATGAAATGTGTATCTTAACCATTTTCGAATCCACTGGAACGCACACACAAAATTTCATTAAAATCGGTCCAGTCGTTTAGGAAGAGTTCAGTTACATACACACGCACAGAAGGTTTTTATATACCGGGTGATTATAATTAAAGTCCCGATTTTAAAAATCGATAATTTTAAAACTAATGGTCAGAATGACTTGATATTTTAGCAGAACAATCGTAAGGCAATGGAATTTTGTTTTGCGAAGGAAAAAAATAGTTCCAAGATGTGCCGATAGATGGCGCTGTCCGGGTATTATCAGGAGGAAAGACCAAAAATGTATTCGTTAAACACTGAAATGTTGTTAGCCAAAAGAAAAAAAATTAGAATTCAGGGATTTACTAAAGATTTATTAGCGAAAAGACCAGAATACAGCGACAACAGCGATTATGGCAACAAAAAAAAAAAAGCTTCATGAAATCAACTCCTTTTTGATGATTAAAGCATAAGTTGTTCGATATGCCCTCCGCCTTGTTCCGCTACTAATTGGAAGCGCAAAACGGCATGCTCCACAACAGATCGGAGGGTATCTGTACTGATGCAATGGATGTGTTGTGTGATGCTTGCTTTCAAGTCGGCTAGATTCTGAATCCTCCCGCTGTAAACAACATTCTGCAGGTACCCCCAAAGCCAGAAATCACACGGGTTTAAGTCGGGGGAACGTGGCGGCCACGTTGTTGGAAAATGACGGCTTATGATCCTGTCATCTCCGAAATTAGCACTCAGTAGCTTCTTCACAGGAGTAGCAATGTGCGGAGGAGCGCCATCTTGCATGAATATTGTGCGATCCACACACTGACGCTGCTGAAGAGACGGAAGGACATGGTTACGCAAAAGTGTTTCATATCGCTTGCCAGTAACGGTGCAGGTAACGGGACCCGCAGGTCTGATCTCCTCGAAGAAAATCGGCCCAACGATAAACGCTGCCGTTATTCCGCACCACCCAGTAAGCTTTTCAGACTGAAGAGGTAATGTCAGCTAGCTGGGACGGATTCTCAGTCGCCCATATCCTGCAATTTTGCGTATTTACAGAACCTTGCAAATGAAAGTGGGCTTCGTCAGACCACAGAATGTTCCATGGCCATCCGTTGTCCACTTCCATCCGGGTAAGAAATTGCAGTGCAAAAGATTGACGTGCTTCCAGGTCAGCAGGTAGCAACTCCTGCACATGAATTATCTTATACGGATAACAGCTCAAGATCTTCCGTAGGATTTTACGCACCGTGCTGTTCGGCATATCCAGCATTCGGTCAATTCCCCGTGCACTGCTGATTCCAACATCACTGTTAGTCTGTTCTTGTAATGCTGTAGCCACATCTTCCACTGCCGCAGTCGAAACTGGTTTCCTTCCTCTACCCCGTTTAACGTCAAATGAACCGGTCTCTTCGAATTTAGCAATCATTTTTCGCAGACCTTTTGTGGTTTTTGGACCCAATTTAATGGATTTTAATGTCCGAAACTTCCTAATAGCTGTAAGTGCACAGTCATCGTTCTTATAAAAAAGCTTCAAGAGCAGAGCGCGATCCTTCATAGTCAGAGTCATGATGAAACATTTAGGCAAAGAGCTGGTGCTCTGCATTTTTATGGCAGCTAAGTCTCATGTGCGCATGTCACGTATTAGTAATTTGCATATATCTAGACAATGTGAACACTGACAGCGCCATCTATCGGCACATTTTGGAACTATTTTTTTTTCCTTCGCCAAACAAAGTTCCATTGCCTTATGATTGTTCTGCTAAAATATCAAGTCATTCTGTCCAGTAGTTTTAAAATTATCGATTTTTAAAATCGGGACTTTAATTATAATCACCCGGTATAAAGATAAGCATTGAAAATTTCAGGTTTTTGCGCCGAAGACATCGCCAAATTAGGAAAATGTGGATTATCTCACGAACTACTGGATTTAAACGAATTTGCTTAGTACCATTTGATTCAGAATGAAAAAATGCACTAAAATATGTTATCAGTTGAAAAATAACTACAAAAGCCGATTTTAAAGGAATTTTTTTAAAGTTCGTTCTATTTTTTTTACCCTCCTTAGGGGGGAAATTTTCGAAAATCCCTTCTTAGCGGCACTCGATATTATAAGAAGTGTTTTTACCCCAATTTTCAAGATTTTTGGTTCGGTAGATTTTTTTGTGCTGTGATTAATACGAAATCCAGACTTTCTTTTATATTTATAGCACTTTTAATTAGCGAAAAATCACTAACTATTAGTTTTTGCCTAATTACTAAAAAAGTACTGAATCAATTTCGATGAAATGTGAATCTAAACCATTCTCGAATCCACTGGAACGCACGCACGCAAAATTTCATTAAAATCGGTCCAGTCGTTTAGGAGGAGTTCAGTTACATACACACGCACAGAAGATTTTTATATATAAAGATAAGCATTGAAAATTTCAGGTTTTTGTGCCGAAGACATCGCCAAATTAGGAAAATGTGAATTATCTCACGAACTACTGGATTTAAACGAATTTGCTTAGTACCATTCGATTCAGAATGCAAAAATGCACTAAAATATGTTATCAGTTGAAAAATATCTACAAAAGCCGATTTTAAAGGAATTTTTTAAAAGTTCGTTCTTTTTTCTACTCCTCTTAGGGGTGGAATTTTCGAAAATCCCTTCTTAGCGGCACTCGATGATGTAAGTATTTCTACCCCAGTTTTCAAGATTTTTGGTTCGGTAGATTTTTTTGTGCTGTGATTAATACGAAATCCTGACTTTCTTTTATATATATAGATAAGTATTGGAAATTTCAGGTTTTTGCGCCGAAGACATCGCCAAATTAGGAAAATGTGAATTATCTCACGAACTACTGGATTTAAACGAATTTGCTTAGTACCATTTGATTCAGAATGAAAAAATGCACTAAAATATGTTATCAGTTGAAAAATAACTACAAAAGCCGATTTTAAAGGAATTTTTTAAAAGTTCGTTCTTTTTTTTTACCCTCCTTAGGGGGGGAATCTTCGAAAATCCCTTCTTAGCGGCACTCAATGTTATAAGAAGTAATTTTACCTCAATTTTCAAGATTTTTGGTTCGGTAGATTTTTTTTGTGCTGTGATTAATACGAAATCCAGATTTTCTTTCATATTTATAGCACTTTTAATTAGCGAAAAATCACTAAGTATAAGTTTTTGCCTAATTACTAAAAAAGTACTGGATCAATTTTGATGAAATGTGAATCTAAACCATTCTCGAATCCACTGTAACGCACACACAAAATTTCATTAAATTCGGTCCAGTCGTTTAGGAGGAGTTCAGTGACATACACACGCAAAGAAGATTTTTATATACAAAGATAAGCATTGCAAATTTCAGGTTTTTGCGCCGAAGACATTGCCAAATTAGGAAAATGTGAATTATCTCACGAACTACTGGATTTAAACGAAATTGCTTAGTACCATTCGATTCAGAATGAAACAAATGCACTAAAATATGTTATCAGTTGAAAAATATCTACAAAAGCCGATTTTAACGGAATTTTTTAAAAGTTCGTTCTTTTTTCTACTCCTCTTAGGGGTGGAATTTTCGAAAATCCCTTCTTAGCGGCACTCGATGATGTAAGTATTTCTACCCCAATTTTCAAGATTTTTGGTTCGACTTTCTTTTATATATATAGATAAGTATTGGAAATTTCAGGTTTTTGCGCCGAAGACATCGCCAAATTAGAAAAATGTGAATTATCTCACGAACTACTGGATTTAAACGAATTTGCCTAATACCATTCGATTCAGAATGAAAAAATGCACTAAAATATGTTATCAGTTGAAAAATAACTACGAAAGCCGATTTTAAAGGAATTTTTTAAAAGTTCGTTCATTTTTTTACCCTCCTTAGGGCGGGAACTTTTGAAAATCCCTTCTTAGCGGCACTCGATGTTATAAGAAGTATTTTTACCCCAATTTCCAAGACTTTTGGTTCGGTAGATTTTTTTGTGCTGTGATTAATACGAAATCCAGACTTTCTTTTATATTTATAGCACTTTTAATTAGCGAAAAATCACTATTAGTTTTTGCCTAATTACTAAAAAAGTACTGAATCAATTGGGATGAAATGTGTATCTTAACCATTTTCGAATCCACTGGAACGCACACACAAAATTTCATTAAAATCGGTCCAGTCGTTTAGGAAGAGTTCAGTTACATACACACGCACAGAAGGTTTTTATATACCGGGTGATTATAATTAAAGTCCCGATTTTAAAAATCGATAATTTTAAAACTAATGGTCAGAATGACTTGATATTTTAGCAGAACAATCGTAAGGCAATGGAATTTTGTTTGGCGAAGGAAAAAAAATAGTTCCAAGATGTGCCGATAGATGGCGCTGTCCGGGTAATATCAGGAGGAAAGACCAAAAATGTATTCGTTAAACACTGAAATGTTGTTAGCCAAAAGAAAAAAATTAGAATTCAGGGATTTACTAAAGATTTATTAGCGAAAAGACCAGAATACAGCGACAACAGCGATTATGGCAAAAAAAAAAAAAGCTTCATGAAATCAACTCCTTTTTGATGATTAAAGCATAAGTTGTTCGATATGCCCTCCGCCTTGTTCCGCTACTAATTGGAAGCGCAAAACGGCATGCTCCACAACAGATCGGAGGGTATCTGTACTGATGCAATGGATGTGTTGTGTGATGCTTGCTTTCAAGTCGGCTAGATTCTGAATCCTCCCGCTGTAAACAACATTCTGCAGGTACCCCCAAAGCCAGAAATCACACGGGTTTAAGTCGGGGGAACGTGGCGGCCACGTTGTTGGAAAATGACGGCCTATGATCCTGTCATCTCCGAAATTAGCACTCAGTAGCTTCTTCACAGGAGTAGCAATGTGCGGAGGAGCGCCATCTTGCATGAATATTGTGCGATCCACACACTGACGCTGCTGAAGAGACGGAAGGACATGGTTACGCAAAAGTGTTTCATATCGCTTGCCAGTAACGGTGCAGGTAACGGGACCCGCAGGTCTGATCTCCTCGAAGAAAATCGGCCCAACGATAAACGCTGCCGTTATTCCGCACCACCCAGTAAGCTTTTCAGACTGAAGAGGTAATGTCAGCTAGCTGGGACGGATTCTCAGTCGCCCATATCCTGCAATTTTGCGTATTTACAGAACCTTGCAAATGAAAGTGGGCTTCGTCAGACCACAGAATGTTCCATGGCCATCCGTTGTCCACTTCCATCCGGGTAAGAAATTGCAGTGCAAAAGATTGACGTGCTTCCAGGCCAGCAGGTAGCAACTCCTGCACATGAATTATCTTATACGGATAACAGCTCAAGATCTTCCGTAGGATTTTACGCACCGTGCTGTTCGGCATATCCAGCATTCGGCCAATTCCCCGTGCACTGCTGATTCCAACATCACTGTTAGTCTGTTCTTGTAATGCTGTAGCCACATCTTCCACTGCCGCAGTCGAAACTAGTTTCCTTCCTCTACCCCGTTTAACGTCAAATGAACCGGTCTCTTCGAATTTAGCAATCATTTTTCGCAGACCTTTTGTGGTTATTGGACCCAATTTAATGGATTTTAATGTCCGAAACTTCCTAATAGCTGTAAGTGCACAGTCATCGTTCTTATAAAAAAGCTTCAAGAGCAGAGCGCGATCCTTCATAGTCAGAGTCATGATGAAGCATTTAGGCAAAGAGCTGGTGCTCTGCATTTTTATGGCAGCTAAGTCTCATGTGCGCATGTCACGTATTAGTAATTTGCATATATCTGGACAATGTGAACACTGACAGCGCCATCTATCGGCACATTTTGGAAATATTTTTTTTCCTTCGCCAAACAAAATTCCATTGCCTTATGATTGTTCTGCTAAAATATCAAGTCATTCTGTCCAGTAGTTTTAAAATTATCGATTTTTAAAATCGGGACTTTAATTATAATCACCCGGTATAAAGATAAGCATTGAAAATTTCAGGTTTTTGCGCCGAAGACATCGCCAAATTAGGAAAATGTGGATTATCTCACGAACTACTGGATTTAAACGAATTTGCTTAGTACCATTTGATTCAGAATAAAAAAATGCACTAAAATATGTTATCAGTTGAAAAATAACTACAAAAGCCGATTTTAAAGGAATTTTTTTAAAGTTCGTTCTTTTTTTTTTACCCTCCTTAGGGGGGAAATTTTCGAAAATCCCTTCTTAGCGGCACTCGATATTATAAGAAGTGTTTTTACCCCAATTTTCAAGATTTTTGGTTCGGTAGATTTTTTTGTGCTGTGATTAATACGAAATCCAGACTTTCTTTTATATTTATAGCACTTTTAATTAGCGAAAAATCACTAACTATTAGTTTTTGCCTAATTACTAAAAAAGTACTGAATCAATTTCGATGAAATGTGAATCTAAACCATTCTCGAATCCACTGGAACGCACGCACGCAAAATTTCATTAAAATCGGTCTAGTCGTTTAGGAGGAGTTCAGTTACATACACACGCACAGAAGATTTTTATATATAAAGATAAGCATTGAAAATTTCAGGTTTTTGTGCCGAAGACATCGCCAAATTAGGAAAATGTGAATTATCTCACGAACTACTGGATTTAAACGAATTTGCTTAGTACCATTTGATTCAGAATGAAAAAATGCACTAAAATATGTTATCAGTTGAAAAATATCTACAAAAGCCGATTTTAAAGGAATTTTTTAAAAGTTCGTTCTTTTTTCTACTCCTCTTAGGGGTGGAATTTTCGAAAATCCCTTTTTAGCGGCACTCGATGATGTAAGAAGTATTTCTGCCCCAATTTTCAAGATTTTTGGTTCGGTAGATTTTTTTGTGCTGTGATTAATACGAAATCCTGACTTTATTTTATTATAGATAAGGATTGAAAATTTCAGATTTTTGCGCCAAAGATATCGCCAAATTAGGAAAATGTGAATTATCTCACGAACTACTGGATTTAAACAAATTTGCTTAGTACCATTCGATTCAGAATGAAAAAATACACTTAAATATGTTATCAGTTGAAAAATATCTACAAAAGCCGATTTTAAAGGAATTTTTTCTAAGTTCGTCCTTTTTTTTACCCTCCTTAAGGGGGGGAATTTTCGAAAATCCCTTCTTAACGGCACTCAATGTTAAGTAATTTTACCCCAATTTTCAAGATTTTTGGTTCGGTAGATTTTTTTGTGCTGTGATTAATACGAAATCCAGACTTTCTTTTATATTTATAGCACTTTTAATTAGCGAAAAATCACTATTAGTTTTTGCCTAATTACTAAAAAAGTACTGAATCAATTTGGATGAAATGTGTATCTAAACCATTCTCGAATCCACTGGAACGCACACACAAAATTTCAATAAAATCGGTCCAGTCGTTTAGGAGGAGTTCAGTTACATACACACGCACAGAAGGTTTTTATATATAAAGATGTGTGTGTGTGTATATATAAATTAAAAATATTTCATAAAAATGTTTTCATAAACTGGTTTTACATACAGCAAATCAGTTTCAACTACATGACCACTACTCCTCAGATTGTCGACCAATTAAAGTCGTCACATTACCAGTCAGTTTTATCGTCCAACCAATCAAAATTGTGAAAATCTAATAATACTAGCGGCCCGCCCTCGCTTTGCTTCGGGTAGAGCAAGTCGCCCAGTCCCGTTTCACTACTGACACCGCAAATTGTTACTACCACTTTATCCCATTAAATTCAATTACTAAAAAACATTACCCTCCTTTTAGGTAGTCGGATAAAAAGTAGCCTATATGTTAATCTAAGGTGTCAGATACTTCCTTACAAAATTTCATAAAAATCGATCCATCCGTTCTTGAGTTATAAATGGTGTAACTAAGACGAATTTGTTTTATGTATATAGATTATAGCAGCCAGCGCCGGCTTCTCACAGTTATTAAAGAAAAATTTCAAGTTATAAATTTGTACACACACACTCATAACCTAATAATTAAAATGCCGTCTCTGACATTGACTCCCCTCCCGTGCCCCAGTGACGCCTACATCACATATTATGTTGCAGCCTAGCCTAGCGAGGTGAACGGCGACTACGCAACTTTTTTCTAATACTTACATTTTTAAATTCGTGATATCTTTCAAATGGAATGTCCGAATCGAATAATTCAAAAAGTTATATAAAGTTATTAAATCAGTCTTGATTATGAAGTAACTTATTTTGATATTTATTTTAATTATTTTTTAAATAAAAAAAAACACTTATTGTGACGTAACTATAACAGTTAGACATACACTGTCGCGAAATTTTTGGTAGCTAATTATATGTTAACAAAGTCGTAGTACATTATTTTGTTCTATAATCAATAGTATTCGCAGCGAACGCGATGTAAGGATTTTTTAAGGTCATTTTTCTACACCTTGAGTTACATTATTGGCATTTTAGTAAGGATCCCTATTTTTTTTTTTTTTTTTTTTTTTTTTTTTTTTTTTTTAATATAGTCTATGTTCACCAGAAATAGTGTAGCTTTCCAACGGTGGAAGAACTTTTCAAATCCGTCTAGTAGTTTCGGAGCATATTCAAATCTAACAAACAAATAAGCAATCAAATCTTTCATTTTTATAATTTTATATTAAATTAAATAAGTAATATTTATCCCTGGACTTTGTGAAAAGTCCGCATTTGAAATGGTAGAAAACGTTACAATTTTAAATCTTTGACCGCTCCCCCCCCCCCCACCCAAAAAAAAAAAATCCTCCCGCCCCATATTTGATGTACACTACTCTTTAAAATATTTACTATCTATTATAACTTTTTGAAAACTCCAAAACAATCGTTTTGTGATTTTTTTTCATTTTAATTAATTCACGTTTCAGCATTTCTTTTTCTTTTTTAATAATTGCTAAATAGTTTTTAAAATTAAAACATGCGCTTTTATATCACGTCAAACTAATTTTTTTTTTTTTTTTTTTTTTTTTTTTTTTTTTTTTTTTGCATAGTTACAATTTTTATATGTGTTTCAGTGATTGTCATGTTGTCTAGGATGTCAGGTAACTTTTAATTTCTCAAATTGCTTTTGATCCGTTTATCCGGCGTTTTATTTTGATACTTTTAAGCGGCGACTATAACCTATGTTCACCAGAAATTGTGTAGCTTTCCAACGGTGAAAGAATTTTTCAAATCCGTCAAGTAGTTTCGGAGCCTATTCAATTCAAACAGACAAACAATCAAATCTTTCCTCTTTATAATATTGGTATAGATGTGACGTCATTTTTTACCGATTTTTATTAATTACATCTATCCATGCCTCTTGTTCTTTTAATAAATACTTCAAAATTTCTATGTTATTTAAAGTATGACGTCAAATTTTTCCAAATCAAATATTTTATTAATAATTTAATTCTTTCTCGTTCATTTTACTTTTAACTATGTCGCCATTTTTCACAGAGAACTTCTTATAAACGTAATCGATATTTGTGCGTTTTATATAATAAAAAACTTTTTTTTCCAAGCATGACGTCATATTTATTTTCCTTTAAATTCATTTTATTTTAATTTTGCACGTGGATACTGTTTAACTGAAAATTAATTGCCGAGGAGAAATTATTTTTCAAGATTTTCATTTGCTTGGCAACAGGAAAGAAAAATGATTATTTTTTATCGGAAAATTTTTAATTGATTCTGTATGAAAAATAATTAAATTTTGAATTATTAAGGAAAATATTTGAATAAATCAATTAAAAATTAGCCTATGTTCACCGGAAATAGTGTAGCTTTCCAACGGTGAAAGAATTTTTCGAATCCGTCAAGTAGTTTCGGAGCCTATTCAATTCAAACAAACAAACAAACAAACAATCAAATATTTCCTCTTTATAATATTAGTATAGATAATACAGTCGAGCCTCTATATAACGAAATCCATCGTTCCAGTAAAAAATTTGTTATATAGAGAAATTCGATGTATAGAGTATGATGTTAAAAATAGTATTTAATGTGTAAATTTTGAACAAATATTATTTTTGATCTTTTTAATTAAGAATTTGAAATGTTTAAAAGTATATATTAACCTAACATTTTATTTCTTACTTATTAAAGCAGTTTCAAAAAAGAGAAAAGACATTTATTTGAAAACTTAATGAAAATCAAATGAGGAAGACTTACATAAATTTCAGAGGAAGAAATCTGTAATTTTTTGTTGTTTTGATTTTAAAATTACAATTGTTACGCTCTCAAAAAAAATTCTCAAATTTTAGCAAGGAATGAAAAATTGTAGTTGATATTTTCATCCATTTGAAGGTCTCTCTTATGTGCTCTCATTGATTCTTCTCTTATATGTGTAACAATTCAATTGACTGTGTTCTGAGAAGGATGTTGTAAGGTGTGTGGGAGGTGGGATGAACTTGTTAGATTTAAAGAATAAGGAGAGAAGTAATATTTATAAAAAAAAAAAAAAAAAAAAAAAAAAAAAAAACCTCTCCACTGAACGATAAATCAAAAATAAGTGATGGAAAATTGATTCCATATGATTTCGAAGCTTTTTTAAAACTGAATAAATTAAGATCAATTTATGAAAAAATTCGTTATATGGAGATAGATATTTCGCTATATAGAGTCTGTTTTTAATGTAATCATGCGAAAAGGGAACCGTTCTTACTAAAAATTCGTTATATGGAGAAATTCGATGTATGGAGTTTCGTTATATAGAGGTTCGACTGTATTTGTAATAATGCAATATTTGAATAACGTTTGAAACGTCGGTAGGTTTTCTGGTATTTGGAATTTAGGTAATTCTTCTCAAATGAAAGAGAGTCCCGAAATGACACACTGCTTCCCTTAGCTTCAGAGGCTAAATGGGCCCTGCACATATAAAAGTAACGCAGCTGAAATTACTAAAGATTAAAGTAATTTAACATATTTTTAATTTTTTTTGTCATCTTTTTAAGTAATTTACACACAGTATAATTTTAAGTTCAACTCTTCCTGATTTTTTGCGCATTGCCCTTACATTGCAAATGCAAAATAAATAAATATTTCTTCGTGAATTTAATAAAAAAAAGAACGAAATCAGCCTCGTTTTTCCGAAGGGTCTCTTTTGTGCCGTCTGAATGGGAAAATATCTCCTTGATGGATCACTTTTCATGATTCATTCCTCCCCGATCGGGTATAGAGTGACTTGCCCAAGTGTCTCCTTGACATTTCAGCCAATCCAGAAATAAAGAAATGACCATTTTATTATGTGTGGCGAAAGAAGGTTCTCTTTCAGCCCGTTGAAAACGCGAGAAAATAACAAGTCGGAAATTGCACGCCAAACGTAGCAAATGAGGTGCGTTCGTACTAAACGAATTGTTTTAAATATTCAGATCTTAGTGTAATAGGATACAGTACTTCGGATGCAGTATAGTAGCCGAAATCTTTTGGGTGTCCCTGTAAATATTGTCTAATTTCTATTATACAGGAAGTAACTTGTAAACCTCAGAAGTGCATATCTATTTTATAAAATGTGAAATAGTGTAATGTATTTAAACGCCCCCCAAACAATGCCTCCCCCCCCTATACCATTATGTATCGGAATACTTTTTTTGTGAATCTGTAAATTAATAACAAATATTCCTTTGCACACATATTGTACAGAATGCATATTTTAGTATATATTTCATAGATGAATATCAATTTTATTTCGTTCGGAAGAGTGTAACATCATCGGTAGTGACGACAGAAAACATAAGAAATAATGGACACGAACAGGGAGGGAAAACATGTTTATTATTTTTGGTGCTGCAAAAATTCTGAGACAACGAAGGAAAGTGCTGAGGAACTTGTTGCACGCGTCGTGGCAGATACTACGGAAGTTTGGGACATTCGTGGTATTTTTTAGAGAAAACTAGATCCTCCATGCACCGTAGATGCGTCTTCATGCATCACGGCTCGAGATCGTAATTTCGAACACCTACTTTGATGACGATCGTTGTCTCTTTAATGTTCTTTTTTCTTAGTTTTCTACTGTACTAAGGTTAATAAAGATGTTTTTTCTCCTTATTCATGTCCTGACTTTCTCGTGTTTTTGTCTTCACTAACGCCGCAGGAAAACGTTTCCGACCATGGGTTAATATACAAATCTGAATCCCTGTGATGTCCCCTACCTCCCTTTAAAATTTGTCCCATTATTTCTGGGACGCCCTGTATATATATATATATATATATATATATATATATATATATATATATACTATATACCTTAGTGTGCGTTGGTGTGGAGAGAGTTAGAGGGGAGGAGCGAATGGCTAAAGATGATAATAAGAAAATAAATTGCTTTTTTCTAAGCAAATTTTTAAATTATTATAATTTTCTTGTAATTTTATAAATTATTTTATTAAATTGCATTCTTATAAGATATTCCTTATAAATAAAAATAAAATTAATTTTAAATAACCTTGGAGTTTCTAATTATTGAAAGTGCAAAATTAGAAATCTTGAAAAGTATACATTTTAATCACCTAAGTGCTTTATCAATTTGACGCATAAAAAACAAGTTGAAAATTGCACGTGAAGCGTAGCAAATGAGGTGCGTTCGTGCGATAATGAAGTTTTAAAAATATCACTCTCATATATCAATCTCATAAAATTGTAAATAGTTAATTACAATTAAAATACGCATCAAACAATCTTCTCCCTATAGCATTATGTAATGGAATACTTTTGTGCGGCCTTGTAAATCAATAACAAATGTTCTTTGCACCACAGACTATGAAAAATGTATATTATAATATGTACTTTATAGATGTGCATATCAATTTTATTATGTTCGAATGAGTGTAACACCATTAAATGCATTTGAAACATTTTCCACATTGACCGTAATGTAACGGAATACTTTTGATTGTCCCTGTAATTGATCAATGCATCCGATTTTGATAAAATTTGAAATGACTCTACAAAATTATGTAATAATTATGGATTTTAAATTTCCAACGATTAAAATGCATTTGCAACATTTTTCCCCATTGACCGTTATGTAATGGAATACTTTTGATTGCCCCTGTAATTGATCTATGCCTCCGATTTTCATAAAATTTTAAATGACTCGACAAAATTATGTAATAATTACATATTTTAAATTTCAAACGATTCGGTTGGGTAGATTTTGCGTCGTTATATGCGGACGGACGGACTGAACGACAACTAATAGGTGCTACGTATTTACATAATTACGAACGCACCTAAAAATGGCAAAATAGGCAGGAAGTTTGTTTTTGAAAGAAATCTAACTATACATCCGCTGAAGTGGTTTTTAGTTCTCTTGTAAGTCTAATGGATGTTCTTACTATTTTTCAAACAAAAATATTTTGAGAATGTTAGTAAAATCAAATTTCATTTCAGGGATTAAATAATTAAAAAAATAATTTACGAATTAAATCAATTGGAACTGGGTTGGCGGAGAGATCAAATTATTGAATAGGCTTGTGCCTCATCGGCCCATATAAGTTGGCGCCACTGGTTGTGTACCAATAAAGGCTTGGAACTTCGGTCTAGTTGTATTCGATTTTACCCGACACGCCATCTTGAAAAAAAAATCTTCGCTCGTCAACATGTCAGCATAGAAGTAAACTGACTAACACAGCAATAAATATAACTACTTAATTCTAAACTTGGTTAGCATCCCAGACGAAGAGGTTTTATAATTAATACGAATTTTATAAAAATTACCAACATCAAACTTCAAAAATTAAGAATAAGATTTGATTTCACCGTTTCTCTACAACAACAATTATCCAAACACAATTCATCGCCGTGAATCATGCCAATACTAGAAAGTCATTCGTCAGTTTTACTCTGTACTGTATAGTCTAAATATTGAAGAATTCCATATTGTCTAAACCATTTCATAATACCCAAACTTCCTGAATGAACCTGATTACAGGACTTTTCCCCAAGTTCTATAACTAATTGTCCAAAAACCGACAGCACAAAAACCTAAAATATCGAGCACAAGAAAAAAAAACAAAAAAAACCTTTATTTTATGGAAGAGTAGTAATGGAGAAATCCAATGATCCATGTCTGGCAGAAGCAAATTGGTGCATAAGTTAAATATTAACAGCAATAAGGGGTTTACTGGTAGGTTTATTATTGTGCTTGCCGTACAATCATTTCATACCTTTGATTGCACGGCAGACACAATGATAAACCTATGAGTAAACCACGACTTGCTGTTTATTAATTTTTGGCTTATGCACCACTTCACATCGGGCAGACATGGATAATTAGATTTCCCTGTTATTACCCTTCCATAAAATAAAGGGGTTTTTTTCCTTGTGCTGTCGGCTCTTGGACTATAAACATTGTTGAATGGTTTATTATATATTAAAACCTTTTCTGAAAAAATATCTAACTAACAGTATGAGTCCCATCAAAATTCATTCAGCAAAACTGCAGAACACAAGTTATAAGGGGTAGGAACGAAATTCCCATTTACATTTCATATGTACAGTACATAAATAAAGCTTTTGCCGTTATCAAAAAAAAAAAAAAAAAAAAAATCGAAATATTATTATTTAATCTTTATGAATTTTAACGACATGCATATGCAATTGTATCGCTTAAATAAGCATCCATTACTCCAAACATTTCGAAGGATGATTGCGAAACCTAAAATTTTGTAAGTGTTTCTTTTTGTCCCTGCATATATTTACTTTCTCGTTTGCCGACATGACCCGTTGACTAATCGCAAAAGGTCGAACTTTCGAAGCGGGAAGAGGTTAAACTCACAAATCGCGCATTTGCAAAAGAAGTCACAAGTTTAAAACAATACTTGCCTGTCGTAAACATTAATTTTGGAGGCTATATTGCAAACGTAATTTTGTACATCTTGCAAAAGCAAAATCTTGAATCCAGCTTGTTTTTTTAATACGATATATCTAAAATACTTTTGAAAAATGCATAGCGAAAAATCAGGGCAATGGTTAAAAGTCGTTTGCAATGTATTTTAATGTCATTACTTTCTTTCATATACAGGGAAATTGATCGAAATTACTGAATTTTACTCTAAGGTTATTACTATAGAGTAAGGCATTCATAGTATTCATCATTCATTTACAAGTACACACAAAAAAAAAAAAATCAGTTGCAGTACTGTCCTTGAACAATGACGAAAATATATTTTCAATTCCTGTATGCGCTTTTAAATGCATTTTTTTATTATATTAATCACTCTGTGTGAATTCTATATCTCGTTTACAGAGCTTCCAAAAGAATGCACTTACCATTGTCGTAATTAGGAGAAATTGCTGAAAGCGAATTTTTAACTGTGTTATGTGTTTCCTCACTGAACTAAATGTTTGCATGCATGTAGTTTACAGATAAAAATCTGTACGTCATATACAGAGCTGCCAGTGTTGAATTCAGGAGGTGGCCTGGGGGGGGGGGACATTCCCTCCGGAGCAATAAAATGTCCCCCCGGAAAATTTGAGATTTTGTGTTTTCAATTGTCAAAAAGTGCAATTTCTCCCCCGGAACTGTATAATGTCCTCCCGGGGCCACAGAAGTCCCTCCCGGAGAAAAGTGTCTGAATTCAACACTGAGGGCTGCTGCAAATAATTGCATCATTTTCCGACTGCAGATGAAAATTTCTGAAATTGGATTTTCAAATATGTCATGCATTTCCAAATAGTTCAGTTAGCCATCTATTTTAACTTATTGAACAGTGAAGTTTGTTACATTGATCTAAATCGCCCAGTGGCGTTGTCGGTAAGTGACAGCTGCTGCCAATGCAAGAGCCCTGGTTCGAATCCCCGTGTAAGACAGATGTGTTTGTGAATGTCCTTTTGTAGTTTTATAAAAAATGTAATGGAAAAAGAAATAAAAATTGTGTGCCTTGTTGTTGTTTCTGTGTAATAAGGATCATTCAAGGCGACAGCCACTGTAGCAGACCCCAAAGCAATCTCCACTTCGGTAAATTTCAAGAATCAAGACAGTGATGTAAAACTGCAGGCACACGCTTGTTTTGCCATTCTTCAAAAGTATTCTAAGAAATCTTTTGTTAAGGACTCGTCAGTGGCGTATTCAGGGGGGTGGGCTGATGGGGCTGCAGCCCACTCCGAAATTTTTAAAAAACATAAAATGTAATTACGAAAGTTTATCAAAATGTAATGAAATGTGCTAAGATAGAATTATAGGGATCACAATAACACTCCGATTTAGGCAAGTTTTCGTTAAAAAGTTATTTCGCAGAGACCCAAAATAACTAATTCATCCAAGTTTCCTTTATACATAGGTTCCCTTGATTCGCCATAAAAATTATACTAATTAAGAAGAAAACCTGCCTAAAACGAAATTATTTGCAGTCCCATGCGATTCAATCATAACAGGTTCCATACAATATGTGCATCACCTGCAATGATAAAAATCTTTTTAAGGCCGAAAAGTTAACTTTCTTTTCATTTTCTCTTAGAAATGTTTACTATATCTCAGCCCCCTCCGAAATGATAAGTCTAGATATGCCACTGGGACTCGTCTATAGTTTATTCACAAAAGAATCAGGGTAAATTTACAATGGGTCAGGAGATAAAGCGCTCAACCCTACTTGAGGGAAAGGTTCCTATTTTGCAGGACATCAGTCTCTTACCCTAAAGGTCATTAAAAATCAAAAACACCGTGTCGCCACATGAAAGGAAAATACTGGTTACAATTAGAAGGTATGTCTGCGCGCAGCTTTAATGTGTTGGAAAGTGTTTCATAATATATACTTGACAGGTGATCTTTTTCTTTCTTGTTTATTTTTAAAATAAATGCAATACACTTGGGAAGAACGAAAAATCGCGCAACCATCAACAGAACTTTCAAAATCACATTTCACATTTTCAAAACACTTTTACTTTTCACCTACTGCGAAGGGGGAAAAAATAATAAACAGCTGGAAGGCAAAGACGCTGCGACCTACTTTATACCTGGAGTCACGGAGTCATCAGGGTAGAACCTTCCGACTCTATTAGAAAGTGAGATTTCTTGCCTTGCAGAGGAAGTGCCATCATCCCACATACGAATTTCAATAAGAAAGATATATGCTATACCGACTGCAGTGTCTCCTTTGGGGAGGTCCGGAACTACCCCGTTGACCCTGAAAGGACGCGCTTTATTTGTAAAAAGAGATAGCACTGTAATTATGCAGGTTGGTAATGAAATTGAAAGGAGTTTTCTTTTTTATGTTCTTGTATTGCAGTCTTTAAAACCATATCGCAGGAGAGGGTTTCCAAGAGACAAGGTCAGTCTCTGTGAGTGGGTTTTTTTTTTCAACCTGAGTAAAGCACGTGGGTTTTGAACCTGAGATAAGATAAATTTACTTAAGAGCCTGCATCAGTCAAACCGAAACTCAAAATCCGATCACAAACCTATGCGTGTTGCCACCAGGAAGGCGTATCCCGAACCCAAAGATTGACACTTTAAAAGACCAATGATATTTTCCAAGCTTGTAATTAATAAGAAAATGGTCATCTCACGCCACCCTTTACCTCCAGGCGATAAAAAGGGGACAAGATACCCCAGGAAGAAAAAAGTCATTAGCAAATGCTAAAAACTCTCCCACCTTTTCAATACTGATAGCCCGAGGGATATGTGCATTTGGATAGTTTCTTCGAGATCATTTCTGACCAAAACACTCGGATCCGTTTTAAGACAAGTCGACATTGACCTTTTTTGTTAGATAGTTTCAAGTGAAATTTATATGTAATTTTAAAAGACAACATACAGATCGTGATTATTATGTCAGAGATTGCACATTAAACATTTTCCAAAGAATCTCCTCTACATTTTAATATTTTTAAATGGTTTTTTTAGCATTGAATAGCTGAGATCATTGAACTGTACAAAGACCGTTTTATATTTTTTCGATTTTGTTACGAGCATTTTATAGTGGCTTACATCAATAGAGCGAAATCCCAAGATAGAAATTTTCAAGATATCTCGTTTGTATTTTAATATCTTTAAATGAATTTTAGCATTGAACAGCTGAGATTTTTCGGTATAAAGACCGTTTTGTACTTTTTTTATTTTGTTTAGAGGTGTTTTAAAGAGGCTACTTCAGTCAAGTGAAATCCAATGGAAGAAATTTATAAAAATATCTCTTCTACATTTTTATATTTTTAAATTATTTTTTTGTCATTGGATAGCTGAGATCTTTCGATACAAAGACCGTTTTGTACATTTTCGACCTTGTTTAGGGGAATTTTTAAAAAGCTATTTCAGTCAAGTGAAATCCCATTGTAGAAATTTATAAAAATATCTCTTCTACATTTTAATATTTTTAAATGATTTTTTTGTCATTGGATAGCTGAGATCTTTCGATACAAAGACCGTTTTGTACATTTTCGACTTTGTTTAAGGGAATTTTAAAAAAGCTACTTCAGTCAAATGAAATCCAATGGAAGAAATTTATAAAAATATCTCTTCTATATTTTAATATTTTTAAATGAATTTTTGTCATTGGATAGCTGAGATCTTTCGGTACAAAGATCGTTTTGTACTTTTTCGACTTTGTTTAGGGAAATTTTAAAAAATCTACTTCAGTCAAGTGAAATCCAGTGGTAGGAATTTATAAAAATATCTCTTCTACATTTAATATTTTTAAATTATTTTTTGGCATTAGATATCTCAGATCTTTCGGTACAAAGACCGTTTTGTACTTTTTCGAATTTGTTTAGGGGAATTTTAAAAAAGCTATTTCAGTCAAGTGAAATCCAATGGTAGAAATTTATAAAAATATCTCTTCTATATTTTAATATTTTTAAATGATTTTTTTGTCATTGGATAGCTTAGATCTTTCTCTACAAAGACTGTTTTGTACTTTTTCGACATTGTTTAGGGGAATTTTAAAAAAGCTACTTCAGTCAAGTGAAATCCAATGGTAGGAATTTATAAAAATATGTCTTCTACATTTTAATATTTTTAAATGATTTTTATGTCATGGGATGGCTGAGATCTTTCTGTACAAAGACCGTTTTTTACATTTTCGACTTTCTCTAGGGGAATTTTAAAAAAGCTACTTCAGTCAAGTGAAATCCAATGGTAGGAATTTATAAAAATATGTCTTCTACATTTTAATACTTTTAAATGATTTTTATGTCATGGGATGGCTGAGATCTTTCTGTACAAAGACCGTTTTTTATATTTTCGGCTTTCTCTAGGGGAATTTTAAAAAAGCTACTACAGTCAAGTGAAATCCAATGCTAGAAATTTCTAAAAATATCTCTTCTACATTTTAATATTTTTAAATGATTTTTTTGTCATGGGATAGCTCAGATCTTTCGGCAGACCGTTTTGTACTTTTTCGACTCTGTTTAGGGGAATTTAAAAAAAGCTACTTCAGTGAAGTGAAATCCAATGGTAGAAATTTATAAAAATATCTCTTCTACATTTTAATGTTTGTAAATCATTATTTGGCATTCGATATCTCAGATCTTTTGGTACAAAGACCGTTTTGTACTTTTTTGATTTTGTTTACAGTTGTTTTAAAGAGGCTACTTCAGTCAGAAGAAATCCAATGGTAGAAATTTATAAAAATATCTCTTCTACATTTTAATATTTTTTAATGAATTTTGTCATTGGATAGCTGAGATCTTTCGGTACAAAGACCTTTTTTTTTTTTTTTTTTTTTTTTTTTTTTTTTTTTTTTTACAGCTGTTTTAAAGAGGCTACTTCAGTCAAGCGAAATCCTATAGTAAAATTTTATAAATATGTCTTTTCGACATTTAAAGATTTTTAAATGATTTTTTTGTCATGGGATAGCTGAGATCTTTAGGTACAAATACCGTTTTGTATTTTTTTTTATTTTGTTTACAGGTGTTTTAAAGAGGCTACTTCAGTCAAGTGAAATCCAATGGTAGAAATTTATACAAATATCTCTTCTACATTTTAATATTTTTAAATGATTTTTTTTTTTTTTTTTTTTTTTTTTTTTTTTTTTTTTTTTTTTTTTTTTTGTCATTGGATAGCTTAGATCTTTCGGTACAAAGACCGTTTTGTACTTTTTCGACTTTGTTTAGGGGAATTTTTAAAAAGCTTACTTTCAGTCAAATGAAATCCAATGGTGGAAATTTATAAAAATATCTCTTCTACATTTTAATATTTTTAAATGATTTTTTTGTCATGGGATAGCTGTGATCTTTCGGTATAAAGACCGTTTTGTACTTTTTCGACTTTGTTTAGGGGAATTTTAAAAAAGCTACTTCAGTCAAGTGAAATCCAATGGTAGGAATTTATAAAAATATCTCTTCTACATTTTAATATTTTTAAAGGATTTTTTTGGCATTAGATAGCTGTGATCTTTCGGAACAAAGACTGTTTTGTACTTTTTTGATTTTGTTTACAGGTATTTTAAAGAAGGTGCTTCATTCAAGCAAAATCCTATAGTAGAATTTTATAAATTTGTCTTTTTACTTTTAAAGATTTTTAAATGATTTTTTGGCATTCGATGTCTCAGATCTTTCGGTACGAAGACCGTTTTGTACTTTTTCGACTTTGTTTAGGATAATTTTAAAAAAGCTATTTCAGTCAAGTGAAATCCAATGGTAGAAATTTATAAAAATATCTCTTCTACATTTTAATATTTTTAAATGATTTTTTTGTCATTGGATAGCTCAGATCTTTCTCTACAAAGACTGTTTTTTACATTTTCGACTTTCTCAAGAGGAATTTTAAAAAAGCTACCGTAATTTCGGGTGTATAAGCCGCAGATCAAACAATTATTTTTCGGCCCAGAATTTTTTAAGAAACAAATATAACTAGTTAGATGGCCGTAAATATTTGTCTTCAATCACTAAATAAGATTTCTGGGTCCAAAAAGAATTGTTTGATAAGCGGCTTATACACCCGAAATTACGGTACTTCAGTCAAGTGAAATCCAATGCTAGAAATTTCTAAAAATATCTCTTCTACATTTTAATATTTTTAAATGATTTTTTTGTCATGGGATAGCTCAGATCTTTCGGTAGACCGTTTTGTACTTTTTCGACTCTGTTTAGGGGAATTTTAAAAAAGCTACTTCAGTGAAGTGAAATCAAATGGTAGTAATAACAAAAAAAAAAAAAAAAAAAAAAAAAAAAAAGAATATTTTCTACATTTTAATGCTTTTAAATATTTTTTTTGGCATTGGATATCTCAGATCTTTCGGCACAAAGACCGTTTTGTACTTTTTTGACTTTGTTTAGGGGAATTTTAAAAAAGCTACTTCAGTGAAGTGAAATCCAATGGTAAAAATTTAGAAAAATATCTCGTCTACATTTTAATATCTGTTAATTATTATTTGGCATTCGATATCTCAGATCTTTCGGTGCAAAGACCGTTTTGTACTTTTTCGACTCTGTTTAGGGGAACATTAAAAAAGCTACTTCCGTGAAGTGAAATCCAATGGTAGAAATTTATAAAAATATCTCTACTACATTATAATATTTTTAAATGATTTTTTTGCCATTAGATAGCTAAGATCTTTCGGTACAAAGACCGTTTTGTACTTTTACGACTTTGTTTAGGGGAATTTTAAAAAAGCTACTTAAGTCAAGTGAAATCCAATGGTATTAATTTATAAGCATATCTCTTCTACATTTTAATATTTTTAAATGATTTTTTTGTCATTGGATGGCTGAGATCTTTCGGTGAAAAGACCGTTTTGTACTTTTTCGACTTTGTTTAGGGGAATTTTAAAAAAAACTACTTCAGTCAAGTGAAATCCAATGGAAGAAATTTATAAAAATAGCTCTTCTACATTTTAATATTTTTAAATGATTTTTTTGGCATTTCATAGCTGCGATCTTTCGGTACAAAGACTGCTTTGTACTTTTTTGATTTTGTTTAGAGGTGTTTTAAAGAAGCTACTTCATTCAAGCAAAATCCTATAGTAGAATTTTATAAATATATCTTTTTATTTTTAAAGATTTTTAAATGATTTTTTGGCATTCGATATCTCAGATCTTTCGGTAAAAAGGCCGTTTTGTACTTTTTCGACTTCGTTTAGGATAATTTTAAAAAAGCTACTTCAGTCAAGTGAAATCAAATGGTAGTAATAATAAAAAAAAAAAAATCTTCTACATTTTAATGTTTTTAAATGTTTTTTTTTGGGGGGGGGTGGGGGGGGGCATTGGATATCTCAGATCTTTCGGCACAAAGACTGTTTTGTACTTTTTCGACTTTGTTTAAGGGAATTTTAAAAAAGCTACTTCAGTCAAGTGAAATCCAATGGAAGAAATTTATAAAAATATCTCTTCTACATTTTAATATTTTTAAAATATTTTTTGGCATTCGATATCTCAGATTTTTCTCTACAAAGACCGTTTTGTACTTTTTCGACTTTGTTTAGGGGAATTTTTAAAAAGCTATTTCAGTCAAGTAAAATCCATTGGTGGAAATTTATAAAAATATCTCTTCTACATTTTTAATATTTTTAAATGATTTTTTTGTCATTGGATAGCTAAGATCTTTCGGTACAAAGACCGATTTGTACTTTTACGACTTTGTTTAGAGGAATTTTTAAAAAGCTACTTCAGTCAAGTGAAATCTAATGGTAGAAATTTATAAAAATATCTCTACTACATTTTAATATTTTTAAATGATTTTTTTGTCATTGGATAGCCAAGAGCTTTCGGTACAAAGACCGTTTTGTACTTTTACGACTTTGTTTAGGGGAATTTTAAAAAAGCTACTTCAGTCAAGTGAAATCCAATGGTAGGAATTTATAAAAATATCTCTTCTACATTTTAATATTTTTAAAGGATTTTTTTGGCATTAGATAGCTGTGATCTTTCGGAACAAAGACTGTTTTGTACTTTTTTGATTTTGTTTACAGGTATTTTAAAGAAGGTGCTTCATTCAAGCAAAATCCTATAGTAGAATTTTATAAATTTGTCTTTTTACTTTTAAAGATTTTTAAATGATTTTTTGGCATTCGATGTCTCAGATCTTTCGGTACGAAGACCGTTTTGTACTTTTTCGACTTTGTTTAGGATAATTTTAAAAAAGCTATTTCAGTCAAGTGAAATCCAATGGTAGAAATTTATAAAAATATCTCTTCTACATTTTAATATTTTTAAATGATTTTTTTGTCATTGGATAGCTCAGATCTTTCTCTACAAAGACTGTTTTTTACATTTTCGACTTTCTCAAGAGGAATTTTAAAAAAGCTACCGTAATTTCGGGTGTATAAGCCGCAGATCAAACAATTATTTTTCGGCCCAGAATTTTTTAAGAAACAAATATAACTAGTTAGATGGCCGTAAATATTTGTCTTCAATCACTAAATAAGATTTCTGGGTCCAAAAAGAATTGTTTGATAAGCGGCTTATACACCCGAAATTACGGTACTTCAGTCAAGTGAAATCCAATGCTAGAAATTTCTAAAAATATCTCTTCTACATTTTAATATTTTTAAATGATTTTTTTGTCATGGGATAGCTCAGATCTTTCGGTAGACCGTTTTGTACTTTTTCGACTCTGTTTAGGGGAATTTTAAAAAAGCTACTTCAGTGAAGTGAAATCAAATGGTAGTAATAACAAAAAAAAAAAAAAAAAAAAAAAAAAAAAGAATATCTTCTACATTTTAATGCTTTTAAATATTTTTTTTGGCATTGGATATCTCAGATCTTTCGGCACAAAGACCGTTTTGTACTTTTTTGACTTTGTTTAGGGGAATTTTAAAAAAGCTACTTCAGTGAAGTGAAATCCAATGGTAAAAATTTAGAAAAATATCTCGTCTACATTTTAATATCTGTTAATTATTATTTGGCATTCGATATCTCAGATCTTTCGGTGCAAAGACCGTTTTGTACTTTTTCGACTCTGTTTAGGGGAACATTAAAAAAGCTACTTCCGTGAAGTGAAATCCAATGGTAGAAATTTATAAAAATATCTCTACTACATTATAATATTTTTAAATGATTTTTTTGCCATTAGATAGCTAAGATCTTTCGGTACAAAGACCGTTTTGTACTTTTACGACTTTGTTTAGGGGAATTTTAAAAAAGCTACTTAAGTCAAGTGAAATCCAATGGTATTAATTTATAAGCATATCTCTTCTACATTTTAATATTTTTAAATGATTTTTTTGTCATTGGATGGCTGAGATCTTTCGGTGAAAAGACCGTTTTGTACTTTTTCGACTTTGTTTAGGGGAATTTTAAAAAAAACTACTTCAGTCAAGTGAAATCCAATGGAAGAAATTTATAAAAATAGCTCTTCTACATTTTAATATTTTTAAATGATTTTTTTGGCATTTCATAGCTGCGATCTTTCGGTACAAAGACTGCTTTGTACTTTTTTGATTTTGTTTAGAGGTGTTTTAAAGAAGCTACTTCATTCAAGCAAAATCCTATAGTAGAATTTTATAAATATATCTTTTTATTTTTAAAGATTTTTAAATGATTTTTTGGCATTCGATATCTCAGATCTTTCGGTAAAAAGGCCGTTTTGTACTTTTTCGACTTCGTTTAGGATAATTTTAAAAAAGCTACTTCAGTCAAGTGAAATCAAATGGTAGTAATAATAAAAAAAAAATCTTCTACATTTTAATGTTTTTAAATGTTTTTTTTTGGGGGGGGGGTGGGGGGGGGCATTGGATATCTCAGATCTTTCGGCACAAAGACTGTTTTGTACTTTTTCGACTTTGTTTAAGGGAATTTTAAAAAAGCTACTTCAGTCAAGTGAAATCCAATGGAAGAAATTTATAAAAATATCTCTTCTACATTTTAATATTTTTAAAATATTTTTTGGCATTCGATATCTCAGATTTTTCTCTACAAAGACCGTTTTGTACTTTTTCGACTTTGTTTAGGGGAATTTTTAAAAAGCTATTTCAGTCAAGTAAAATCCATTGGTGGAAATTTATAAAAATATCTCTTCTACATTTTTAATATTTTTAAATGATTTTTTTGTCATTGGATAGCTAAGATCTTTCGGTACAAAGACCGATTTGTACTTTTACGACTTTGTTTAGAGGAATTTTTAAAAAGCTACTTCAGTCAAGTGAAATCTAATGGTAGAAATTTATAAAAATATCTCTACTACATTTTAATATTTTTAAATGATTTTTTTGTCATTGGATAGCCAAGAGCTTTCGGTACAAAGACCGTTTTGTACTTTTACGACTTTGTTTAGGGGAATTTTAAAAAAGCTACTTCAGTCAAGTGAATTCCAATGGTAGAAATTTATAAAAATATCTCTACTACATTTTAATATTTTTAAATTATTTTTTGGCATTCGATATCTCAGATCTTTCGGTACAAAGACCGCTTTGTACTTTTTCGTCTTTGTTTAGGGGAATTTTAAAAAAGCTATTTCAGTCAAGTGAAATACAATTGTAGAAATTTATAAAAATATCTCTTCTACATTTTAATATTTTTAAATGATTTTTTTGGCATTAGATAGCTGTGATCTTTCGAAACAAAGACTGTTTTGTACTTTTTTGATTTTGTTTACAGGTATTTTAAAGAAGCTACTTCATTCAAGCAAAATCCTATAGTAGAATTTTATAAATTTTTCGTTTTACTTTTAAAGATTTTTAAATGATTTTTTGGCATTCGATGTCTCAGATCTCTCGGTACAAAGACCGTTTTGTACTTTTTCGACTTTGTTTAGGATAATTTTAAAAAAGCTACTTCAGTCAAGTGAAATCAAATGGTAGTAATAACAAAAAAAAAAAATATATATCTTTTACATTTTAATGCTTTTAAATATTTTTTTTTTTTTTTTTTTTTTTTTTTTTTTGGCATTGGATATCTGAGATCTTTCGGCACAAAGACCGTTTTGTACTTTTTTGTCTTTGTTTAAGGGAATTTTAAAAAAGCTACTTCAGTCAAGTGAAATCCAATGAAAGAAATTTATAAAAATATCTCTTCTACACTTTAATATTTTTAAATGATTTTTTTGTCATTGAATAGCTGAGATCTTTCGGTACAAAGACCGTTTTGTACTTTTTCGACTTTGTTTAGGGGAATTTTAAAAAAGCTATTTCAGTCAAGTGAAATCAAATGGTAGAAATTTATAAAAATATCTCTTCTACATTTTAATATTTTTAAATGATTTTTTTGTCATTGGATAACATAGATCTTCCTGTACAAAGACCGTCTTTTACATTTTCGACTTTGTTTAGATGAATTTTAAAAAAGCTACTACTGTCACGTGAAATCCAATTGTAGAAATTTATAAAAATATCTCTTCTACATTTTAATATTTGTAAATTAATATATTTGTCATTCGATATCTCAGATCTTTTGGTACAAAGACCGTTTTGTACTTTTTTGATTTTGTTTACAGGTGTTTTAAAGAGGCAAATGAAATCCAGTGGTAGAAATTTTTTTAAATATCTCTTCTACACTTTAATATTTTTAAATGATTTTTTTGTCATTGGATAGCTCAGATCTTTCGGTAAAAAGATTGTTTTGTACTTTTTTGATTTTGTTTACAGGTGTTTTAAAGAGGCTACTTCAGTCAAATGAAATCCAATGGTAGGAATTTATAAAAATATCTCTTATACATTTTAATATTTTTAAATGATTTTTTTGTCATGGGATGGTTGAGATTTTTCTGTGCAAAGACCGTTTTGTACTTTTTCGACTCTGTTTAAGGGAATTTTAAAAAAGCTACTTCAGTGAAGTGAAATCCAATGGTAGAAATTTATAAAAATATCTCTTCTACATTTTAATATTTGTAAATTATTATTTGGCATTCGATATCTCAGATCTTTTGGTACAAAGACCGTTTTGTACTTTTTCGACTTTGTTTAGGGGAATTTTAAAAAAGCTACTTCAGTGAATTGAAATCCAATGGTAAAAATTTTGAAAAATATCTCTTCTACATTTTAATATCTGTTAATTATTATTTGGCATTCGATATCTCAGATCTTTCGGTGCAAAGACCGTTTTGTACTTTTTCGACTCTGTTTAGGGGAATTTTAAAAAAGCTACTTCCGTGAAGTGAAATCCAATGGTAGAAATTTATGAAAATATCTTCACTACATTTTAATATTTTTAAATGATTTTTTTGTCATTAGATAGCTAAGATCTTTCGGTACAAAGACCGTTTTGTACTTTTACGACTTTGTTTAGGGGAATTTTAAAAAAGCTACTTAAGTCAAGTGAAATCCAATGGTAGGAATTTATAAACATATCTCTTCTACATTTTAATATTTTTAAATGATTTTTTGTCATTGGATAGCTTAGATCTTTTTGTACAAAGACCGTTTTGTACTTTTTCGACTTTGTTTAGGGTAATTTAAAAAAAACTACTTCAGTCAAGTGAAATCCAATGGTAGAAATTTATAAAAATATCTCTTCTACATTTTAATATTTTTAAATGGTTTTTTTTTGGCATTTCATAGCTGCAATCTTTCGGTACAAAGACTGTTTTGTACTTTTTTGATTTTGTTTAGAGGTGTTTTAAAGAACCTACTTCATTCAAGCAAAATCCTATAGTAGAATTTTATAAATATATCTTTTTATTTTTAAAGATTTTTAAATGATTTTTTGGCATTCGATATCTCAGATCTTTCGGTAAAAAGACCGTTTTGTACTTTTTCGACTTCGTTTAGGATAATTTTAAAAAAGCTACTTCAGTCAAGTGAAATCAAATGGTAGTAATAAAAAAATAATAATAATAATAATAATAATAATATCTTCTACATTTTAATGTTTTAAAATGTTTTTTTTTTTTTTTTTTTTTTTTTTTTTTTTTTTTTTTTGGCATTGGATATTTCAGATCTTTCGGCACAAAGACTGTTTTGTACTTTTTCGACTTTGTTTAAGGGAATTTTAAAAAAGCTACTTCAGTCAAGTGAAATCCAATGGAAGAAATTTATAAAAATATCTCTTCTACATTTTAATATTTTTAAAATATTTTTTGGCATTCGATATCTCAGATCTTTCTGTACAAAGACCGTTTTGTACTTTTTCGACTTTGTTTAGGGGAATTTTTAAAAAGCTATTTCAGTCAAGTGAAATCCATTGGTAGAAATTTATAAAAATATCTCTTCTACATTTTAATATTTTTAAATGATTTTTTTGTCATTGGACAGCTGAGATCTTTCGGTGCAAATACCGTTTTGTACTTTTTTGATTTTGTTTACAGGTGTTTTAGTGAGGCTACTTCAGTCAAGTGAATTCCAATAGTAGAAATTTATAAAAATATCTCTTCTACATTTTTAATATTTTTAAATGATTTTTTTGTCATTGGATAGCTAAGATCTTTCGGTACAAAGACCGTTTTGTACTTTTACGACTTTGTTTAGGGGAATTTTTAAAAAGCTACTTCAGTCAAGTGAAATCTAATGGTAGAAATTTATAAAAATATCTCTACTACATTTTAATATTTTTAAATGATTTTTTTGTCATTGGATAGCCAAGAGCTTTCGGTACAAAGACCGTTTTGTACTTTTACGACTTTGTTTAGGGGAATTTTAAAAGAGCTACTTCAGTCAAGTGAATTCCAATGGTAGAAATTTATAAAAATATCTCGTCTACATTTTAATATTTTTAAATGATTCTGTTGTTATGGGATAGCTAAGATCTTTCGGTACAAAGACCGTTTTGTACTTTTTCGACTTTGTTTACAGGTGTTTTAAAGCGGCTACTTCAGTCAAGTGAAATCCATTGGTAGAAATTTATAAAAATATCTCTTCTATATTTTAATATTTTTAAGTGATTTTTTTGTCATTGGATAGCTGAGATCATTCGGTACAAAGACCGTTTTGAACTTTTTTTTAATATGTTTACAGGTGTTTTAAAGAGGTTACTTCAGTCAAGTGAAATCCATTGGTAGAAATTTATAAAAATATCTCTTCTACATTTTAATATTTTTAAATGATTCTTTTGTCATTGGATAGCTAAGATCTTTCGGTACAAAGACCGTTTTGTACTTTTTAGACTTTTATTTGGGGAATTTTAAAAAAGCTACTTCTGTCAAGTGAAATCCAATGGTAGAAATTTATAAAAATATCTCTTCTACATTTTAATATTTTTAAATGATTTTTTTGTCATGGAATAGCTGACATCTTTCGATAAAAAGATTGTTTTGTACTTTTTCGACTTTGTTTAGGGAAATTTTAAAAAAGCTACTTCAGTCAAGTGAAATACAATTGTAGAAATTTATAAAAATATCTCTTCTACATTTTAATATTTTTAAATGATTTTTTGGCATTGGATAGCTGAAATTTTTCGGTCGAATGACCGTTTTGTACTTTTTTGATTTTGTTTACAGGTGTTTTAATGAGGCTACTTCAATCAAGTGAATTCCAATGGTAGAAATTTATAAAAATATCTCTTCTACATTTTAATATTTTAAAATGATTTTTTTGTCATTGGATAGCTGAGATTTTTCGGTGTTAAAACCGTTTTGTACTTTTTTGATTTTGTTTACAGGTGTTCAAAGAGGCTACTTCAGTCAAGCGAAATCCTTTAGTAGAAATTTATAAATATATCTTTTCTACATTTAAATATTTTTAAATGTTTTTTTGGCATTGGATATCTGAGATCTTTCGGTACAAAGACCGTTTTATATTTTTTGGGTTTTATTATGGGTGTTTTAAAAGGGCTTACTTCAATCAAGCGAAATCCTATTAAGTTTTGAAGTTCATATAAATATATATTTTTCTCTTCTACATTTTAATATTTTTAAATGATTTTTTTAGCATTGAATGTTAGAAATTTATAAAGATATCTCGTTTACAAGTAAATATAAACTGATGATTACCTCAATCAAGTAAAATTCCATGGTAGAAATTTATAAAGATATCTTTAAGATCATTTAAAAGTCATTTTAAAGATCATTTTAATACTTGTAATTTTTTTTCATTATATAACTGATATCTTTCTTTACAAAGAACGCTTTATATCTTTTCGATTTTGTTACGGGTATTTTAAAGTGACTTACTTCAATAGATCTAAATCACATTTTAGAAATTTTTAAAGGTATCTCGTTTGTATTTTAATTGTCTTTAAACTTTTTTTTCCGGGGGGGGGGGGGGGCATTAGATATCGGAAATTTCTCTGTACAAACACCTTTTTACATTTTTTCGATTTTTTACGGGTATTTTAAAGTGGCTTACTTGAATAGAGAGAAGTCCCATTATAGAAATTTATAAAGATATCTCGTCAACATTTTAATTTTTTAAATGATTTTTTTAGCATTGAATTTCTGAGATATTTCTGTACAAATACCGCTTTATATTTTTTTCGATTTTTTACGGGTATTTTAAAGGGGCTTACTTCAATGAAGCGAAATCCTGTCACAGAAATTTATAGAAATATCTCGTCTATATTTTAATAATCTTTTTTATATTGAACAGCTGAGATCTTTCTGTACAAAGGCCGTATTACAATTTTTGATTTCTATACAGGTATTTTAAAGTGACTTACTTCAGTCAAGCGAAATCCCATTGTAGAAATTTATAAAAATATCTCGCCTACATTAAAAAAAAAAAAAAAAAAAATATTTTTATTTTTTTTTTCTTTTACATTGAATAGCTTTTACGATTTCATTTATTTTAAAGAGGCTACAGCAGTTAAACGAAACAATGCCTTCGCTTTAAAACTAATGCTATGAAAGAAATTTATAAAAGTTTATCGTCTGTATTTTAATAGTTTTAAGTTTTTTTTTTTTTTTTTTTTTTTTTTTTAACTTTGCCTAGTTGATATCGATTTGCACAAAGGCCATTTTCTATTTTTTCGATTTATTTTACGGGTATATATATACTAGCTTATGATAATTCTTTCGACGATAATCCAACGGTCGAAATTTATAAATAAGTCTCGTCTGCATTTTAATATTTTTCCCCTTTAATAGCTCAGAGCGATCTCTTCAAAGGCCTTTTTCTACTTTTTTAATTTTCTTTACAGGACAGTTTCATTTTCGGAACCGTTTTCAAAAGTGATATTATCCTCATATTTAAAATCTACAATCAGTATCGAAAAAAGTAAAAAGCGGCCTCTGTACAAACCATCGTCAGCTATACTATGCAGAAAAAAAATAATTAAAAATTGGAATGAAAATATGGTATCTTTAAAAAAATCTTCTATAGGTGTAGTATAATTGAGTTTGTCTTTTTGCGTGACTGAAAAAACCGCTATTCTAAAACTTAGATCAGTTAGACTATGACAGGCTTTGGAATATATGCGTATTATTTAGTTAAAATGGTATAAGAACTTTAAAAATCATTCGTTTATCTTTCTGAAAGGGAAAAACAAAGGAAAGACAATTTATGTACAATAAAGCATAAATATATCATTTACGGATGTGAATTTTACCGCAACAGAATATATTTTCTAAAGTATTGTAAATTAGTCATAATTTTCGATAGAAGTGTCAAAATAAATATATTTCTATCTTTTAAATTAGTGTTATCCAATTTAATCATGAATTGCATAATAATTACTTTATATTTTAGAGTGGGTATACTGCAAACTTTTATTGATTAAAATAGAAATATTTATGAAAAGGAACATTTAAACTAATTCATTAAGAATTGTCTAAAAGAATGATAAGAAAAATTTAATACAAATGTATTTATTCGCTAATATATCTATTCATTTTTAATGTCAGAACCATTGTTATTTTCTTTCTGCTCTTTCTTCTTTTCCCTTTGTCGTCTGCAGATGACAAAAAGTTAATTCTATTATTTTTTATAAATTAACGAATATTTCATTTTGATGTTGTCCGCAATTAAAGAATCTTTTTTAGAAATTAAACTTCAAATATATGGAAGAAAAATAATAAAAATGTTAAATGTGTTTTTATTCGAAATCAATAATGCTTTTAAAGTACATTTGAGATTGAATGCCTAGTTAAACAAACTTTTTGAAATCAACATGTATTTACATTATTTCTGAAATTCATTTCTGATCGAACTATCATGCATTCAGGAAAGGATGTTTTTATTTTTTTTATCCTAAACCAGCAAACAACATTTTACTAATAGCCACAGGCAAGATTTTACACCTTCGTCCCTGTAAGACTCCCTGGAGGTAAACCCATATCGTCTTTCACCCTAATTACTTTTAAGGCGTCTCCCTTTTAAAGGCGGAGTTAAACACCATTTTCTACTATTTTAAATCAAAGTATTTCAACTTTTTATACAAATAGCATAGATTAAATTTTTGTAAAAATCAAAATAAAAAACATTTTCTGAAAGCTAAATAATTAAACTCTGCATGCTGTTTTACCAAATTTTAAAATGTCAAACAGCTTTTTCGTAATAAGACATTAAAGGTGAATTTTAAAGACTATAAAATAACGCACTTGTATCGCCTTAAAATATAAAAAAGAAATAAAATTTCAGAATGACGTGCATAGTTTAAACCTACAGGTTTTCAAAACAACAAAAATTATTAAATTTGAGCAAAATGCAAAGGAATGAAAGCGATAAATTTCTTCCATTGAAATAACATTAGCCGTTCTATCTCGGAGCGTTACTGATGTAGGGCCTTAATATGCCGAACTGCATACTCCCATGAGTTGGACACTTTTCTGATAACGGAATGCATCTACAACCTCTAACAATAAAGTTCGGTGAATACTCCTGTAACATTAATGTAGATGAAATATTACTGAAAGTTACCCTATCATCCTTCAAAATAGTCATCTCCCATAACTATGCACCGCTAAGATCTGTTATACATTTTTTGGGAAATTCTCAAGAAGTCTTCTTTTGGGATGGAGTTCAAAAGCTTCGTCACGTTTCGTTGGATGTCAGCAATATGGCCAAATCTCTTTCAAAGAGAGTTTGAGTCGTGAAAATAGGGAAAAGTCTGGAGGATTGAGATCTGGCGAGTATGGTGGATGTTCAATTTGTACCACCCCTCGTGAATTTCTTTCGGTGTCTTGCAAAGCTTAAAACCAAACTTTAAATTGATCTTTTGTTCGTTCATTTTCCTGTTCTTAGTTAAGAACCAATACACTGAACAAGCACTTAGTAAAGCACGTCTTACACAGAACATAGAAGACGCTCAACTGAACAATGGTGGGGGAAGATGGTCAACACTTGCCTCTATGCAGGTGCTGCGTTTTGTTTCCCCAGTGTTGCCAAATCAGTCGTTCTGAATTCATTCATCGAACTTTTTTGTCAGAGGTAGTATTTAAGTGGAAAAAAAATAAATTAAATAAAAATATCCAAATTTTTTTTGCGAAACTCTTTATATACCTATATATTTATATATGCAACGTTTCACAATAAGCCAAAATTTAATTCATTTATAAGTACCATTGTGTTTTCCTCCTGTGTATCTTTGGGTGCAGGAAAACACAACGGTAAATCTACGAGTCGATATCTAAAATTATTTTTTCAGGTGTTTTCTTTTGAGATATGATTTGGCAGACCAATTGCGTTTTAATATGCGAATAGAGTTTTAACTAATTATGGAATTTCAATCGTGAACTCGATGAGGTGAATGTCTGTACTGTCGCCTCCCGGTCTAACAGCAATCCGAGTATATTTTTCCAAGATAAAAGTCTGATAAAACGAATTCATGAAAACTTTTAAACCATGCTGGAAAGTATTAATAAAGCAAGAAAATTAGAGTTTATTTTAATTTTACTTTTATTATTTTAAAACACTTGAAAAGCTTATTTTAACTGTTGACTATAGGTTTTTGTTTTCCTGTATCAAATCCACCATTTTTTTCACACGTTTGGGTGCTGGAAAACACAATGGTAAACTTACGAGTCAACTGCTAAAATTATATTTTGAGATGTTTCCATCAAGATATGACTTGGCAGACTTACTGCGTTTTAATATGCGAATCGAGTTTTAACTAATTCCGGAATTTCAGCCGTTAATTCGATCAGGTGATTGTATGTACGGTCGCCTCTCGGTGTATTATCGTAGAAAATGATATGCATAACATTCATAATTTAATTACATTATAGCGTAGAAGGGGGGGAGGGAATCATTTACAATGCATTTTTTAACCCTTTTACGCGCAGTGTTGCCGGTTCGGCAACACCTAAAGTTCCCCCTGTTTAGAGACACAAAAACTCCGTGAATATTTCAAAAACTACTCTAATGGCTACTTAAAATCTTTCTTATGAGTTCTAGATGGCAGCACGCCAGAGATCAAACTCTACTGTCTTTAAATAATAGGTAAAATGTTTTACTGTAATACGCGCTTCACAGCAATGCTGTTCTCACTGTGCTTATCAATGCTTTACTTATGGGAGGTTACCACTTCGGCAACAGCTGTATAATTAAAATGGTTAGTGCAATCTTTACAAAACAATACCTGTGTACTCCTCTAGGCCTAAATAGATTGCCTATTTTTTTTTTCTTTAAATTCCAATTTTAAAGAGTAGTGCGCCGGAAAGGGTTAAATATTGCACTATTTCAAACATGATGAAATTGATATGCATTTTTGGAAAACACTACAAGATGCTTAATACAGAATATGGAATTATTTAGCACTTATTTGTTTATGTACAGGGACACAAAAGATAATTCTCTGAAAATACTGTGTGTAAGTGTAAGTGATAATCCCTGTAAGTATACTTTTAGATGCAGTTAATTGTGTTACGTATTTCCTAATGGAATTAAAATTAACTTAATTTTTGTGGTGTATATAAAAATCTGCTAATTATCAATCTGCACAAAATATTTCAAATCACCATATTTGGAAAGTAAGTGCTGAAAAAAAAATCAAATGCATATTCCGTTTTATAATTTAATTAAATTTTAGCATACCATATTGTGTGAAATAAATCTATGGATTATATACACAACTGTTCAAAAGAATTTGAATAACTATCGACTTTAGGCGTTAATTACAAAAATTGAGTGCTCAACTGCGCAATTCGTTTTATGAAGTTTTCTAAGAATATCCTGGAAGTGTTTAATAATCTATGAGTGTCACATGTTTTTTGTTTCCTTTTTTATACGCTCTTCTCGTGCGTTCCTAATTATGTAAATACGTAGCACCTAGTCGTCGTCCAATTTGTCCGCCCGTCTGTCCGCATATAACAGAGCAAAAACTACCCAACCGAATCGCTTAAAATTTAAAATATATAATTTTTGCATAATTTTGACGAGTCATTTCAAATGTTACGATAATCGGATGTATAGTTTTATTACAGGGACAATCAAAAGTATCCCGTTACATTATGGTCAATGGGAAAAAACAGTTTCAAGTGCATTTTAATGATGTTACACTCTTTCGTAAATAATAAAATTTATATGCATATAATGAAAGTAAATGTCTCCTTAACATGTTGACTGTCTCTGAACTTCCCGTTTAGACTGCATCAGTCACCGGTGACTGACAGTCTAAAATATAATATAAAACTAAAAAATATATATATCGTTTCAAGTAATTACTGAAAATTTAGTTAAAATTTACTTAACTTTTATTTATTTCAGGATTATACTTTCTTAATAATTACTTAACACAATATATATTTTTTAAATTTCATATCATATTTTATACTGTCAGTCGCTGGGGACTAACGCGGTCTAAATGAAAAGTTCGGTGTCAGTCACCTTGGCATTCATCGTATGAATAGCTTGATGGAAATTAATTTTTCCAAAAAGCAAATTCTACTTTTTTTTTTTTTTTTTTTTTTTTTTTTCGCCAAGCGCTAAATCTTTTGTCTGCCATAGACAAAAAAAAGTGCTATTCCACTCTTTGCAGGGTTCGCACAGCTCTACCACTAAATTTTTACAGTATTTTCAATGTATTTCACAGAAGAAAATTATTGCAAAAATTGCGATTCGAGGAGGTGGTTGCGAATTCTGTATCTTAAAAAACTAAATATAATTTTTCTTATCATTAATAGTGGTGCCGGAGTCCTTACAAAATATAAGGAGTGTGCGAACCCCGCTTTGGATTGTTTTCGATATAGTCTAAGAGCGAACAGCACAAAAACCTAAGGTATCGTTCACATGAAAAAAAAACCTTTATTTTATGGAAGAAGTAGTAATAGGGGAAATCTAATGATGCATGTCTGCCAAAAGTGAAGTGGTGCATAAGCCAAAAATTAATACCACTGGTAGTGATCTCCTAAGTTTATCATTATGTTTTCCTGCTCCCGATTCTCCGTGTTTTCATACCTTTGATTGTAAGACAAACACAATGATAAACCTACGAGTAATATCACCACTTGTGATATTAATTTTTTGACTTATGCACCACTTCACTTTCGACCGACATGTATCATTAGATTCCTTTATTTATACTCTTCCATAAAAAAAAAAAAAAAAAAAAAAAAAAAAAAATCTTGTGTTTGGAAAAATTAGATTTTTGTGCTTTCGGCTCTTAGACTAATAGAGGACCGCGATCATATTGGCCAAATTCATGGCACAAAATGAAAATTATAATAGTTTTAGGTATGTGGCACATGGTGCAGTAAGAGTTAAGTATTGTAAACATAATTACTTAATGTTCATGCCTTTTTATAATTTTGGAAGGAATTACGAGCTGGAAATACGAATAGGGAAATACGAATAATATTTTTAAAAGAAAATTAATTTTGAACTATAAATATATGTAAGCAAGTTTCTTCTTAAGTATCAAAATAATGTCTTGAATTTCCCCGAAAATAACGAGTCCAGATTTGCAACCGGCTCCAATCTGCTCCTGCATAACCTATAATCACCGCGTCGGTAATTTCTCCACGTATTTGCGACCACTGCAGTAAAAGTGAATGTACAGAAATATAAAGATATAATCGCCAACCTTCTCGAATACGAATACCAGTAAGTTGGAGGCTGTGGACGGCCTTGCTAGGCTAAATGAATTAATTCCTCGTACCTGGTATTGCAAATTACGAAATTACTTCACATTCAAGTCACCTTTAGCAAGAGAGAATCATCCCGACCTTGACTTGGAAATATTTTTTTGGGGAATGATCATGAGAGAACTCCTCTGCAGGTAGTGTTTCTTTTATGAGATAGATAACAGTGAAAGTTTTCATCATAAGATGGAAACACCAAGATTACACTTGGGTGCCACCAAAATTATCACAGGGTGGAAGATCAGTTCTCTGAACCCACGGAAATGCTTTTGTTGAATTCAAGTTTAAGAGGGTGGTAGATTTTAAAGAGAAACCATTTTGCCGCCATTCCAATATAAACCTTTCGGATCCAAAATTGTTTTCCATTTTGAAAACAAAAGTAATTTTATTTTAGTAACATTAATCGTAGCTATCCAAATAGACATACTGAAGTTTAAAGATTATCTCATTGCCTGAAATGCAATGAATGTACTTATTTTGTGTACTTTTCAATTCATATTTATATGATAATATGTTAAGGAAGAGTTTTCGAAGACATTTAGAAGATGACGTATTACAACAGGATTTGAGAGGGTATTTCAATTTTATAATGTTAGTTTCGTTCTATCCCATTTTATTGGTTCAGAAAAGTAACTTGCATTTAAATTTTAAATAGTAAAATATTCGTAAGTAAATAAAGGAATTGTCAACGGTGCAAAGAGAAGTAAGTAATTTATTATTATTATTATTATTATCAAATGTCGACACATAAATGAAGTCATAACAAAAAAGGCATAGCCATATACAGTAGAACCCCGCTAATTGGGACCCCGTTATTCCGGATCTCCGGATAATTCGGATTGGTCTCGTTGATTTTTTTTCTCCTAAGTTTGAGAAGCAATCGAGAAATTTTCATAACAAAGCGCATCTGAAGAAAATGAAAATGGAGATGATACAGACGAAAATACCATTATCAATGATGATCGACCAAAAGTTATTAGCTATAATGAAGCAACGTCCTATTCAGAACAATAAATAGTTTATTTTAAACATCATGTGGAGACTACACGCAACGAACTACTTATGCTCAAGTGAATTTGTGGCCATGCGGCCCGCAAAACTGTCATAGCAGAAGATTAAAAACTTTATACTTACAAAGTAAGCATTTTTACTATTTGTAAATATTGAATATGTTTAATATAAAAGTGATTTTCTGTAGATATGTTTTATTTTATTTCATTTGTTTTCATTCTTCGGGTTATCCGGATTTTCGATAACCCGGATTGGGTCTGGTCCCAATTAATCCGAATTATCGGGGTTTTACTGTACTATCGTTTCTATATGTCGAAAGTAACTAAGTAATTGTTAGGACAAAATAATTACTCGATGAAAATACATATACTATTAATAGTACACCAAACACAAAAGGACTAAATTTTCCAGTACAGTAATTCTTTAACATTCGAGAGGGTTAGGTTCGCGTCAATGTCAAAATCGCGAATGTTGAGAATAATGTTCCCATGCATAAAAGGGGGGGGGGGGGTTGGTTTACAAAATTTTGTTTTAATGAAAAATCGAATTGAAACATATAAATATATTTATCAAGCATTAAAAAGTGCGTGCTGTAAGTAAATTTGAATAACTATAAACACATTGTGTGCAAAGTTTAGTTGCTAATTGATGTCAGAAACTTGTTGACCTGCGATTGTTCGGAAGAATAGATCTTTTGCTCATGAAATTTCATATAAGGTAAAGCTGCAGTCTAGATTTCTCTTTTAAGATTTCTTACCGGCTAAGGATAGTATTCCATTGCTTTCTCAATAAGTTACTGACTTTTAAAGTTTCCCATATAATTTTTGCAGAAAATTCTGATTTGCGATAAAAATTTTGCCTTTTAGAGAATTTAGGATTTATTTATTTTTAGCATCAAGGTTCGGGTTTCTCGGAATTACTAATCTACATTTTGCCTCAACACAAGGGTCGAAATTCTCGAAACTTAGGCCATAGAACAAAGAAGCTGTCCATTATCAAATAGTTTATGGCAGGACTGTCCAACCTTTTAGTAAGCAAGGGCGCACCTCAGCTCGTGGCACTCAGTGAAGGGCGCAATTATTCACACGTCTGAAAACATACGGCAATACTATCGCACAGAAATCTTAGTACACACTCGCATCTTAACATAATGCAAATGAATCTTAGAGCGGAAGATAAAAGGTGCCTACAATTCTGGAGTTACATATATTAAATTTCAAATTATACATTTTTCTAAGATAGCTCTATCTCAAAAATGTTTGTATGGTAAGGTGCCAGAAACTTTAATCGACCTAAACCAACAACAATAACAAATATGTAAATAAATATAGAAATCAGAGATATTAATAATTTTTTTTTTTTTTTTTTTTTTTTTTTTTTTTTTTTTTTTTTTTTTTTAGGATGTGAAAATGTGCTTTGACTTATTTTCAAGGCGTGAATTTAGTTTTATATAAAAAAAGGGGTATAATAATAACCAATCAAAATGGGTGATTTCATAGAGAGAGGATAGTCTGAAAGTGCTTTTATAGATCGAAATTAATCTGCACTGCTCTACTAATTCTGCGCAACTCATTCTCATTATTTATTTATTTATTTAAGAAAATTGAAAACAAACTCTGAAATTTCAACAAATTCAATTAAAAGTCAAGAATGAAAAATTAAGCTCTTTTACTACGTATAAAATAGCCAAATGCCAGCAAAAAGAAAACTAGTCGTTGGAGGCCATCGTAATACTTACCCATCATTTATATGCATATGAAAAAAAAATGTGTGAAAACTATTTATACAATGTATTTCAATTCCAAAACTAAATTTAAATGTTGTTAATATACATAGTAATGCTATATTAAAGAACTGCTGATGTACCAATTTCGACAAATTATATAAAACGCCAAACTACTCAAGTAGTACCGAACTGCGTAAAAGAAACATCCTTATAACTCCAAAAATAATAATTCTATTAACTAACAATTAACTGCGTCGGATTAAGCGTCTCATTTCCAATTAAAATATACTTCTGAATTGAAATTTGAATGAAATACAGGGTCATGAAAAATCGAAGAATGTGGAAAACACGATTACAAATATCTCGGCAACTAATAATCCGATCGACTTCGTTCTATATGCAAAATGTGTGTTATTTTATTGCCTTTTACGTCCATTCCTTATAACAAAAAAAATCGAAAATTTTTATATACCTTTCATCAGAACGAATTTTTCGAGAGTCCGAAAAAAATAGTTCCGGATAATCGAGGTTGCTGATATTAAATAGGGTTCGTCCCATTCTTACATACTAACTACATACAAAATTTCAAGTCTCTATCTCAATTTGTTCGGGAGATAGAGCGTTTACAGACAGACAGACAGACAGACGGACGGCAGAAATTTTTTTCTAAAAATATGTTTTTCGTAATCTCCACTATCTAAAACGTGTACATCCGTCAAAAAAAAATTTTCGATTTTCAAAACGATTGCAAGATTTACCCTATACTACGTATGATGGGTAAGTAAAAAAATGAGCTTTCATGCGCATTTACCTTCAAAGGGACGGGGAATGTGGGAAAGCTTTTATTTTTCTGTTACTCATTGATTATTAAAATGAGTTATTTTGAATTATTAATACATTTAACTATCATAATTAGACTTGAAAAAAAATAATAGCTACAGATTGTGAAAATTTGCATGATTAAATTTTCAAAGTATGTTTCTATTTTTTAATGTGTTTTCACAGGTTTTAAAAATACCCCTGATGCAATTATTAATGATTTTACAGAAAATATTTTTTTAATTCAATATTACTTCTAAAAAATGTAGTAACAGAAAAAGTTCAAAAGGGCGCCGCGTTGGACAGCCCTGGTTTATGAAATTGGTAAAACGAAGCGAGTTTACTTTTTTTAATAATTGTTCTTTATAAAACAAAATTCGAGAATAACCAAATTAAGTATTCGCTAATGTTGAAATGGTCTTCATTTTGTATTTTGTGAATATTCAAAACTCATGAATATTATAAGATTACTGTATAAATTAATATTTAGTTTGAACTTTTATTTGACAAATTGTTTCTTTCATACTTTAAGAGAACACTTTATCTTGAAATTGAGCAAAAAATCGATTTTTATTTTAATATTAACTTAAAGCTTCTTCAATTGTGAATAGTTTGACACCTCATTTTAACCTTTACGACAATTATATCGCGAGATATTATAAATTCTGTTAATAGATCCAGCGCAATTACCCACACTTAATGAAAACTTTAAATTGATCTTTTCTTCAGTTCATATTTTTATACTTGATGAAAACTTTAAATTGATCTTTCCTTCCGTTCATATTTTTATAACTTGCTTGTTCGATAAACACTAAGGCTTTTTTGCTAATTGATATAAAGGTTTGAATTTTCTTTTTTACTTGTTCTCCATGGGGTAATTAATATTTTTGTGTACAGTTTTAATATTCAAGTTTATAGATTTTTTTTATTTAAATTGAGAATTTATTGCATTTTCTTCATATTTAGATATACACGAGAGAGAAAAAAATCATTTTTCATGTAAAATTTCAGACATATGAAAATCCATGTACATTTTTGTGTAGTGTATATTCCACTGAATATGGGGGGGGGGGGAATCGAAGCAAAAATACTCATATTTTAAAAAAAAAATAGTAAAAATTTTTAAAAAGTAAAATTTTTTTTAAAAGTTAAATTTTTAGACAAATAGGCTGTTTTACAAAATTTTGTTTTAAGATATTTTATTTTATTTTTACTACCAAACATTGTGCCATCACACGTATTATTCAAAATTGAAGAGATGATTTCAAAAGTATTATGTCCCCTTAACTTATGGAGCGAGTTCCGAATGTAAAAAATTCTACATTAATTGACAACTAATATTGTAATTTATATATCACTTAAAAGAAAAAATTGTCTAGAAAGCTACACTATTGATCGGTCAGAACGCAACCTGTTGAAAGTGCATATAATCACAGACAGACTCGAATGTTATCTCGCTGTTAAATGGATACATATAGCGTGCCTTAGTCTTTTGAATGGTCTGAATAGCTAATGAGTGTGCGTATTTCATAGAAAAATTCCCATTTTTAAATACGATTTCATTCAAGTATTCTATCTAATTGTCATTCTTTTCAATTCATATTTTAATTTTGTTAAAACGTATAAATTTGTTTAAAAATAAGAGAAATGATTTAACTTTTCACAAACTGAGAAATATTTAAAATAAATAAAATAAAAAATTTTTAAATGTTATTTTTTCAAAAAAAAAAAAAAAAAAAAAAAAAAAAAAAAAAATTAGCTTAAATTATGCTTTAATTCTTTGTGTTTCAATTATCATATTTGGTAATTTTGGATAGCTTCTTATTACTTTAAACTGTTAAATTAAGATCACACTGAGACTCCCACACGTCAAACGGTTTTTTTAGGCGATACGGGTGTAGTTATTTAACGTATGATTGAACATCAAGTTGTTGCACACGCACTGGCGTCACCAAAATTAGAACAGGGCGGAATTTTAGTTTGCCATTGATTAACCTATTAGTGGAATAAAACTCAAATTGATTTTTTGCGAGATGTGTCATTTTTCTTGTGGGTGAGTGGTATAACATTTTAAACGAAATGAGAACACAAATGTGTAATATACATGGTGGTTTTTTTTCTTTTTAATTGAAGCTATTTAGAGCTCGCTGTAGCTAATTTTAATAACCGGAACTGCTTTAAAATTTATAAGGGTACTAAAGAAACAAAGGAAAAAAGAATCCAAGAAAAAAAAATAATTCCAATCACCAGTAAGGGCTATTCCATGTGACATGTTATGCTCGGCCGTCGAAAATGTACAAAAAATGCAAGGTGTGATGCAAGAGAACGGTGGTCACATTGAATGTGGTCGAATTCCTCATCGAGAAAGTGAATATGCTGAATAAAACATGGCATTTTATCCAAATTATTAATTTTGTCTGTTTCTGATGATTTTTTTCCATGTACAGCGCCAAATTTCCCGCTATTGGCGGTGATTAAAACTATTATTTATTTATTTATTTTTGTTGGAATTGTTTTGTTTGATTTTGTTTTTTTCCGATGGTTTTATTAGTCCATTTATAAAATTTTGTGCCATTCCAGTTATTAGAACGGCTTTGAATAGCGTCAGTTAAAAAAAAAATCCTGTATTTTTTATAGATTAGTGCATAGGATTTATCATTGATTTACAGGAACACACAGCAAAAATTAAGTCACAAGATCGACTCAAATTGGTGATTGCTGGAAATTGGAAATGACTTTTCTGCTGTGGTGTACATTTTTAAACTTACCTAATTTTGAGTACATTAAATAATGTGTATATATTCTATAGATCGCATATATAGGAAGGCTACGAAAGAATTCACAAACATTATCCCAATTGGAAATTGCTGAAGGTTGAGTTTACTTACCCATCATGCGTAGTAATAGGATAAGTCTTGTAATCGATATAAAATTAAAAAAAAAAAAATTTGACGGATTTACTCGTTTTGGACACTGAAGATTCTGAAAAACATATTTTTAGAAAGAAAAAATTGCCGCCCGTCTGTCTGCGTGTCTGTGAACGCTCTAACTTCCGAAAAAATTGAGGTACAGATTTAAAATTCGGTGTGTACTTACTATGTAATATTGGAAAGAACTAATTGAATATCAGTAACCTCGATTATCCGAAACTATTTTTTCGGGCTGACGAAATATTCATTCTGATAAAAGTTACGTACAATTTTTCGAAATTGTTTATTTCAAAGAGTGAATATAAAAGATAATAAAAAAACATAAAATTTGCATAAATAATTAAGTCAATTGGGTAATTAGTTGTCGTATTTTGATAATCATACATTCCACCACTCTTAATCTAACGCAGCAAACTGTTAGTCAATATGATTATTATTTTTTTCAGCATAATGTTTCTTTTACGTAATTCGGTACTGCTTGATTATCCCGTCGACGAAAAAATTATCGCCAAACTATAAGATTAAATGATAATAATAGCCTATCGTAAATGAAACATTCACTTGACATTAAACGCGTTAAACATGTTTGTTGCGCCATCAAATGATTTTCAATTCGAGGTTTTATTTGCATTTTGATTAATCTTTTATTAATTTATTTATTCTTTCCTTATTTAAAATAAAAATTATGCGAGTTTGTATGATTTACGATTAGTTTGGCGTAATTCTTCTTTAGCATAAGAATACAATTAAAAAATCAGCTGGGTTTCTTAGAACGGAAGAAATTATAAATTTATTGTGTGTAAATAAAATAAAGATTTTAAAAGGGTTTGATAAACACAAGAAAAATATAGTGAATTTTATTAGGAATTTAAGAATGTATTTAATTAGAGCCATTTTTTAGGTTTAAGCTTATTGGAATAAATATTTTAAAGGTGAATTGATAATTTATATATTTCATATGAAATTAACATATCAGTTTTATAAATAGATTTTTAATTTAATAAGCCTGAATAAGCATGGAGTTGTATGAAAAAAAAAAATTATTATAGTATAAAGTTAATCTTAGCGAAATATTTTATGCTTTATAATATGCATATCCATGATGCCTAAGTGTTACGATGGCCCTCAACAGCTAATTTACTGAGCGATTGATGCTTATTTAGAATTAATAATGTTTTGTTAGTGTTAGAAAGAACTCCCATAATCTATACCTGGTGTATGATTTTTCTTTTTTGTTAATTGATTAATTGCAGTATAAAGAGTTTACAAAGAAATAAAGAAAAAGGTTGAAAATTCAAAATATTGATATAAATCTTGTTAAAAATGTCTAAGAAATATATTTGTTTAAATATTGACCTAAAAATAAATATAAAATGTATGACGGAATGAAATTTTCGTGTTGCTTTTAACATAAAATATATAATATGAACTTTAAAATGTTCAGGCTTACTTAAAAGGCAATTAAAATAATCAAATAGAGATGTTAATAGTTAATTTTATTTAAAAACATCTTAGTGCTTTCAAGCTTTTAATCAGGCTCTTCCTCAGAGAATATTCTCTTTATTTATAGAAATATAATCAACGGAAATGGACCGACATCATGCATTTGTATAAATAAAGAGAATATTCTCTGAGGAAGAGCCTGATTAAAAGCTTGAAAGCACTAAGATGTTTTTAAGGAAAATTAACTATTAACATGTCTATTTGATTATTTTAATCGCCTTTTAAGTAAACCTGAATATTTTAAAGTTCATATTGTATATTTTATGACCTAAAAATTTCTATAATATGCTTTAGGCGAAAAAAATAATAATAACAAAACCCAAAAAATACAGAGATATGCAAATATTATCAACGTCCAGACGTGATAATAACTTTCGTTTTGCTGATCACAGAAAGATGGATGTTTTCTCATTCTAGACGCAGAAGCTGAGACGCATGTTCCCAATTGTTGAGGAAAAGAACTTAACCTTTGACTCGGAGTCTAATGAGGGTGGGCGGTCGAAGAGATACAAATGCGTTTCCCTTCCTGATTACCTGGTATATTTATATAAGCACAGGTGCACATGTTGAGAAAAATCTCATTGAGGTCATAGTAACCTGCCATTTTGGTTTGTTTGCGCTAATGTGAAGCTCTGTTATTACGCTTGTCGTTCCACGCCCAGCAGCCATCTCCGAGGCGGGGGTGTGACGGAAGCTGAAAAAAAGTTTGTTGCGCCACAATTAACGTAACTTCAAAGAAGTAACGAACGTCAGATCGCGAAAAAGTGTATATTTAGCGAATTTATCGCGAATATATAAAATGTTGTAAATCTTATTGATACTAAAAGTATGAACTAAAATAAATACAACATCTAATACATCTAATAATAACATCTAATAAATCTAATACAACATCTTATTAACAATACTGATAAAATTCATAATCATCAAATGGCAGGAGTTTATGAAATTCCAGTTATCCTCGCAAGCAAAGAAAGGTTTGTTACTTGCGATACATTGGTAATCGCGATACATTGGTAATGCGATACATGGGTAAAACAAAACGGAAATTTTCAAAGAGATTAAAAGAGCCCAAAAGAGATATTCCACAGTCAAAACTGAGTACAACCTTCACAAGATTATATTTGTCAAATGAGGGGAGCAAAATTAATTTTGATGAAGCTAAAATTATAACTCCATGCAAAAATTCATATCTCAATAAAATTTGAGTTCATCACGATCATTAAACTCGGGCTGCGAGTTCGTAACGAACATTTATCATATTCAATCCATAAAATCTGGTATAATATGCTATACCGTAATTTCCGGCGTATAATTCGCGGATCAAACAATTCTTTTTCGACCCAGAAAATTTATTTTGTAATTGAAGTCAAATATTTACCGCAACTAAACAAGTTATATTTTATTTAAACATTTTTCTGGGTCTAAAAAATGATTGTTTGATCCGCGGATTGTACGTCGGAAATTACGGTAATTAATTAAAAAGCAGGTTTACGCACAATCAACTCAACTATGCCCGTGGACGCATGTGTTTATATTTTGAAACTTTAAATTGCATTTAACATCTTTCTATATTGTATCCTGACGACGTTCGCAGAAGCGAATGAAACGTTGATAAATGTTTAAGTGTATTTTAAATATATTGTTTTTATAAGTGTACCTTTTAGTAATCTGAATTTATTTTAGTACATATTTTTAGTATAATTTACGGTGCAATTGTCCAATTCATAATTATCCATATTAATACTGCTCTAAAATCTAAAACTGTCTACTCTCTGACACATTTTTAGGTGCGTTCGTAATTACATAATACGTAGCACCTATAGTGGTCGTTCAGTCCGTCCGTCTGTCCGCATATAACAACGCAAAAACTACCCAACCGAATTGTTTGAAATTTAAAATACATAATTATTACATAATTTTGTCGAGTCATTTCAAATTTTATGAAAATCGGATGCATAGATCAATTACAGGGGCAATCAAAAGTATTCCATTACATTACGGTCAATGGGGAAAAAAGTTTCAAATGCATTTTAATCGTTTGATTTAAAATACGCAATTATTACATAATTCTGTCGAGTTATTTCAAATTTTTTGATAATCGTGTGCATAGATCAATTACAGGGACAATCAAAAGTATTCAATTACATTATGGTCAATGGGGAAAAATTTTCAAATATATTCTATACGTTTGAAATTTAAAATACATAATTATTACATAATTTTGTCGAGTTATTTCAAATTTTATGAAAATCGGATGCATAGATTAATTACAAGGACAATCAAAAGTATTCCGTTACATTACGGTCATTGGGAAAAAATGTTTCAAATGCATTTTAATCGTGTTGCACTCATGCGAACTTAATAAAATTTATATGCAACTATAAAGTACATATTATAATATACATCTTACATAATTTGTGGTGCAAAGAACATTTGTTATTGATTTACAAGGCCACACAAAAGTATTCCATTACATAATGATATAGGGAGAACATTGTTTGATGAGCTTTTTAATTGTAATTCACTATTTACAATTTTATGAGATTGATATATGAAAGTAATATTTTTAAAACTTCGTTATCGTACGAACGCACCTAATTTGCTACGCTTCACGTGCAATTTTCAACTTGTTAAATTCTTTGTTCGTAAACAAACCAAGTTAATAGGCGCTTATAATCGAATTGTTTTATCATTTTTTAGGTAAAGGCAGAAGATTTTTCAGAATGTGCTGTTAAAGTTAACGTTGGAACGTTAATTTTTGTTTTGAATTGAATTTAAGAGAGCAGAAATTGCCATTCACTGACAATAATCACTTATGATTCAAAATATAATTCATTTATCAGAATTTTTTTATATATATAAAAGTGTTTGATTACAAATAATTTCTATAATCATGTCTCTAAGTATCGTTCTTTTACGCTTAAAAATTCAGCGCAATTCACAAGTTTGTTTATGTATTTCATTATTTCATGCAGCATAAATACAGTTAAATTCATGCGTAAAATAATTTATTTTATGCATTATTTACTTATTTTGTACAAATTACAATTCAATAAATACATATTCACAAATTTATATATATATGCTTAATTAAAAAAAAAAAAAAAAAAAAAATTTAAAAATAACATGAGGATATGCATGAAGGTGCATTAAAACAGAAAAAAGAATTCATGCATAAGTTATACCTTATCTAAAAATATCTGCAAAAATCAAAATTTAAGCATGTATTTTTTAAAGGTAGTGTAGATTTTTAATGCCGCGGTTCTGAATGTTATTCCCCAGCAGATAAAATTTCTTAATGCCGGCCGAACGCAAAGAAAGACTGCTGTCCTTAACGTCGTTATAAAAGCCAGGCAGCAACATTTTTTACGCAATCTTTCTATATAAGTTGTTTTTCAAATGTACAATTGATCTAACTTATCAATCCTCAAAACAGCCGTCAGCTATCATGACAGTGCCAGGGGAACCAAAAAATGTTTCAGTCAAGTCGAAAAGTATGGCAACCCGATTATATAAAATCTTCACTATTCATGACGTATGATGTAATTTTCTGTAACGGAGTAATTCTTTTAAAACAGGGAACATGAGCATGTTTTTAGAGCTGCGGAGTCTGAATAGGAGTTGGGGAAAGTAGCTCGCAGTGGGGCAGACTAGACTACCCACTACTACATAATGTAAACATTTGCACCCTTTCGTGAAAAAATTAGAAAATGGAATTAAGACTTGAAAACAATTGAAAAATGTATATCAGGCAAAATTAAAAACTCCGGCAAATAACTCCGGTGTTCCGCTTCTGTATTGTGTTCTTGTAACATCGCCTTGGCGATAAACACAGCCCACGCCAATTATACGCCAATCGGCAATTTACTGTAACCCTGCTCACGTGTTGTGTGACGCAGTGGATTGAGAGAAACAGTCTCTTAGCAACAAGCTCTAATACTGCATCAAGCAGCGACTCTTAGAAAAAAAAACATTCCATTAAATTTACAGTCTACTTGCTTTTTCTTTTTAGTTTTTCTTTTTAATTTAGTACACCTCCGTACATTTGGTCCTAGCGACCCGGAGGTATGAACGAATCAGTGTCTTTTCTATTGAATTAAATATTGCATTTATCGAATTTCGTCAACAAGACGAATAATGTCGGAAACTGAGATAAAAGCATTGAACAGAAGGCGAGGGAATATCAAGGCCCAAGTCACCAGAATATTTAACGCAACGGATGGAAAAACATTTAATTTATCCGAATGGAAAGCCCACCTGGATTTACTGTCGAAAACAGAAGAAAAGTTTGAAGCTCTTAAACTAGAGTATTATAGAATAATAGAGGAAGAAAAGTTGGAAGAAATTGAAAAAGCACTCAGTCAACTGGACGAGGATATTCTAAAACTAGAGGTAAGCTTAAAATCCTCTATTAATGCTTATTATGAAAATACTGATTCTAATAAAAAATCTATTGAACAGGACCAAGCGAAAACGTCTAGCATTAAGCTACCTAGGGTCATATTGCCGGTTTTTAGTGGCAGAATTGAAGAATGGTCCGTATTTAAAAGTACATTTAACGAGCTTATTAATGATAATTCAAATTTAAAAGATAATGAAAAATTATTTTATTTGCGTTCTGCTTTGACTGGTGAAGCGAGGAGTTTGCTTACACCAGATGAAAATTATGTTTCACTTTTCAATGCGTTAGAACAAAGATACGAGAATAAAAGAGTTATGGTAGATTGTCATATAAAGAATATTTTAAATCTTTGTGTAATTAAACAGGAGTCCGCTAAGGATCTCCGCATTTTATTGGATAACGTGAAGAAAAATTTAAGAGCTTTAAAGATCTTAAAGTATGATAGACATAATTTCTCGAACGCAATTTTGCTGAATATTATTCTAAATAAACTAGATAACGAAACTCGTAAACAATACGAACTAACATTAAAGGATAATGAGGTGCCTAATTTTGATGAATTTTTAGAATTTCTTGAGCGAAGATGTCAAATCTTAAATAGTATAAGTTCTAATGTATCCTCTAAATATACTGCAAAATCCTTATTCATAAAAACAAGCAAACCTCAAAGTAAATGTTGCGTAATTTGTAAAACCGAAAACCACCCCTTATATCATTGTGTTAAATATAAAAACATGAAGTTAAGTGAGCGAATTAACCTTGTTAAGAAAAATAAACTTTGCTTCAATTGTTTAAGTTCAGCCCACCTCATTAATTATTGTAATTCAAAAAGCACTTGTCATGTTTGCAAGAGCGCAAGCCATCATTCATCATTACATAATTATACAACACCAGTAAACAATCCTATAAACAATCTCCCAATACATGAAACAATAAATAGCAATTTTGTTTCGGAAGATTTATCACAAAACGAAACTACTGCTCATTCATTTTTTTCATATGAAAATGATAATAATAAATCTGTTTTAATTAGCACTGCAATAATTTATTTGACAGATGTAAATGGCATCAAAATTCCTTTCAGGGCAATATTAGATTCCGCATCTCAGAATTGTTTTTGTACATTTAAAGCAGCACAAATATTAGGCTTGAAAAAGGAGAAAATAAATATTCCTGTAAGTGGAATAAATAAATTGCCTATTTACATTAAATCTAGAATCAAATCGAAGTTGTCAAATAAAATGAATAGTGCCAGTTATGATATTGAGTTATTAATCGTTCCAAACATTTGTGACTTCACGCCCTCGAAAAAGATAAACATATCAGATTTAAAAATTCCAGCAAATATTTGTTTAGCGGATAAAAAATTTAACATTCCAAGCAGTGTGGAGATAATTATCGGTGCTGAACTGTATTTTTCTCTTTTAAATGAAGAAAAAATAAAGTTAGGCAATAATTTATATTTGCAATCAAGTATTTTTGGATATTTAGTATCTGGGTGTATTTATGACAAAACAGTAAATAATAATAATACTAATTATTGTTTCTTAACAAAAAATCTTGATTTACTTAATGACACTTTGAAGTCTTTTTGGGAAATTGAAGAAGTACAAAATTTAAAACCCAGTAACAGTAAAGAATTAGAATATTGTAATGATCACTTCGATAAAACGCACTTCAGAAAACCGGATGGTAGGTTTGTGGTCACGATGCCGTTTAAACCACAGGTTTTAGAACCCGATTTGGGAAATTCCAAAAATCTTGCTTTGAAAAGATTAAACTCTCTGTGGCAACGTTTAGATCGAGATCCTGTTATGAAAAATTTATACACAGAATTTATTAAAGAATATAGAGATTTAAATCACATGCATGAAATAAAAGAAAACACGAACTTTAATGATGGCTATTACTTACCACATCATGGCGTTTTACGACCCTCTAATAAAACCACAAAACTACGCGTCGTTTTTGACGCTAGTGCCAAGTCAACCAACGGAAAATCTTTGAACGATTTATTATGTAAGGGTGGAGTTCTGCAAGATGATCTTTTTTCGATATTAATTAGATTTAGAAAGCATATTTATGCTTTTACTGCGGATATTAAACAAATGTTTAGGATGATAGAAATAAATCCATCCCAGTACAAATATTTAAAAATTTTGTGGAAAGACAGTATGTCATCCCCGGTTAAGGTATTTCAGCTAACAACAGTTTCGTATGGAACATCTTGTGCTCCCTACTTAGCCACCAAAGTATTACAACAATTAGCTCTAGATGAGAAAAAGGAATTCCCGTTAGCATCGAAAATTGTTTTGAAGGACTTTTATATGGATGATTGCCTATCGGGCTCATCCAATTTAGAAGAATTCAGATTAATGAAATCGCAATTAACTGAACTCCTCCTAAAGGGAGGGATGGTTTTACACAAATGGTGTACCAATGAGGTCCAATCTACTGATAATCACATGTTTCCCCTGGACAGAAATTCTGAAGAAATAACTGTTAAAACATTAGGGATGTTGTGGAACAGTTTCAATGATACGTTTAGGTATAAAGTTAATATCAACACAAAGAGTGATTTCACAAAAAGAGATGTACTTTCGCAAATTGCCCGCATTTATGATCCTCTCGGTCTCTTAGGGCCAGTGATTGCTAAAGCAAAAATATTCATGCAGGAGCTATGGCTTCTTAAAATAGAGTGGAATGAGAAGCTGCCCTCTCATGTCGCCAAACTATGGAAAACCTTCCTCGAAAGTCTTAAAGAACTGGAATCCATTGAAGTACCAAGATGCTTCCTAGCTGTGAACCAATCAGTGGTGCTAAATGGTTTCGCAGATGCGTCTTCCAAGGCTTATGGCGCAGTGATATACATGCAAACATCTAATTCTAGAGAAACCATCAGTCACTTATTATGTAGTAAATCCCGCGTGTGTCCAACCAAAGTAATAACAGTGCCACGTCTCGAACTATCAGCATGTCTTCTTCTGGCTAAACTCACTAACAAGGTCTTAAATTCATTAGACAAACAAGTAGCTTCCGTCAATTTGTTTTCTGATTCAACTATTGCTTTAGCTTGGATAGACACTGCTCCTCATCTCCTGAAAACGTTTGTGGGAAACCGCGTTGTGCAAATTAAGGAACAAACTAAGAACTTTCCATGGTTTCATATTCCGTCAGAACACAATCCAGCTGACTTGATATCAAGAGGTGCAAGTGTGGAAAACCTGTCGTCTAACCAGTTGTGGTGGCATGGCCCGCCTCTTTCAATTCTTGAAGAAACAATAGCAAAAACTGACTCTAATATAAGTGACATTAAAGATGAACATTATTCTAGTGAGCTTAAAGCTCCCAGCAACTTGACATTCGCTATTCATAATGACTCTAATTTCTGTGATAATTTAATTAATCTTAGCAATAATTTCCAAAAATTAATTAGAATTTTAGCTTATATTTTCAGATTCATACATAAATGTAAAAAAGCAACATCTGCAACCGGCCCTCTGTTGCTGGAGGAATTAAGAAAGCCAGAGGTTTATTTAATAAAAAATGAACAGGTAAAGTATTTCAAAAATGAAATTTCGGCCCTCCAAGCGGGATCTTCGGTTCATCGCGCAAGTAAGTTAAAATTCTTAAATCCCTTTTTAGATGGAGATAGCTTATTGAGGGTGGGAGGAAGACTAGCAAAATCAAATTTGAATTTTGATCATAAACACCCCATTATACTTCCGGCGAGCTGTCGCTTGACGAAACTAATTTTTCAATATTATCATAAACGAGATTTTCATGTAGGACCCCAAGCTCTTTTGAACACTGTGCGTCAAAAATATTGGCCTCTCGGTGGCAGAAATATTGCGCGTAAAATTGTACATGAGTGTTTACAATGCTTTAAAATTAAACCTATAACGGCTAGTCAAATGATGGGGGATCTCCCTCCTGAAAGAATAGTGCCCAGTTCCCCATTTTCAAATGTGGGATTAGATTTAAGTGGGCCTTTTGAAATAAAATATAAAGGTCAAAGAAAGGGTACTTTTCAGAAAATCTATGTTGCCATATTTGTATGTATGGTCACTAAAGCTGTGCACTTGGGTTTTGTCTCAGATTTGACATCCGAGGCTATAATAGCGACTCTAAAAAGATTCTTCGCTCGTCGTGGGAAAAGCTCTGTAATCTTTAGCGACAATGCTACAAATTTCGTTGGGGCTTCAGCAGAACTAAAACATTTACGTAGACTTGTTACGAGTGATGAAGTTTCGAACTTTTTAGCTTCTGAAGGTATTAACTGGAAGTTCTCCCCTCCTAGGGCGCCAAATTTTGGTGGCCTTTGGGAGGCAGGAGTCAAATCTTTCAAATACCACTTAAAAAGAGCTGTGGGTTCAGCTCATCTCACGATCGAGGAATTCCTGACAGTTATCACACAGATAGAGGCTATTTTAAATTCGCGACCGCTTTGTCCTTTGTCAACAGATCCTGACGATCTTCAGGTGTTGACTCCTGGTCACTTTCTCATAGGAAAGCCTCTTAATTTAATTCCAGAACCCAATTTAAGTGAGGTCAAAGATAATTTGCTAAATAAATGGCAAAGGACTAAAAAATTAACGCAGTTAATATGGAAACGTTGGCAGAATAATTATCTGAGCCAGTTACAAGAAAGAAACAAGTGGCTATTTAAAAAGCCTAATATTCTGCCAGGAATGCTAGTTTTGCTTAAGGACTCGCAATTACCCATTTGCACTTGGTCACTAGGCCGCATTAATAAGGTTTTCCCAGGCGCGGACGGGATAGTCAGGGTAGTTGAAGTTCGTACCGCTAAGGGTAATTTTAAACGACCTATTTCAAAAATAAGTATATTACCCATTGAGGACAACATCATAGATCCTAAACTTTAAATGTGCTTTATTATGTATTAATTTTTCATGTATTATTTGTGTTTATTTATTTTATTTATTTATTTTTGCTTATAATCTGTATCATATTGTATTATTACTTGTATTGCATATGTATCTTGAAATATAAAAATATTTCAACGCCGGGCGGGATGTTCCGCTTCTGTATTGTGTTCTTGTAACATCGCCTTGGCGATAAACACAGCCCACGCCAATTATACGCCAATCGGCAATTTACTGTAACCCTGCTCACGTGTTGTGTGACGCAGTGGATTGAGAGAAACAGTCTCTTAGCAACAAGCTCTAATACTGCATCAAGCAGCGACTCTTAGAAAAAAAAACATTCCATTAAATTTACAGTCTACTTGCTTTTTCTTTTTAGTTTTTCTTTTTAATTTAGTACACCTCCGTACAATGTATATCAGGCAAAATTAAAAACTCCGGCAAATAACAATATCTAATAATATTTATTATTATTATAAGCATTTTTGATATATATGATGTTTTTACATTAATTATTATGTTTCTTTTTTACCCCTTTACGTAAAGAATGAGATGTGATCCCTTCTGAGATATTTTGTAAACAGTTGGTACAAGGACAACACGACGACATCATCCCAGCTGAATAACAAAGTAGAGATTTAAAAATAAAAAAAAAATTTTTGAAGAATGGTATTTTAAATGTTTTCTGTGGTGATGAAATAAGACGACAAGGAAAACATTTGTAGAGTTTTTGCAAACCGGATGTCGAGTAAGCAAGATATTTAGCAAACTATAAATCAATGTATTTTTCTATATGCACGTTTTTCTATTATAAACGATCATCAGATTCGCCAACATTTTTGCGTAACCTATGAATTAATTTACAACCTATTTTTAGATTTTGTTGACTTTTTTCGTTACTTTCATAAGCTCTTGGGTTGGTTATCGACAAGAAAGAATCATTTAACAAGCCCTCCAATCGATTATCTGCAGGCATCATCGACCATAATAAACGGATGTCGGTTTATGTAATAACTACTGCGGAATCTTTTAATCGTTTACCGATTTTGCCCATATGTCGTACGGGCAGTGGCGGAAACTTATATGGACCCGTCAGGCCTGAGCTCGCCCAATAATTTTTAATTCTAGCGTGCCCAATTTTCATTGTTCTAGTCATTTTTCTCCTTTGAGCAAAACTTATTTTGCCAATGACCGCCCGTTTTAATTCTCCGGCTGGCACCCATAAATCCGTAATGACTGAAATGTAATTGTTTAACTTTTGCTGCTTCAATTTATAGTCATGTTCATGATATGATGGTAGCACAATAAATATTAGTGTCTTTATAAGGAAAAACACATAAAAATATAATTTTAAAAAAATGCAACTATCTAAAAACATGACGGCTTGACTTAAAAGTCTCATCTTTCACCAGCTGTCTATCTTTCACAGAAAAACAAACTGGTTGTACCATTCTACCAAAATATCTTTGAGCCCACCCAATATTTTTGAGCCAACCCAATATTTTACAAAAGTTGGCGCCACTGCGTATCGCAACGTATTTTTGCACGTACGAGCATCCATACCCTATTCATGATTTATTATTCTCACCAGAATTTTATTGTAAATTTTGTATTATTTAATCCGAGAATTTTTCTGATTCAATTAGGCAATTATTTCTGTTTTGAAAAACCGGTTATAAAATCTTAAAAATCCTGTAAAAGACGTGAAAAAAATAAACATTATTTGAAAGTTTTTTTCAAAAATGTTGGTCAGTTAAGGGGTTAAACCACATCTAACAGGGTCTTATACTGATAGCTCCTTCTGATACGTTTTTACTGCTTTTTATTTAATCATGTGGTTTTCATTCATAACGAAATCCCTGTAACATAGAATTATGTGTGAGTTCGTCACTAGGTTAGAAGGGTGAGCTTGATAATGATGAAATTTAATGTATGTTATAAAGGAGCGTTGATAATGGAAAAACATAACTGTATTTTGAACGATCCAACTTAATAAAATTATAATTGCGCTTGTCAAGGGATTTAGAAAACTTCAAAAACTTCCCGGTATTTCTAACTTATAAAAAGGAGAAGCTATCAGGAAAACCACAAAGCAAAACACTATATTACTATATGGGTTTATCCTTTCAGGATCATGAGTGCGTACATTCATCTTCAAAAGGTTTATACATCATTTATTTTTGGTACCAGTAAAAAGAAAAATAATATTTTCCTGATTTAATAACATCCAAACACATTTCCGTAATTTAATAAGTAAAAGTAACTGTTTAAAAAAAAAGTGGCACAAAGCGAATAAAATGGGATATTGCTGCCTAATGATTAATCCTTAAAAGAACACTACTCTTTAAACTTTGAATTTCAACATAAAAATTTGTAGGCTGTCTATTGAGGTCTAGAGGAGTATAGATATAAATTTTTATAAACATTCCACTTACCGTTTTAATTTTGTGGGTGAGCCCACCGTGGGATCACTGACTGACTAGCGCTTTCACTTGCGACGGACCGAGCATTGCTGTGAAGCACACAATACAATAAAGACATCTGTGAACTGCCCAAAGCTGATCTCTGTAGCAGATTTAGCTTTACCCAGGGTGCACCACGAGGAGGCCTGCTACTTTGCACCCCATCCCCCCCCCCCCAAAAAAAAAAAAAAATCTGGATTATATCATATTTACATTACATCATATTTACACTATTTACAAATATATGTTATTTTCACTCATTTTTCTGAATGATATTTTTCAAAACAACTGCTTCCTGACTTCAGGAAACACAGTCCTACATTGCATGTTTTGCACATGTAGCGAGAGCGATGGGGATTTTTCTTCGTGCTACAATAGGCACATCTTCTTCTTGTGCATTTAATTGGTATGTGTTCCACGTTTCTGTATCTCTTCTCTTTTGATACCTTGAGTTTATATGGAGGAGCTGCTGAAGCATCTAGAGGTGATAGTGGCTTTGGTATTTTTGAAGTGCCCATAGAACATAAAGAATACAGAAGATTTAGTCTAAAATCTTTACCCCTGCGAATTTCATTATTAGTTAATATTTTATGTAGTATGTAGCTGTTTACTACAGCTACATCTAAGAAATGAAAGAAGATCCGATGCCACCATTTTCTGGTTTTGCGATCTATTTCATAGAGAGACTTCATATGATCAAAATTGTCCACAAAGCCCATATTTTTATTGTATGTTGAAATTGCTTTCGGACAATTTATTTTAATTACTTTGCCATCCCTTTCTCTTCTTTCTGTTTCGATTCTTTCCACAGCATCAGGAAGTGAGGATAAAATGGAAACACACCGTTTGTCTTTCCATTTGAGGCAAATAATGTTATCGTTGCTAACGGCCCAGTCGAACTCTCCTCTTTTTAAATTTTTATCTTGGGCAATCAGTGTCTTCGGCATATTTTTGCGACTTAAGATAACAGTGCCACATGAATAAATATTTTTTGTTTCTAAGAAACGAAAGAGTTCATACGTGGTGAAAACGTTATCCATGAAAAGTTTGTGGTTTTTCCCATAAAGGCTTTCCGTTAGTCTTTTGACAACATTCTCTCCAAGGTGTTTTTCCACAACTTCTCTCTTTCCAGAGTATATCTCAAACTGAGATGCAAAGCCACTATCGTTGCACCTCATCCACACTTTGAAACCTCGTTTTATCGGTTTTTTGGGCATGTATTGTTTAATTGTGCTTCTTCCTTTGAATTTAATCATAGATTCGTCTATTGATTGATTTTCACTTGGATGAAACACGTTTAAAAATCTTTCAGAGAGATGGGTAAGAAGAGGACGCACTTTATACAACTTATCGAAATTTTCATCTCCCCTTTTCGGTTCCAAAGTATTGTCATTCAAATGCAAATTTGAAAGGATCCATTTAAATCGTCTGAATGACATGCGACTCGAAACAAATGAATCATTTAGGGCTTCTTCATTTGCCCAATAGTCTGCATAACTGGGCATCTTTTTTATGCCCATTAGCAGATTTATACCCAAGAATATGTACAGTTCCTCTAAAGTTAATGGAGCATATGGCTTCTCACTTTGTGTGGCATATAAATTAGTCTGAAAGACTATTTCTTTCATAAATCCAATAGAGAAAATTGTTAAAAAAACTTCTATGGGTGTTTTTTCTGGCAGCTCCCACATATCCTCACTTGGCCCAGTTGGAGATGTAAAAGCAGGAATAGATTTATGCATAATTTTCTTTAAATGCCATATTACATCCTGCTCTGCAGATGTTCCTGGTAATGAAGGGGCATCCCCATCTTCGTCGGTGCCAATATCTTCATCATCCGAAATATCTCTTGATTTCGAGTAATATTCTTCTGTATTACTACTAGAATCCGTAAATTCTGAAACATCATCAGGCAATTCATTTAGAATTCTGAGTGCTTCAGAAATGCTGAGCCCTTTTCCAGACATTTTAAGAAAAATCTCGCACAAAAAAAAATTTAATTGCAATTTACTATGAGAAAACTCAAGTAACGAAAAAATAAGACACCCACTCCAGAGAATATCTAAGAGTGAACTGGTAAAATTTCTTCTCTTCACCCCTTGACATTCCCCAAATCCTCCCCACACATGCAAAAACATTCCTTAGAAGACCTAAGCTCACCGACAAAAACAAAACTTGGAAACACAGCTGTGCTCGCAGCCGTGCAAGTGAAATATGATACCGTATGCTGGGAAGCGGTAATGAAACTGCCCATGTCCGCAAACGTTCAGTGATCCCGGGTCGGGTGCACCTCATATTCAAACATTGTTTATTCGAGAACTATGAAAGTAAAAATTTAAAACTAAAATAGTCTAAGTAGATTGATCTATAGCCAATATAATAGCATTGTTTTGTTTTTGCAAACGAACTTTTTTATAACCCCCAAAAAATCTGAAATATTTCATTCAAAAATGTGGGTTTTCAAAAAATATATACAGTAGCTTTAGATCAAATTATATGTGTAGTGCTGCCATCTAGTATTGAAAAACATAGTTAAAAGTAATCTTTAAACTGAATTTTGATGCATTTAGTGTGAAAATTAGCACTTTGCGGAACGGTAAAGATTGGTGATCCCAACGTGGGATCACTGAATGTTAAAGGGTTAAATGATTGCAAATGAAAACAATAATTTTTTTGGAAAGCACGTGTTTATAAAGCTTATAATGATCAGTATGAGATGTAATTTTCCAACTGGGAGAAATAAGTTTGGTTCAAGATTCGAACCAGGGACTCTTGGTTGAAGTTGCCCCTACTTTGTCAACTGATCTATATCAGACGAATCCGGAAGATTTCCAGATGAATTAGGTCCTCCAGATTCGATCGGGATAGCCTATTTTGAAGAGCATTGATAGATTCATCCAGGAAAATTCTGGTTCGAATTTTGAATTGGACATCTTCCATCTTTTTGGAAAATTACATCTCTTATTTATCAGTTAGAATAATTGCGTTCAAATTAGTCGCCCGATTATATGTCTATACATGTGTAAGTATAATACATATTATACGGGATACGGATTTCAGATACGTATAATATGGCAACGACGGTTATACATATTTCGTAAAACAGCATATATGGTCACCCATAGATGATAATTTCTAAAAATGTGATTTAAGTAGTTTTAAGAGTGTGTTTATTTGAACAAAATTTTAACAAAATACTGGCGTGTGTAATAAAGGTACTAGGTAAATTACAGGGCTGAACAAAAGTATTGAAGTATTTACCATCTGTTAGAATAAAGTGATGAAAGAGAAATTTCCGCCAGTTTCAACTCGCTAAACTAAATTTTCCCATTGTATAGTACAGTCGAACCCCGTTATAGCGAACCCGGTTTTTAACGAACTCCCGGGTATAACGAACCAAAATTTTGGTTCCGCCATTTTCCTATTGTATTTAATGCTTTTTTATCGTTTTATAGCGAACCTCCGGAATCTTAATCATCGGTTATAACGAACTTTTTGTCTAGTCGACCATGATTTTTCTTTTCTCTTTTTTCTTTTCCGCTGATGTGAAAAAAGGTTTTCGACTCTAATTTTATAAGAAAATGCATGCCGGCTAGTAAACCATGGTGCAAATTACGATAAGTCTTTTTATTAAAGTGTAGTAAGACCCAGTCACGCCCACTCGTCAGTTATTTTCCATTACTCCTGTCATAGAAATTCAGTAACGCATTTAAGCTAACTTATTTAACTAATGTATCTAAGAATAATTCGACATATGGCAGCATTGAAAAGAACATCTTCTTTGAAAATTTAAATGTTGAAAAAGTAAACAAACAAAATAAATATAAAACGATTTTTAACGCGCCAATAATTAGTTTTAGTCATCCTATAAGTCTGGATTAAGTGTAAAGATTTTAGTACAATCAGGATAATTCCTTAAATTGTTGCTCATTTATCTTAACATTTATCCAAACTAGGGTTGGTCTCGAATGCTTAGATAATCGGCGCTTTACTCTATTTTTATTTGTCTTCCTTTTTAGTTAATTTATTTAGTATTGTGCCAGTTTAATGTAATCAATTTAATTCATTAATGATCATATCTAATAGAATTTACTTTTTTTCTTAATACATCATTATTGAACACATAGGTATCGGGTAATTACATACATATTTTGTAAGCTGTAACATTTTTTAACAGTTTGGATATAGCGAAGAAAAACTTTGGTCCCTTGAAGTTCGTTATAACGGGGTTCGACTGTATATATATATATATATATATCAACCGACGGATCAAATACAGGGTTGTTCAAAAGTATTGGAATACATATTTGGCTATGGACAGCAGCATCTTATTTCCCTAAATAACAAAGTTTTGTTAAAGATTTCAGGAAGTGTTGGAAAGTGTTTCATAATCTATGCTTAACGTATTATTTTTCTTACTTGTTTTTTCTTTTCTGAAGTTCGCTCATTTTCAATTTTTACAATATCATGTAGTAAAAAATATAAACTTTCAAATGCAATTTGTTTGAAAACTGCAAATTAATTCACTTAATTGCCTTTCAAAAATTTTCAGGCATGCCTTCTTTTAAATCTGTCTTCATCACATGCAGGCTTCATTACAAAATAACCTATTTGAACTTAAAACAATACAAATGGTTCAGCATTTGTATCTGGTCGATTTTTCATAATGAAATTAAAAGTGCATCAATCTATATTATATTAAAAAGACCGTTTGTATTTTATAGTTACTCTTCATAGTATGCAGAACTTTGGGCAATCAAATTAACTCCAGCTATTTGCATGGATACAAGGATGTTAAAAATAGTCTTAGGATTTTAAAATTTGAATTAATTTTGAGACATTAGTTTCTTCGTATTTTTTAATGACATATCTGTAATTATGACAATTAAATTGATCTATTTTTTTTTGGGGGGGGGGTGAAACGGAGAACTAGAGATTAAAAATAATGTCAAATAAAGAAATTTAATAAACTTAAATTAATTTTAATTCGAAAACAGATTTTTAGCTATTTTCTTAAGATGGTGATTAAAACATTTCACAAGAACGCAAAAACAAACGTTTTAGTGAGAAAAATACATTTTTCAAATAATTTATTTTAATTTAACAGTATAAAATGTTTTTGAATAAATACGCGTAAACAAAGACATTTTTCTAATATACATGCACCTAAATGACGTCATTTCTACCAGCTCTGAAATTAGAAGCCAAATCTTGCAAAGAACAAAAAGTTTCGCCAAATAAAATTGTAAAATAAGTACATTTTTATTTGAAAAGCCTAAATTGTAACTACTTTTTTATTATTCAAAGCTTTGTATTTAATAAAACTAATACTATAATTTCCTTCTAAATTTACAATAAAATTATATTTCATTTTCCTCAAAAGAATCGAATGATCTCATGTAATTCAAAAGCAGCAACACATTGAGTTACATCCAATTATTTATCTTAAAAACGATAAGTTTTTCTTTGTGGTCTTTCCAGTATGAATACTGAAAAATCTTACTGTGTAATGAAAGAAAAAAAAATCTTCAACATATTTTAAAATACATTCTTCATTCGTCCTAGTTTAATTTTTTATCCAACCTCGTATTTATATATAAACATACTAAAGAATTTTGCAGGTAAGTTGTGTCATATTTCCCATTTGAATCATGACTCGGGACTAAACTCTATTTTTTCTCTGCTCTAACAAAACTTCATTCACGTTCTGAAGTCCTTGTCCATTCTCCAATTTTTAAAGCCCCAACATGCCCATTGTTCTTAAGAATGGACAAGTAAAGCTCCTTTTTCGTGTTTTACCTGTTCGGACAAAAAGATAAAAGAGAGTCGACAATAAGAATTGTTATTGCGATCTGATTGACCGCAGAGATAAAAAAATAATAAATGTTTTTTCCAGTCTTCTTTTAGTTGACACATTGACTCGCTTTCGTCTCTATCGCTGATCTCTGTGGTGAGATTAAATGTCGGTCATTTGCATGCTGACGACATTTTAAGTGTGTTTTGTTATTTTTTCGAAGGTTTTTCCATCTTACTGAACATTGATTTCGTGAATGAATGGATGAAATCTTAAAAAGACAGATTTTTGATTAATCGTAACGACATACTTTTTTAAAAAAACCTAAAAAACCTTTACAGCCATCCCAATAAAAATATTGACGTAAAAAGGACATGTATTTTTTAAATATTACTTCAAATTTTGAGCTTGGATTTTACTGTTTATAAAGGGCACATAAAATGCAATTTACGCCACTTTGAAGCAAAATATGATACACAATTTATTTTAACCAGTAAAAATTTTTTTATATACCTGGTAATATTTTGCTTTCTATCTTTGAGCATTAATCAATAGAAAGAACAAATCAATTATACCTCTACTTCTTTTTAGGTGCGTTCGTAACTATGTAAATACGAAGCACCTCTAGTTGTCGTTCATCCGTCGTCCGCATCTAACAACGCAAAAACTATCCAACCGAAACGTTTGAAATTTAAAACATATAATTATTACATAATTTTTTGAATCATTTCAAGTTTTATGAAGATCGGATGCACCGATCAGTTACAGGGACAATCAAAAGTATTCCTTTACATTACGGTCAATGGGGGGAAAAGTTTCAAATGTATTTTAATCGTTTGAAATTTAAAACACATAATTATTATATAATTTTATCGGGTTATTTCAAATTTTATCAACATCGGATGCATAGTTCAATTTAGGGGAAAATGTTTCAAACGCATTTTAATGGAGTTACACTCATTCGAACATAATAAAATTGATATGCATCTATAAAGTACAAATTATAATGTACATTTTGCACAAACTGTGGTGCAAAGAAGATTTGTAATTGATTTACAAGGCCACACAAAAGTATTCCATTACATATTGACATAGGGAGAACATTGTTTGGTGCACATTTTAATTTGTAATTAACTATTTACAATTTTATGAGATTACTACATGAGAGTGATGTTTTTAAAACTTCGTTATCGTACGAACGCACCTCATTTGCTGCACTTCACGTGCACTTTCCAACTTATTTTAATTGTATAACCTTTAGCAAAATAGTTTGATGAGGTATGCTAGTGTCATTTATTATAACTAATTGTTTCGGGTGTAAAATAAGGGCATTTCTTTGCAAATGCATCAATCACAGAGAAATATGAAACCTTTATAAACATGGATCGTATATGACTCAAAATGCAGTGATGGGAATTTAAATACAGATGTTTTTCTTTAGTTCGATGATGAAGAATTTTAAATGCTAATTGATATGAATTTAGATGCGTTTCTCGTGAAAGTCGTATTCAAAGGAATGATCAAAGCATTAAAATTCGTATCTTCGGGCCACTTGTTTGGATCAAAATCCTTTTGTCATATTAATATACATATTTATGATAACGCCGGCATGTTTTGTATAATTCGTAAATCTTGAATTGCAGTGTCTAATGCATTTACTGCATAAGCATGTACATTAATGACAAATTTTATGTAATATCTATATGTGTATTACGTAATAAATGTTTCAAAAATCAGAAAAATACAATTTCAAATTATGAATTTTCAATTATCAAAAGAAAATAGTTTGAAGTACAGCTGTCTATACACACACACACACACACAGACTTTTATAGATGCATATATAGTTTTTATCATGTTCGAAAGAGTATAACATCATTAAAATGCATTTGAAACTATTTTTTCCCGTTGTGCGTAATGCAGGCGAGAGGGGGCACCTTTGGACACTATATATATTTTCCTTTAAAAATATTATTTTAAAAAAATGTATATGGCAATACATTACTGCTGCTTCAAGGGAATAATTACACAAAGCTGTACCAATTTGTATGAACAAGTCTAAACAAGATATATATTTTTCTCCCTCATGAATCTAAACTTAAGAAAATAAAGCTGTAAGATTTTTGTTTACAAACTTCTATCCCTAAAATTTTAATTTATTGTTCAATGCTTAAACAAAGATGTTAGCTTTAGTTTACAAGCGTTGTTTTATTTAATAGTTTAGTTTTTACAGCCGAATTGAGTAAACCATTGTGATGTTGAACTTCATGTGATGGGGCACCATTGAGCAAAAAAGTTGAGTCACCATTGAACAGCGAAAAAACACCGAATAAACTGGTGATAAATAATAACTGAAATAATTTAAAGGAGAACACTTAAAACTATGAAGTAAAAAGTTGTTAATGTATCTAAATTTTCTTATTTCTTATTTCTGATTTTTTTTTTTTTTTTTTTTTTTTTAAATGTGAAAAGAGGTTAATTATGACTATCAAAGAACATGGACTTATACTGCTAATAATTCCTATTACTCCACACATAGGTTCCAACCTCTGTACGTATCAATGATGGGAAGTTTCAAATCTAAATTGAATCATATCTAAATTCATTTATTGGATAATTGCAAATCCTGGATACAAAATAATGATTCATGATTTAACAAGTTTCCAAACATTATTTCTGGTTTCCGTAACGGATAAAACGGAATTTTATATCAGGTCTTTAAAAAAAAAACGTGAATGAAAAATTTTACTTTTCCAGAAGCATCAGATATCACATTGGTGTATTTCAAGGATATTGTAAAAAAGTTTTCACAACCAAACACAACTGGAGGGACACTTTGTGTTTTATCAACAATGAGTTTTGAAATCAACTTTGATGGATTTAAGTTTGGTTAAATAGCAAAAAAAATCGTAATTTCAACAAAATGTAATTATTTAATTTTATTCATATTACTTTATATTTTTGTAACATATGCAACTTTTTATAAAAATTCTCAATATTTTCATATTTTATTCATTTGTTCAAAGGTGACCCTTGCTTGTTCAAAGGTACCGTTTGAACAAAAATCTTTCAACTTTTTAAATCATCACAACTTATTTAACTTCATTGGAAAATGTTAGAAATTCGTTGCTTTTATTATGTAATATTTAAAACTCAATAAATATAGTTCAAGCAAGAAATAGATTGATTTTCTGAAAAAAATGTTCAAAGGTGCCCCCCTCACCCCTAACTGAATACTTTTGATTATCCGTGTAATTAATCTATACACTTGATTTGCATAAACTCTGAAATGACTTGAAAAAATTACGCAGCAGTTATATATTTTAAATCCCAAACGATTCGGTGGGTAGTTTTGGCTATATTATATGTGGACAGACGGATGCACGACTGAACGACGAATGTAGGTGCTAAGTATTTACTTAATTACCAACGCACTACGCACCAAAAAAAGACATTTGTATGCTCACAATCTACTATTTAGAAAATTTCAAGAAACTTCATATAGTTTAAAAGTATTAAAAACTGCCTCACTTTCAGTAGACTACAAGCTACATCAGATCCTCATTATCGTACTTTCTTAAAAAATTTAAAAATATGAGATGAAAATATTTAATGATGAATATGTTGAATAAAAGAAAGTATTCAAATTAAAGATTTCAAACAGATTGTTGCGCAACAGATTAAATGAAGCTAGCTATCGTTTTCGCAAGCCAAGGCAAAACCCAAGTTGGATAATATGGCACCAACAAGCCAAATTATAATGAGCCAAAAAATATTGTGACTTTTCTGGTGATGATTGGAGTAAAGTGGTGTTTAGCAATTAATCAAAGAATTATATTTGTGCAGGTGATGATAGAAGAGCATTCATTTGAAAGTTGCAAAATAGAAGGGAGCGTTAAAATTGTTCCAATGTCTTAAGTTTTTTCATTTAATCTTGATTTTGGACTGTATGTTATCTAAAAGGGCTGGAAGATTGTGTGTGTTATCAATGGAAATAAGAATTTAGAGAAATATGCTTCAATTTCAGAAGATTTTCCGATTCCTAGTTCAGAAGATCGATTTGGAGGAGACAGTGGTTTTACAATTATAAATGACGATGCTTTGCGCCCTAACTCTCTGATAGTAAAAATTTTTCATTCTGAAAAAAAAAAAAAAAAAAAAAAAAATCAAATGGAGTGGACAGCATCTAGTCCAGATATCAATCCTAGTTAAAATACAGTGAAACTTCTAGTTATTAATAGCTAACTAATAACTGATACTTCAGCAAAAAATGTTACTAAAATAAGCATTTTCTTGTAAAATTCTGCAAAGTAATGTCAGTCTTTGGTTAATTTGTTTTTCTTAATTGTTATAACTCGTGTATCACTTATGGTTTTTCAAAATACGGATGCTGTCTAGTTATTGCAGTTATTCACCATATTTATGAAAAAATTAGTTTTTAGTAAGGAAAAGTACAATTTTTTCAAAATTTTGTGAATAACTTCCTTATGTATCGCTAAAATATTTTCAAAAACAAAGATAAGTAAGAACAAAATAGATCAAAAAATTTTTAATAATGATTTGAACGAGAAAGAATCCTTAAGGTGTCAGTTACGAGAGGTATACTTAACGAGAGGTAAGCATACATACCCTATATATATGTTTTTGTAATACATTAATAGACTTCTACTATAATCATCAATAAGTTGAGGTTACTTTAATAAAATCAAAGTATGATGAAAAAAGGTAACTATCTTTACCGTCAAGGAATGGAGTTCAGTATAACATAAAGAATAATTGTATTACATATGGTTTTCAACTCGTGCCAATTGAGAAGGGGGGGGGGGGAGGGTTAACTCTTCTATTGAAATATGTGTCAGCAATAACATTTTAATAAACTGATTACAATTTGAACAAACTTTTGCAGTTTTTTCCTAAAAAAAATCGAACGTTTTCTCTAGCAAAAATTACTGATAAATTATTTATTTTAACTGTTATAACTCATGCGTCAGTTATTGATTTTTCAAAATACGGATATTGTCTGTTTATTGGAATTGTTGAACATATTAAGCCGGAAAATAACAATAATTTGACCTTTATATAAAGTGTTTAAGTTAGTGAAACTTTCTTTGATAGTAAATATTCATAAACGTGTCTAGAATGTACAGGCTAAAAATAGTAACAAGATGGCTTTATAAATACATTTATTAAAACGCTGCTAGACAAACAAACAATATATATATATATATATATATATATATATATATATATATATATATATATATATACCGTATTTACTCGTGTATAGGGCGCACGCGTGTATAAGGCGCACCCATACTTTATAAGTAAAAATGGCGATTTCGTAAAATCTCGTATATAACGCGCACCATAAATTTCATACGCTAATGAAGAATGACCAAATGAATTTCAGTAAGGAAAAAAAAAAAAAAAGTCGAAACAAACATTACACCAGACGAGAAAACAAGACGAAAATGCATTTTTAGACTTCGGGCTGTAAGAAAATGACAGGAAATAGGAATGAGTGACGGTAAAGAGAATTGCTAATTAGCGTTTAGATAATGGCATTAGCTCTGTTGTATAAAACACTGCAAGAAATGAAATACATATGGAGTAATACTTCAATTAAGTAACATTTTCCGAGTTTATATCTTCTTTGAATAATTTCTTGTTTCATATGCATATCATACGACTGCATCCAACAGTAAAAAATTATTCCGTGTATAAGGCGCACCTAAGAGTTTTGCCCTAATTTTTTGGAAAAAAAGTGCGCTTTATACACGAGTAAATACGGTATATATATATATATATATATATATATATATATTGAATTTCATCCTATCTGAGAAAAATTTTGGAACATTTGGTCGAAATACTTGGTTAATATCTTGTATCCCCCCCCCCCTTTTGAGCATTGATGATCGCTTTGATTCTGCCAGGCATAGACTTAATATTAAGATTTTAATTATTTTCAAAATTAAAAGAGAAACTAAAATACTCCAGTCTAAAAATATAGGCCGCATCTATTCAAATGATTACGGAGACCTTGTTAAGTCTATGCCTGACAGTATCAAAGTGATCATCAATGCTCAAAAGGGGGTGGGGGAATATAAGATATTGACCAAGTATTTGGACCAAATATTCCACAATTTTTCTAAGATAGGACGAAATTCAATATATTTTTTCTTTTTCTAGCAGCGTTTTCATAAATGTAATAAAGTCATCTTGTTGCTATTTTTAGTCTGTGCATTCTAGATAAGTTTGTGAATATTTAATATCAAACAAAGTTTCACTAACTTACAAACTTTATACAAAATTACTCCCTTTTCATTCCGCATTGGAAAAGTAAGATTCTAATTCCATTTTTTAGGTATGTTCGTAATTATTTAAATGCGTAGCACCTATAGTCGTCGTCTGGTCCGTCTCTCTGCTGCCTATTTGCGCTGTCCTCATATAACAGCGCAAAAACTACCTAACCTAATCGTTTGAAATTTTAAATATATGTTTGTGGACAATTTTTTGTCTTGTCATTTCAAATTTTACGAAAATTTGGATGTATTGCTAAATAACAGGAACAGTCAAAAGTATTTTGCTACATTAGGATCAATGGCAAAAAAATAGTTTTAAGTGCATTTTAGTGATGTTACACTCTTTCGAGCATAATGAAATTATATGTATTTATAAAGGACACTAAAATGTATTTTCTGTAGAATATGTGATGCAAAGAATATTTATTATTCGTTTGCAGGATCACACAAAAGAATTCCGTTACATAAGTATAGGGGAAACATGATTTGCAGCGTATTTTGATTATGTTAAATTATTTCATCTATTTTAACAAGATACAAGTTTGTGTGTGTGTCAGCGCTGTTATGAATAGACTGCTGCATATAGAGTTACAAAATTTGGAGGAAAGGTACCTCTATACATGTAGTTTTACACCTCGAAGCTCGATTTTTTTATTTTTTATTAGAATTTTTTAGGCGATTTTTAGCGTTCTTTTTATGCTTCGAGGCGAATTTTCCATATTAGTGAAAGGAATACGGTTTCATTCTTTTAACTGAATATGGTAATTTTTTTTCTCTTTTCAATAAAGTTTATTCGGAATTCGTGCGGCGTTTTTGATTTTTAGCGAATTTTTTTAATGCGATTTTTAGTGTTTTTTCGCATTTTGCGGCTATTTTTTGACAATGATAAAAAGAAAATTGATTCAAACCTTCAGCCTAATGAAATAATTTTGTCTGCCATGATTTTTCAAATTTAGTAATTTTTGATGCGATTTTCGATGTGATTATTAGTGATTTTTGATTTTTTGTGCGTTTAGCATTGATTTTTTGTCATTTTTGTCAAAATTATAGATTTTTGTATGCATCATGATCTTATCTATTTTTAAATTGTATGTAAGTTCCTCTCCCGTTTCCCATTGCAGTCTTTTTGAACATTTTTACCGCTAAATATTATTTGTTCATTTTTTTAAACCAATTTTTCACACAGTCAGTGGCCGTGTACTTCAGACGATGTAATTTAACGTGTTTCGAGTTAGAGATAAAATCACAAATTTCATGTTCCTTTAATATTATTATTACGGAACCGTGCAACGCCGGGCGGGTCAGCTAGTGCATAATAAAATTGATATACGTTACTGAGGTTTACTACAAGTTACTTCATATGTAATATTTCAGTATCCGAAAAACTGAATATCAGCGATCATTGTTGAAAGTGTAATTTACTTGTGACGTGAGTTTATAAATTTAATTAAATTTTTCCATATTACATTATGTGTATAAATGCTGCAAATCATATGCAGGGCTACACAGAATAATTCGCAAGGGTTACTGGGACTACAGGAAAATAGCTTACAGGTAGTTTTAAAATGAGTTACATTTAAACATTTACGTTTAAAATTTCATTTTTACGCTGAACTACATTAAGTATACTAAGATATATTTGTGGAATATGTAGGTAAAATGATATACAGGGTGGGCATAAAAAAACTTTGCCAATATATGGAGCTCTAGCGGCTAGTCCGTTCAATCGATCGAGGTGAAATTTCAGATATAGCTATTCAGAGGTACGGCAACATAATGGCGCTCACGGTTACGGTTATAGTTACAGACACTCAAAATTTTCCAATGGCAACAACCACTTTTTCATCGCAAAATGCTCAGCGCATGCGAAAACCCTAAAGAGCGTTGGAACCGTACGTATATCGCAAGAAACGGACACGTTATACACGCAACAAAATACTATTCTGCGAATCCCCCCCCCCCATAAAAACACGATAGAGGCGCAATTTGCATATGACACAGAGTCAGTACACTAATCTCTGATTACAACACAGATCAGAGGAAAGAAGACTTTTTTTTATTACACATTTTCCACATGGGTGCCATCACAGGAAATTACACATTACATGGTGGCGACTGTAGACAATACAGCCGAACGTTACATCGCATGAGGGATGTTTGCAATCTCACGTTTGATAGAATCTTTCAAATCCGGCAGAGTTTACGGATTGCACATGTACACTCTAGATTTTAAATGTCCCCAGAACCTGAAATCCATAGGAGTGAAGTCGAGAGATCACGGCATTGACGTTTCCTTTTAAGGTGAAATTTGCCTCGTCCGTTCGTAATATGCGAAGAGACCGATCGTTATCTCCATCATTATGGATAAGAAATTCATTAACAAAGTCTATATGTTGTTGATGGTCTCTCACTTCCAACATCTGGGCGCGCTGGTACCGCTATTGAAACATGCGGATTACAGAGCTCAGTAACTGACCATATTGATTTCGGTATATCAAAAACACGAGATGCACCTTTTGTAGTTTGCATGCGTCCTCTGGTCAGTATGTGATGCACTTCCATAACAGTATCCTCAGTAACAGTTAGTCGTCCGGATCACGGACTATCACAGGTGCAGCCAGTTTCTTCGAATATCATTACTAAATCACGAAGAGCTTGTGAAATGCATAGGCCACGTATTTGGCGATGGTTCCGACTGTAAACACACGAGGTTTTCGAAGTATTCATCTCATTTTGATAATAGTTTTACCAACTCACCACGAACGAAGTCATTTTGATGGCATCTGCGAGTTCCGACTGAATAACTAACATTCAAACCCCACTTTGATCCGTTTTCTACGCCGACTATCTGGCAAACGACGTTCCGTGATTGGTATTTTGTCTCTGTCATATTCAAATTTTCTTCGTGAGCCTTGGTCGTGATTTTTTGGGGCCATTCGTAGAGCTGAATTTGTGCGAGCATAACGCGTCCGTTTATTGCAATAACCATACCATTCCAACGCTCTTTAGGGTTTTCGCATGCGCTGAGCATTTTGCGATGAAAAAAAATGGGTGTTGCCATTGGAAAATTTCGAGTTTCTGTAACTATAACCGTAACCGTGAGCACCATTTTGTTGCCGTACACAGAATCTTGAACTCATATCTCTGAATAGCTATATCTGAAATTCCATCTCGATCGGTTGAACGGACTGGCCGCTAGAGCTCCATATATCGGCAAAGTTTTTTATGACCACCCTGTACATGACATACTGAAATGATATACAGCCACACAATGGATTGGATACGTGATCTTCTATGTAATGTACAGTAATCTCTGGTATTGTAGTTTCAATAGTTTCAACCGTGTTTCTGAATTAAATTTTAGCTAAATAGTGGCGTGTTTAAAAAAATAGTGAATAGAATACAGAACTATAAAAATATTCAAGTACACTTCCATCTATTAGTATAAATTGCTGGAAGACAAATTTCAACCTATTGTGTGTTTTTAACACTTCCAATATAGTTGAAACGGTTTATGAATTCGGTTCTTTTGTCCATCTCTATGTCTGTCCAAACGCATATTTGCATTAATGTAGTTGGGTTGCTCTGTAATTCATATGTGTTATTGAGATTTACTATGCCATGTTCGGTATTGAATATAAAGTGTGGCGTTCACAGTCAATTCAAAGAAGTAGTCAAAAGTAATCCATTACATTATAATGTATGAGGAAATTTCTCAATTATATAAATACGTAGTAACTATAGTCATCGTCTTATTCCATTTGTCTGCCCGTCTGTCCACGTGTAACAACGCAATAACATCCAACCGAATGGTTTGAAATTTAAGGTATATAATCGTAGCAGAATTTCGTTTAGTCATTCAAAATTTATGAAAATCGAATTAAAATCTAAAAAGATATTAATAAAAGTTTCCTTCATTATATTAAATCCTATAATACGTAATTATAACTCAATGATATCCATGATAGGTAATGATTCTAAGTTGCCATGATGATTATGTTCTATTTAAAATGAGGTCATATTATTACCGTACCACTGAATTTAATGTACATCAGCGTAATAAATTTTATATTCATACATTTTCGCATAAGAGTGCAACATTTATTGCATCCATTTCTGAATGCTTATAAAACTAGTTATAGTACAAACGTACCTCATTTGTCACATTTGACGTACGCTTTCCGACTAGTTTGAAAAAGAGTGATGCATTAGAATTAGCTAAATATAAGCTAATAAGTGAGTCGAATGGATAAAAAAGGGACAAATGAAATTACATTATTAAAAGTCTAGACATAAATTGAAATAATTATTATATATTTTACATATAATATATATATATATATATAATAATTTAATTTGTCTAATTATTTCCATTTGACATGATTTTTCTATTTAATTTAATCAATTTTACTTCAAATATATTATTATTTTCTATTTCTTGTTCTCTATGGAAATTATGGTTGCGATTGATAATTGTAAGTTATCTTTATAAAATTTTTAATTACAGTTTAATTGTTTTTCTAATATTTTTTCTTTGAAATGGTTTTTCTATTGCAATTACTATGTTGATGATTCTATTGTGTTCTTGTTATTTTTCTTGATATTTTTCTTTAAAATGAGTTCTCATTTGCGATTAATCGGGCAATGTGCAAATCATTTTTAGGTCTATTCTGATTTCCACTCAGAAATTAATCGCAATTAATGTGGCTATTTAGTAGTGCCCTTGATAACGAGCTAAATACCACATTTTCAATTTTATTTCTAATTCTGACAGCTCCTCTGTGTGATATGGTTTGACATTAACAAATTTTTACAGTAATTGATGTTGATTTGTAGTATTATCTAATGGTCCTATATATATATATATATAGAACCATTAGATAATACTACAAATCAACATCAATTACTGGAAAAACTACTACATTCAAATAAAATGCGCGAATTTATAATTTTTTAATTGATTAAATCGTCCAAAGCGTGTACATTAAAACTTAGTATATATATATATTATTTATTTATTTATTTTCCCCCATATGTTTAAATGTGGTAATTTTCTATTAAATTGAATGGTTTATATATTGTAATTTTTAACACATAATAATTCCCAAACTGGAAAATAAAAATATAATAATTTTTACTTTTTATCCAAGATGAAATAAAAGAACGGGGATAATTACATAGTAAAACCTTTTATTTAACCAATTCTCAGGATAGAATCCGTTTCAGAAATTGTGTAATTTAGTGAATTCATGCTTGAAAATATGAGTAATTAGTAAGTTTTGGTTTGTGTAATAAGGAAATGTAAACTATTAATTGAATCTTAAATTTCTATTTTTAATTCCAATTTTTAATTTCTGGTATGAATACGGAATATCCGAATAAAAAAATCCACTAAATCGGGAACGCTGATGGTTAAAATAATGCTATTTTAACCAACTATATTAGAGTGTTAAAATTTGTTAAATTTGGCTGTATATAGGAGGAAAATATACGTTTAATACAATTACAGAGAAACAGAAGAATGCTTCTGTAAACTGAAATATATAGAAAGGAATTAAAGTAAGTAAAATTTATTACTCAAAAAGAGAAATCAACTATTTTTGGTAAATATTCTATGCTAAAATTTTATGAAATAAAATAGTATTAAATCAATAAAATTAGTTAAATTGCTAATACAACGTTTTAGAATATGAAAATAAACTACACAAAGGGACAAAGATTGATTATCATTGACGGAAAAATGTATCGATATATCTATGCAGTCAAATTTTATAAATAATGAAATTGACAAAAATAAGTATATAAATTAGATAACATCATAGAAATGGCGGTGCCCTGTGATATTCTTTGATGCTGAATAAAAATAGCACTATTGTGGGAAATATATTTATGACAATATAAAAAATTAATTAAATATTTAAAGTAATCAACATCAATACTATCGGGTAAATATAAAAATGGTAAATATTCCATAAATAATGGTATCAGAACAAAATCTTTAACCCCTTTGGAAAAAGTGTTCTTTAAAGAATTTATAATCTTTTATTGCCAGTTTTTCAAAACAGAAATTTTTAACTAACTGAACCCGGAAAAGGCTCGGATTAAATAAGGTAACATTTACAATAAAGTTTTACCTGTGAGAATAATCAAGGATTTTGACAATAATAATTTTAGTGTTTTATGCATTTCCAGAGAGACGAAAACATTCATGTTTCAATAAATATTTTAAAATTTTAAAGACAGCTTACAAAATCAAAAATGATTATTTTAAAAAAGCATCTTCAAAACCTTAATTTTTAATGGTATTGTGATCATCTTATTAAATAGAAAGTAATATATTATATGAGGAACTTTTTCATCTGCAAATTTAAATAAATACCAAAGAAGGGGTAGTGCATTAATTTTGTTAAGAAAAAATGAATAATTTTAGGACGGAATTGGAACAAGTAAACAAATTATGTCAACATTCTCAAAACATAATGATATTAGCGATTGGTCTCTGGACCAATGTAGCGTGTACAAAATGAAAAATTTTATAACTTTTTCTAAAATTGAGTAGAATCAAAAGACACCTATAAATAAGATGCAAATAAATAAAAGTTCACTGAAAGTTGCGAAATAAAAATCTTTTATTTCACTAACAATTATCGGGGTCCGTAGTCTGGAAGAACTTATAAGGACCTTTTATTAGAATTTTTGTAATGTAATATTTGTTTCATTTGACGAAAAAAAAATCCATTTTCAGATGTAGCATCCAGTACTTTACAAAATTTCTGATATTAAAACAATTAAAATCCTGTGAATTCCCAGATGTCTACGAACCCTGAAATCTTCACACAACACAATTTTAATTCAGTTTGATTTTAAAATAAGGGAGAGTTTTAACTCTTGAGTCATTAACAAATTTATGGGAGTACAGTATGACACTGACTAGCCCTGTTGGGTGTCTTGGGACAAATATTCGTTTGGAGATCCTAACGATGCTGCTGCATTCATTTTAAGAGAGAACACCTAATTATTGATTTTTAAGAAAAATGGGCGGGGCAACTAACCGGTACTTCTTGAGATAATCAAACCCACGTGGACTCTGACACTAGTAAATATTTTTGATTCAATATTTATATTCATCTATATGTAGTTGTACCTTTTTCTTTTTTACAGTGCACTTTGCATTTTCAAGTTGTTCCAAAAAAGTGCTGGTTTTTTTTTTTTTTTTTTTTTTTTTTTTTTTTTAAATCTTGTATTTCTTTGCATAAATACGGGTTAGGTACCCTTAGAAAGACCCTGCTTAGAACCTATATCCCACGTGTTGATAATTGGCCAACATAAACACAACCAACCAACCCAAACAAAGCATTTTCAATGCACCTATGTTTAGGACCTCCACAATTTATCACACAGTTATTATATATTTCTTAATTAATGGTAAAAAACAATCCATAAATTAAGCATAAACATCAGAAGTCTATTCTACAACTCGTTTTCAATACGTGATAGCCGTATGCCTCATCCACGGATGACCCAATTTCGGTTGGAATAATAATAAAAGAAAAAAAGCAAAACACACAAGCAGAACTGGCCTTTGGACATATTTGGAAGAAGATAAAATTCGAGAAGCAAAACTCACCCGATGCGACGAGAGCGGCGAGTAACGGAATCAAGAGGATCATCCTTGTGAGCGGCAGCATCTTCACCAGAGAAGAATGAAATGGCACGGTCGGAATCGGAGAAAGATCGGCAGGCACACGCAGCACAACCGGCCGACCTTCCAGCCAGGGACCGGTTTGAGGGTCGAAGGTGAATTCTCTGGCGCAGAAGAAGAAGAAAGTGAAACACCAGGTAAATAGAAGAGGATGATGATGACAGTGGAGTATGCAAAATTTCTCTCCAATGTATACCGGAAAGATCGGCTCATGGGCTCCGATTACCACGGACGTTCTTCGTTACCGGTATGGATGTCCATGGAGGAAGAAGGACAAACAAAGGGCACGCTTACTTACTAACTTCGGCCTGCCGCGAAAGAGACGCCTGCTTGCTTAGTTTTATCTGTTGATTCGAGAAGAAAAAATAATTATAATCGCGGTCGACTTTCACATGGCTTCACCTGCAGTGGCTTCATAAAGATGGGTGGCACCCGGTATTGGCATCGCTTGCACTTACACCTAAGTCAAAAATCACCCCTTTAGGATATAGTATCACCTAAGGGCATATCCAGAAGAGGGAGTGATGAGACTGTGCCCGTCCCTCCGGAATCAGCCTAAATCAACATATTTTACCTATTTATGCGCGCGATTTTGTCCATTTCCACACCCTCATCTAAAGTCATCCTTGTTCTGCCCCTCCTTCTTTCCCTAAAAAAAAAAAAAAACTTGGATACTCAAATGGTATCAAATTCTGACATCCTCTCCTTGACATTTTAATTTTTCCTTCTCGACAACGCGAGCTTTTTGGACGCATTCATAAATTTTTATTTTTATTCATTAAATAAGTGAAAGTTTGAAATATTGCCATTTATATGGAGAAAATGGAAGAGATTTTTTTTTATTTTCTTATTATTATTATCATTATTATTATTATTTAACACTCAGGTTATTTACTTTACTGGTTTTGAGTCCTCATGCAGCATTGCGTTTTTTTAGAAGAGCATTTTGAAGCATCATTCGAAAACGCAAATTCACTGCAGTTAGTGGTTATTTGATATATACCCGGTGTTCTTATATGAAAATCGTGATTAAGGAACTGATATGTTCTCTAAAACAGAAGACAAATTTCTCTATTGTCTTAAAACATCCAAATGATCGGAGTTATCACCCTTTTCTGAATTTACAGTAGGAAATGATGTATTGTTAAAACTATCATCACTTTTGTCGTCAAATGGATCTGAATATAATCCCTTTTTAAATTTCTTAAAAGGATATATCCAAAAATCTTTAGCTTTCGAAAATCCAAAACTAACGCAATTCTTCACGGTATTTAGGCTCAAAACTATTACCTAAAACTTTACTTCTTATAGATGAAAATTGTGTTTGAATGCAATTTAATACTGCTATCGATTGATGAAAAGCAATCACTTTAGGATACGATAAACTGCCCATTGGAATCTGAAGTTTTTCCGAAGAAGCTGTCGAAGAGGATGTGTGACTGTTGAATTATCTGGCAAAATACTAGGTATAAGATAATAGGTAGAGGATAATGTCACCTTCCTTAATAGTCTAAGAACCGACAGCACAAAAGCTTATGCTATCAAGCACAAGAATAAAACCTCTATTTTATGGAAGAGTAGAAATATGAGAATCTAATTATCCATGACTGCCGGCAGTGAAATGGTGCATAAGCCGAAAAGTCAGTCAAAGATATGAAAACATGAAGGACTGGAAGCAGGAAAACACAATGATAAGCCTACGAGTCAACCACTGGCGGTATTAATTTTTGGCTTACGCAACACTTTACTTCCGGCAGATACAAATCATTAGATTCCACTATTTCTACTCTTTCATAAAACAAAGGGTTTTTTTTTTCTTGTGCTTGATAACATAGGATTTTGTCCTGTCGGCTCTTGAACTATAAGAATCACCTTAGTTCTTCCATATTTAACGATCTCGGCATATCGTTAATCGCTATAACTTTTTCAGAACTTTTTGAAATTTTATTCAATTTAATAATATGACCTAAATATTCGATTATTTCTTGAAACAACAAATATTTGGAACGATTTAAATGCAAATCATATTTTTTTTAATATTTGAAGACATAATTCTAGATTTCTTCTACACTCTCCTTTCGTTTTTCCATGAGCAATAACATCATTAAAATACTTTAAGTTTTTGGGCAGATCTCAGAGGATTTGATCTAGAATTCGATTGGATTCGCTCAGAGCAGTCGTTATACCAAACGACTTGCGACAGACTGCTATAGTCGTGGATTCGCTCAGAGCAGTCGTTATACCAAACGACTTGCGACAGACTGTTATAGTCTGAAAATTACTGCTGTCCTTATAAATTGGAAAGTGGAGATAAACTTTAAATACATATATCAACAAAAACATTTTGAATTTTTGAGATTGTTAACAATTTCATGTATCCGTTAAATAGGATAACTCGAACTTACAAGTCTTTCATTTATACCAACCTTGTAATCGACACAGAATCGACATATCCATCAACTTCTGGTATTACTACCAGAGGCGAACCCCAATCACTCGTAATCATCTCCGATATTGTTCCTTGAGATTCAAGTGAGCCTACTTCCTTCTCAACTTTTTCATGAAGAGCATATGGTACTCCTCTTCTCTTATAGTAAGCTGGCTTACTGTTTGCACGGAGTTTTAATGAGACTTTGACAGCTGGAATACATGCTATTTTCTGTTTGGAAATTTCTGGATTCATACAAATAACATTACCGAGGCTTTCTATAGTTTTTACTTGTAAAGTACTAGAGTTTTCTGGCTCTGCTGAATCTTAATTCTAAGATGAAGAATCCATACACCTCTTATAATAAAGCATCAAACTTTTCCGGGATGATATAAAGTTCTTCCCGCCAAGATCTTCCCTGATATTGTACATTTACCGTAACTTTTCTGTCTGGAAGAAAAACATCCACAGTGTATGATCGAAAAGCAATAGTTGAATGTTGAAGTTAAACTGGATTTTTCATTTTGTAGAATTTATCGTGGGAAATAAAAGTAAATTGTGCACATGAATACATATTAATCGGAACCTTATATCCCTCAATTTCCACTGTGGCAAAATTTTTTCGAAACCTTCAGTTTTACCCTTTTTATTTTGAAAAACATCTATTATTGTATTCACGCCGTACTAAGATAACAATTCCTTTTCCGTAATATGGTTTACTGTACTTTCTTTATCTTTGTTAGATTTTTATTTTCTTCCTAACAATGTGCGGATGCACACTTTTGCAATATGACCTCATGTTTACATGTATTGCATTTAAGAGAATTGCGATCCAACCTTCATGTTTATACAGTATGATTATTTTTACCGCATTGAAGACATAAATTACTTATCCCCACTTTTTCGTAATCAATTCGTGATCACGAACTTGATCTTCGTTTAAAACGATCTTTTGTCTCGAATTAAAGCGTTGAAATGATGAATTATTCGAGTCATACCTAGAACGTCGATATTTCCAAATCTTTTTAACTTTTACTAGATTTACCTATCCTGGTTATTATAATATTTGAATTTTTCAGCAATTCACGGTTATCAATTCTAGAAATTTCCAAAGCTATAGCTTTTTTAGCTAAATCATCAAATATACTTAAATCTGACTATAAGAGTTGCTCGCGAATATCGCGAATGCCACAAATAAATTGAGCACGTAAAAATCTATCAGCGACTGACATTTCTCAGTCACAAGGAGAAATATATTCGCAGCGAACTATATCAAGTCTAAATGTAGCGATATAATCTGGAATTCTTTGATTTTCACTCTGACTTGTTGGAAGGAACATGTTGCGACAAAATAATAACTTTCTTTGGACAAACGTGTTCTTCGAAAGTTTTTACTAGCTTAATTCTGTTGGTATTTCATTTTAGGAGACTCCAATGCTGGCAACATATTGTAATTTGTTGTTTTTATAGAATTTAAAAGTATTTGTGCACAGTTTTGTTTATTAGAAAAAATATTTTACACTTTTCGATAATTTTCAAAACATTGAATATAGTACATAAACGATTATTTTTTAGTATCAAAATATTCAAAAAGTTGTTATAAAATTGGATTTACCTTAATTGTTTTCGTAGTTGGATTCCGTATTGAAGAATCTGTGGTTTGAGTAGGCATAAACCATTTTAAAAACTGTTGTTGTTTGTCACGTGAGCAGTTTATACATTTCTACTGTCACGTAATAGTTTATGTACTACTACTTTAACATGGTTCTTGTCTCGAGCGTTCTAACAAATTTACTGGTTGAGTTATGATCAACTTAGTATTTGGTCTCTTTTAATTAAAGCATAGCACGGCAGTGCTATGCTTTATTTATTTCCAGTGCGACTCCTTAATGTTATTTTAATACTGAATTTAACATTGAACGAGTTATTTACTAGACATTTTCCCACATTTTGTACGCGCTGCCACAAATTTCCGTTGAAACACCTAATTGAGTTAAAAAAGTTTTCCTCCAATCAAAGAAAAATCTGGAGATCAATAAACATATTTCCTGTAACATTTAATCATTTTCACGTAATTTAAAAGGATTTTTTTTTTTTTTTTTTTTTTTTTTTGTAAGAATTAAAAACGGCATATTAAAAACGTCATATTTGAAATGAAAGGGAGATTTTGAAACATTTTGTAGCAAGACAAGAATTATTTACAGAAAGTATTATATATGAAGCAGAATTTTTATTAAAAAAAAAAACATTTTCAAACATTGATTAATGGATCAAGAAGATTTTCAATTGAAGAAATATAGAAAATAAGTAAATTAAACTTTTTTCTATTTAATTTATTGTTTCTTCAAAATAACAGAAAATAACTTAAAAATCTCTATATAACTAGTATTTGAAAGCGACGTTTCTGACACATTGACATTTGAAAAAAATCGCATTAAACCCAGTGCGTATAGGATATCTGTTCTGGGATTTTGTACCTATACGACATTTTTAAAATTTCTCCGTCTGTGTATTCGAAGAAAATCAAAATAAATTAAGGTAAATAAAAGTCTTCAGAAATAATAGTATTAGAGAATAATAGTAAAAAATAATAGTATATCATCCTTGGTATGAATGAAACTAGTAAATCAGCAGAACTAGGCCTTCAAACTTAAGTCCAGGCATTTTTTTAAAACCACACGGCAGAATTAACGATTACTTGGCGTAAGACTTTTCGGCACTGCAATAAATTAGCCAATTCTATCTACTAAAACATTCAAGTCGAATGAAAACAAATATAAACAATAATGTTTACAAATAATTTTTTTTAATTTCCGATTTGGCGATATTTTAAAATCGCGCCTAAACTTGCAATATTACAAATAATTAATCCTTGGGAAAAATCAATTTTGAATTAACGTGTATTAAATTAATTATTCCAGCGATTGTTAAAATGATAAGACACTGCACGATTTAATTTTTAAAATATCACAAAGTGTTTCTGTTGAAAAGTAGCTGTTTTTTTTATATTTCAAGTAAATATTTTTATAAAACTATTTTGATTCATTATCTGTATGAAATAATAAAATGTAAACACATTTGAAACATTCATAACGCTCAACCTTTTGGCACAGATGTCTAAATACTTACAACGTTGTCGCAATTTTTTTACGCCAATTTGGCGAAAATTTCGTTTTCAAATACCAATCACGTACATATTTTTAAATTATTTTTCATTATTTGAAAAAAATAGTGATAAATAAAAAAAAATTATTAATAACTATCGAACAAAACAATTTATATCTTTTTAAAAAAGAAAGTAAAAGAAAATAAACAATTTATTTATAAATATACAATGATACCGGGTTAGCATGTGAGACCCATAATTGCCATTTTGTTCCAAGCGTGCCAACGTGTTGCATACATGACATCTGTCCCCAACTTTTCTACTTTGAACCTTGCCCAGAGCTGCGATAGCGGTATGATTATTTTTCGCTGTTGAAATTCTGTCGAAGTTTTCCAATTTTGGACAGAATTTCAATTCAAACATTGTTTAATTTATCAAGAACTTTCAAACTTAAGAAATACAGAAAATAAAAATGATGACGTCATACATAAAAAAATACATTTTATTGATACTATGCCTTGAGGTATTCTTGGAGGTATTTTATATTATCCAAAGGCGAATGTCTAGATCTGTACTTCTACGCAATGTATCAATACTGTTTGACAGACAGTGGTGCAGTCTTAAAAAATACAGAGGGTATATATACACTTTGAGCAGAGGGTATACGCTTAAGTTAGAGGATATACCTTAGAGTGTAGATACTACTAGCTTTCATGAAAAACAGAGGGTATACGGTGTTCCTTAAAAAAATTCAGAAGGCATACGGCGGATACCCCCGTATACCCTTCACTACATCCCTGTATACACAAGAGATATTTTTTGTCGAAAACGACGTCATGATTCATAAGAAAAAATTTGCCGAGAAAAGTGACAGCTGATTTTTGACATCGTAAAAAGTGAATTGGATTTTAAGAATTAAAAGGCGCGCATTTATGACGTCATATTGGAAATGAAACAGAGATTTTGAAATATTTGGTAGCAAAATAGGCAGCATGTACAGATTTCAGTTCTATATATAAAATAAAAAGAATATTGCCCAGTTAAACTGATGGCATTGAGCTCACAGGCTACGCATACTAATTGTACATTATAGCCTTGTATTTTCGTTAATTCCGTTCGAAAAAAAATTAAGAAGGGGAAACAACTCTCCCCTTTCTCCTTTTTTATACTTAATCATTGAACCTCCTAAACTATCAAGTACATGCTTTATCATATTAAAAAATCTATATCCAAAATTCAGAGCAAATCGGATAATTCTTAATAAAAACCCATTTAGCATTTATATAATTTAAGAGGAGTTATTCCCCTCTTTTATGTTTAACCATTAAATTTCCAAAACTATTCAGAGATTTGAACGAAATCTGACAATTATGAATGAAAAATCCATTTATACAATTTAAGGGGACACCCATTAGAACCCCCGTCCCCCCTGTTTATACTTATTCAATGGACACCTAATAACAGCCACGGATTCGCCTCATCAGAATGATCCTATATCTAAATTTTGAACGAAAACTGTTAATTCTGCATGAAAATCCCGTTTATATCAGTTAAGGGGAGGGGCATGAGCCCCCCATTCCCCCTGTTTATACTTATTCAATGAACACCTAATAACAGACACGGTATCGCCTCATCAGAATGATCCTATATCTAAATTTTGAACGAAAACTGTTAATTTTGCATGAAAATCCCGTTTATATCAATTAAGGGGAGGGGCATGAGCCCCCCGTTCCCCCTGTTTATACTTATTCAATGAACACCTAATAACAGACACGGTATCGCCTTATCAGAATGATCCTATATCTAAATTTTGAACGAAATCTGTTAATTTTGCATGAAAATCCCGTTTATGTCAATTAAGGGGAGGGGCATGAGCCCCCCGTTCCCCCTGTTTATATTTATTAAATGAGCACCTAATAACAGTCACGGAATCGCCTCATCAGAATGATCCTATATCTAAATTTTGAACGAAAACTGTTAATTCTGCATGAAAATCTCGTTTATATCAATTAAGGGGAGGGGCATGAGCCCCCCGTTCCCACTCTTATACATATCTAATGAACTCCAAAAACTAATCAGGGAAGCGCCTTGTCAGGATATACCTACATATAAAATTTCAAGTGGATCGGATATTTTTATCACGAGTTATCGCGTTACGCACGAACGCACGTACATACAGAACGGACGGGCACAAAAGCTCTCAGGCTATGATAACCTGTGAGCTAAATAAAGAATACTGCCCAGTTAAACTGATGGCATTGAGCTCACAGGCTACAAATACTAATTGTACATTAAAGCCTTATATTTTCAAGGGTTAATTCCGTTCGAAAAAAAAATTAAGAAGGGGAAATAGCTCTCCCCTTTCCTCTTTTTTTATACTTAATCATTGAACCTGCTATACTATCAAAGACATGCTTTATCATATAAAAAATCTATATCCAAAATTCAGAGCAAATTAGATAATTCTTAATAAAAACCCATTTAGCATTTATATAATTTAAAAGGAGTTATCCCCTTCTTTTATACTTAACCATTAAACTTCCAAAACTATTCAGAGATTTGAACGAAATCTGAAAATTCTGCTTGAAAAACCTATTTATATAAATTAAGAGGGGGGGGAGGCATTAGAACCCCTGTTGCCCCTATTTATACTTATTCAATGAACACCTAATAGCAGTCACGGAATCGCCTCATCAGAATGATCCTAATCTAAATTTTGAACGAAAACTTAATTCTGCATGAAAATCCCATTTATATCAACTAACGGGGGGGGGGGGATTAGAACCCCTGTTCCCCCTATTTATACTTATTCAATGAACACCTAATAACAGCCACGGAATCGCCTCATCAGAATGATCCTAATCTAAATTTTGAACGAAAACTTAATTCTGCATGAAAATCCCATTTATATCAACTAACGGGGGGGGGGGTATTAGAACCCCTGTTCCCCCTATTTATACTTATTCAATGAACACCTAATAACAGTCACGGAATCACCTCATCAGAATGATCCTAATCTAAATTTTGAACGAAAACTTAATTCTGCATGAAAATCCCATTTATATCAACTAACGGGGGGGGGGGGGATTAGAACCCCTGTTCCCCCTATTTATACTTATTCAATGAACACCTAATAACAGTCACGGAATCGCCTCATCAGAATGATCCTAATCCAAATTTTGAAAACTTAATTCTGCATGAAAATCCCATTTATGTCAACTAACGGGGGGCATGAGCCCCCCGTTCCCCCTCTTATACATATCGAATGAACTCCAAAAACTAATCAGGGAAGCGCCTTGTCAGGATATACCTACATACAAAATTTCAAGTGGATCCGATATTTTTATCATGAGTTATCGCGTTACGCACATACGCACATACATACAGAACGGACGGGCACATAAGCTCTCAGGCTATGATAGCCTGTGAGCTAAAAACTAACGATTTGTAAATGAGGCATACGATTTGGTACGGCCCTGGGTAAATTACATCAGTAATTGTGATACGATACCGCATAAAGTCCTGATGATGGTACCCTCAGTTAATTTTGAAATGAGTTCATCTGAATGTAGTAGTTATTAAAAAACTTGAGATATTAAACAAAAACATAATTTACTGAACAAATTAAAAAAACAAAATTTATTTCCTACACTATTTAAACCCGAGAAGGGACAGATATTAAGATAATTGATTTAGTTATTTCTACATTTAATATTAATTTTTTGAAAAAAATTAAACCAAGTGAACATTAAAAAATAAAAATGAAATTCCAACAATATGATACTTAAACACCCTAGATCTTAGATTCCGCTCAAATGATATCGAAATAAATCTAAAACTTTTTCAGAACATTTGCTTTTTAGATTGCCTATTCATTTTGTTTAAACTTTCCATAAACATAATACAAAATCTGCAATACAAATATTTGCAAGTTGAGTTTTGAAAAAAAGTCTTAGATTTATTTCGATATCATTTGAGCGGAATCTAAAATCTAGGGTGTTTAGGTATCATATTGTTGGAATTTCATTTTTATTTTTTAATGTTCTCTTGGTTTAATTTATTTTTTTCAAAAAATTAATATTAAACTAGCAGGCTAAGCCCGCTGCGCTGGTCTATTTTTCAAAGCAAAACATGAATCAAACAAAATATTGAATATGATTGTGTTTTTTAAAGTAACTTCACCTCGAATGCTCTTTCACATTTCTGAAAATCATACAAAACGCCATTGTATTTAAAGATAGAAAATCAACGATTATAAATGCACCAAAAATGCATTAAAAGTTAGCAAACAGCTGTTTCGAATCTACTGTCGAGATTCTTCATCAGTGCAAAACTCAGCGAGCTAGAAAAAACAAAACTGAGCCAAAAATAAAAACAACAACAATGGAATCAATGCCCGTTGACGCCAAAATATATTAAAATAATAATAAAATATTATGTTGCTGTATCAGCTTATGCATTCGATAAAATTCGGGCTTTTAAGAAAAAAAATATTTCAGTTGACCATTTGTTGTAGAGTTTGATAGATAAATGAAGTAATTATGAAAACAGCAATTTAAATATTGTTTATTCACCATACTTCTAAAATAGCGAGCATTATGATCTCAGAGATTGACCATTGAATTTAAACAATTTTCAAGTGATTCATTTTCATTTGATAGTTTTTGAACTCTAAACCTTTCAGCTTAAGGATATGGGTATCTGTGGAAACTTTAATACATCCTCTATCAATATTATGTTATATTTCGCAACTTACATCTGCTCTTGACAAATCTATTACAGTGTTCCGTTTTTGGAATGCTGTAGAATAAATAAAGTTAAATAAAGTTTTCCTTAGAAAAATAAAGTGAATGTTTTTTGAATGTGTGAAATTCATTTTTTGATACAGATGTCATATACGCATCACGTTGGCGTGATTGAAACAAAATGAACATTTTATGCCTCTTATGGTAATCCAGCTCTGTTTTTAATTTATTAATGAACTATTTATTTACTTTCGTTTGCATTTTAAAATGATACAAAATGTTATGCTCTATACATAGAAAATTAAAATAGAAAATAGAAATGTATCTGTCATTTGAAAACAAAGTTTCCGTTAAAGTGGCGCCAGAAATGTATCACCCCAACGTGGTGCATATATGACATTTGTGCCTCTTTCTTACAACATAGGTGTGTGCATTTGCACCTAAATTTAGTTATTTAGCTCTTTTTGTGATATTAACTGGAGTTTGTACAATGTACGGTACTACTTGATTATTCTGTCGAGAAAAAAAATAATAGCAGATTATAGGAATAAATGTCAATAATCGATGATCGTAAGTATGATAACAATTGATATTACACGTGATACACGTATTTTTTTACGTCATAAGTGCTTTTTAATTCGACTTTTAATTTGTATTTTTTATTTATGTTTATTGTTTTCTCGTTATTTAAAATGAATTTATGTAAATTTGAATAGTTTGGCGAAACTGGCCGACGTGTTAATCAAGTAGCACTCAATTTACATTTGAAAATATCATATTTCACAAAAAACTCCGGCACAAACCCGGATTTGCAAGATTTCCTTCCAATACCAATGCGGCAAAATCCTCGTTTTAGAATAGCGGAGAAATGTGCATTTTTAAAAATTATTTTCATTATTTTAAAACGAAAATAGTAATAAATAAAAAAAGTTACTATAGCACAAAACAATTTATAGAATTTCTAAAACGAAATTGAAAGTAAATAACAGGGTTCGCACAGTTCTACCACTAAATTTTAAGAATATTTTCAAAGTGTTTCACTGCAGAAAAATATCGTAAAATCTGTGAATGAAGGCGGGGATTACAAATGTTGTGGTTTAAAAATTAAATGTAAATTTTCTTATTTTTAATAGTGGTGCCAGAGTCTTTGGAAATTCCAAGGAGTGTGCGAACCTTGAATAAACAATTTATTAAAAGAGAAACAACTATTGCTGGGTTAGCATATCAGGCAAAATAACACCGTTTTGGCGATAGTCAGATACCTCAGTGTGTATATAATATGTGTGCCAAACATGTTTGGAAAAAACAATAATCGTTATTTATACAGCATGTTTAAATACTGTAGTATAGTGAAAAAATGTATACATAACATATACGCACCACATTGGCGCGTTTTTTTTTTTTTTTTTTTTTTTTTTTTTTTTCTAAAGCCGGTTTGGAGAAAATTTTGTTTTCAAATACCAGTTACATATATAGTTTACAATTATTTTCTGTTATTTTAAATAGAAAATAACAATAAATTTTAAAAAGTTTAGATAATAATTATAAACCAAAACTATTTATATCCTTTAAAAAATAAAATAAAATAAAATAAAAATTTATTAATAAATAAACAACAGCCAGGTTACCAAGTGAGGCATAAAATCGCCATTTTATTGCAGTCGCGCAAATGTGACGTATATATGACAAATGTGCCTAGATTAAAATAGTTTATATAATTGGGAAAAAAAAAGAAAAAAAATGTAAATAGACAATTTATTAATAAATAGACAATAACATCCGGGTTGCCATATCAAGCAAAATAATGACACTTTGGCGTCAGTTAATTACCCAGATGTATATATGGTATTGGCGTAAGAGACAAATTGAACCAATGTAGTGCGTATAAGATATCTGTGCCAAAATTTTTTTTTAAAGTTGCAGTTAAATTATTTTACAGTATCTATGTATGTGGAAAGACATTTACCCTAAAATTTAAATATTATTCATTTTTGTGGTATTAACTGCTATATATGTATTTAAGTTAAATGTAAATTTTTTTCCTAAAAATGCTCTCACTCATTAAAAGAGAGAGAGAGAGAGAGAAAAAATAGTTCTTGCGAACATCGCTCCGTCTTGTGCTTTTTTTGGTTTAGAATAGCATTGATTGGCGACAAAAGTAGATTGAAACACCCTATTGAAGAAACAACATACAAATAACAATTAGAGCCTTTTTTTTTTTAATTTAATTCTGCGAGTTTCTTCTGTAAAACACATAACGGGAAAATTAGATTTAAAAGTACTTTTAGAAAAAGAAAGAAAAAAAATACTTATGTTTTACCTAATGAAATTTTTGAGATGTTGTTTTCTTTTAATCTGGCTCGAAAGAAATAAATAGCCAAATATTGTGTCACTTCAAAACTTTCTTTCACATTGAGTTACTTTTTAAATATTATAAATATTCATTTTTTTTTTTTTTTTTTTTTTTTTGTTGTTAAAGATAATTTTTTTCCTTGCATAATATTCTTTTGCATTAAACGGATTTTTTTCTTTTTATCATTATTTATTTTAAATCAATGAATTAACAGGGGTTTTTATTTCGAAATGTTTATATTATTTTCCATTAGAGGAAGCATTTCATTTCTTTTTTGAAATATAATTATCGCCAAAAAATTAGTTGTTGCAACCCTTCCGACAAAAATAACCGAAAAATACGAAATTTAGAGTTATCCCTGTATATTTGTATCATAAACCTCTGCAAAAATATTTCCTATCGAATGATATAATCTGCAAAAAGATCCATCGGGTAGTTTTTGAAAACAGTCGTTTGGAAGTTTCAGAACTTCTGCTTTACAATATATATGATATGATATGATAATGTTCTCTAACGATATTTTAAAAATATACGGATTACCGAGTGTCGGATTAGTGAGGTCGCAAAGTATTACTATTACACACTTTGAAAAAAACCTCGAGTATAATTTTCGTGTAAAAATATGCATATTTTGTACAAAAATTTTAATTTTTAATTTTTTTCTTTTTCACATTTAATAATTTAAATTAAAAAATTCGCCTATTATATTATTTAAAATACAGTTACGGCCTACCGATTTTTTCAAAAATTTTATGCAAGGTGTAAAACCAGTACCCCAAACACACATATAAAGATCATTGAAGAATACAGGATTAAAGGGCTACTTTTACCTAAAAATATGGCAGAAAAAAAAAATCGCCCGTTTTACGCCGTAATTTCGCGGTTTTTACAGATTTAAAAATACTTCTAACCGTTGTATCTTTTTAGGTAGATTTCGTAAGAAATACTACCTATTGCAATCGCACCAGTTTATATATCTATCTATCTATCTATCTATCTATATATCTCACTTTTTTATGGACACGATAACTTCTATAATTCTTCACCAATCTCCACCAAACTTGTACATAAAATCAATGGGGATAAAATCTTGGCTGAGTTCGTTAATGGGCAAAATCGGACCAAGGGGGTCGGTATAGGGGGCGTTTTTGTGAAAACCGAAAAAACGCCATAACTTCTTAATTAAAGTAGATATCGAATCAGTTTAAAGTTTATATTACTTCTTAATAATGGGCCAAAAGTATATACATGACAGATTTTTTATAAATTTAGAAGTGGGCTCAAGGGGCGAAAAAACAGGGATTTTGAGAGAAAAAAATTCATAACTTCGTCAATTTTCAAGATATGAAGTCCAACTAAATTTTTTATAAATGTTCTTAAAATTATCTAAAACTTTTGTATCTACAAGTTTTTGATAGGACCAACTTTTACCGATGAAAAAAATTAAAAACGAAAAGAAAAAGGGCGCTGAAAAAAGAGAAAAATCCATAACTCCGTCAATTTTTAAGATATCAAATCTGATTAAATTTATTTTACATCTTCTCAAAAATATCTACAACTTTTATATTGACAAGTTTTTCATAGGACCAATTCGTATAGCAAAAAAAAAATTTAAACAAAAATAGGAGTTGGAGAAAAAAACCTCAAATCCAAACGGCTTATATTCTGACTCATTTTTAAATTCATTTTTGATTTTAAACGCATCCAAATGGTAGATCCTCTTATTTAGAAACTGTATAAAGTGACGCATTGGTCAATTTTCTGATAAAGACAGAATATATTTCAAAAAAGGCTACCAAAAAGGATATTTTGAACAGAATTTCCGAAAGTCATCGGGACTGAAAATTAAAGGAAGTATTCAAATAAGAAATTGCGTTTTTTTCTGACTCGTTTTTAAATCCATTTTTGTTCTCAAACGCATCCAATTTACAGATCCTCTTATTTAGAAACTATATAATGTGATGCACTGGTCCGTTTTTTGATAAAGACGGAATATATTTCAAAAAAGGCTACCAAAAAGGGTATTTTGAACAGAATTTTCAGAAATCATCTTGACTGAAAATTTAAGGAAGTGTTCAAATAAGAAATTGCGTTTTTTTCTGACTCGTTTTTAAATCCATTTTTGCTCTCAAATGCATCCAATTTACAGATCCTCTTATTTAGGAACTATATAATGTGATACATTGACCGGTTTTTTGATAAAGACAGAATATATTTTGAAAAAGGCTACCCAAAAGGGTATCTTGAACAACAGAATTTCCCGAAGTCTTCGCGATTTGAAAATTTAAAGTTTTTACATAGCAAATTGCGTTTTTTATGACTCGTTTTAAAATCCATTTTCGCTCTCAAATGCATCCAATTTACAGATCCTCTTATTTAGGAACTATATACTGTGACGCATTGGCCAGTTTTTTGATAAAGATAGAATATATTTTTAAAAATGCTGTCAAAGTGAGTATTTTGCACAAAATTTTCCGAAGCAATCATGATTAAAGAATTAAGTATGTATTCAAACAACAAATCGGTTATTTTATGACTCATTTTTAAATTCAATTTTTTTCTCAAATGCTTTCAACTGACAGTTTTTTGTTATTTAGGAACTGTATAATGTACTGTTTTGGTCGATTTTTTGATAAATTTAGAATCTATTTCAAAATATGTTGTCAAAATGGGCATTTGAGCTGAATTTTTCTTAAGATGATTCTGATAAAACCAATTTTTGCAGAAAAATGAAATTAAAACTTTTTCATAAACGGCCAAATGAAGTTATTAAACTGGGTTTATCTCTAATCATATACATATATATATTTTTTTTTATTTTTATTTTATTTTATTTTTATTTTTTGTTGAAATGAGCACTCTTCGAAATCTACCTCCGCCTATAGGCCCAGCCGACAGGGATTTTGAAATTTTGACACAACTCAAACAATGTATTCACTAGGAGGTGTATAAAGATGGAAAAGAAATATTGAAAATTAGGGATTTTATTCATATAAATATGAGCGGAAAAAGTGTCGAAAAAGCAAACAAAATTGTACGATCGGAGACTCTTTTTCTCGATTTTTTTTCAAAGGGTTAATATTAGAATATTTCAAAAATAAACACACCGTTGGAAATTATGCAGAAGCGTCTTTGAGATGGTATTTTTTTTCTTTGTCGTGCCTCCAAAGTTAAAAAGGATGAAATCGTTTTAAAATTCGATAGTTTTCGGTCGAAAATTCTGCGGAGAAAAATGGAAAATGAAGGCTTTCGGGAAAACGTTTTTTTCAAAAGGTTAATGTTCGTATTTCTTGAAACCGAATAGACCGTCAGAAAGGTCTTTAAATTTCCTTCAAGAATATGTAATTTGTTTTAAAATCCGTGAATCTGCAGCGCGGATGCGACGTTATATAAAACTCCTTAATTTTCGTATTTTCGACACCTTCGTGGTTTTTCATCCGCGGAAAGCTAGTTTGGACCGGAGAGCTCCGTCAGAGAACCGTCTCGGAACTTGGATTTTTTGTCACGTTTCCCGGGTAGTTTTTAATTAATATCTCGGGTAATTACCGGGCGATTTTCTCGAAATTCATTATCACAAAAGGCCGAATCGTCCCGAGTCGATAGACACCCAGAGCGTCACTCCACTCGGCCGTTGAGAAAAGTTTTTAGCGGTACAGACAGACAGACGTTTACTGCGGTTAATAGTATAGATGTAGAAATAACTAAATCAATTATCTTAATATCTGTCCCTTCTCGGGTTTAAATAGTGTAGGAAATAAATTTTGTTTTTTTAATTGTTCAGTAAATTATGTTTTTGTTTAATATTTTTAACATCTAGAATTAACAGGATGTAACATGATGTTCAGAAGTGTTGGAATTAAAAATTTTTGTTACTGACCTTTTTTAAAATATGCAAAGAGAAGTTACTAATGCTCGCCTTCCATGAGAATTGGAAGTTACTGAAGATAATATTGCCATTAAATGGAAAGTTTGGAAACAGGCGTTGGAATTTTATGCAATTGCTAAGCAGTTAAACACTAAACCAGCAGAAGTACAGGCTGCTTCTTTTATGTCAGCTATAGGACTTGTTGCAATACTCATATTTAATACATTTAATTTGATGGATCAAGAGCTGCAGAATGTAGAAATAATCAAGCAGAAGTTTAATGAATATTTTTCTCCCCAGGTTAATGAAACCTATACCCGATACGTATTTTTTACGTGCATTCAAGGTAAGCTAAAAACTTTTGATTCTTACATCACTAAGTTACGTACAAAAATTATGGATTGCGCTTTTGGCGATTTGCAAGATAGTTATTACGTGATCAACTACTTCGTGGTATTAATTCTGATAAAGTGCGTGAGTTACTATTGGCTGAAAAATATTTAACTTTAAATAAAGCTATTGATATATGAGGAGCCCAGAAGCCAAGGGGTACAAGTAAAAAATGTCGATTTGGAGTAAATTGAGTTTAAAGATAATTGATGTTAAATTGGAACATCAATAACAATTGACTAAATTGAAATAGGAAACATCTGCTTGTTGCATTCTAATCTTTGAACTCTCATTTCAATAACTGTTAAAAAAATAGAGTACAATTTTCTTTAAATGTATAATTAATCAATATTGTTTGTTTTTCGAAAAAAGTGGTTTATCTCTATAACTCCCCAAATAATCAGAAAATGACCTATATTTCTTTACCTGAAATGAAAAAAGCATATTTCCAGAAACTCTGTGCACTTAACTCAATTTTTTCAATTTTGTCACTTATACCCCTTGGCTTCTGGGGTCCTCATATGTAGAGCTACCGAACAAGCTACTTTTCAATTAAAAGAAATGCATGCAGTTGTTGATAATACAAAAAAAAGATATTATGATGATTCGAAAATCCTAATTGGAATTGGGAAATCCTAATTGGGAAATCTATATTGAAATCCGATACTAAATCTAATATAATGGTTCGTCCACATAAAAATAAGCCAAAATTCAATAAAGCAAATACGATATGTTGGCGATGTGGTTTAGTGCATGAATTTCGTAATTGTCCTGCCTTTAATGTCACTTGCAATCTCTGCTCGTTAAAAGGGCATTATGCGCGCCAATGCAAATTTAAAAAGAAACACGAACCTAAAAAATATTGGATACCATACAGGAACTTACAGAAGTTTCTAATTTTAATGATGATGAAATTAATAATTATTTTTAGCAATACATTGCATGTCGGAGAACTTTTATCCTCACAGAATAATGTTTGGTTAACAACCGTAACTTTTCAAAATGGAATAGCTGGGAAATTTAAATTAGATACCGGCGCACAGTGTGGCATTTTACTCAAAAAGCTGGCCAAAAGTCAAAATTTTTAATTTCGCATTTAGTTGATCATTTTCTGGTTGGTATAAGAGACTATCCTATGCATATGATAGCGGGTTCCTTTCTTTCTGTAGACTCTCCAATTGTCCCGTATTTTACTTGAAAGTCATGGTTTTTGTATTTTTCATTTTATGCTTCTGATCTCTGCATCATTTTATCGAACGTCTAAAAAACTATTTTAAGTCGAACTTCAGAAACATTTTACAGTTTTTAACATGAAGATATATACTCTGTTGTACACAAATATTTTTGTAAATACAGTACATGTTCATTATGATTTTCAAGTTTGAAACCATAGATTTTTTTGGGTTAAATATTTTAGATAAAATCATAATTTTAATAGGGAGTTAAACTGAGTTTAGCAAGAACTCTTGTGTTTTCATAATGTATAAACCTTCTAATTAAAAGATATGAAATAAAATTTGCCCCGATTTGCCCCCCATTTTTTTTATAAGTAAAACAAAAAAAAAAAAACAGTTTCTGAAAAGCAGTTTTTTTTACTTTATTAAACTTTTAAAATTTATTAACTGTTTACATTTAAAATATATTGTAGTTTTTTATTCCTACTGAATACCCTTTGGTATACAGATGATAAATCTGCAAATTGAATGGTGAAAAATCCCTTTTTTTAAATAGTTGGATGTTTCTTTTTTTTTTCTTTAAGTAAAACGTTTTTTGATCGTACATCCATAACGCGGACTAAATGATTTTTTGTAAATAATGTACCATTTTGGTTTTGTACCAAGAGTTTGTAATATTCGAATTGTCTGTTATCTTTTAGAATAATATATTTTAAATCAACCATAAGGAATTGCGTTCTTTACTCACTAACGACAACGAGGTAAGAAAGTTTTATATTACTAAGAAGAAATGTACTAGACATACATATAAATATTTTTTTTTATTCTTTTGAATAAAAAAATCAGTAGAAATATAAAAAAATATATATGAGTGATGTAATAAAAGTATTATGACACATGAAAATTAACGAGTTAAAGTTTATAAAGGAGAAACTTATCGAAATTGCGAAATGTTTATAAAATTAAATACATTTGATTACGTCAGAAAATAAAATCTTTCAAACATAGTTATAAACAAAAATTCTTTGGGATTCACTGAATAATGTTTTTGTGAAAACAATGAAGAATGACTGAAAGGAACTGTTTATTTTTTTATAAGTATAGTAGAGAAACTCTGTCACCCAGCAAAATAGTTTAAAAATTGTATTGGCAGAAGATACAGTGGGTTGCCAAATTATTAGGGACAGTCTTATTTTTTGCAAGTTTTATACTTCGGGTGCGCTTGACAGTGACTCCAAGTGGTTTAAATGTTGCAGAATTGTATTTTACCATTGTTAAAATCTCTATAATTCGACTTGTAAGTACTTTTGGTATGTTAAAAGGTTTGTATGTTTTCTATAAATATTTTAATAACGGGAGAGAAGCTGAGTCTGTTACACACGCAATAGTGGAGGATGCTTTTCTTTAATTTAAAGAAAATTCTCTTGGGTTTTTTTTTTTTTTTTTTTGGAAAAGTTAAGAATTATATGCGAGTATTATCTTTCTTTTATTGATTAAATATTGGTTTTTTACAAAATTGCTTAGAATATTAATTTTTTATTATTATTATTGATTTGAGTATGGGAAAAGGAATTGATTTGTCCCCTAGGAAAAAATCTGAAGTAAAACCCCTTCTGCTGCATATGATTCATCCCCAAAGGAATACAGCAGACAATTCTGGAGTTTTCAAGTCAGTAGTCAATAGGAAATAAATAAATCTGAACAAAAACCAGCCACTTTTGCTTAAACGAAAAGGTAAAAGTGAAAGAAAACGCATAACAACTCCACATACCGATAGTAAAATCAGGGATATCTGTTTAGGAAACCAAAAGGAAATTATGGGAATCCTTACTCAGACCGTTCAAAAATCTGGAATATCAGTTTCTAAGAGAACTGTACAGCGGAAATTAGCGGAGGAAGGGTTGACAGGACAATGTCCAGTCAAGTAATACGGTTGACAGAAGCGATGAAGAAGAATCGCCTTGCCTGGGCTCGTAAGCACTGACAGAAGACAGTTGATGACTGGAGTAAGGTCATCTGTTAAGATAATTATTATTTATATCATTTAAAATTATATATTTTTAAATTGTGAAAATATTTCTTTTTTTTTTTTCAGGTGTGTTTCTTAGATGAATGAACTTTTGAGATTTTAGCCGATAAAAGCAGCACTGTCAGGCGACGCCCAGGCGAAAAATACCGCCCTGACTGCATCATAGAGAAAGTTAAACACTTTGATAGAACAATGGTGTGGTCTTTTATAAGCGCTAAAGGGGTTGGATGCCTCTACATTGTCCAGAGAACCATGAAACAAGACCACTAAAGGCAAGTTCTGGAAACTTGGCTGGTGTCGCAAACTAAAGAATGGTTCCCAGGTGGTGAAGAGTTCATGTTTATGCAAAATTCATCACCTTGCCATAAAGCTAGAAGTGTTGCAAAGTTTTTGGGAGCCCAAATATCCCAGTTTTACCTTCGCTTGGCAATTCTGCAGACATGAACGGCATAAAAAACTTATGGAAGATCACTAAGGCGGAAGTCGCCAAAGATATGATTATAACCAAGGTACAGCTCATCGAAAATCTAATAAATGTATAAAATCACAACCCTAAAATAAAAGAAAGTGCCAGAAATTGCATAGAAAGCATGCCGAGACACATCGAAGCACTCCTCAAAGCCAAATGGAATGTCACCAAATATTAAAGTTCTTTACATAACATTAGTAAATCGACTGTATTATATTTTTGTTGTTTTTTTTTCATATAATATTGCGTAAATACTTAAACTATAACAATAAAGCCTTTTAAACTTAAAAACAGTGTTTATTTTCAAATTATATTCTAATATTGTACAAAAAACCTATACTTCATGACTGTCCCTAATAATTTGGCAACCCACTGTATATAAAATAGAACAATTAAAATCTGAAATTAGCCGAAAACAATTTCAGCTCAACTAACCAAAAAAGATGCTGGGCATGCAGATGTTTCACAAATTATTAAAGACATTGCATTCTAACCAACAAGGGCAGCAAAATATCGAAAAAAAGTTTAATTCTTTGTCGTAGACCTCAAACCTAAGTACATTGAAGTTATTACCATCTGAGGCTTTGGCCATGTTTGTTGCAGCAGATTTTACATACAATCGTTTTAATATCACCTGAACATTTAATAAATATGTATGTCCTAGCTATTTACTTCTTCAGAGAGCTAAAAAACAATTTTATCAAAAAGATAACTTCATTACTGAAAACATGGCGAAGTAAAACTTTAAAATCTTTTAGATCACTTTAGTCAAAGACTGTGTTAATACATAGAAAATGTTTTCACAACAGCAAGTGAAGCAGAATAGATCAGTTTAGAACTCCTTTGCAAATGGGGTTGTGACAGATCTCCACAACAAATATTTAAACAAAAGTCTGAAAATCCCTTTGACTCAAACATGACTTTAACATTTCAATGACACAAATGCTTTCAAAAACTCTTTAGCTTCTTTGAGATTAATAAGCAAATAAATGGATTTCAAAAGTATGGTGGCAGAATCCTGTATCTTCATACCCACGCTTTTGTTTTCTCATACTAACAAGATTTATTCATGGAAATAATGACATGATCCAAGAGCAGGTAAAATACATTGAACAGCAAGCTCAAAATTTAATAAATACAGAAATCCTCACAGCATATGGTTTAATTCAAATTAGTGCTGACTAGTGTCGATGCTAAAGTTTGCAATGCTATTACTAGCAATCAATTCATCGATGAAATGCTATGTTTGCAAACAAATATAAAAAAGATTTTAATAAGCTAAAATAATTAAAGACATTGATCCTGATTCTTTGAAATTCGATCTTTCAATATTCCATGTTAGAATCGGATTTTTCGAGTCAATTTTACATCTTGCTTGTAATTAAAAAGCTTCCAATAAAAAAATGGTTAGCAAAAAGTAAAAATGAGAAAGACTGTCAGTAAAAGAAAAAACTAATGCAAGATATGTTTTAAACTGAGATGCGATACTGGTACACACTGCAAAAGCTGGTTTCGGAAATACCTCAAAAAAAGTTTTCTCAGATCGAGAAACATCAGCTTAAATTACAGGAATCGAGGTAAAATTAGTGCACTATTTAAAAGCTATTCTAGACGTGTTATCTAGTGATTATAAAATAGATACTAAAAAATTTCAAGAAATTGCGAATAACACTTCTAACCTTTGTGTAAATCTTTACGGTTGAGACCCAGTGTCACACACATTACACACAATTTTGAATTACGGAGCTACCATTAAAGAACATACACACCACCCAATTCGGAAGCTATCAGAGATGGCGGGTGAAGCCCGCAACATGCATTTTCGTTCATATAGTCAAAACTTTTCAAGAAAAGACTTGCTCATTGACTGCAATAAAAATGTACTTAATGGCTTACTTTTTTGTTTTGATCTTTATTTAAGAACTAGCAGCCTCCGCCCGCTACGCTGGTCAGTTTCTCTAAAATATTCTTGAATCAAACGAAATATATTTAAATAAACAATCTTAATATCGAATCAAATACCCACAATTTTTGTCCGATTTATGTAATCTTACATTGGTCAGTTCAAAGTTCATTTTGGCGACAAAATACCTCTAAAATGACTAAATAACTGACAAATTACAAAAGTACTAAAGTAATTAAAAATTTTTTAGTAGGTTTTTTATCTTGAATTCCACTTGAATTGGTTCCACCTGAATTTGCTTCTGAGATATGGTAAAATATGTTATTATTTTAGACCATCCGATGAACTTCCTAAAGGAGAGATTTATATATACATACATAGATAGATAGATAGATAGATAGATAGATAAGGATTCAAAATCTCAGGTTTTTGCGCCGAAGACATCGCCAAATTAGGAAAATGTGAAGTATCTCACCAAGTACTGGATTTAAAAGAATTTGCTTAAGCATTTGCTTAAGAATTTGCATTCAATTAAGCATAAAAAATGCACTAAAATATGCACTAAACAAACAAATAATTAGTAAAATATTAAGAAAAATATTAATAAAAAGCCGAAATAAAAATCATTTAATGACATTTTAAACATGTGAATCGTATTTAATGTCATTGAATGCGACATTCACGATCATCCATTATTAGCATCTAATCTGATAGTTTGGCGATAATTTTTTGGTCGACGGGATAACCTAGTAGTACCTTTTTTTTATTATTATTAGAATGAATGATAAATTAATTGCAAGTATTTTTTCATGATAATGATTTTTCCTTCACATTCAAAATATTTCTTTTTTAGGTACTTCTAGGTTATCCCGTCGACCAAAAAATTATCGCCAAACTATAAGATTAAATGCCAATAATGGATGATCGTGAATGTCACATTCAATGACATTAAATGCTATTCGCGTGTTTAAAATGTCATTAAGTGATTTTTATTTCGACTTTTTATTAATATTTTTATTAATATTCTACTAATTATTTGTTTTTTCGTTATTTAAAATAAAAATTATGTCAACATGTATAGTTTGGCTATTAGTTTGGCGATTTGTATAATTTGGCGAAATTGGTCGACGGGATAACCTAGAAGTACCCTTTTTTAGTGATGGTAAAGTAACTGCAGATGAAAAAGATATAATAGTAAGGCTAAAACGCAGATTTAATGACTGCTTGGCATATGACTTGGCAGAGACTCGATAAGTACGCTAATTCTATGAACCGAAATATCCAGATAGAATGTAAACAAACAATTGGTACCATTTGATTATTCCGTCGATCAATTTCGCCAAATTATACAAATGGATATAATTTTTATTTTAAATAACCAAAGAATTAATAAATTACTAAAATATTAATAGAAATTGAGATAAAACATCGAATTAAAATTAGTTGACGACGTAACAATTATGTAAAACATATTTAATGTCAAAAGAATGTGATATTTACAATCATCCATTATTGACATTTAACCTTATACTTTGGCGAGAGTTTTTTGGTCGATGGGAGATCAAGTATTGCTAAATAATGTAATATTGCCAAATAATGTAAACAAATTATATAAACAATGATATTGCCAATATTATTTAGATGCAGATATCATCTACGGATCACGTTGGCACGATTACAACAAAATTGCGATTTTATGCCTCACGTGGTAATCCAGTAATGTAATAGTCGTTTATTTATCAGTAAACTATTTCATTATTTTTCTTTTCTATTTTAAAATTATACAGATTGTTTTGTTCCATAATTACTAATTGAATTAATTAATTTATTATTATTATTATTCCAGATTACATTTTCTTGGCAACGGGAAAGAAAAATGGTTATTTTTTATCGGAAAAATTTTCATTGATTCTGTATGAAAAATAATGAAATTTTGAATTATTAAGAAAAATATTTGAATAAATCAATTAAAAATTAGCCTATGTTCACCGGAAATAGTGTAGCTTTCCAACGGTGAAAGAATTTTTCAAATCCGTCGAGTAGTTTCGGAGCCTATTCAATTCAAACAATCAAATCTTTCCTCTTTATAATATTAGTATAGATTGTTATTGCCAGAATCTAGTTTTCGAGCGATTCTGAAGAAGATGAGATGGAAGATTACGCTCGAAGGAATGTTGGGTAGTAGGACAATAATTTGCGTAAATTGTGTGAAAAATTATTTGTTTCCATCATAATAATATATTTTACGTTTCCTTTAAGCATTTTATGCGCCATAGAACGCACAAAATAATTTAAATAATTTTGGCCAGGTTTTTCAGCAAAATACCACACTGTGCGGCGCTGAAGCGAATGTTATAACAGAAAGTTTAGCTAAAAAGCTTAAAGTTTTTGGTACATACGTATTAACGCCACCGCAGCAGAACTTGCGCTAATGCGCCAATAAAGAGCAATTTTGTTCTTCGCACGTTCACAAAAATAATGGCGTCAAAAAATGAGCAAAAAAAAGAAAATGCACTAAAAGGGGCAAAAAAGCACTAAAAAGCATTAAAAATCTAAAAAATGACGTCAAAAATCAGCAAAAAGCACGGCAAAGGAATCCTAAAGATAGTTGCGGTGGCGTTAATACGTAAGTACCAAGTTTTTATTCGCGATTCTAAAGTAAAACGCTTAAAATCTTTTAATAATGGGTTTACACCAGTGATTGGCGAAACCGATATCAAGTGTATTGTTCAAAATGTGCCAGTTGATTTGAGATTTTTAGTAGTTAATGGAAATTTTAATTGCATATTAAGATGTTCTACATACGAAAAACGATTTAGTCAAACGTATCCCTGAATCTGTACAGATTAATGAAATAGGAACTGAAATTCCAGTTGCAGTTTTTCAAGGTATAGGTTATTTGAAAGATTTTGAATATGATATTGAACTTCAAGATGGCGCAAATTTGAAAATGCATCCACCTCGACAAGTTCCGTAAGCCAGCGGTTCCCAATCTATGGGTTGCGACACACTTGTGGGCCGCGGCAGTTGTTTTGGTGGGTCGCGGAACAATCGAGATTTGTCATCAAAATATATCATTTTTTCATCTGTTTAAAAAGATGTGGCATTTTCAACAGGAAATAATATTTCAAGGAAAAATCATCAATTTCCCTTCTATATTAATATACGAACAGAATATCCAGAAATACTTAAATCAGCTTTCAGGTCCTTGATGAAATTCAACTCTTCTTGCTTATGAGAACATCATTTTTCACTTTGCTGTTTTTGAAAGACAAGTACTGAGACAAACTGAATATTAATATACGTTACCACATTGATAAACATCAGTATCAGGAATCGCATTGATTATAAAGTTATGTTTTCATAATAATTAAACTTTTTTTTAACTATCTTTGTAGTTTGTGCATTGTTTTAATTACTTTTCACTTACACACATTGAGATTATCGATTCCTGCTTTTGCTGATAATATATCTTCTGTATGAAAACTTGCGTTTTTCGTTGGATAGGATTACCAAGCGTATAGAGATCGTTCAAAAATTGCAATACTGATATACAACTTTATCTTGAGTGGGTCGCGAAATTTTTTTTCTACTGAAAGGTGGATCGCGTACCAAAAGAATTTGGGAACCGCTGCCGTATGCAATTCGTGATACTGTCAAAAAAGAAATTGATTTTATGGTTCAAATGAAATTTTTAAAACCTATAGCGCATCCTATTTCTGCGGTGAGTCTCTTAGTAATAATAAAGAAAGGTGGTAGAATTCGTTTTTGTTTAGATCCAACTGATATCAATAAAGTTATAAAACGATGTCATTTTCCTCGTAAAACAGTTAAAGAGATAGCAGCTCGCATTGGATCAGCAAAGTATTTTATGATATTAGATGCAAAAAAGGGATTTTGGCAGATTCCTGTGTCTCGAAGAACATCATATTATTTAACAGTTAATACATCTTGGGGAAGATATTCCTTCCTAAGAATACCATTTGGGCTTGCATTAGCCCCAGAAATATTTCAGCAAATATTGCATTCACTATTAAAAGTGATTGAAAATACTGAATGTTCTATGGATGACGTATTATTATGGTCAGACACAAAAGAAAAATTACGAAGATTAACTGTGGAAGTAATTGGACATTTCTTTTTATGCTGGTCTTCGTTTGAATAAAGAAAAGTGTGAATTTGAGAAAACAAAAATTACAGTAAAACCACCAAAGTTGACCACCTATTTATGTTGACCACCTCTCTGTGTCGACCGAAATTTATTAATTTGAATGGTCGCAATGCATTTTCAATGGAAATTTACTTCTCTATGTTGACCATCTCCGAAAGTTGTATATTGACCACTTTTTAGTGGGTTAATTTTCTGTAACTTGACCACTGATGTTTTCTTGAATTTGCTTTTTCCTCTGTTTTTTCTCTATCCTGTTTTCAGGAATTCCTTTATCAGTCATTTGGCTCATCTGAGCAACGTTCGACCCCCTTGTGGTGCTCCATTCATTGTTCACATCCAGTTCTATAAAATGAGAGCGAAAATCCAGAATTCCCGGAATCTGTCAAAATATACCAGGAGAGTGGGTCATATATGGGTGATTTTCAAAATAGGGGACAATTTATGTCTTTCGGCATATAAAAAAAATTGAGAGGTTTTCTGTCATGTTTTTATATTTAGATATGTTTGTCTTAATATTATTCATTATTTACACTCAAGAATTACTCACTTTTTAGTTAAAAACACCTTAAAATAACAGAATAAATGTTAAAAATGTCATTAGCATGGATGTCCACAGCAGCTGTGCCTTATATATACTAGCTTTTTCAAGAGTTAATATCATGTTTATAAAATAAAACAAATGTTATTCTTTCTTTAAATTAATCAAGAAAAGGATTTATCCAATAAATTTCTTTTTAAAAATAAAATTATAGTATATAAAAAAAGAATTAAAGTTTGTCCTCCATATTCGATTTTCAAAACAAGGTCATACTAAAACAGCTGGTTATTAATCAAAATTTCATTTTCACATATGACAATAGTTTGAAAATATAAAGTTTCTCCATGGCAACAAGTAGTCATTTTAAACCAGCCAGAAAATAGAAGCATGTATTGTATTTTAAGATTAGAAGTTGAATATTAGGGGGTTACATCAATTGTATGTCATTAGAATGGATAATAATTTTCATGTTTATTTTATAGTTAAAATTTTTATTTTATTTATTTGCATAGAACTTTTGTGTTTTAAAAAGCCCCAGAAAGGAATATTGCATTGTGATTATATTATGGCTCATAATCTTATTTAAATTAAAATTTGTCATTAGCATGGGCAGATATCAGTGTCATTAGCATGGCTTTTCTGTCCATGCTAAAGACTCCTATGTACATAAATGTAACCAGTGCTTATATTGTATCCTTTATAAAGTTTAATTTCACGTATAAATTTAGGTATTACATTTAGTATCCCTAAAATATGCATTAAATCTGTAGGAAAATCACTAAGACAGCTTCTTACATTGTTAGTGTCAGAATGTTGTTCATGTAACAAAGTTTGCTCTTTGGTAATGTTTTTATTCTCCTTATATGTATATATGTAAAAATGGAAACCATTTGCTGAAAAAGAAGGCTAATAAATATAGAAAAAAAATATTTAAGCAGGAAGAAAATAAAAATTTCATAATATATTTATTCCATACAATTCGTTTTGTCATTAGCATGGCTCAAAAAATACTAATTATTTTTTAAAGTTATTTTTTAAATATTTAGCTCTGCTGACTACATGGAAAGTATACCTAATACTATATTAACAACACCTATTTTTTTCAGAAATTTTGCTAACAGTAATTTTTTTAAGATTTTATTTTTGAAATCGTCCCCTATTTTGAGAATCACCCATATGTACACAGAATTAGAAAACAACATGTATCACTCGCATGTGAAATACATTCCGTTCTTTTTTTCTGTATATCACGTTGTGACGGGACTGGACATTTATTTGCGATTTTCATTAAAAATGGCGCAAAGAAAAGCTCTAAAAGAACTTAAATTAAAGGAGAAAGTAGATATACTTAATTTTCTGGAAAGCAGCAGCCAAAGCAAAACAGCAGAAAAATTTGGTGTGAGCAACATTTTAAAACCCAAGGCAGAATATCTGGAAAGATATTATTTTGAAAGCAGAAGACTCCAAAGACAACACAGAAAAAAGTGCCTCCACGCTGTGAACGAAGCCATGTTTCGTTGGTTTAAAGAGATGAGATCAGTCAATGCAAGAATATTAGGACCTATGCTTCATGAAGTATAAAAAAAAATCCAAAAGAATATGAAATTCAGGATTTCCAAGCGTCAGCCGGTTGGTTTGAAAAATTCAAACTACAATACAAGATTTCTCAAAAAGTTTTGTCTGGGGAATCGAATGGTTTCAGCTGGAATGGTGGAGAAGTTTATTGAAAAATCCTCAGAGTCTGCTGAAGGTTTTAAAGATGAGGACATCTTTAATGCTGATTACTGCGGTCTCTTCTTTAAAGCAATGGCTGATAGAAATTTAGTAATGAAGGGTGATACTTGAAAACGAGGAAAACTTTCATAACAGCGTTTTACTGTTCTTCTATGGGTCAGTATGAGGGGAAAAATTGAAGCCTATGGTGACCGGCAAATACGCTAAACCTTGTGCATTTAAAAATGTAAAGCTGGAAAACCTTTCTGTATTTTGGAGAGCAAATAGATCCGATTGGATGATCAGTGCTTTGTTCAAAGAGTGGATTAGAGGAATTGATGCAGAAATGAAGAAAAAGAAGCGGTCTATTCTGCTTTTCGTGGCCAACTGCTGCTGCCACCCAGAAATGAATAATCTTACAAATAAGAAGATAATTTTTTTGCCTTTAAACACAACCTTTAGGTCAAGGCATTACTCAATCCTTCAAAGTGCACTACAGAGCTTAACTTCTGGAATGGGTGATTATGAAAACTCAAATCTGTGGTCCTTCTGCATTAGCATCGTCAGCAGCTGCATCAATAAATGCTTTGAATTTAGTTCAATGAATAAATTCTACTTGGAATAAAGTTATGCAAACCACGATTAAGAACTGTTTTAAGAAAGCTGGATTTGTTACAGCTACAACATCGATGCAAGAGGATGAGCTTCCTCTATCTCCCTTGCCAGTTTTTGATGGAGTTGATTTTGAAGATTATGTTACTGGTGGATGAATTAGCAACATATACTGTACCAGACCCAGAGACAATCTTCAATGAGATACTCTCTGAAACTAAGCACAAAGAGGACTCTAAGGTACAAGAAATGGACGGCGAAGAAATTGATGATCTAAGTGACGACGAAACTAAAAAAGTACCTAACTGAGAAGGAAGATGATCTAAAGTACATGATGGAGCAACTTAAAAATGTCGCTGCATTAAAACGCCGAAGCATGCTTAATGGATTTGTAAACTGTGAAAGTGTATTTTGTAGTTATTTAATGAACAAAAAGAGGACTCAAACAAAAATTGATTTATTCTTTCAAAAATCGTAGAAATGTGCTGCACTTTCAGAAAAAAATAAAAATGAATAAGTGCTAATTTTTTTCTAAATTTTTCCTTATAAATACTAAAAAAGTTTATTAAATTTTTTCTAATATTGTACTAATTTTTTTTCTAAAAATTCCCTAAGTTGACCACCTCTATATATTGACCACTTAGTTACAGTCCCTTGGGTGGTCAACGTATGCAGGTTCTACTGTAATTTTTTAGGTCACATTTTTACATCAAATGGAATCGAAATAGATTCTGCAAAAGTGAAAGCTATTGAACAACTGAAAACACCAACATCTGTAGCTGAATTGCAAAGATTTATTGGAATGGGGAACTACGTGTCGAAATTTATACATATTTCTCTAAAATTACAGAACCTTTACGTAGATTATTAAACAAAAATATATTGTGGGAATGGTCTGAAGATCAAGAAAAGTGTTCCCTTAAATTAAAAGATATTTTTAAAAGTACGCCAAAGTTGACTTACTTTGATGTTCATAAACCTACGGTTGTTTCAGTTGATGCCAGCTCACATGCTGTTGGTACAGTGCTTCTTCAAAATGGTAGACCAATTGCTTATGCGACTAAAGCATTAACGGATTCACAACGACGATATCCTCAAACTGAAAAGGAATGCTTTGGTATTCGTTTTATGTGTAAAAAGTTCCATGATTATATTTATGGTAAACCTGTTAGAATTGAAACTGATCATAAACCGTTAGAAGCTATTGTAAAGAAATCCTTACAAGCAGCTCCTGCACCTCTTCAAAGAATACTTTTTGATGTCCTTCAGAACTCGTCCAAGATAGTATACAAAAAAGGTAAAGATATACCGATTCCAGATGCTTTAAGTCGTGATATCAATATTGATCTTGTAGAAGATGAAGAGATCGAAACTTTTGAAGTTGCATGCGATGTTCCTCTTCCGTTGTTGACTTTTTCTGAATTACTGAATGCGGTAAATGAAGATTCTGAATTGCAAGAGTTAAAACGTTTAATTCTTGATGGTTGGCCATCTAGTATTAACTCAGTTTCTCTACAATTTAGTAAATACTGGAACTTTAGAGAAGAATTAGCAGTTTATGAGAATTTGTTATTCAAATCAGAACTCTTAATAGTTCCATCTGCATTAAAGTCAAAATATTTGAATTTAATCCATCAAAGACACTTAGGAATTAATTTATCTTTACATCGTACGCGAGAAATTATATTTTAGCATGAAATGACCCATGATATTGAGCTCTTTATATGAAAATGTCCTGTTTGTCAACAGACAGCTCGTTCCCCAAACACAGAGCCATTGCAAATGAAACCTGTTCCTCAATTTCCGCGGCAATGAGTGGCTACTGATATGTTTGAATTTTCTGGAAATTATTATTGTCTTATTGTTGACAGTACTCAGATTATTTCGATTTAAAAAAAACTAGTGCATCTTTCATCACATTCGGTAATAGAATATTTGAAAGATTTGTTTGCAACTCATGGAATACTAGATATTTTGGAATCCGATAATGGTGCACAATGCTCATCATAAGTATTTCACAAGTTTACTAAAGACTGGAAAATACAGCATATCCCATATAGCCCGCATTATCCTAAATCTAATGGTCTAGTAGAACGCTACGTTCAAATAGCAAAATTGATTTTAAAAAGATGTGCTATAGATCGTAGTGATGTCAGATTGGCACTTCTAAATTGGAGAAACACACCACGTGAAAATTTGCCTTCTCCAGTTCAACGTCTTTTTGGAAGACTTACTCGAAGTTTAATACCTATACATCCCTCTTTACGTTTGCCTTGAATATCATCTACCGTTCCTCTTCAATTAAGTAGAGAAATCCAACGTGCAGCTTCGACCAGTAACTCAAGAAATGACTCTCCAAAGCTGACAAAAAGCCAATCTGTTAAACTTCAAATTGATCATCGTACTTGGGTTCCTGCTACTGTGTCAGATACTATTGATACCCCCCTTATTATGTTACTATCCCTACATGGAACACTCTTCGTCGAAACAGTACCCATCTATGTTTAACAAAGGCTGTGATTGTACAGGACCACCAGGTTGCAGTTAAATCTTCAGGTTTTGTTCGATCGGAGAAAAGTAATGAGGTGATTGGCGCCGATTGTATTTGATCTGGGGATCTCGTGATCAGGAAGCAAGAACGTTAGCGTCAAGCAAAAGGCCAAGCCAGTTACTTTCTGCTTGTAAATCGCTTTATACTGATCGAGATAGTTACAGGAGTATCCCCCCAGTGAGAAAGACGTATTGCTGACGTCTGACGAGCGATATGCACTCGTGAATGAATGCTGTCGTACGCATAGTGTAATGCGTGGACAGGCTTTGCGTTGTGCGATTTTGTTTGGTGCTGCCATCTGTTGATTATGAGGTGAGTTGATTTCTGTGCGTTGGTTATTGTTGAATGTTGCGTGTTTGTCCGGGTCACCAATGAGGAGAGCGTGAGTGGATTGACGCCGGTTGTATTTGATCTGGGGATCTCTTGATCAGGAAGCGAGAACGTTAACGTCAAGCAAAAGGCCAAGCCAGTTACATTCTGCTAGTGACTCGCTTTATACTGATCGAGATCGTTACAGTAACAATACATCACTTGACATCCCTTCCTGTTATTCCTCGTCTAGCTTTTACTCCGCCCAAATCTAAAACAATGATTACTCGCTCCGGAAGAGTCATCCGCCCTCCAGAACGTCTGAACTTATAAAATAACTTTTAGTGTTATCTTTTTTATTGTAAAGGGAGATGTCACGTGTGCAGTTTATACATTTCTACAGTCAAGTAACAGTTTATGTACCACTGCTTCTACTTGGTTCTTGTCTCAAGTTTCTAATAAATTTATTGGTTGAGTTATGTTCAACTTAATATTTGATCTTGTTTAATGTTTTTAACATCCAGGGTTAACAAGATGTTACAAAAATCGAAAATGCTGTCAAAAATTATTCAAATTGTTGTGCATCCATGGTGAATTTATTGAGAACTAACGTAATTTGAAAAGTTCAATCATGAAAATTATCAAATAAAAAGCTTCATCTCGTCCCCAAAACAGTCATGACTAGGTTTATGAGGAGGCCGGAAAAAAACATTTAATACACAAACCTAAGGCTATGACAAGGGCAAAGAAATCCAAATCGAAGGCGGTATAAAATCAACCAAAAGCAGCAAGAAAGCTTAAAAGGGGTCTTTCTACATCTTCTCTGAAAGTGAAGGAGGTGCTGTTGATTTCCCTGAAGCTTCGAACAATGATACATTGTCAGAAGAACTAAATAGTAAATAACATTATACCATGGTTAACTAGATCTATAATACGGCCCATAATGAAATGGTTCAGGGTTTGAAGCTGAATCCAGCTTCACTTTTTCGGCGGTTTTCAGCGAAATGCGTAGGCCGCTATATCTAGTCGGCAATGATTATACTAGCTAATTATAAGACCATGGGGTCATTTAAGAAAGATTAGCTAGGTAATGCCCGACAAATAGAGTCATGACTGGATTTATGAGGAGACCGGAAAACATTTGAAGATTTGATACGCAAACACTTTTTATTAACATTCGGACACAACATTTATAACACAGAAAAGAATAAATATGACTTCGAACAAATTCAAAAAATTCAAATCATTCGAATAAACATTATCGTCCGTTTCTTTTTATTTTACCTTGTATTGTTGTCACACATATTGTATAAGAATAATTTTTCGTTACTAGATACTACAAATAGAGAAATTTATAAAAAAAAACGCAAGATATCTTTTCAAAATCAAACATATTAGTCGAGCCGACAGCGCAAAAACCTAAAGTATCAAGCACAAGAAAAAAAAAAACCTTTATATTATGGAAGAGTAGTCATGGGGGAATCTAATGATCCATGTCTGCCGGAAGTGAAGTGGTGCATAAGCCAAAAATTAATGCCACCAGTGGTCGACTCGTAGGTTTATCATTGTGTTTGTTTTTTAATCAAAGGTTTAAAAACATGAAGGACTGAGAGCAGAAAAACACAATGATAAATCTACGAGTCAACCACTGGTGGTATTAATTTTTGGCTTATGCGCGACTTCACTTACAGACATGGATCATTAGATTTCCCTATTTCTAATCTTCCATAAATCAAGGGTTTTTTTCTCTTGTGCTTGATACTTTAGTTTTTTGAGCTATCGGCTCTTAGACAATCAGTAAATGAATTTTTCGTGATCAAGGGCTTTTCTTCGATAATATTAAGAAAACTACTGCACACAAAAATATGAAAATGGCTAGTTATACAGGGTGTCCACTCTTAACGGTAGTCAATGGCTAATTTCTAAACCGTTAATCAGAGACATATAGTTCTAATTGCAAAAATGCTTTAAAAAAGGTAAAGAATCGTTTTTCAAGCGATTTCGGTCAAAAAATATTTTTATTAAAAAATTACGAAAATTAAATTTTTATACGGTCCCCCGTTAATAAGTTATATTTAATAAAAATTTTCCATCGCTCTAACAAGTAATATAAAAAAGGTCCCATTCATATAACATTAAAATTGACCGAGTTATGAAACTTTAAATTTCATGACTTAAACCACTTTCCTGTAACTGAAAACAAATGCGTTGGACTAAGCTTTAAAGGGACGTACACTAAGTGCTTAAGGTATTAGGAAGGGCGTCATTTCCAACGCTGTCCAATGGCTAAATCCTAAACCATTTGTCACAGACATATAGTTCCAGTTACAAAGATGTTTTGAATGAAGTAAAGAAATATTTTAAAGCGATTTAAGGGAAGGAGCTGCCACGGTATAAGTTTTACGGTAGTATTAATTTTTATCAATTAAGTTCTAGATTGGTTAAAATAATTGAAGACGTGAGTTTCAAAATTCTCTTTATCGAGAAAATCAAATTTTGGGAAATCGCAAAAAACCTTTAAATGTGTCCATTGGTTTTCATTATGAATTTGGAGATTGCAATGTTATATTAGTGCAGATTGGTAGAGAAAAAACGATAAGGCGAGTTTTGAAATTGACATTCTCCATTGTATTTTACATATGTTTTATTTATTTTATAAGGAAATGAAGCAGTTCCTTTTCATGATTTTATTTTAAAAGGTGTGTTATTTTGATAGGCTTTTATTTTACTTAGAACGTACGTAACATGTTTCCCTAGTTCAAAATTTGTATTCAAATTTTAACTCACTTCCAAATGTCCGATCGAGGTTCGATTCGCATACTTATAAAATTGGAAACCTAGGAAAAATTAGAGAAGAGCTGGAAATTTGTGTAGACCTTTAGAACATAATATCGAATGAAATGCCAAAAATCTTAGTCGATCTGGCTGGAGCAAAAAAATTTATTTAAGGTCAAAGGTCAAAAATAAAATAAGTAATTTTTTGCAGATATCTGGTAAACGGTAAGTTTTATCCTAAAAATAGTTGTCTTAAAAATTAAATATCTTTGAATTTTCTACCAAAAAATGTCTTTACTCACTCCCTGCCCCCTCTTTCGTAAGATATTGCAAATGCAAACAGTGCAAAAATCACAAAAATTTTCATATTTTGGATAATAGTTAATTTTTTCTGAATGCAATTTATGTTATTAGCTGTTGAATGAAATACATACAGGGTGAGTCATAAATATCGAAACAATAGGCTATCTCCTTAAATATTGCCCCTAGACCCATACTTCCAACTGCAAAAATTCATAAAAAAAGGTGAAAATTTTGATAAGGTAAGTTGCAACTCCATGGGGGGTATATTTGAAAAAGTACGAAAATTAACTTTTTATACGGACCCCGTATGATAAAAATTCCAATTAGGGAAACTTTCCTTATCCAGTCCTGAATAATACACAAAAAGTTGCATCTTCATACCTTAAAAATTCGCGGAGTTATAATCATTTGAATAATTCATCAGGTTTTAAGGGATTAGACACAAATTGAAATGCTCGCAATTCAAAAGACAATGTTACTTTAACAGTTGTAGGAAACGCGTAAAAAATCTATCTTTTGAGTTAGAATTTTGATTTTTTTCTTGTTTGTGTATGTTAGCCATATAATTTGCTAAGAAAATCACATGCTAAAATTTATCATAAAATTTATAAAAATTTCATATGGTTAGTACTGGTTTCAATGCGATAGTTAAAAATCGTTATAACTCTAAACATTATTTATCGGATTGCAATTTATTTCTATTTAACTAAAAATGGAAATCTGATTTTAGTTTTGTTTTGAGGTTTTTGCTTTTTAATATTTATTTTAGAACTATTAAAAATATTTATTAAAAAAATAATAACTTTTAAAAAATCATATTTTCAAAAGTAAATAATTTTTCATTTTTTTAAACAAAAGTAAGGTAAAATAATTTAAAATGACATGTTTCAAGTATGTACTTTTTTCTTTAACAATTCTTATCTTTTAATGATTTAAAGACAAGAAATAGTTGTGAAAATATTCATTATACAGAAAAACGAAATGTACTGTTTTACTGCCCATTAGTTATTTAAAAGAATGCTTTTCTGTAATGCAGATTAAGTCCTTTTTAAAAATTTAGCTCTCACAACTTCAAGCTTTTTATATTCCTGTAGAGGCTGTTAAAAAATCTGTATTCTGGGCTGAGGTCAGATCAGGACCGAGACGTTACTTTTTTCTGAAGACTCGTCTATCCGGGTCTAATGTATTTTTCATACCGGAGGGGACTGCTTTCTTTTTCCCAGACTTGCACTGGACGAAATTTTTAATTCCGGTCTCGAAAAATCCGTATTAAAATCACAGACCTAATACGTACATAAGATAAGTAAAATTTGGTTTAATCAATATGTTTACGAAAACCACATAAATTTTAAAACCGCTTTTATTTTACAAAACAATAAAAAAAACTTTAAAATTTATTTTTTATTGGAATAGTATATTTAATTGCTAAAAAATTAAACAAAATAAAACCAGACAAAAAAAAATCTGCCTATAACGGAATTCTGTCTTAAACAGAAAATGTGTTAATCCATGCAAAATAAATACAATAATACCTGAGAAAAAAAAAATAAACTCCATTTAACCTTCATAGGAAGGGCATTTGTCTATTGCGTAGTTTTTCTTTCCTATGTGATTCCGTTTTAAAAGGTTTTACTGTATAACATTTTTCAAAGTCTTCAACGCACGAGATATGGACTAACGATAATAAAATATAAGTGAAACATTTACGTATAAACATAGATTCATTGATAAAATAAATATATCACAGCCTTTGGCGCCTCTTTAATAATAAAAAGTATAAATATAAAAAACGAAATTCTATATTAAGTATTTTTGGTCAGAACTCCTCCACGCAAAACAATTTTTAACTATACTGAAGTAAAAAAACTATGTAGAAATTCACGGCTGAGCCGGCTACGATTTAAGCCTTTTTTCCAGGCTGGTCCGGATTAGGATTTTAACATTATTTCATGCCGGGCTGAACTTCTTTCCCTATGGGTCGGTTTAGGACCAGACCTAAATATTACGATTTATTCAGACCTTTCAGTGCTAACGATCAACATGTTTTAGAAACAAGTTTCAATTTTAAATCAATACGCTGCTTTATTATGGCCAAATAAGAGAAACGGTCTTAAACCGACATATAATAACGTTACAATTTGTGGACGATCCCTTATTTGCTTTGAAAATGGATGAAAAACACCTCGTTTACAGGCATGGTAAAGTGATGTAAGTCACGAATTTTTGAGAATTTTAGATTTTGATATCTCTGTCAGGTTTTCAGATAGGGAGATGAAAAATTTTTTGTTCAATTTAGGAATGGATAAGGAATAATTTCCTAATTGGGAATTTTGCTCTACGGGGGCCGTATAAAAATTTAATTTTCGTATTTTTTCAACTAGACCCCCCATGGAGTTGCAACTTATATTATCAGAAATTTCACCTTTTTTTATGAGTTTTTGCAATTGGAAGTATGGGTCTAGAAGCAATATTTAAGGAGATAGCCTATTGTTTCGATATTTATGACTCACCCTGTATAAGTAGATATAATAAAATTAAATATAATGATGCGAGATACGGGCATACTTCATCCCATACACTCGAGGTAAGCTATGGTCAGTTTCCATCCACCTCCTCCCGTGGCGCAATAGAAGCACGCGCCGCAGGTCCGTAGCTTAGACGATGCTCCTAGGTCGGGGAAATGTTTTTTCAAGAAGGGCAAAATTACTTCTTTATTTCTTTTTATCTCAAAGCCTAAAAGCTAATATACCAACAGGTTCTATATGTACTTACGTATGTAAGAATCGCAATACCTTTTGGTAGAAATATCCGATTTGCTTAAAATTGGGTAATTATGTTCATTCTGATAAGGTGCATGTTTAATTTTGAAGATTCATTGGTTAAATATAAAGAGGGATGCGGGGTATAATCCTCCTAAATTTAGATAAATGGGTTTATTATGCAAAATTACCTGATTTTTTATTAATTTGGTATTTTGGTTTATTATGATAAGGTGCATTCCTGATTAGATTTGAAGGTTTATTGATTAAATATAAAGGAAGAAACGGGGTTTAATCCTCCCCCCTTAAGTTATATAAATGGGTTTTTCATAAAGAATTATCAATACAGAATTTATAAGGCACTTTCTTTATTTGATTTGGAGGTTCATTGATTGAGTATTAAGGGAAAGAGGGGATGAGGCTAATCCCATTTAATTTAGATAAATGGATTTTTCATGTAGAAATATCCGATTTGATTCAAATTTAGTAAATGGTTTATTCGGATAAGGCGCCTCCCATTATTTACCATTTTGCTATAAAAAGAGCAAGTTCTGTTTTAATTATAATAGACATAAATATGAGTATTATATGGAATTAACGCGAGTAGCCTACGAGCTCAATATCATCAATTTAACTGGGTACTTTTTTTATAGCCTTTTATGATCTCTTAAAAATATGTATTACGCATTCAGTTTATAGCTCTTTCCAATGTAATTGAAAGGTGATATTCTTTCATATTTCTGTGTATCAAACTAATTTTTGTAGATATGAATTTCCACAAAAATGTAAGAAGTTTTCAAGGATTGCTACAACAACGTCACAAACTAGTTCTTTGGAGACCCTCCGTTCTCCGTAGAAAAATCTGAATACTTGCATTGTTAAGTTTTATTAGTAATAAACTAAAATTACAATATTCAGAGATGAAAGAATACTAAAGACATTTTGAAGCAGCAAAACACGGTTTTTTGGAGCAGTAAAATCCATTTTTTAGCAGTAAAAATCTGATTTTGTACCAGTAAAATCCGATCTTTTGAGAAAATGTACGTTTTTTCGCGGTCTTTTGACAAAAATTGCGCCTTTTCGATAAAATTAACAGGCTTTATTGTGATGTTTTGGCCGCGTTTTGTGCGATTTTTCACAATGCTAATACTCATTTGACAAAATTCCCTTTTTTTTCACAATCCTTCAACAGGATTTGCGTGTTTTTTTTTTTTTTGTTTTGTTTTTTTTTGTTTTTTTTTGCGATTTTTTGACGAATTTTGCTTTTTTTGTGGTATTTTGAAAAAAAAAAAATTTCATTTTTTTCGGATTTTTTGACGAAGTTGCCGTTTTTTGCTATCGTTTAACTACGTTTTGAAAGCTTTTGACAACATTCACGTTTTTTTCCGCAATCTTTTGACGGACGTAGCGTGTTTTCCGCGATTTTTTTTTTTTTTTATAAAATTCGCATGTTTTCCGCGATTTTATGATGAAGTTGGTATATTTTTTTTTGTAATCTTTTGATGAAATTTACATGCTTTTCGCCTTAGGTGGGTGAATTTCATGTGTTTTTTGCGATCTTTCGACAAAATTTGCTTTTTTGTGGCATTTTGAAAAAATATTCATTTTTTGCGATCTTTTGACGAAATTACCGTTTTTTGCGATCTTTTAGCTACACTGTTAAAAATCTTGTTCTAGTTTGAACCAAAAAAGTTTGTTTTTTGGTGCTCAAAGCTGCCACTGTAAGATGGCGAAATCTTGAACCAAAATTTGGAGTTCCCATTGAAGCATAATTCCAATACTTGGAACGAGGTTGAACCAGGAAGCTTCAAATGTTGGTACGAGATTTCACCATATTATGGTGGCAGCTATTGAGCTCCAAAAAACAAACTTTTTTGGTTCAAACTAGAACAAGATTTTTAACAGTGTACGTTTCGTTCACTTTTGAGAAAATTCACGTTTTTCCTGAACTTTTGACAAAATTACCGTTTTTTGCAATAACGACTTAGAGCCCATTAAAACTCCTCTCTCGCCTGCACCAGAAATATTGCTGCATACTATTTTTTGTAACTGCACAAAGGGTTAGAATTTAAATTGTGGTTGCAGAAAAGTTGGTTTGATTTGACCAGCAATATGTGGCAACTGTCACGGCTAGTCTTGCTCAAATGTTACCATAAATACGATGCTTCCCACACCAGTGAAGAGATACCAGATCCATCTGATTTCTCAGAGCAATGGACAGGCGTTCAACATCCAGAGGTAGAAGAAGAAGGAAATGCAACTCAAGAAACAGAATTCGCAGATGAATAATTAACAAGTAAAATAAATTTATTAAAAGTGTAAATACTTTTTAGTACAAAATTTCAATTTTTATAACAACTATATTTACGATAAATTTACTGTTTAACAGATATTTGAAACTAGTCGTTGGGGGTTACCGTAATACTTACCCATCATGGATATACATAATATAAAATATGAAAATAAAACGTGTGTAAACTATATATAAAATGCATCGCAATTCCAAAATAAAATTTAAACGCATATTTAAATAGCTTTAATATACATAGTAATGCTTTATTAATGAATTACTGATGAGCCAATTTCGACAAATTGTATAAAACGCCAAAATACTCAAGTAATAACGGATAGCGTAAAAGAAATATCCTTATAACTCCAAAAATAATAATCATACTAAATAACAATTTACTGCGTCGGATGAAGCGTCTCATTTCCAATTAAAATATATCTTTGAATTGAAATTTGAATGAAATACAGGATCATGAAAATTCGAAGAATGTGGAAAACAGGATTGCACATACCTCGTTAACTAATAATCCGATCGGCTTCGTTTTTTAAGCAAAATTTGTGTTATTTTATTGCCTTTTACATCCACTTTTTAAAATAAAAAAAATCGAAAATTTTTATAGACCTTTCATTAGAATGAATCTTTCGAGAGTCCGAAAAAAATAGTTCTGGATAATCGAGATTTCTGATATTAAATAGGCTTCGTCCCATTCTTACATACTAAGTACATGCAAAATTTCAAGTCTCTATCTCAATTTGTTCGGCAGATAGAGCGCAGACAGACAGACGACGGACAAACAGACACACAGACGAACGGGCGGCAATTTTTTTTTTTTTTTTTTTTAAATATGTTTTTCGGAATCTCCAGTATCTGAAACATGTTAATCCGTCAAAAAATTTTCGATTTTCAAAACGATTGCAAGATTTACCCTATACTACATATGATAGGTAAGTAAAAACGAATTTTTTGTATCTTTGACCTTTGACCTTGAATAAAATTTTTTGCTCCAGCCAGATTGATTAAGATTTTTGGGATTTAATTTAGAATGATATTCTAAACGTTTTTGCAAATTTTCAGCTCTTCGCTAATTTTTCCTACGTTAAATGTTTATTTTGACTGGACTATGTAATATTAATACGATTTTAGTTGCGTACCATTTATCTATTTTATAGGGCTATACCAAATTCTATTAGGTTAAGTAGAATTTAAACCAATAGAATTTTAAATATGTATCATTTCGTAATGAATTGTGACTGTTGCTGTTCATAATTTAACAAAATATCTGTTATTTTTTTATTATATTTTTAGTAAAAGTTTTAAATTTTGCTTTAATATCTAAACATTTTCATAAATTTAAAAATAATATTGTAAAAATTATTTTACTCTAAATGTTTAATGTTATATTTTATATCTGACGTTTATTTTTATTTTCAGTACATTTGTGACTGGCCCCTATTTTGCAGCAAAAAAGATGCTTCAACTTTAAACATTTATTACTCGGTCAGTTTTAATCGCAGAGGAATGGGACTTTTCTGTCTTACTTGTTAGAGTATTGGTAACAATTTACTAAATATCACTTATAGAACCGGGGGACCGTATAAAAATTTAATTTTCGTAATTTTTTAATCAAAATTTTTTTTGACCTAAATCGCTTGAAAAATACTTCTTTACCTTTTTTAAAACATTTTTGCAATTGGAACTATATGTCTATGACTAACGGTTTAGAAATTAGCCATTGGCCACCGTGGAGAGTGAACACCCTGTATAAAGAAATATTTGATAAAACATGCCGAATTAGATAGTTTTCAAATCATAGAGTTATTTCAAGAAATATTTAATGTTAAATTTGGTCAAAACAGTTCTAAAAAAGAGTTTTATAGAAGTAGAAGCTATACATATGAATTTAATCATTTTTTTCCCTAACAATATACATTAAGTCCATGCGTGCAAACTGCGCTTTTTTTAGCTCATTTTTTGTGAGTTTGTTTCCATTTAAACTTCAACTTTCAGCATTTCGAAAGATATTTTTTAGATATTTTAGAAAAGGATAATGTTTTAAATTGTTGTCAATGTAAAAGCAGCGCAAAAAATATTTTTTTCATATTAAAAATTTATCTATTCGTGACTATTATAAACAGAAAGTAACTTTCAAATTAAAATTTAATAATTACGTATTAAAAGCAATAAATTGTTGAAAATTACGTCATAAAAACTATATAAACTATATTGCTGCTTCTCAGACTTTTATAATGACGTTATAAGAAAATTATTTTAAATTTACCATTTTAAATATAACGTAATTTTCACCATTAAACCCTTTTCGTCAGTAATAATTTAATCATTTTAAAGTTTTCTTTATTTTTTTTTTTTTAATATTCACGTCTGAATATGCATTTCAAATGAAAAGCATTTATAAAAATTACTATTTAAGCTTTTTTAAACAGTAAGTAAAAAAAAAAAATGTCAAACCATGGCTCCCTAGATCTATAGATCCATCTATTTGAGATTAATGTATGAAGTCTCCCAAAAGAGGACTCTGTAACCTTGCCCAAGTTATTCTAACAAATCGTGCAAAACCCTGAACCAAAACAATGACCATGCAGGGGCGTACTGGCGTGACAAAAAGGGCGGTGGCAACTTGTATTAACAGGGCGCCAACTTCTAATCAAAAGGGCGCCAATTACTATTTTAAAGTATTTTAATTTTTTATTTTAATTTTTTTTTATTTTTTATTTTAATTTTTATTTTTTTAAGGGTTGACCTAACGGATACAGGCCTATCTTGAATGAAATAATTTGCTTTATTTAAAAGATGTGCCCTTTATTTGTAGATTAAATGGATTGTAAATAAATCCAACTTAAATTACACTAGGACTTATGAAATTGTCAGAAGTTGTCATACGTGTTTCTGAAATGCCCTTTATCTTCTTTCCTTCTCTCATATTTAATTTGCGTCCCAAGAAGTTTGGCAATAAACTTCCTGTTAAGAGATATATTTAATTTTTGTAATCAGCCAAATACAACTTCGTACTAATAGCCATAAGTATAGCATAACTCTGTCAGAAAAAAACTTTTTATTGCAATTTTTTTTTTTTTTTTTTTTTTTTTTTGAAAAATATTTATATTAATAACAGAAAAACGTTTATCTCTCTCAGTATATGTATGCGAGGGGAAGAAATGGCTAAGAAAATTTGCCGCATGAAAGATCCGAAAATTTGAATGAGGATAGTCCAATGCAGGTCTTAATGCAACTGAATCTGAATTTTGTTATTTTTTGGTGATTGGATCAGATATTGATTAAACTCCACAGTAAAAGAAAAAGAAAAAAAAAAAAAAGTCGACCGAAAAAATGTTGCCCCACAGACACAGAGTACCAGAAACCACATTCCGAAACGTGAAGGTAAATAATATCCAATTGCGAAAATGTTTTTTGCAGCCTTAACAGCATATTAAAATTTTATAAAGATTAGTCAATCTCAATTTTTACCAAAATTAAAGACTAGAATGTAATTTAAAGAAAAAGAAAGCGAGAGACAGAAAGACATGAAAACAGAGAAACGAAAAACAGTGACTTAATGATACAGAAACAGGGCCATTTGCAAAGATAGAACGCCTCTCATGACCGGAAAAAAAGAGTATGAAATCAAACCATCTTTTCAAGGGTTTAAAGTAAACAATATGTACTTGTTTTCGGTGCTTTTTTTTTAATACATAAATATATGAATATACACAATTGTGTAATTTTGGGGGGGAAATTTTCACAAAAATCAATTGTTTCAATGTAAAAAGTGATTTAACAATTACTCTATACTGAGAATAATAATACAATTAGATCCTTTTGTGTATCTCTGTAAATAAACAATAAAAAATTTTCAATTCGTATTCTGTGTAGTGTACCACAGTAATATATATCGATTTAATTTTATATGAAGCATTGGGACATATTAAAATACACTACAAACATTTTTTCCTCATCTGACATAATTAAACGGATTAGTTTTGTGTATTCCTGTAAACGAACTATGAGTGCTAGACACTCCCTTTTCATTAACAGGCTACTTCAGTATCAGTCAGCTTGCTAATACTATTCCTAAGGAAGAAATTTATAAAGATCTCGGTTGCATTTCAACCGGTTCCAAAAATGGAAGTGTCCCTTAAGGAATTCCGTGTATTAATTCTTGAGATATGACTATTACAGAAATCGTGTAAATCCAGTAAAATGCACCATAGCAGCTCACTTATTGGATAATTTACACCAAAACCTAATTAGAAATAACGTCTAACTGAATTTTAAGTTTGGTAAAAATCCATGCATTAGTTTTTGAGATTGAGTTGTTACAATTCAGTATAGCAGCACCACCTGTAGGACGATTTACTTCAAAAACTAATGAGCCTTAATTTACATCTGAAACCACCTGACTATAACTTTTTATTAAATTCCGTGCATAAGTTCTTGATAAAGAGTGCACACATTATTTTTGTCACATACATACATGCAGGCAGAGTCAGAGGGCTCACAGGCAGACATTTTGTAAAAACATGTTTTTCGATATCTAACCCTTAAAACGCCTAACCTAGTTGAAAACCGGAAGTTGGAAATTTTCCCAAATCCAATATTTTCTTCTTGTAAAATAGAAGAAAGAAAAAAAATCATTTTAAACTATTGAAATGCAACCGAGATATCTTCATAAATTTCTTCCATAAGATTAGCATTATTGAACGTATCTTTTCGCTTGGCTTGACTGAAGTAGTCTCTTAACACATTTAAGGCCACCGCATTCATTTCAGTACAGTAATTTTTTTAAACACCCTATAAAAACAATTCGAAATAAAATATTTCTAAAATTCTTTAATTTTCGATGAGGATATACTAGCATTTTTGCGGGAGGGGAGAGAAATATTTTAGATACCTCGAAAAATTTATGTAAATTTGGTTTCATCCCATGGACACACACACAGCAAAATCCAAGAAGGGTAATAAATATGTGCTTGTAATACACTGCCAAAACTTTTCTTTGGCAAGTATAATGCATAAGACAATTTCGAATAATACCAACAGTAAAAAAATATAGAAATATAAAAAATAAGATGCATAAGAAAAACAAAAATAGTTTATTATTATTTTCTTCTCCCAGTTTATTTACTTCTTCCAAACCACGATAATTTTGAATGCATAAATGTAAATAAAAATCAGAGCTGAAAATAATTTTTAAAGGGATTGCAGGAGGAAAAACAATTTATCCTTTTTTTATATGTTTATTTATTATAAATAATTTGAAAGGAACAATCTTTATTTTTTTTTTCTAAAAATTCAGAGAGAGGTAATTGCTCTCTTCTGTCTCCCTCCCTACCCTATTGTGCGCGCCCTTGTTTCATCCCTTTACACAAAAGAAATCAGAAGCATATTGATACTTAAAAGATATATAACACTTATGAAAAATTTAAGACATAACATAAACACACCATATAATTAACACCATATTATTAGTAAAAACTTAATCTTTTAAAATTACTTACAATTCTCTTGAATCGAACGTATCATCTCCAAATGGAATCAATAATTTACTATCTGTGTGATTGTGTTTGTTGAAAATTATAAAATATTCCAGGTCTTTCCAGGCTCACTGTCTGTTTACATTTTGTTATTTTTGTATTCGGAAAACGAAGAATCAGAATTCAGAAAAGAAAACAAACAGAATTCAAAAAAGAGCTACTTCAGAATAAACTATACATGTCCGAATTTAAATAGTCTAATAGTTGACGGGTTTTTTTTTCTTTTTTCTTTTCTTTTTTTTTTTTTTTTTTTTTTTTTTTCCTTTTGCCAAAAAGAGATAATTCTTGGGAACTAATCAAGATATAATTGACAGCATGAATGATGAAAGAAGATCTTAGGGGAAAGGGGGATACTCTCAATAAAGAATACTGCCCAGTTAAACTGATGGCATTGAGCTCACAGGCTACAAATACTAATTGTACATTAAAGCCTTATATTTTCAAGGGTTAATTCCGCTCGAAAAAAAAATTAAGAAGGGGAAACAGCTCTCCCCTTTCCTCTTTTTTTATACTTAATCATTGAACCTCCTATACTATCAAAGACATGCTTTATCATATAAAAAATCTATATCCAAAATTCAGAGCAAATTAGATAATTCTTAATAAAAACCCATTTAGCATTTATATAATTTAAAAGGAGTTATCCCCTTCTTTTATACTTAACCATTAAACTTCCAAAACGATTCAGAGATTTGAACGAAATCTGAAAATTCTGCTTGAAAAACCTATTTATATAAATTAAGAGGGGGGGGAGGCATTAGAACCCCTGTTGCCCCTATTTATACTTATTCAATGAACACCTAATAGCAGTCACGGAATCGCCTCATCAGAATGATCCTAATCTAAATTTTGAACGAAAACTTAATTCTGCATGAAAATCCCATTTATATCAACTAACGGGGGGGGGGCATTAGAACCCCTGTTCCCCCTATTTATACTTATTCAATGAACACCTAATAACAGCCACGGAATCGCCTCATCAGAATGATCCTAATCTAAATTTTGAACGAAAACTTAATTCTGCATGAAAATCCCATTTATATCAACTAACGGGGGGGGGATTAGAACCCCTGTTCCCCCTATTTATACTTATTCAATGAACACCTAATAACAGTCACGGAATCGCCTCATCAGAATGATCCTAATCTAAATTTTGAAAACTTAATTCTGCATGAAAATCCCATTTATATCAACTAACGGGGGGCATGAGCCCCCGTTCCCCCTCTTATACATATCGAATGAACTCCAAAAACTAATCAGGGAAGCGCCTTATCAGGATATACCTATATACAAAATTTCAAGTGGATCCGATATTTTTATCATGAGTTATCGCGTTACGCACATACGCACATACGCACATACATACAGAACGGACAGGCACATAAGCTCTCAGGCTATGATAGCCTGTGAGCTAAAAACGATTCTTCTGCAGCTAACAGGTGTGTGTGGGTCTCGATTGATGGTCCATAATGTGTCCACGGACTCCTTTTAATCGCAAATGCTAAACTGCTGTTGTTAATTGTCGTTTGAGGAAAACCATCCATGTGGCATACAAAGATCTTTTTGAAAGGTTCGTTTAAAAGCTGATTGTGGGATAGTTTTCGTTTAGAAAATTCCAAGTAAAAATACTTAAGCATCTGAACCCCAATCTAAACAAGTACCAGTTCTTCGGAAGTACCGTAGTATCTCATTAGTGGGGATAAAACAGCAAGTAAGCATAACTTTTTTTGTGCAATTCTTTTCAATTTTTTTGAAAAAAAAAATAACTAAAATAGGTTTAAATTTTACCGCCTTACTTTCTAAAATTGAATTTATTAATATATTGTTCTTTTAAACATTTAATAAATAAGGAAAGCCTGCATCCCTTCGCATAAATCTTGTAATTAAAAAGAAAGTGCATGGATTTCATGACCACCTTTTAATCTCGATTTAAAAATATAGACAATACATTTTTAAAAATGACAGCAGTAAGAAAACGATTTCATTTTAAGGGTATTTATTCTTAACTGCTCCGCTCAACAAGCGCAAATTCATTTTTTAACAGAAAGATATAATTTTGGAAGGCTGGCTATAGAAGCGAATAGATAAGAATCTTTCTATTTGTTATATTGAGTACCTTTCCGAATAAATTTATTTGATCTAAAAAAGCATCTATTCATAGATGCTTTTTTAGGGATTGTTTTTCAAATTTCTAAATATATATATCTTGTATTTTCTAAGGAATCTTAACCTTTTTTTAGGCCTTGTAGATATACAACCTTATGTATTAATCTTAAGGCAGTTTTAATATATAAAACGAAGACTCGATAAGGATTTCGAATTGAACTTATTTTTCCATTTTATGATAATTAAATTACCTATCGAGTTATAAGCTATTTCGATGACGTGTTCACCCGTTTTTCTCCTGCTTTTCGACTGGTTTATCTGCTTTCGTCGGGAAATCTGCTCAAAAGTGTCAACTTTGAAGGCTTTTTATGAAAAATCTGTTGTGTTTTTCAAAATACAGAAAATTGAGTGCAATTAGACAGTTTCTGTATAAGAACACCTGCTATTTTCATGCATTTCCTAACAAAAATAAATTAAAGCATGTGTCACAAAGTTGCCCTTTTTGATTTAAGAACTCCCTTAATGCAGAATACATAAAATTAATATTTTTAAAGATATGTATAACATTCAATAAACGACAGAAGCGTTAAATAACATTTAAATGTACGGTTAAATAATATATATATAGTGTTGTTTTTTCGTCAAAATTTATAAATTTCGACATTGTATAAGCAAGCCATAAGAAATTTTGACTCTAAAAAACATTCCATGAAAACATTGCACTTAAAAAAGAAATCTGTTAAATCGAGGGTTGACATTTTTTATAAAAAAATTATATAGATATTTTATGTTGCTAATTTTGAATAGTAATATTTGGCTTATCGAATGACAGATTAAATAAGGCAAATATTACTATTCGGAAATGGTTGATACACAGACGGACGGACAGCAATTTTTTTCTAAAAACATATTTTTCGGAATCTCTAGTATCTAAAACGTGTAAATCTGTCAAAAAAATTTTTTTCAAATTTCAAAACGATTTTAAGATTTACCCATCCTATACTACTTATGATGGGTAAGTAAAAATAGCAAGGGCGCCATGCCAGCCAAAGCCGCATCTGTCAATGGGTCGAATAAAATGATTTTTAAGGCACCGAATCCTGTTTTATCGTTTCCATTAGCTCAGTAAGTAAAAATTCCAAAGTACCGGGCAACCATACGAAGCGGACAATTCTTAAATGAAGAAAATATTCTACATATGTGAATAATTCTTAATATCAGTTTTTTAGAAGACTTCATTTGTAAGGGCGCCTAAAATGAAAAAAATCTGTCTTAGTGCGCCTTGACGGCCAATGCCGCCTATATCAATAGGCAGATAAGATGAATTTTAAGGCATTCGACACTGTTTTATCGCTTCCATTAACTCAATAAGTAGAAATTACAAACTACCGGGCAACCATACGAAGCTAACAATTCAGATGCGTGAATAATTCTTAATATCAGTTTTTTAGAAGACATCGTTTGTAAGGGCGCTTAAAAGAAAAAAAAATCTGTCCTAGGGCGCCAAGAAGGCCAAAGCCACCTATTGATATAGCTAGAAAAAAAATCTGTCCGAGGGAGCCAAGAAGGCCGAAGCAACCTACTGATATAGCTGAAAAAAAAATCTGTCCGAGGGCGCCAAGAAGGCCAAAGCCACCTACTCATATAGCTAAAAAAAAATCTGTCCGATTGCGCCAAGAAGGCCAAAGCCACCTACTCATATAGCTGAAAAAAAATCTGTCCGAGGGAGCCAAGAAGGCCGAAGCCACCTACTGATATAACTGAAAAAAAATCTGTCCGAGGGCGCTAAAAAGGCCAAAGCCAATATAGCTGAAAAAAATCTATCCGAGGGCGCCAAGAAGGCCAAAGCAACCTACTGATATAGCTGAAAAAAATCTGTCCGAGGGCGCAAAGAAGGCCAAAGCCACCTACTGATATAGCTGAAAAAAAAATCTGTCCGAGGGCGCCAAGAAGGCCAAAGCCACCTACTGATATAGCTGAAAAAAAATCTGTCCGAGGGCGCCAGGAAGGCCAAAGCCACCTACTCATATAACTGAAAAAAAACTGTCCGAGGGCGCCAAGAAGGCCAAAGCACCTACTGATATAGCTGAAAAAAATCTCTCCGAGGGCGCCAAGAAGGCCAAAGCCACCTAAGAAAATATAGCTGAAAAAAAAAAAATCTGTCCGAGGGCGCCAAGAAGTCCAAAGCCACCTAAGAAAATATAGCTGAAAAAAAAATAAATCTGTCCGAGGGCGCCAAGAAGTCCAAAGCCACCTAAGAAAATATAGCTGAAAAAAAAAATCTGACCGAGGGCGCCATGTCGCCTCTTGTCAAAATGGATACAATAAAAATGAAAATTTGCTTTTCTTGAATTCGTATTTCACGTTTTTCATACTTAACTTAAGCGATGTAGGAAAACCAGAATAGTGGGCAACAATTCGAGTCGCAAGTACTTAAATACACAACACACGGTAAATATAAAACATAAAGAATAATTAATAGTTTTCATTAGTTTTCTTAGAAAGCATTAGTCATTAAGATGTTTTGAAAGTGTCAGTTTTTTTTGGCCGCTCAGAAAATCTTATTTCAAATGCGCTTACATTATTAAAAAAAAAATAAAATAAAATAAAAAAATAAAAAAAAAAAAAACTCGACTAGGGGCGCACCGGGCATTTGCCTCGCTGCCCGGTGGGCCAGTACGACCCTGTGACCATGTGCCGATCCATATGCACCGAACAGAAAACAACTTACTCAATGCTAGTTTGGGCAGGGTTTGTGTCACGTGGTCTCACACATGGTCCAATGAAATGGGACCAGGGGTTGAATTGGAATGGAATCAGGGTTTGAAGCTGAATCCAGCTTCACTTTTTCGGTGGTTTTTAGCGAAATGCTCAGGCCTTATATGCTATCTAGTTGGCTATGTTTCAAACTATGAATTAAATTTTTGTTCAAACAATAAAATTTTGAATGACTAGGGGGACTCCGCCCCTCTGCTCGCCAACCCCCGCGTTATCGCTTCGCAATGCCAAGTTGTAGGCTACCCCTGCTTGCTGCGCTCGCCAATACCCCATAGAATCGCTTCGCGATTCCGATCCGTATTGCATTGCAATCCCGGTTTGAATCTCTTCGCGATACCTTATTTTCCACACATTCAATTTTGAAATCTATCCTGATTGGTCTATTCGACTCATGGAAGGTGTGGTCCATCCGGACGCGCTATTTCCGGAAACCTTACACATCAGCATCATTCCGGGAGTCATTCCTGGAAATTTGTTTAAGACTAGGGTTTTTTTATTATTTTATTATTATTATTATTATTATTTTTAACTATAGAAGGAGATTAAACGAGTGCCTATAAATATAGTATTTCAATAATATTCGATTAAACGGGTAAGCATATAAGTGTGACGTTTCAGTAATATTCGATTAAACGGGAGCATATAAATATAGTATTCCAATAATATTCGATTAAGCGGGTAAGCATATAAATGTAATATTTGAATAATATTCGATTAAGCGGGTAAGCATATAAATGTAGTATTTCAATAATAATCTATTAAACGGAAAGCTTTTAAATGTAGTATTTCAATAATATTCTATTAAACGGGAAGCTTTCAAATGTAGTATTTCAATAATATTCGATTAAACGGTTGGCATATAAATGCAACGTTTTAGTAATATTCGATTAAGCGAATAAGCATATAAATATAGTATTTTAATAATATTCGATTAAATGGAAAGCATATAAATGTAGTATTTCAATAATATTCTGTTAAGCGGGTAAGCCTTAAAACTGTAGTATTTCAATAATATTCGATTAAACGGTTATCATATAAATGTAGTATTTCAATATTATTCGATTAAGCGGGAGGAATATAAATATAGTATTTCAATAATATTCAATTAAGCTGGTAAGCATATAAATGTAATATTTCAATGATATTCTATTAAACGAGTGAGCATATAAATGTAGTGTTTCAATAATATTCGATTAAACGGTTAGCATATATATGCAATATTTCAGTAATATTCGATTAAGCGAGAAGTATATAAATGTAGTATTTCAATATTATTCGATTAATCGGGTAAGCATACAAATATAATATTTCAATAATATTCGATTAAACGGGTAAGCATATAAATGTATTATTTCATTAATATTAGATTAAACGAGTGCATATAAATATAGTATTTCAATAATATTCGATTAAACGGGTAAGCATATAAGTGTAACGTTTCAGTAACATTCGATTAAACGGGTGAATATAAATATAGTATTTCAATCATATTCGATTAAGCGGGAGCATATAAATGTAGTATTTCAATAATATTCTATTAAACGGTTGGCATATAAATGTAACGTTTCAGTAATATTCGATTAAGCGAGTAAGCATATAAATGTAGTATTTTAATAATATTCGATTAAATGGGTAAGCATCTAACACTCTGCTGCGGTATTGCTTTGCAATCCCAGTTGGAATCGCTTCGTGATGCATAGAAGGAGCCCTTTCCTTATTGGTCTATTTGACTCATGGAAGGAGTGGTCCAACGGAACCGTTATTTCCGGAAACCTTACACATCAGCATCATTCCAGGAGTCATTCCTTTTAAGACTAGTTTTTTTTTAACTATGGAAGGAAATTTTTTAAAAAAAGGAAAAAATCAGATTTAATACCCTGAAGTGACTGCAAAAGTTTTGTTTTTGTCTGAAAATTACTCCCGGGCTACCCTATCTGATTCTTTAAATTTTTTTTTTTTTTTTTTTTTTTTTTTTTTTTTTTTGTGTGTGTGTGCAGTTTGTTTTAAAATTTCCTTATTTGAACCAAGATTAAATTCACAGTTTCTAATAAGCCTGCGGAGATACGATATTTTTAACTTAACCATTTTATAAAAGCTGATTTTTAAATGTGTGTTTGAATTTATCTAATCAGTCAGTCGTCTTTTGTCATGATCTCATGACAGCAATGGATATATGGTTTTGAGAACCAAAAAAATCCCTCAGTCCAGTGAAAACAAATGGCAACCCGGTTATATAAGAACGCCTCTGGTCGTGAGAATATCATTCAGTCTTATAATCTTTTCAAAACAGAGGAAATACTACAGGGTTTTAGAACTTGCGAGGTCGAGAATAAGATTAATATCTCCTGCGGAATAAGATGATACTTAGGTTAATGAAATTACTCTCACATTTAAATTAAACAAGTTGGAAATTGTACGTAAAGCGTAGCAAATAAGTTGCGTTCGTACGATAACGAAGTTTTAAAAATATTCAGATCTTGTTGTTATAATAGACAGTAATTCGGATACGGTGTAGTGGGCGAAATCCTTTTTGTGTTCCTGTAAATATACAGGAATAGTAACTTTTATTACACCGCAGCAACGTATTATCATTTTCATAAAATGTGAAATAGTTTAATATAATTAAACGCGCACCAAACAATGTTCTCCCTATTTACCATTATGTAATGGAATACTTTTGTGTGGCCTTGTAAATCAATAACAAATGTTCGTTGCACCCCAGTTTGTGCAAAATGTAAATTATAATATGTATTTCATAGATTCATATCAATTTTTTTATGCTCGAATGAGTGTAACACCATTAAAATGCATTTGAAACTTTTTTCCCCATTGACCGTAATGTAACGGAATACTTTTGATTGTCCCTGTAATTGATCTATGCATCTGATTTTCATAACATTTGAAATGACTTGACAAAATTATGTAACAGCTATATATTTTAAATCTCAAACGATTCGGTTTGGTAGTTTTTGTGTTGTTATATGCGGACGGACAGACAGACGGATGGATGGACTGAACGACAGCTATAGGTGCTACATATTTACATAATTACGAACGCACCTAAAAACGCACCCGTAGATATCTTATATACAGGGTGTCCGAAAAGTCTGGAAACGGTCGAATAACTCTTGAAATACATATGAGATTGAAAAACGTAAATATACGTGTTAAATATTTTTAAATAAGCTACTCAGTGATACCAAATTTGACCTTCGTAACCGACCCCCTGGGGATCAGAGGGGGTCCAACTTTGAAATCTTAAATTATAACCCCCATTTTTTATTGCAGATTCGGATTCTACGGACAAAAATACGTAACTTTTGTATTTGATGTTTATTTCGAATCCTCGTTTATCACGGTGTAATTGAGCATATTAAATCGATACATATTTCGGCTTTTCCAACGGGATTTTCCCTAATCGAAACTAATTGGGGAGAATTTATGACATCAAATTCCTCGTCTTTTGCAATAATAGCGTTTCCTGAAAATCACCCGTGCCGATTATTTCGGTAGTGCTACACAGTTAAAAATTTGATCCATTTGCTGTAGCGTCACTCCACAGCTTTTATAGAATATCTCTTTCATGACCAATGAGAATGTTCCATAACACAGTAAAGTACACTGTAAAAAAATTGAACCTTTTGCTGCATCGTCACTCCACCGCTTTTATAGAAAATGATTACTTTACTGTGTTATGGAACATTCTCATTGGTCACAAAAGAGATATTCTTTAATAGCTGTGGAGTGACGCTGCAGCAAATGGGTCAAATTTTTAACAGTGTAGCACTATTGAAATAATCGCCACGGGTGATTTTCTGGAAACGCTATTCCTACAAAAGACGAGGAATTTGACGTCAAAAATTCTGCCCAATCAGTTTCGATTAGGGAAAATCCCGTTGGAAAAGCGGGAATATGTATCGATTTAATATGCTCGATTACACCGTGATAAACGAAGATTTGAAATAAACATCAAATACAAAAGTTACGTATTTTTGTCCGTAGAATCCGAATCTGCAATAAAAAATGGGGGTTATAATTTAAGATTTCAAATTTGGACCCCCTCTGACCCCCAGGGAGTCGATTTCGAAGGTCAAATTTGGTATCACAGAATAGCTTATTTAAAAATATTTAACACGTATATTTACGTTTTTCAATCTCAGATGTATTTCTCGAGTTATTCGGCCGTTTCCAGACTTTTCGGACACCCTGTACATTATAAATGTGAAAGTGTGTCCGAAAAATTGGAATGAAATTGGCTTCAAAACGGATGGATTAATGTCTTTGAATCTTTACTTATAGATAAATTATAGCCCGGAAATGAACATAGGCTATGTTTTATTCATTTTATTTAAGTATTTTCCTTAATAAATCAAAATTTCATTATCTTTCATACAGAATCAATAGGCATTTTTTAGATAAAATTTAACCATTTTCCTTTCGATTTTTTGTTATTTATGAATGATTTCCGATTAAATGTTTTCCGACTGAATATTAAATTTTTACAGAGATGACTTTTAAATATTCAGCGATTTTTAATATAGTTTTCAATACGATTTTTAGCCATTTTTTAAGTTCTTTGGCGATTTTCTGCCATTCAGGAACCAATTTTGATTTCAAACATGTTGTTTACTGTAGTTATGTTTCGAATGCAATGTTTTATCTCTTAATATGATTTTGACGTTCCATGTCTACGTTTTGTTATTTATAAATGATTTCCGATCATACCCCCCCCCCCCCCGGCCCTGCCTTAATATTAATTTTTTAAGCATTGACTTCCAAATATTTAGCTATTTTTAATGCAATTTTCAATGTAATTTTTAGCCATTCTTCAAGTCCCGTGGCGATTTTTTTACATCCGAAAATCGATTTCGATTTCAAACTTTTTGGTTAATATGGTTAATTTCTTGATTACAATATTTTATATTATAACAGTGGATTTTTACCCTAGGGATTTTTTAATGTTTTACGACTTTCATTACAATTTTCAATGCAATTTTTGGGCTTTCTCAGTCATTTTTAGGTGCGTTCGTAATTATGTAAATACGTAGCACCTATTGTTGTCGCACAGTCCGTCCGTCTGTCTGTCTGTCTGTCTGTCTGTCTGTCTGTCCGTCCGCATATAACAACGCAAAAACTACTCAACCGAATCGTTTGAAATTTAAAATACATAATTATAACATAATTTTGTCGAGTCATTTCAAATGTTATGAAAATCAGATGCATAGATCAATTACAGGGGCAATCAAAAGGATTCCGTTACATTACGGTCAATGGGGAAAAAAGTTTCATATGCATTTTGATCGTTTGAAATTTAAAACATATAATTATTACGTAATTTTGTCGAGTCATTTCAAATGTTATGAAAATCAGATGCATAGATCAATTACAGGGACAATCAAAAGTATTCCGTTACATTACGGTCAATGGAAAAAAAGTTTCAAATGCATTTTAATTGTTTGAAATTTAAAACATATAATTATTACGTAATTTTGTCAAGTCATTTCAAATGTTATGAAAGTCGGATTTATAGATCATTTACAGGGACAATCAAAAGTATTCCATTACGTTACGGTCAATGGGAAAAAAGTTTCAAATGAATTTTAATGATGTTGCACTCATTCGAACATAATAGAATTGGCATGAATCTATGAAATATATACTAAAATATGCATTCTGTAAAACGTTGCTGAGGTGTAATAAAAATTAATTCCCGCATATTCACAGAAACACAAAGATTTCGACTACTATACTGTATCCGAAGTACGCTTTATTATATCAGCAAGATCTGAATATTTTTAAAACTTCGTTATCGTACGAACGCACCTCATTTGCTACGTTCACGTGCAATTTCCAACTTGTTTTTTTTTTTTTTTTTTTTTTTTTTTTTTTTTTTAACATTTTTCAAAGGAATTTGATAAATTTCTAGACTAATAAGAGTTTGGTTTCAAACTTTTATCCTTTACGGTAATTGTTTTGCTCTCTTATTTTGATCTACAGCAATTTTTAATGCAGTATGCTTTTTTTTTTTTTTTTTTTTTTTGAGTTTACGGCGATTTTTTTCAGATACGGAAAAGGAATTTGGTTTTTAATTTCTTCGCTAAAATGATAAATTTTCTCCTGTGCGATTAAAGATTTTTATTGCGATTTTTTAGCAGTTTTTTTTCGTATTTCAATGCTTTTTATATTATCAAATTAATTAGATTCAAAACATTTATCCAAGTAGAGTAAATTTTGAGTTCCGTGATTTTTAAAAATTTTGCCATTTTTAAAGCTATGTTTACCTTCGCGACCCGCTTCGATTTTTTAGACGTTCAATTTTTGGCCAAATTTATTAAATTCTGATCTCTTTTCTTCAAAGTTTATTCTAATTTTGAAACACAATTTTTGAATTTTGTTTTATATTTTTATGAGTTTTTTAATGTTTTTTTGCGATTTGTAAGATTTTTCCACGTTAGTAAAAATAATCCAGCAATTTTCCAGACCATCTCTTTCCAACGAAGTTTAGACGAAATTCGTGCAGCATTTTTTAAATATTTGGAGGTTTTTATTGTGATTTTTAAAGTTTCTTCGCAATTCTTCCTATTTTTTTATGAACCCGGACATCGCCGGGCAGAACAGCTAGTAGTTGAAATAAAACTGGTACTTTATGGTAGTCGTAAAAAATACAAGAGGCATGAATATCAGTAGCTAATGGAGCTAGATAAATAATGACGTCATATTTAAAATGAATGAGAAATATTTTTTACTTATACTAATTAATAAGTTATAAGTTATGAAAATTTTTATTCAAAACTCATAATTATCAATGGAAGAAATTTTTTGTAGGGAAAAGGAGGAAAATAAAACTAATTAATATTTTATTTTTACTCTATTTTTTAACCCCTTCGCGACGAGAGCCTTTTACGAAATTTTTAATGTTTTGTCACCGGTTTAAAAATACAGAAATTTTTTTCTTCTTGAATCGAGAAAAAGCTCCGATTGAATAATAGTCTAAGAGCTAGCAACGTCAAAAATCACGTCATTTTATCAAGACTCATTTTTTAATATGTTTTTCACTTTTATGGTAGAATACATTTGCAAGCGGTCTGGCAGTCGGGAGACGTTGCGTTTACCTGAGGCAGAAGGGGTTATGCAGGTCAAAAACTTCACAATCACGTCATTTTATCAAGGCTCGTTTTTTAATATGTTTTCCCTTTTATGGTAGAATACGTTTGCAAGCGGTCTGGCAGTCGGGAGACGTTGCGTTTACATGTGGCAGAAGGGGTTATGCAGGTCAAAAAACTTCAAAATCACGTCATTTTATCAAGGCTCATTTTTTAATATGTTTTTATAAGGCTTAAAAATTACAAGATAGTACTCTTTGGATAGTAGACAACCTATAATTAATTTTCCAGACACAAATTCGGTTGCAAAGTTAATGCCAGACGGATATAAATATGGTACCGAAAATGCCAGTTCCTAAAGTGGTTAATAATTTAAAAATTATAAGACCTCTTTACGTCATTTTATCAAGCTTAAAAATTACAAGATAGTACTCTCCGGATAGCAGACAACCTACAATTAATTTGCCAGACAAAAATTCGGTTGCAAAGTTAACGCCAGAAGGCTTTAAATATTTCAACGAAAGTGCCTGTAGCAAGAGCGGTTTATAATTTAAAAATTATAAGACCTCTTTACGTCATTTTATCAAGCTTAAAAATTACGAGATATTACTCTCTGGATAGCAGACAACCTACAATTAATTTGCCAGACACAAATTCGGTTGCAAAGTTAATGCCAGACGGCTTTAAATATGGCAACGAAAGTGTCTGTTGCTAAAGTGGTTTATAATTTAAAAATTATAAGACCTCTTTACGTCATTTTATCAACACTCCCATCCTTGGTGCTATCCAAAGAGTAATATCTTGTAATTTTTGAGCTTGATAAAATGACGTATAGAGGTCTTATAATTTTTAAATTATAAACCGCTCTTAGAACAGACACTTTCGTTGCCATATTCAAAGCCGTCTGGCATTAACTTTGCAACCGAATTTGTGTCTGGCAAATTAATTGTAGGCTGTCTGCTATCCAAAGAGTAATATCTTGTAATTTTTAAGCTTGGTAAAATGACGTAAAGAGGTCTTCTAATTTTTAAATTATAAACCACTTTAGGAACAGGCACTTTCGTTGCCATATTTAAAGCCGTCTGACATTAATTTTGCAACCGAATTTGTGTCTGTAAAATTAATTATAGGCTGTCTGCTATCCAAAGAGTAATATCTTCTAATTTTTAAGCTTAATAAAATGACGTAAAGAGGTCTTATAATTTCTAACTTATAAACCGCTCTTGGAACAGGCACTTTCGTTGCCATATTTAAAGCCGTCTGGCATTAACTTTGCAACCGAATTTGTGTCTGGAAAATTAGTTGTATGTTGTCTGCTATACAAAGAGTAATATCTTGTAATTTTTAAGCTTGGTAAAATGACGTAAAGTGGTCTTATAGTTTTTATGCAAATTCGGTTGCAAAGTTAATGCCAGACGGCTTTAAATATGGCAACGAAAGTTCCTGTTCCTAAAGTGGTTTATAATTTAAAAATTATAAGACCTCTTTACGTCATTTTATCAAGCTTTAAAATTACAAGATATTACTCTTTGGATAGCAGACAACCTATAATTAATTTTTCAGACACAAATTCGGTTGCAAAGTTAACGCCAGACGGCTTTAAATATTTCAACGAAAGTGCCTGTACCAAGAGCGGTTTATAATTTAAAAATTATAAGACCCCTTTACGTCATTTTATCAAGCTTAAAAATTACAAGATATTACTCTCTGGATAGCAGACAACCTACAATTAATTTGCCAGACACAAATTCGGTTGCAAAGTTAATGCCAGACGGCTTTAAATATGGAAACGAAAGTGTCTGTTCCTAAAGTGGTTTATAATTTAAAAATTATAAGACCTCTTTACGTCATTTTATCAACACTCCCATCCTTGGTGCTATCCAGAGAGTAATATCTTGTAATTTTTAAGCTTGATAAAATGACGTATAGAGGTCTTATAATTTTTAAATTATAAACCGCTCTTAGAACAGATACTTTCGTTGCCATAATCAAAGTCGTCTGGCATTAACTTTGCAACCGAATTTGTGTCTGGCAAATTAATTATAGGTTTTCTGCTATCCAAAGAGGTAATTTTTAAGCTTGATTAAATGTCGTAAAGAGCTCTTATAATTTTTAAATTATAAACCACTTTAGGAACAGGCACTTTCGTTGCCATATTCAAAGCCATCTGACATTAACTTTGCAACCGAATTTGTGTCTGGCAAATTAATTATAGGTTGTCTGCTATCCAAAGTGTAATATCTTGTAATTTTTAAGCTTGATAAAAACATATTAAAAAATGAGCCTTGATAAAATGGCGTGATTTTGAAGTTTTTTGACCTGCATAACCCCTTCTGCCACAGGTAAACGCAACGTCTCCCGACTGCAGACCGCTTGCAAACGTACAGTAAAGCATCGTTTATACAACGATCCCTTATACAACGTTTACATTTATACGACGTTTTAATATGGTCCCGTCTCATTCCTATTCATTTTAATGTAAAAATATATCTTTTATACGACGCACAAAACCGTTTATACGTCGATTTTTTGATTTTGCATAGGTTTATTTTTGTTTATTTTTCTTGTGTATTTTACGAACGAGCGGAAATTGGCAACTATGAATGACACCAAAGAGCGTGTTCAAATGCAATCCACATTATAAAAATGTGGGCTAATGTTCGATTAGTCTGAAAAATCAGCTTACGTGCAACATATTACACTTTGAGGGGTCATTCTTTTTTCGGTGATGGTCAGCTTTCCCGACCTGCTTTAAGTTGCAAATAGACTGTCTTTCTAACTGTTATCAGTATTGGCGACTTTTAGTTGGCCACGCGGGGTTTTTTATCTTTGACTTTAAATGGAAAGGAAATGATGTACAGTAAATGAGGAGCCTTTCGGTGAAACATAAATAAAGGTACTCTTATTTAAATTGCTTACTAATTCCCCCTCCCCGTTTTTTTTTTTTTTTTTTTTTTTTTTGGTTATCTGTTTATTTTGGTTTTTTAATTTACAAATTCATGCACATCATCACGTTAAACATTAAAATTAAGTGAAAACAAAATTAATTCTAGTTTTGGAAGGGAAAATCGATTATACGTCGTTATCATTTATACGACGTATTTCGGAAGTCCCTTCCGCGTCGTATAAACGATGCTCCACTGTATTCTATCATAAAAGGGAAAAACATATTAAAAAATTAGCCTTGATAAAATGACGTTATTTTGAAGCTTTTTGATCTGCATAACCCCTTCTGCCACAGGTAAACGCAACGTCTCCCGGCTGCCAGACCGCTAGCAAACGTATTCTACCATAAAAGGGAAAAACATATTAAAAAATGAGCCTTGATAAAATCAGGTGACGAAAACGTTGCTAGCTCTTAGACTATAACGTAAATTTTATTGTATAATTTTACCGGTGGGAATAAACAAGGATTCTTAAGCCTTTTTGCGGCACGTATACGTGTCGCTCGTCCCCAAGGGGTTAACACCTTCCAACAAAGTTGAAAAGTTATTATGCTTTCGGTTTGATTATCCGTCTGGCCGCTTTCGTAAATATACTCGGATTGCCATGAAATTTTTTGGACGTTATTAACGTTTACCTTAGCACGATTACCTAGGGACCGTTCAAGTATTACGTAAGCACTAAAGGAGGAGGGGGGGTCCAGAGTCTGCTTATTTTTTTCTGATAAGGGGGAGTGGAGGTCACGACAATTCTTACGTATGCATTAAACAACGAAGCATTTATTGCAATAAGAAGTGGCAAACACAGTTCGTCAACAGCAAACACGCATGCTCAGGACTTTGAAACACTGCTCAATATTGATGAGTTTCAGTCACTAGATAGGACCGAGGATGGCTCTGTAAAGCCTGTTGTTATTATGACTGTAGATGGAGGGCCAGATGAAAATCCTAGGTATCTAAAGGTAATCGCTTTTGATATACGCCACTTCAAAATGTACAATTTGGATGCATTATTCATTGCTACTAATGCACCAGGAAGAAGTACATTCAACAGGGTTGAACGTAGAATGAACCCTCTTAGTCGGGAATTGGCAGGACTAATTTTGCCTCATGATCATTTTAGCTCCCATCTCGACGACAAAGGCTGTACAATAAATGTTGATTTGGAGAAATCCAACTTTGAGTTTGCTGAGAATGTGTTGGCGGAGATCTGGAGCACCATGAACATCGATGGACATCCTGTCCACACCATAGTCACCATAGACTTACGTCAATTTTGGTGAGCCTGAACTTCCAGATGAGCAACATATAAAATGGTATTCCGATCATGTTCGGGAAAGTCAATATTTGCTTTAGATAGGGAAATGCAAAAATGAAACGTGTTGTCTTCGGCCTAGAAGCGGAATTTTTAAGATTCTGAAATCACGCTATTTGCCACCACCAGCTAAAATGAATCAAACATCACATGATCTCATTGTAAGTGATGAAGGAGAATTTCTATACCTAAGTCTCCGCCTTGCACTAGATTTAGAAATTTCTTAGCAGAGTTCATTCAATTATCTTACGATTATTTTTGTCCAACAGTGAAACCAAACCTATCAAAACGTATTTGTCAGGTTTGTGGACATTATAATACGTCCAATAAATCAGCTGATCGCCATAGGAAAAATATTCATGGGAATGATAAACAAAATGTCCCTCAGACACGAGTGCGTCCACTGCGTATAGCGGCTCGGCGAGCCAATGAACTGATGTGCATTCTTCAAGCCCTCAATGGTGAGTGGCTGGAGAAAGAAGATGTGGAAGAACAAAGACCGGAAACCTGCAATACCCCAGACCACTGTTCCAGTGAAAACTTTATAATAGACAATGAAACATGGGTTCAAGGATCCTGGACATCAGATTAAAATATGAATACCAACATTTGTATGAATCATGTCAAAAATTTTAGTTATGATGCCTATGTAAGTTAAGACTTCTTGTATGTCTTGTTTTATTGTTCAATGTGATAAATAACAATATATTTAAACCATTTTGTGTTCTGTGGTTTGTTTAATGCAATAAGCAACAATATATTAAAACCATTTTATATATTTTGATATCACAATTCCTATATGCCTATATAAATTTGTAGGATTAATAATGTAATTGATTGGTAACTTTTTATAAGTCAAGAAGTATTGATGTATAAACTGTCATAAAATCTTACGTAAGCAAAGGGGAATGGGTACAAAATGACTAAAAATATGCTTACATAATACTTGAACAGTCCCTTATTGAAAATGAAGTTTCTACCATGATTAGTTTATTTACAGGGATAGTCAAAAAATTTCTTACATTACGGCATTACGGGGAAAAATCGTTTTAATTGAATTTTAACGATGTTACACCCTGTGAAACATATTCAAATTTATATTCATCTACAAAGTGCACTAAAATATGCACTTTGTAAAGTATGCAGTGAAAAGGGCACTTATTATTCATTTACAGGGTCACACGGAAGAATTCCATTGCATAAGAATAAAGGGAGCACCAGTTTGCGACACATATTTTAACTATGGTAAACAATGTCATGTATGATCAAATTGATATAAGTTGTTGAGGCTTAATGTGAGTTATTTCATGCATAGTACGAAGTGCATAGCATTTACAGGGACACACAAAATATATTAAATAGTATACAGGGTGTTCACTCTCAACGGTGGCCAATGGCTAATTTCTAAACCGTTAGTCATAGATATATAGTTCCAATTGCAAAAATGCTTTAAAAAAGGTAAAGAATTGTTTTACAAGCGATTTAGGTCAAAAAAACTTTTTATTAAAAAATTACGAAAATTAAATTTTTATACGGTCCCCCGGTCCTATAAGTGATATTTAGTAAATTTTTACCACTACTCTAATAATTAATACAAAAAAAGTATCATTCCTCTGCGATTAAAACTAACCGAGTAATAGCTGTTTAAAGTTGAAGCATATTTTTTGCTGCAAATTAGGGGTCATTCACAAATTTACTGGAAATAAAAAGAAACGCAAGATATAAAATTTAACATTAAACATTAAGAGTAAAATAATTTTTTGCAATAGTATTTTTAAATTTATGTTGGTGATTGCATATTAAAGCAAAATTTGTACTAAAAATGTAAGTAAAAAAATAACAGAAAGTTTATTAATTTAAATTATGAAAAGCAACATTTACAATTGTTACAAAATGACATACATTTAAAATTCTATTAGATTACTTAACCTAACAGAATTTGGTGTAGTCCTATAAAATAAATAAATGATACGCACCGAAAATTGTATTAATATTACAATGCCATTTAATATAAATAAATGTGCAAATTGAACCTCGATCGGATATTTGGAAGTGAGTTAAAATTTGAATAGGATTTTGAACTAGGGAAACTTACATATGAACGTTTTAAGCAAAAAATAAGTTTATTAAAGTAACACACCTTTTTAAAATAAAATCGCGATTTTCCAAAATTTTATTTTCTACATAGAGAGAATTCAACTATTTTAACCAATATTTTAACCCGTCTTCAACTATTTTAACCAATCTAGAAGTTAATTAATAAAAATTAACACTACCGTAAAATTTAAACACTGAAAAAATGAAGAATTCAAAAATGAGTACATCCATGTACTCATATTGATTTGAGTATGTTTAGATAAAAAATGATCACATTGCTTTCTCAATTTTGAAACATCACATGTTATCAAATCCAAACTAACGATAATTTTGTACCCTGTACTGATTTATCTCCTTTATGGTGGCATAAAATATGCCTATTAATGTAAATGTAAAATTATACACAGTATTTTAAAAAATTTAAAAATGCTTGCAAATAGTGCTCTTGTTAATATTCAATTTGGGTATTTGCTAATAATTTTTGCTATTTTTCTTTATAAATAATCAATTCAACTTTTTTTTGTTAATAATTTTGAGCAAGAAATAAATGCTAGTATATTTTTACTTTAATTTATAAGTTAAGGGGGCAGTTCAAAGCGATTTACGTTTGAACACAACCATGGAATCAAAAATGCGTTCATGTATTTCTCAGTTTTGAGTACATTTGTATCGGAGCTATTTTGAGCATGTGAAATAATTAAAATTGAGTACTTTTTACTCAATTTTGAGAAACCATTTTTTTCAGTGAACGGTGGTTCAGTTAAATTGCTTTAAAAATATTTCTTTATTTTGTTTAAAACATTTTTGTAATTGGAAATAAATGTCTGTGGCAAATGGTTTAGGAATTAGCTATTGGACAGCGTTTGAAATGGATGCCCTTTATAATAATTTAAGCACTTAGTATACGTTCCCTGAAAACTAAGTCCAACTCATTCGTTTTCAGCTAGAGAAAAGTGGTTTAAGTCATGAAATTTTAAAGTTTCATAACTCGGTCAATTTTAATGTTAGATGAATGGGACCTTTTTTGTACTGCTTGATAGTGTGATGAAAATTTTTTACTAAATATCACTAATAGGACCGGGGGACCGTATAAAAAGTTAATTTTCGTATTTTTTTTTTTTTTACCTAAATCGTTTGAAAAACAATTCTTTACCTTTTTTAAAGCATTTTTGCAATTGAAACTGTATGACTATGACTAACGGTTTAGAAATTAGCCATTGGCCACCATTGAGAGTGGACACCCTGTATATTCTATCCGAAGTACTGTATATGATGAATGGTGACTGTTGAATGGATGAAATGCATTTTGAATTATGATATGTTCTTTTAAGTTTCACTAAATGTATGCATATTAAATGGTGTGTATAAATGCTGATAGTTACACAATTTAGGTAAACAGGGTTTACACAAAAGATCTTGGAAAGGTTAGTGAATATGAGCGTAATTTACTTAAAGATGGTTTTCAAATAAAATATGCATTTATATTTTGAACTGCATTCATTAAACTATGAAATGTTTGTAGTATATAGATAAAATGATATACAGGGTCACGCAAAGAACTGGATACATGGTTGTATTCGGATGATAATTTCTGAAAATGTAATTTAAGTAGTAATAAGAAATATTTTTGTTTGAACTAAAGTTTAGAAAAATACTTTCGTATATTAAAGATACTAGGTAAACTACAGGGCTGAAAAAATGTATTTAAGAATATTTCTATCTATTAGTATAAGTCGCTGATTTAAACCAGCAAAAAATTGGCAAAAGAAGGACCATCAGAAGACTTTTACTATACAGTAGAAGATCTATATAACGCAAAACTAAAAACGCGATGTGTTGCGTTATATGGAATTTTGCGTTATATAGATCATTTAAGATGGCATTTAAATTTACCCTCTAAAAATTGCAAAATGTATGTGATATACATCACACACTGCCAGTAACACTTTAAAATAATGTTTAAATACAAAAATATGTAGTTTAATAATTTATTGTTCAAAGAAAATAATGCAATTTAATAATTTATTATTCAAAGAAAATAATGCAATTTAATAATTTATTATTCAAAGAAAATAATGCAACTTAACAATTTATTTCACAGGAGAAAGAACTGTTTTATATTATAAATTAACACTATTAAATTTGTTTACTAAACATCTCATCAATTTTAGTTTGTTTTAGCATTTGTCTTTTTTTTTTTTTAAGATTAGTCTTTCCTGCACTCTGTGAAAAATTAATATTTCTTGCTCTGTAACACAATCCTGTGTTTCTAAGAATTTTAAATAGGAATCCCCCATAGAAATTCCTTCAGCCATGGAAACTTTGTGAACTTCCTCCTCATCTGATTCTGTTTCAGAGTTGCTTTCTTCTGTGTTCAGAACTGAAGAAATTATTTCACTGTCAGTTACTTGATTCACAATTTGAGACTGGTCATCAGTTTCCAAAAATGCCACAATAGCCTCTTCGTTCAATTCATCCAATTGAATGGTTTGTGCATAATTCATAAGTTCAGCAGCTTTAATTTTTGCTAAGGAAGGTTTAAAACCACCAAATTCATCATCATTACCTGTTTCAAAAAAAAGGGATTCTGGCCATAAATTATGCCATGCATTCACTAAAGTTTCCTGCTTTACCGAGTCCCAGGCATCCCTCAATATGTACACACAATCCCTAATATTGAACTGTTTTTTAAATTCTGTAATCATATTAGGGCGGATATCAGAATTTAGGAGTTTTTTAAGAAAAGAACTTTTGTAGTTGCATTTCATGCTATTTATGATACCCTGATCTTGAGGCTGGATTAGGGATGTAGTGTTGGGCGGCAAAAATTTTGTTATGACATTAGAAGCAGCAAGTTCTGGGTGAGCACGACAGTTATCAAATAATAGCAAAATTTTGCTATCTTTAGGCAGGCCAACTTTTGAGCAGTGCTCCTGAGCTTCCTTCACAAAATTGTTATTGAACCATTCTGCACACAATTCCTTTGTCATCCACGCCTTCTTGTTGCTTCTATAGATAACAGGAAGTAGACCACTTTTTTTTAACCCGTTTAAAGGACGAGGATTTTTACTTCTGCCTATAACTAACAGTCTACACTTATGTGTACCTGCAGCATTGCTGCAAAGAACTACTGTTAACCTTCTTTTATCATCTTTAACCATTGAAGGTTCAAGTTCTTGCTCACACACAAAAGTTTTGCGCGGTAAATTGCACCAAAATAGGGCTGTTTCATCCATATTATAAATTAGTTCAGGCGAAATTTTTTCATCATCCACAATTTTTTTTAATTCTTCAACAAACTGCTCAGCAGCTTCTGTATCAGCAGACACCTTTTCGCCACTTGCTTTTAGGTACCGTATACCATGCCGATTTTTGAATTTCGTCAACCAACCGGTTGAATAATCACATGGAACTTCAATATTCAGTTCTTTATGAAATTCCTTTGCTTTCATACACAGAATCGGTCCGGTAATTGGAATGTTTTCTGATCGCCTTTGGCGAAACCATTCAAACAAAACGGCATCTAAATCGGCCGATTGTGCACCTTTCATTCGTTTCCTTTCAGCAATACCTTTCTTGCTGTCGGTATTTGAATAATAATCCAATATTTTTTCCCGGTTGTCGCGGATGTCGTAAACAGTTCGATTACCAATACCATATGCATTTGCAATGTATTTTGTTGTTGATCCCTTGTCTAATTCTTTCAATATTTCTACTTTTTGCAAAATAGTCAAAATCTTACGTTTTTTGTTTACTTTCGATGACTCGCCGACTTTTTTATCCATAATTTGTTTTTTTTTTACAAAACAACTCAAAAAAAAAAACGAAACAAGTAAATATAAATCTTCCGATTTAAAAGAAATAAAACGTAATAAATGTGTTAAAAAAGAAAAAACATGGGCGAGAGAATAACATTAAACATCAAAATAAACTGGCATTGCCATTTTATCGCAAGTAATTATGATTTCTTGCCGCTAAAATTTTTGTTGTACATCGCGTTTTCGCTAGCTCCGTGACTTGCTAACTCCGTTTTTACTTTCCCCATGGTTTACAAGCTAATTTTTCTATGGACGTTTGGTGTATTTACCTTGCTATCGCGATGCTAACTTATCATTTTCAAAATTATTTCACATTAATGATGGCAAATTTTTATTTAAAAACGGGAGAAAATGATAAAATTATATGCTGAAATTTAATCCGCTAGAGGGCGTCATTTTTTCAATACAGAATGTAGGAGTTTCTTAACTGTGAATTTCACTGTTTACATCCAAGAAGCAGTGCGGTTTATGGAGAATTGCGGTTTATAGAATTGCGTTATATCGATCTTCTACTGTAAATTGTGATAAAAAGTTAATTACACATGCTTTTAACCAACGAATTCTTTTGCTTGATTGATCAATTAATTCTTCTTTAAATATTATGAGAACGAAGTCACGGGTAACAGCTAGTACTGGAATAATTTTGAAACTTGAAAATTGCATTGAAAATTGCAATTGAAAATGTAATATTTTTAAAATTGCAAACGTAACACTAATGAGAAAAAGTTTAAAGGGTGCAGAGTCTCCTAAAGAAAGTATTTACTCAAGAAAAATTTCTGAAATAAATAATCCTGGAGCACCACTGGAGGAAGGCATGTTTTTTGTATCAGTTATGAAAGATTAGACTTTCTGTATCTAAATAAAATCTTATATACTTAAATACGTAAATAACTTATTTAAAGAAATGAGTATTTTTAGAAAATAGGTATAAATAAGGTAAGATATAAAAAAAAATGATTTGCAGGGCCTATGTTGAGGACCCTGACTTGAAAACAGTTTTGGGCATACAACCATTGACGGCCACAGGGGAGGCTAAGGGAGCTAAAGCCTCTCCCAGACACCAAGACCAGACTAGATTTTTTTTTTTTTTTTTTTTTTTTTTTTTGATTATGAAAGATTATTATTATTTTTATAGGTATCATAGCAAACTCGGTAGCGTTTGGTATAATATGTTTAAGAAATAGAAAGTGCAAACAACTTTCTAAAATTTCTGGCGAACCAGTTGAGATACGGCAGTGAAATTTTTTTTTAAAGATAGAACTCGACGAGACGAATAAAATGATAGCATTCAAAAAATTACTGCAGCTTAGAATAGTTTTTTATTTAATTTTTAATGAAAAAATGAAAGCAAAAAATTCAACTAAGTCTAGCTAACGTTTCCGTGGATGGATTAACTTCGTTTTTGGTTTATTTTAATACTCATGGTAAAACTTAGAACAGTTTTTTTTTCATCTTTGTATGTTTGTCGGTCGCTGAGAAAATCGAATTTTTGTCTGAAATTTCCAGCTAAACCATAGTCTTTTTCTTATATTTGTTTCTTCTTGTAATTGTTGCACGTAAGTTTAAATGAACATAAAAATTGCCATGTATGTAACATAAATAAATAGATTAGATAAATCACGTGAAAAAATACTTATTTGTTGTTATTTTCATGTATCATATTCACTATCTATTTTGCCGAGCGAAATGAAATATTTTCTTTATTTATTAATTTCTCATTTATTTAAGTTAAAAGCCGCCTCTGGCAAAAAGTTTAGTCTCTCTTAAATATATGCTAGCCACTGTAATATGATACTTTTATTCATAATTTTATTTACTTGCTTATCTGAAGGTCCATAAGATGAAATCAACAAATTTAGGCGATCAGGGCAGGATTTTGTGGAAAATTTCATTATCCTGTTCTGGTTGGTGTGTTTGGTAGAGCTGCTAGAGCGTTCCAACTTAATGCTGGAATCTGTCGTAAGTTAACAAGATGCGCCAGCTGGTGGCAGGGGTGCAAATGAATGCGCGGGTTTGACGTCATATATGCGCAGATGCTTATTATCTCTGCATCTCTTGCGCATATTTTCTGAATTTTCACTCAATCATGACAGATTAATAAAATCTACGAGATTTATTGCAAAATATTTTTGTTATAGCTTGTCTCGATAAAATCATGTACATTTAAAAAAAATAGTCACATCATCATTTTAATTTCGGGAGAAAAAGTATTATTTAGTACTCATAAGTACCATATAATGCATTTCGTTGCATTATATGGTACTTATGAGTACTAATTAATACTTTTTCTCCCGAAATTAAAATGATATTGTGGCTATTTTTTTAAATGTACATGATTTTATCGAAACAAGCTGTAACAAAAATATTCTGCAATAAATCTCGTAGATTTTATTAATCTGTCATAATTGAGAAAATACCTTGAAATTTATGATTGAATTTTTAATATGAATTTTCGAAATAGCTTTGTCTGTTAAAAAAAGAAAAAAAAGTGAGAGAGATAGTCTAATCAACGATTGTAGGAAAATTATTGTTTAGTATTGTAAAATATTTAAACAAATAAATTAACAATATTTCTTTGTTTAACAAAACAACATTTAATACATACATTTAAAATTAAAGTTATTCCGAATATACTTATAATGAAATAGGTTTTTAAATTAAAAGAATGAAATATTTGCAAGTTAAATAATAAAAGTCGATACGACCAAGAAGACATTGGATTTTTATCGTCTGCGATTCGTAAATGAAAAATGGAGCTAAAGTTGAATATTTTATTTAGTATTAAATTCTATACATTTCTAAACAGTGATAAACATTATATTATCATAGGAAATACTACGGTGTATACAATTTTGTATAACTTAGCTCATCAAGAATTTAGTAAAATGTGACACTACTTCAAAATTCTGCATTTACAATTAAGTACTTACAAAATTTAATGAGTCATCTTTCATTACATTAAAAACATAATTAAAATAGAACATATTTTAATCAGCGGTATTTGTATCGCATAGTTAAATGATATTTCATCTTAGTATGTTTTATGTTAATATTTAGTCGTACTACACTTATTTATTCTATATTTATTTACAATATTTCAAACCTAAAACTTTTTCTACGCAATGTTTTAAAGTAACATTTTATAGAAACAAAAAAGTTTTGTTGCCATTCACACAAAAGAAACTGCAATCTAATTAATAATCCTCTAGTTATGCACCCTTGCCACTAGATGGCATATGCCTTGACCCCGCCTTTAATCTTGCGGACACCTCTTCCATAGGAGTTGGAACGCTTGAAATAAATGCAGTTTTGGTGTTTGGCGAATAAATCAAAAATGGAGCCGAAAGACCGAATAGCAAATGTTTTTAACCGCTAAAGCGACGTAACCGTGTTTTTCCATCACGTAATATTTTATTTCAAAGACTGATTTAACACAAGATTGACATTAATATTATTTTTTTTTAATTGTACAAGACAAAAAGATATGTAAAGTTATTAAGTACTAACGTTCATACCAATACTTTTCGCAATTATTATTTTATGAATAATTAGATTTGAATGGAAAAATCTACAGGGCAATTAAAAGATAAGCGTAAAAATATGGTTTTACATTTATTTGAGTCTTTGAGATGTAAGGCAAGGAGCTACCGGTAAGAAATCCGGTTTGGCGCAACACAAGAGCGGTGAGTCGGGCGCTCCATGATGATTCGGACGTGAGAATGTGTCAGCTTTTTTTTTTTTTTTTTTTGGAAGGTACGTTAAATTATTCTAGGTCAATTAAATTATTACTTATTTTATGAATGTCTGATTAATATAAATCTGTTTGCCAAAGCTTGGTGCTATTTTGGCTTCAAAAAGGGAGGGTATGATGCCAAAATGTATAAATAGCTCTGAAAACAAACCTGATGAACTTTAATTTTTGTTTTCGTACGAATTTTTTCTGTTTCTATATTAAAATGCGGCACAAATGTCATATACGAATCACATTGGCGTTAATTTTTTTCTAAAGCCAATTTGGCGAAAATCTCGTTTTGGAATACCAGTTACATACCGGGTGTCCCAAAAATGACTGATGGATTTTAAAATTCAATAACTTGCAAACGGTGACAGCTATTTAAAAAAAATTTGCAGGAGGGTTATGTATAATGTCAGGAGTTTTTTACCGTAACTTTTTATTTTAGTTCGAATTTCAAACAATAGATGGCGCTGATAGCGATTGAAGGCCAGGTGATCAGTGTTGAGTGAGGTCAGTTTCGGCGTCGACCTGGACTTCAATTGCTGTCAGCGCCATCTATTGGTTGAAATTCGAACTAAAATCAAAAGTTACGGTAAAAAATACTCCTGACATTGTACATAACCCTCCTGCAAAAAAATTTTAAATAGCTGTCACTGTTTGCAAGTTATTGAATTTTAAAATCGATCAGTCATTTTTGGGACACCCGATATATATTTTTTGAAAGGTAATAACAATAAATAAAAAAGGGTTTGTTTAATAGAAAAAAACAATTTATATATTTTAAAAAAAAGAAAAAAATTATTTATTAAAAAGTAAAGAACAACATCCGGGTTGACATATCAAGCAAAATAACGACACTCTGGATTCAGTTAAATACTCCGATGCGCATATGACATTGGCGTCAGAAAAAAAAAATTCGCCAACGTGGTGCGTATATGACATCTGTGCCAAAAATGCGTACCTATTTTATTTACATTACGTACGGTGCTACTTGATTATCAGGTCGACCAATTTCACCCATTTATAGAAATCGCCAAACTATTCGCCAAATTACTCAAAAGTAAAAATGTTGCCATTAAAAAGTTTTAAGTTTAGAAAATTAATTAATTTAGGTTAAAAAAATAAAAGTCATTAACGGAAAGGATTACTTTAATGATGACGTTTAATTATGACGTCGAGACGTACCAAATATAAAATTTGATTTATTCAGGTGATTTCGAACAAAAGAATGCTAATAAAAGTTTTCATATTTTAATTCAGAATTTATCAAATCAAACCATAAAGAGATATTTGTAAATTATCGCATATGTGAATAACATTGAAGTATTTTAAATGTAATATTAGAATTTATTAAAGAGCATAAAAAATATGGTGCTTACGTATTAACGCCACCGCAGCAGAAGTTGCGCTAATGTGTCAATAAAGAGCAATCTTGTTCGCACGGGCACAAAAAAAATGGCATCAAAAAAAGGCTAAAAAAGTACTAAAGTATTAAAAATAACGTCAAAATGAGAAAACACTAAAAAGGCACGAAATACAAGATCACTCTTTATTGGCGCATTAGCACAACTTCTACTGCGGTGGCATTAATACGAAGGTGCCAAAAATATCAATGTTAGCGGAAATTTGTAAGGAGTTAAATGCTTTTTATTTAACCAAATAATGTCGGCGGATACAACCATAAAGTAACGTTAATAAATTATATATTATATTTTTCTCAATTAATATCAAGAGCTATTCGCTTATTGACATAAAATTTATATTAAATAACAAAAGAAAAAATAAATTAGTCAAACATTAATAAAAATGTAAACAAATCATCGAATTTAAAATCATTTGATCACTTAACAAACAAGTGTAGCGGGTTTAATGTCAAGGAAGTGTAACATTTATGTTCATCCATTATTGGCATATAATCTTACATTTTTCTATCGTTCTTTGGTCGACGGAATAAATTAAGTAGTTATATATTTACTTATAGTATTTTTAATAAAATGAAAGAAAAACGTGCAAGTTAAATGTATCTGATATATGTATTTTTAATTTATGTGTTTTTTAATGAAAGTCATGTATTTTAAATAAAGTTAGTGACAGCTTTATATTTAAAATGAAATTATGGCGAAGGAAACCTATTTGGCGATTGTTTCGAGTAGCTAAAATAAAAGTAGGAAAATAGCCGTCGGGCATATAAAAAATAAAACAATCAGATCGAAGCTGTTGATGACAGTCACAAGACTTATGCTGGTATTTATATAGGTACTATAGCAAAATTTGCAACATCTCTGGTGTTAAACTAGGACTCTCGAGGTAAGGCATTTGGCTGCTCAGCAGCGGGTAGAGAGTTCAAATCCCGTCGGATGTAAGTTCGTTTTGTTTAGAAATGCTTTTGTGTTAAATTATTATTCCTTCGGGAATATTCTTATGTTAATTGTTATTCAATTTCTAGAATTTTTCTAGTTGTGAATGTTTCATTTGAGAAATTAAGTTGAATGTACCGGGTGTCCTGAAAAGGACTGAACGATTTTAAAAATCAATAACTTGCAAACTTTTACAGATATTTAAAAAATTCTTGCACGAGAATCATCTCAAAAGTCAAAAGTTTTTTCCCCGCCGATTCTGGATTTTAGTTCAAATTGCAAACAATAGATGGCGCTGAGAGCGCTAGGTGCGGTGTTGAGATGGATATTGACGTCACTTGTTACTGAAGCTAAATAAGGAGTTTTAGGCTGTGGAGTGGGTCTCGTTTGACAATGCAATCTTGCTCTTAGGGCCCGATTTTAAACTTTTGTTTATTTGTTTGTATTGAACAACATACATTTGACCTGTGCACTCGACATATAGCCCGATTTTGGACTCAGTCGGTATAATTTCAATGAAATGTGTTATTGTCATGGAAATAATAAATCCTTTTATATAATAGCAGCGATTGGAAACTGGAAATGAATTTAACGAGCAGCATACGAGTTTTGCAGACGATTTTACATTTAAGAAAGCCGTATTTTCTCGGATTAAATTACTTTTTATCATCTAATTTAAAGAATACTTTGTTCATCATATTTTAAAATAAAGTGAAACAATTTAGTAGTTTTTTTTTTTTTTTTTTTTTTTTTGTTAAAAATTAATCAATTTTGCTCTTTAAAAAAAAAATTTATGTTCTAAGAAATGCTAGTTTGTTGTAAAGAAGTTCTTTAGTAGAGTTTTATGTATGTTGTAAAAAAATTGCGGAAATGGTTTATTCGTTAGAACAAAGAATATTCATAGTGTAAACATTGAAAATTTGGTGCAATAGCTGTTGCACTCTTTTGTAAAAATACCCAAATACAAAATTTATTACGATTATGTATATTAAATTCATGGTAATAGGGAAATAATACTACCTCCACCTTAAATGAGCCATAATCATAATGACAACCTAGAATCATCACCTATCATTGGATATCATTGAATTAGTCACGCAGAATAGGTTTTAATAGAATGAAGAAAACATTTATTAATATCCTTTTAAGCTTTGATTCACTTTTCATAAAACTTTAAATGAGTAACGAAAATTCTGCAACGAGTATATATATTATAATTCAAAGCATTCTGTTAAGTAGTTTTTGCGCTATTGTGTGCGGACAGATAAAAGAACATTCCAGATGACGAATATAGGAGCTACATATATAATTATCCTCACAGAACATAATGTAATGGCATAGTTCTGAGTATCTGTGTAAATGAATCATGAATTATGCATAGTTTGTTTACAATACTCAACACGGCATAATAAATCTTATTAACATATATCACTTACAGACCAATTCAATTATTTCAACGCAAGTTAGAGTTTGGAAAGACAGACAGGCAGGCGGCTAACTAAAAATAAATCATAAACATTTTTAACTATGTTGGAAACCATTAAAATACATGTTAAGTTGAAATTTGACATTTAGCAATTTATTTAAATAGACGGAAGCATATTTGAACTCTTTTGTATAGCCCTGTACTTTTCCTACTATCTTTAAATACACGCCATTTATCTAGCTAAAATCAATTTAAAACCGAAACTTTAAACTAATGAAATCACACTTCCAGAGATTACCATCCAGAGCCGGCTATTAATCCAATTTTTGAGTGCCTCTGTATATCATTTCATTTCTATTCTTTAAACATATCGTAATTTACTTAAAGCTGTTCAACGTAAAAAAATGCATAACTCATTTACAAACCACCTTTAATATATTTACTTACACATTTAATAAGGAGTGCGAATTCTTTTGTGTAGCCCTGTATATGATTTGCACCAATTATATACACAGCGTAACATGCAAAAATGTAGTGAAACTTTAAAAAATCATATCAAAACTTAAAACTTCAAGCAATTATCGTTAGCGTACAGCATTTTTGATGCAGCATGGTTTCCGAAATCTTTTGTGTGTCCCTGTAAATATTTCATATTTTCTATTACACAGTAAGAAATTCGTAGTAAACCTAAGTAACTTATAACAATTTTATTATATGTGTAACAAATTTAAAATATGCCGCAAAGTATGTTCCCTCCTATACCGTTATGTTACATAATTATTTTGTGTGGCCCTGTAAATGAATAATAACTATTCTTTGTGCAGCATATTCTACAACATTTGTATTTCAATTTAATTCATAAATGCATGTTAATTTCGGACGAGTGTAATATCATCAAAAAGCACTTGAAACTTTGAACGTCGGCCATAATGTAACGGAATACTTTTGACTGTCCCTGTATTGGAAATACACATCCGATATTCATAAAATTTGAAATAACTGGATAAAATTCTTCAATAAATATGTATTTAAAATTTCAAACGATTCGACAGAGTAATTTTTGCACTGTTATATGCGGACAGACAGACGGACGGACGCACCAGAGACGAGTATAGGTGATATGCATTTATATATTTACTAATGTACCTAAAAAACAGCGAAATTTAAAAGCGCATGTTGAAATTGAAAACGCATTTCCAACAGTTATTACTTAAAGACAGTACAGTAACCGGTTTCTTTTTGTGTGCTCCTGTAAATGAACGTTAAATGCTATAAATACCAAATACTCTATTCTATCATAATCATCTTATACTGAAATTCAGTTATTTATATCAGTTTCAATACATTTGAAATAGTGTATTTCATTAATATATACTGCAAGTGATTTTCCCCCATAGACTATAATGTGATGCAATTTTTTGGGTGTACCTGTAAATTAACTGTTAATCCCACATACTTAAAATACAATACAGGACATGACTAGGTGACATAAAAAAGGTTTAAAAAATACCCAGATAAATAAATAGATAAATAAGATATCCTGTTCTCAAAAGTACTTACATTCTTGGAATGTAAAATAAATAAATAAATAAATAAATAAATAAAAGTCGGTAATTCCAACGTTGTTGTTTCACGCATTTCGATTTCAAAGGAGTCGTAACCATGAAAATAATATTTTTCTCTATTATTGCCCTGATGTCAGCAAAATCGAAATTATATGGATTGCATTCAAAATCGGACGGTAAAAGCAAAAGTTCATTTTTGAATAAGATCCACTCCATAGCTTTCCTCCTTATTTTGCTTCAGTGCCAAGTGACGTCAATATCCGTCTCAATACAGCACCTAGCGCTCTCAGCGCCATCTATTGTTTGTAATTCGAACTAAAATCCAGAATCGCAGGAAAAAAACTTTTGACCTTTTAGATGACTCTAGTGCAAGAATTTTTTAAATATCTGTAAAAGTTTGCAAGTTATTGATTTTTAAAATTGTTCAGTCCTTTTCAGGACACCCGGTATTTAATTGGTATGGCTTTTAATTCTTTTAATAAAGTTCTGTACTTTTTTCGTTCAAATCCATGGTTTATTTTTCATATCATGCATTTTATATAGCAATGCAATGACTTTTATAATTATTCTGATACATCAAAATTTTATGCTGTTGTTATCATTTTATAAATTTTAACAGCAGCAATTTTTTTTTTTTAAAGATATTAGAAAATCTTCAGTTTTTATCGAAAAATTAAATGACTAGTATTAAAAAATGCTCTGACGAGCACCAAAAAGGTTAATATGTTTTTAAGTATGAAAAAGGGTTTGACAAGTGCTGAACGCGATAAGACACGATGATAAAAACTTTTTAAAAATTAATAATTTAAAAACAAATTTTGATAAAAATTTCAAACAAATTTCATTAAAAAGTGCATTTTTTCTCTACGCATTGGTGTAAAAATTTAAAACGTGGGATGTTTAGTAGTTTAAAAATTTGCAATTCCGAAAATTGTAAAACTGAAATTTCATTTAAAATTTGTGATGAGTCAGGAATATTAATATTTAATCCATATCGTACGTAATATAAGATACTCAGAAGTCAGTCGGATTAATTCCATCAAATAAAATTGCGCATTTTAAACAGTTAAAGTTGTCTATATATAAAATTACATATTTTTTATCATTGGTCTAGGAATATTAATGTTTAATGCACGGCGTACGTAATATATGACGCGTTATAATCATCCTAATAGTAATGTTTATTATTATTACTAATTCAAATATAGAATTTCTTTGAAAATATCATTTTCCAAATAGTCGTTGTAATTTCTTAAATTACAATTTTTTTAATCCCTTTTACTTAAAATCCCTTTTACATATATTTATTGCATTGTTATTATTATTATTATTATTATTATTTGTATTTTAAAGAAAATCAGTAACCATTTTTCTTACAATTCTTTTGTTGCCATTAAAAAAAATCATAATATAATTCTTTTAATATGCGTAAGTGTCATCAGCGTAAATGATTTTGTCGGAATAAAGAAAATATATTTTATTTATTTAATTAATAGTGATTTATCTGTAATTGCTAACTCCATGGTTTACTTTCTCTTCTGAAAATATACATATTCCATTTTTTATTGCCAAATATGCGTCCGTAATGGAAAAGCATGTAAAATAAATTAATTAAAATAATAATTTTTAGAAACGTTATTCTGTAAAAAAATAATATTCTGCAAATCTACAGATCATAATTTATTTTTGTGTTTAATTTTAAGTCAAAATACTAAATATTTTTTTTGTAATGTGTACGACAAATTGTAATTTGAGTGGCCTAGTAGAGGATTCGCTTCGCTCATCCTAATAAACTACTCAGTGATACCAAATTTGACTTTCGCAACCGACCCCCTGGGGGTCAGAGGGGGTCCAACTTTGAAATCTTAAATTATAACCCCCATTTTTTATTGCAGATTCGGATTCTACGGACAAAAATACGTAACTTTTGTATTTGATGTTTATTTCGAATCCTCGTTTATCACGGCGTAATCGAGCATATTAAATCGACACATATTGCGGCTTTCCCAACCAATTTTCCTTTATCGAAATCTGATTGGCCAGAATTTTTGTAGTCAAATTACACGTCTTTTGCAGGAATAGCGTTTCCTGATAATCATCCGTGGCGATTATTTCGGTAGTGCTACACTGTAAAAAAATTGATCCATTTTCTGCAAAGTCACTCTACAGCTTTTATAGAATATCTCTTTTATGACCAACGAGAATGCTCCATAACACAGTAAAGTAACCGTTTTCTATAAAAGCGGTGGAGTGACGCTATAGCAAATGAGTCAAAGTTTTTACAGTGTATAGGATTTTTTATGTTTTTCTCTACAAAAATTCATTGAAATATATTAATTTAGTTTTCTATTTGGATTTTTATTTTATCCAGTAAATGGTTTCTAAAATACGGCCTACTTGTTTTGATGTTTTAATGTGTAAATATGAACCTCCCCTTCCGAATAGAAAAAGTATATCCTCAGTTTTTGGGGGCGTGGTATGTAAATATTTTGCGTTCCGATGAGTTCTGCCTTCTTTTTTTTTCTTTTTAATCATTTAATTCAGTCGGCGGATGGGAGTGCATGGAGTTTTTTAAATAATTTCTACAATGTAGAATAACATGTATGGCAAATTGACCTGCGTGTTTCGATCTTTTAACGTATAAATATGCACCTTCTCTAAGAAATAGAAAAAGGATAATTTTCATTATTTGACAGCGGGATGTGTGTATACAGGGTGTTCCCTCTCAACGGTGGCCAATGGCTAATTTCTAAACCATTGGTCATAGACATATAGTTCCAATTGCAAAAATGCTTTAAAAAAGGTAAAGAATTATTTTTTAAGCGATTTAGGTCAAAAAAATGTTTTACTAAAAAATTACGAAAATTAAATTTTTATACGGTCCCCCGGTCCTATAAGTGATATTTAGAAAATTTTTACCACTACTCTAACAAGTAAGACAAAAAAAGTTCCATTCCTCTGCGATCAAAATTGACCGAGTTATAGCTGTTCAAAGTTGAAGCATATTTTTTGCTGCAAAATAGAGGTCAGTCACAAATTTACTGGAAATAAAAATAAATATCAGATAGAAAATTTAACTTTAAACATTGGGAGTAAAAAAAATTTTTACAATGTTGTTTCTGAATTTATGTTCACATTTACATGTTAAAGTAAAATATGCAATTTCTGCTAAAAATATAAGTAAAAAAATAACAGAAATTTTGTTAAATTGAAAAGTCACAAATAGTTACAAAATGATACATATTTAAAGCTCTATTAGATTACTCAACCTAATAGAATTTGATGTAGTCCTATAAAATAAATAAATCGAACGCACCTAAAATCGTATTCGTATTACATTGTCATCGGGTTTAAATAAGTATGGGAATTGAACCTCAATCAGATATTTGGAAGTGAGTTAAAATTTGAATATAAGTTTTGAACTAGGAAAATTTACATACGAAAACTATGAATAAAATTAAAGCTTATCAAAATAACATACCTTTTTAAAATAAAATCACGAAAAGAATAAGCTTCATTTGCTTACAAAATAAAACATACGTAAAAATACAATTGAGGATATGAATTTCAAAACTCGGCTTATCGCTTTTTGATTTCTCTATCAGTCTATACAAACCTCCACTATTGTAACAATTCAATCTCAAAATTTATAATGAAAACCAATAGATGCATTTAAAGTTTTTTCGCTATTTCCCAAAATTTGATTTTTTCGATAAAGAGAATTTTGAAATTCATGTCTTCAGTTATTTTAATAACCAATCTAGAAGTTAATTAATTATAATTAACGCTACCGTAAAACTTATACGATGACAGCGCCTTCAGTTAAATCGCTCATTTAAAACATTTTGTAATTGGAACTATATGTCTGTGAGAAATAGTTTAGGAAATAGCCTTTGAACAGAGTTGGAAATCGACTCCCTTTATAATACTTTAAGCACTTAGTGTACGTTCCCTTAAAGCTCCGTCGAACTCATCCGTTTTCAGCTATAGAAAAGTGCTTTAAGTCATGAAATTTAAAGTTTCATAACTCGGTCAATTTTAATGTTACATGAATGGGACCTTTTCTGTATTACTTGCTAGAGTGTTGAAAAAATTTTACTAAATATCACTTATAGGACCGGGGGACCGTATAAAAATTTAATTTTCGTAATTTTTTAGTAAAACATTTTTTTGACCAAAATCGCTTAAAAAACAATTCTTTGCCTTTTTTAAAGCATTTTTGCAATTGGAACTATATGTCTATGACCAACGGTTTAGAAATTAGCCATTGGCCACCGTTGAGAGGGGACACCCTGTATTATGCGCTTCCATGGATTCTGTTGTTGTTTTTTTTAAATCATCTAATACGGCTGATGTGGGTGTATGATTTTTTTTATTATTACAAAAAACTAGTTGGATGTGCCAATCCGAAAACTTTCTTATATCTCATACATACATTTTAATATTAAAAAAATAGTTACTCATTTTAATGCTTTAATAATTTTAATTCAATACCTTACCAACTTTGATTTTCATCTTAAATTTCTGCTTCAATCAATTAATCGGAGTAAAAACGAATTTCCGTCTCTGCACGAGCCGATGGACAATAGAATGATAAACAGATTTTTTTTTCAAACTCAGGGAGTCAAATTCAACGTGTCTTACCAAAAAATAATCATATACAAAATGTTTAGTTCAGTTCTAGAACTAACTTCATACACTTTTATGTGGTGCAATATTGAAAATGGCATAAAATTCGGTATTGCAGTGCCCCCTTCCGGCGGATTTTTTTCAGATTCAGGGCGATCCAACTAGCCATTCACTTACACAAAAAATTTCGTTCAATTCGATGCATAACTTCATGTACTTTTGGTCGGTACAATATTAAAAATGGCATAAAAATCGCGATTGCAGCGCCCCCTTCCGACGGATTTTTTTCAAATTCAGGGAGGACCAACTAGCCATAGTCATACAGATACAAAAAAAATTGGTTCAATTCGATGCATAACTTCATGTACTTTTGGTCGGTACAATATTGAAAATGGCCCAAAATTGCGATTGCGGCGCCCCCTTCCGGCGGATTTTTTTCAAATTCAGGGAGGACCAACTAGCCATAGTCATACACATGTACAAAAAATTTGATTCAATTCGATACATAACTTCATATACTTTTGTTCGGTACAATATTGAAAATGGCACAAATATGGCGATTGCAGCGCTCCCTTCCGGCGGAATATTTCAAAACTGAAGGAGAACTTGCTTGCCACAGCCAAAAACATTCACAAAAAAATTGGTTCAATTCTATGCATAACTTCATACACTTTTTGATGGTAGAATGGCGACATACAGACAGACACACAGACACACGGACAGACAGACATTTTGTAAAAACATTTTTTTGGAATCTCTGACCCCTAAAACGTGTAAATCCGTCGAAAACCGGTAGTCGAAAAAAATTTCGATTACAATACTTTCTTCTATTGAAGATAGAAGAAAGTAAAAATATAGAACAAAATATTAAAAAACTAGTTGGATGTGCCAATCCCAAAACTTTCTTTTATCTCATACATATATTTTAATTTAAAAAAAAAAAAAAGTTACTCATTTTAATGCTTTAATAATTTTAATTCAATACCTTACCAACTTTGATTTTCATCTTAAATTTCTGCTTCAATCAATTAATCGGAGTAAAAACGAATTTCCGTCTCTGCAAGAGCCGATGGACAATAGAATGATAAGCAGATTTTTTTTTTCAAATTCAGGGAGGACCTATTTGCCTTACCAAAAAATAATCATATACAAAATGTTTAGTTCAGTTCTAGAACTAATTTCATACACTTTTATGTGGTGCAATATTGAAAATAGCATAAAATTCGGTATCGCAGCGCCCCCTTCCGGCGGATTTTTTTTCAGATTCAGGGCGATCCAACTAGCCATAGCCATACACTTACACAAAAAATTTCGTTCAATTCGATGCGTAACTTCATGTACTTCTGGTCGGTACAATATTGAAAATGGCACAAAAATCGCGATTGCAGCGCCCCTTTCAGGCGGATTTTTTTCGAATTCAGGAAGGACCAACTAGCCATAGTCATACAGATACAAAAAAAAATTTGGTTCAATTCGATACATAACTTCATATACTTTTGGACGGTACAATATTGAAAATGGCACAAAAATGGCGATTGCAGCGCCCCCTTCCGGCGGATTTTTTTCAAATTCAGGGAGGACCAACTAGCCATAGTCATACACATACACAAAAAATTTAGTTCAATTCGATGCATAACTTCATATACTTTTGTTCGGTACAATATTGAAAAATGGCACAAAAATCGCGATTACAGCGCCCCCTTCCGGCGGAATATTTCAAAACTGAACGAGTACCTGCTTGCCACAGTTGATTTCTTTTTGCGAAAAAAAATCCGAAATTCGTCAAAAATTTCAAAAATCGCACTTTTTGTGCTTTGATATCTGGTGGAGCACGAGATAAAAATCTGAAATTCTGACCTTTGATAGTATTGTGTAGTAGTGTTATGTACAAAAAAATTTCAAGAAGGAGATTTGACTATAAGCTGAGATACGGTGATTAAAAAATGTTAAGAAATGCTATTATGAGTACATCAGGAGAAATGAGATTAGTCTCATTTATTACAATATTTACACAGAAAATACCGTTTGTTGAAAACAGTTTAATAATAAATGTTTAATTTACAAAGATACTATATATTCTCAACAAAGAGCTTAACACTATTTACGAGAGATGTTATGAGTTCTACCAGTTACTGTTCTCGGTCTAACAGGCTGTTCTTTCTCAAAATTTTATTTGAAGCCACCCAAGTCTTGTCATCCCTTGTTAACTTGAATGAAATTCTCTAGGTTTAATAATTGAAACCATGTCAACTCGATCAGTTGCAACCCATTCTCTGAAATTTACTTTTCCTGAAATGTGTACCGAGTAAAATTGTTGCGATAGCATTTCTAGTAGATTTGTTCCTCTGGACAAATGGTGTATTGGCTTAGCATACATTCTGAATTGTTTAAGTCACACAGACGCATTTGAAGAAGATATTTGTAATTAACATTTAACTTTGTACCATAAATAATTAATTTTAAATTTTGGAGGTATGAACAATTACATAGAAGGTTACAATAGTTAGGCAGTATTGTTTTCACATATTGTCCATGTCATATCTCAACTTGTAGTCAAGTCTTCTTCTTGAAATTTTTTGTACATAACACTACTACACAATACTATCAAAGGCCACAATTTCAAATTTTTATCGCGTGCTCCACCAGAGATATCAAAGCCTAAAAAGTGCGATTTTTGTAATTTTTGACGAATTTCGCAATTTTTTTCGCAAAGAGAAATCAACTCCCAGATCTGGGACTTGGTGTATGAGTACACGCACTTTTGACCTATTTGTAGAAAAAATTGTGTAAGGTTGACAGTCTTGTAGAACATTTACATAGTAGGTTACAATAGTTTGACAATATTGTTTTTACATTTTGTCCATGTCATATCTCAGCTGTAGTAAAATCTCCTTCTTGACATTTTTTGTACATAATACTACTACACAATACTATCAAAGGGCAGAATTTCAAATTTTTATCTCGTGCCCCACCAGAGATATCAAAGCCTAAAAAGTGCAATTTTTGAAATTTTGAAGAATTTCGGAATTTTTTTCGCAAAAAGAAATTAACTCCCTGATCTGGGACTTGGTGTATGAGTACACGCACTTTTGTTCTATTTGAAAAAAAAAAAAATTGTGTAAGGTTGACAGTTTTCCTTGCATAAAAAATTTTCTCTTCTAAATGGATAGATCTTAGAAAAAATCTTTAATTTTGTGCTAAAACTTCGCCTGTAAAAATTTATTTTTCAAAATTATTCTACCACCGTACGTTTAGCCTATTTTATTCTGAACAAAATGCTGTAAATCCCATTTCAATTGGTAAAATAAAAGACGAGATATTTACAATTTTGTGTTTCCTAGTATCTGAGAAAATCGCTGAACACGATGAAACAAAGATGGCCGCCATGAACAAACAAAAAATAGTAAAATTAAAATAACGGTCATTTTGAACTTCCGTCATGTTAGGGTTGTTGTACAAAAAATTTCAGATTTTTTAAAAATGGTCGAGCGACCAAAAAAATATTTTCTGGACCACTTGAAATGGATTTACCCGATTAGTTTTATCCACGAATTAGTGTGATCCTTTACCATTAGTTCCAATTAATAATTCCAATATTGCTATCCTCCAATTAATTAAATCACCCTTCTTAAAGAAAAAAAAAAATGAGTGTGCAAATATTAACCGTAAAACATTACACTCTATATATACAGGGTGTCCGAAAAGTCTGGAAACGGCCGAATAACTCGAGAAATACATATGAGATTGAAAAACGTAAATATACGTGTTAAATATTTTTAAATAAGCTACTCTGTGATACCAAATTTGACCTTCGAAACCGACCCCCTGGGGGTCAGAGGGGGTCCAACTTTGAAATCTTAAATTATAACCCCCATTTTTTATTGCAGATTCGGATTCTACGGACAAAAATACGTAACTTTTGCATTTGATGTTTATTTCAAATCTTCGTTTATCACGGTGTAATCGAGCATATTAAATCGATACATATTCCCGCTTTTCCAACGGGATTTTCCCTAATCGAAACTGATTGGACAGAATTTTTGACGTCAAATTCCTCGTCTTTTGTAGGAATAGCGTTTCCTGAAAATCACCCGTGGCGATTATTTCAATAGTTCTACACTGTTAAAAATTTGACCCATTTGCTGCAGCGTCACTCCACAGCTATTATAGAATATCTCTTTTGTGACCAATGAGAATGCTCCATAACACAGTAAAGTAATCGTTTTCTATAAAAGCGGTGGAGTGACGATGCAGCAAAAGGGTCATTTTTTTACAGTGTACTTTACTGTATTATGGAACATTCTCATTGGTCATGAAAGAGATATTCTATAAAAGCTGTGGAGTGACGCTACAGAAAATGGATCAAATTTTTAACTGTGTAGCACTACCGAAATAATCGGCACGGGTGATTTTCAGGAAACGCTATTATTGCAAAAGACGAGGAATTTGATGTCATAAATTCTCCCCAATTAGTTTCGATTAGGGAAAATCCCGTTGGAAAAGACGAAATATGTATCGATTTAATATGCTCAATTACACCGTGATAAACGAGGATTCGAAATAAACTTCAAATACAAAAGTTACGTATTTTTGTCCGTAGAATCCGAATCTGCAATAAAAAATGGGGGTTATAATTTAAGATTTCAAAGTTGGACCCCCTCTAACCCCCAGGGGGTCGGTTACGAAGGTCAAATTTGGTATCACTGAGTAGCTCATTTAAAAATATTTAACACTTATATTTACGTTTTTCAATCTCATATGTATTTCTCGAGTTATTAGACCGTTTCCAGACTTTTCGGACACCCTGTATATACACTTATAGCCAAAAATGGCCGGCTACTTGCGATTTTAGACATTTTGTTAAATATCAAAAAAATACAAAAGGAATTATCCTGAAACTCTAGGTGTATAAATATAGTAGTACAAATCAGAAATTTCCGCAAAGATTTTTTTCTTGAGATTCCATAGGGGACCGTCAACAATTTGAAAAAGAACGAATATCTTTTAGATAACCCTGTCAAAACTAATATAGCAAAAGCGTTTAAATTGTAGATTATGAATAAGTGGCTTATTGTAATAAACTGTATTCATTTTTATGCGGATAGCCTATACATTCGTAGAGAAATTACGATTTTTATAAAAACAGTCCCAAAATTTTCCAAGTTTTATGCTTATAATTTGCAGAGTTCTTAATATAAAATAATGTTCTTTTACGAAAATATGACAGACAACATTGTACACAATACCCGGCAATCAGAATTTAAAAACAATAAAAATTGTATGAAAAATAAGCAGATTTACTAAATAATATTTCATTGCACATGCGTAAACGCTATCAAAATTCTATTTACATATTGTGTTAGAGAAATGTTAGAGCAACTTTTGGGTCCCTAATGATCACCTATGGAGTTTCAGGTGGTAAATATTCACAGAAATACAAGACCTGTACTTATATTTTGACATGGTTAGAGTTTCAGGATAATTCTTTATGTATTTTTCTAGATATTTAGCAAAATGTCTAAAATAGCTAATGGCCAGTCACCTTTGACCATATAGTGTACATAGGATATTTACAGTAAAAGGGTGTCTTGCAAAGAAACTAGATTATTATACCATTCAGGATCTTTGGTGTCTTGATAACGGTATGAAAAACAAAATATGGTGCTGCCATCTATTGCCCATTTTAAACATTATATCAAATGCACTTTAAAATTTTTTGATAACCACATTTGTGCATGTACAAGAAATGGTGAACAGTACCAGATTTACAGAAGGCATTTGGGGCATGGGCCTAGGGCCCCTGATTTTCAAAGGTCTCCAAATGCTGAAGGGTTTTCAATTATTTTCCAAAATTTAATGTAGTATTTATATCCAATGTAATTTTATATTTCATTCTACATTCTATTATGTTCATATTGTTTTTTTATAACATTGTATATTTTGTCTGAAACATCCATTTATTACTTTATTATAGAGAATATTTTCTTTTATCTATATCGACTTATAAATATCGTATTTTTAATTCTTGTTTAATTTTTTTCCTGATTATTTGAGTGTTGGTGAGAACAGATAGCAGGCTGTAGAGTTCCCCAATATTTTAATTAACTGCAGCTCGGTGTTGTCGAAAATGTGTTTCTAGTTGTGCATACATTATCGTTCTATATACATAAACTTGCATTAGAAAATATAATTAGCACCACAATATCTATACTAATAAAAGAACAAAACGCTCTGTCTGTGTGTGTGTCTGCGATGGCTAGCAAAATCTACAGCACGTACAAAGCTCAAAATTTTTTTGAGAGTAGCCCAATATCTCTCCTGATGCACCAGAGCTTCAGAATTTCAAAATTCCAATTATTAACTGAGTAATTAATTAAAATCAAGAGGTCACTCTCATAAAAAATCATCTTTTTCCCAATTTTTTTCTCTTTCATTTGTTTACGGTTGGTTGGTTGTGTAAAAATTTTCGCAGAAGTAATAAGAAAGCTGAGACAGAACTAAAGAAACCCATGGAGGAATCAGATAAGTGGAGGTGAAGTAAGCTCAAAAAAGATTTGCGATATGAAACCATTTATCGCTCAAATTTAATGTGGCAAACAAAAGGACGTGGAAGAGATTTTGTATTATAAGACGAATTGAAAGAAATGAATTACAGTTGAAGCATATTTCAAGAGGAAATAGCAAATTTTTAAAATGGTCTTCGTTCTATTATTATTTATTAGAATAAATATTCGCTTTTAAAATGAAGGAAATTGGAAAATTAGCAATAATTAAATATCAAATTAAAATTAAATAAGATATTGAAAACATTTAATACGAATTAAAAATTGTATAACTAAAAGTTTCCTCCATTAATGTAATTTTCAATACTTTATAACGTAGATGAAAAATGTTTATGACTTAATAATTGCATGTAAATAAATATTTAAAATATAATGATGAAAACATTCTTTTAAAATCATGTATGAAAACTTAAGTAATAAATATTAATCTAAAATATAAATTTCTGACTGCAGACGATTTTAATGTACTAACAAAATAATGTTATATTTTCAAGCAAAACGTTAAAATAATTTTCTATATTGATATTTAAAACACATATGATAAAATAATTAATAAATTTTTACCGGTGAAGCGATAAATTAGTTTTTTTAAAAAAAACGAGAGAAAAAAAAATACAGGTTTAAACCTGTTTCAATTGATAGCGAAATTTTAAAATGGAGGGCCAAAATCACAGTCCGGTGAAATCCAAACACCTCATTGGTCATTGAGCCGCGTCCTTTTCAGGGAACAATCTCTTAGCAGTTAGGTAAATGTTGTCATACTCCTTTTTCCGAGAAAAAATCGTAGCGGCAGTTTTGAAGTAAATCTTATCTCTTTTCATTTATAATCTAAATTTTTCACTCTCATTTTATAAAATGGCATCAAAATATCTTAATTGAGTTAATTTCGATGGTTTATCTTAAATAAGAACAGACGGTAACAATCGCTTAAAAAATACTTTCCCCCTCACCTTTTTCAAATGGAGAAACAAGTTCATGATTTTCACCCTTACCACTCGACCAATGGGGTGGCTGGATTTCACTTGACTGTGATTTTGGCCCTTCATTTTAAAATTTCGCCAATTGATAGGCGTGTCAAAGCACGTGCTTTTGTTGGTACTTAATTGGACTTAATGTAGGGTTACATCTTAAGCATCATCTCCAGAGATAATACCTCCACTCTATTAATTTCTTTTTACTCTATGAAAGAAACCAATTTGAGATTTTGACATTTCAAAAGTGACTGTTTTTTTCCCAAAGACCTTTAAAATTCATAGACTGGCAAAATGTCAGTTTAACTTAGGATTTTTGAACATAGCTATTACGTCAGATCGTTGGTACTTCGTACATTAGAATGTATTTGTGGTTGGCTATGTTGCAGTTAATATATGTATATGTATATATGAGGCTTTCTTAGCAGTTTTTTTAAATCATTGATTAAATTTGAATACATTTATTTAAGTTAAAATTTTATTAAGACTTTAATTTGTTTTTAAAACAAAAATGAAATGGCTCTTTGACGTACAATTTTTCGAATAGGCAGACGATTCATACACAGTAATAAATTATCAAATAGCAAAATAAATTATATATAAAAAATAGTCACTAAAAGAATAGTAGCAAAACATAATGTTTAGGCGTATTAACACATAACCCGATCCCAACCAGAAAAAAACAGACTATACTCCGATCCAAGCAAGACAAAAATTTCATGAGCATAAACGCGACCCGAACCTAAAAATTCCATTTGAAAAAAAACTATGGATTTGATATTTGACCCGAATCAAATCTGAATCCCACAAAAATATTCAAATGAAGCATACCCCAATTCGATCAAAGAAAAATAATGTTCGTGTATATGCAACCCGACTCGAACCTAAAATTTTTCTCTGAAAAAACCCAAAAAATGACCAGAAGGAAACCTGAAATCGATAAAAATATTCCAAAGAACTATAACCTGATAAGAGCAAGACAAAAAAACTTCCATGAACATAAACCTGACTCGAACCTAAAAAATTCCATTTGAAAAAAAAGCCTGAAGTTTTATGCAAACTACATCTGAATCCGATCAAAATATTCGAAAGAACCATAACCGGATTCGAATAAGAGAAAATAATTTTCGTGGACATGAAACCGATCGGAACCTAAAATTCCATTTGAAAAAAATACCTGAAATTTGAATCGACAAAAATATTCCACAGAACCATACCCGGACCTGAACAAGACAAAAAAATTTCCATGAACATGAACCCAATCCGAACCTAAAAAATGAACTAAATCTGAATCTGACAAAAATATTCCAGAGAAGCATATCCTTATTCGAACAATGCAGAATAATTTCCGTTGATGTGCAACCCAACCTGAACCTAAAAATTCCATTAAAAAGCCGAAATCTGAATTGAACGACATCTGAACCCGAAAAAAATATTCCAAAGAACCAAAACCCGATCCGAGCAAGACAAAATAATTTCCCTGGACATGAATCCAACCAGAACCTTAAAAATCAATTTAAAAAAAAATACCTGAAATCTGAATCGAACCAAATCTGAATCCGACGAAAATAGTCCAAATAACTATAACCAGATACGAACAAGACAATATAATTTCCATGGACATAATCCCCATTCCAAACCAAAAAATTTGTAAAAAAAAGAAAAAAAATCCCGAAATTTGAACCAAACTTAATCTGAACCTAACAAAAATATTTCAGTGAAGTATAACCTCATTGGAACTAGGTAAAATAATTTCCATATAAGTACAACCCGACCCGAACTTAAAAATCCCATTTGAAGGGAAAAAAACCCCCCACGAAATCTGAATTGAACCGAATCTAAACTGAACACAAATATTCCACACAATCATAACCGTATCCGAAGAAGACAAAATAATTTCCATGAACATGAATCCAATCCGAACCTACAATTCGGATGTTCTACAAAACATAATGCACTCCGTAGCGGTGGAAAGTGAAACTAAGTACTTAGCGCGAGATGGTTAAAATATTTTGTTTATAGTTAATGTTAAATTAGAACTAGGTTACGGTTAGATAACAGTTAGGTTGCAATTACGTTCCGGTGACCCTTTTGTTATTTTATTTTCCGGTTAGGTTACAGTTAGGTCATGGTTAAGTTACAGTTAGGTTAAGGTTAATTTGCGGTTAGGTTGTGGTTAGATTATGGGTAGGTTATGATTAGGTGACGGCCAAGTTACATTTATGGTATATTTAACTTGCAGTTAGGTTACTGTTAAGATACAGCTAAGTTACAGACAAGTTATGATTCCGATACAATTAGGTTACGGTTAGGATTTTGTTCATAGAATGAACATTACGCATGTTTGATAAAAAATATACACCTATTTTTGTAAAATGGCTCTGAATTTATAATATTATATACTAACCTTTTAGCGAATCATCGAGAATCGATTTCATTCACGGTATAGTCAGATTTAAGAGTGATATATAATTAGTTCGAAATTCAAAATATTTCACTTGGGATATCTATGTGAAAAAAGTATTTAGTTAAGTCACTTAACAGTAATTTTAAGGATAAATATCAACACGAAATCGTTGGACACATATTCCCTCCTGCGTTTCCCATTGCAGTCATTTTAGGTATTTTTGCAGCTAAATATTAGTTTTTTAAAAAACCAATTTTTGACAGAGTCAGGGGGCACGTATTTAATATAATGTACACTGTAAAAAATTGGACCCTTTTGCTGTATCATCACTCCCCCGCTTTTATAGAATATATCTCTTTTGACCTATGACAATGCTCCAAAATAGGCTGAAGTAATCATTTTCTATAAAAGCGGTGGAGTGACGATGCAGCAAAAGGGTCAAATTCTTAACAGTGTATTAACACATATTTTGAGTTGAAGATAAAATCATAAAAATTTCAAGTTCGTTTAACATTATTATAACGGACCCGGGCAACGCCGGGCGGGTCAGCTAGTTCATTATAAAACGTCTATTCATTTAAATTTCATAATAGAGAAATAATTGTTTAAAAGTAAATAGACTATCTCCTTAAATATTGCCCTTAGATCCATACTTCCAATTGCAAAAATTCATAAAAAAATGTGAAATTTTTTATAAGATAAATTGCGACTCCATGGGGGTCTAGTTGAAAAGTTACGAAAATTAAATTTTTATACGGCCCCCATAAGACAAAAATTCCAATTAGGAAAACTTTCCTTATTCAGTCCTGAATAAGACACAAAAAGTTGCATCTTCATATCTCCAAAATTCGCAACGTTATAGCCGTTTAAAAAATTCATCAGGTTTTAAGGGATTAGACACAAATTGAAATGCACGCAATTCAAAAAACAATGTTACTTTAAAGTTCTAGAAAACGCGTAAAAAATCTATTTCTTGAGTTAGAATTTTGATTTTTTTTTTTTTTTTTTTTTTACTTTTATTGTGATGGGTAGCTTTATAATTTGCTAAGAAAATCACATTCTAAAATTTCTCATACAATTTATAAAAGTTTATTGGGGTTAGTACTGGTTTAAATGGAACAAACAAAAATCGTTATAACTCGTAACATTATTTATCGGATTTCAATTTCTTTCCATTTAATTAAAGATGAAAATCTGATTTTAGTTTTGTTCCAAGGGTTTTTTTTTATATTAATTTTAAAACTATTAAAAATATTTATTGAAAAAATAATATAACTTTTTAAAAAAATCATATTTTCAAAAGCAAACATTTTTTCAAAAGTAAACATTTTTTCAAATTTGCCGAAACAAAACTAATGTAAAAAACAAAAACAAAAATGACGTGTTTCAAGTTCTTTTTTCTTTTAAAAATTCTTAACATTTAATAATTTAAAGACAAGAAATAGAGTATAAAAAATTCATTATGCAGAAAAACGAAGTGTATTGTTTAAATGTCTGTCAGTTATTTTAAAAAATGCTTTTTCTAAGATGCAGATTAAGTCTTTTTTTTTTTTTTTTTTTTTCCCCTTATTAAATTTACCTCTGACAACTTCAGGCTTTTTATCGTCCTCCAGAGGATGTTAAAAAATCTGTATTCTGGGCCCAGGTAGGGCCAGGACCGAGATGTTACTTTTTTCCGAAGACCCACCAGGCCTGGCCTAGTGTACTTTTCATAAAGGAGGGGACTACTTCCTTCAACTTAGGTGCACTCTGGATGAAATTTTCAACTTGAAAAACGTCTGCGGGTACTTGTCCCCCCCCCCAACCCCCCCCCCCCCCCCATGCATAAAATAAATAAAATTCGGCTCAATCGAATTTTTTACGAAAAACATATAGATTTTAAAATCTTTATTTTACCAAAAAAAATAAACCCTTTAAAATTCATTTTTTTAAAATAGATTATTCAAAGGCTAAAAAAATTAAATACAATAAAACCAGTGAAAAAAAAAATCTGCCTATGACAGAATTCTGTCTTAAACGGAAAATATGTTGATCCATGCAAAATAAATGCAATAGTACCTGAAAAGAAAATAAGCTCCAATTACATCTTCTAGGGAGAGCATCTGTCTATAACGTATTTTTTCTTTAATATGTGATTCCGTCTTAAAAAATTTTAGTGTATAACATTTTTCACAGTCTCCAATGCATGGGATATGGATTAACGATATTAAAATATAAGTGAAACATTTACATATAAATAGAGATTCATTGATAAAATAAATATATTACAGCCTTTGGTGCTTCTTTAATAATAAAAAATATAAATATAAAAAACGAAAAGCTAAAAAAGAATTTTTTGGTCAGAACTCCTCCATATGAAACATTTTTTCCCACGCCGAATTAAAAAACTATGTAGAAATTTGCGACTGAACCAGGCTATGATTTAAACTATTTTCCAGACCGGTCCGGGTTATGATGTTGACATTTTTTCAGGCCACGCCGAACTTTTTCCCCTATGGGTCGGTTTGGGACATGACCTAGATATTTTGACCCGGAGAGATGTCTGGTATACCAATTTAGCGTAAAAACTATACGCTGCTATTTTATGTCCAAAGAAAAAGCGCTATCTTAAACTAATTTTTATTAAATTGCAATTTGTGAATGTTCCCTAACAAGTGTTGAAATTGAGTCAAGAAAGCACAGTTTAGAGGCAGGTAAAAGTGGTGTAAGTCAGGAATTTTTGAGGATTTTGGGATCTAATATCTCTGTGGGATTTTTAGATACGGAGATGAAATTTGTTTTGTTCAATTTAGGAATGGATAAGGAATAATTTCCTAATTGGGAATTTTGTCCTACGGGGGCCGTATAAAAATTTAATTTTTGTATTTTTTCAAATAGACCCCCCCCCCCCCCCCCATGGAGTTGCAACTTATCTTATCAAAAACTTCACCTTTTTAAATGGATTTTTGCAATTGGAAGTATGGGTCTAGAGGCAATATTTGAGGAGATAGCCTATTGTTTCGATATTTATGACTCACCCTGTATGAATATACACACATTATATATATATAAATGTGAAATTTTGATAAAAATGTTTCACAGCTTAAAAATCTAAAAGAAAAACAGAATCAAATACATTGACAAATAGATAAAAAGATTCTCTTAAGACAATATCATTCAAATCACTGTGACTACAGAACAGCTCATTTATAATGCCACAACTACCATAAAATATGTGAAAATAAAGTCTATCTACATGTTCCTAACAGAAAGAATACTAACAATAAAATTCAGTATAAAGGAATTTTTTTTCATTTCGATTTAATTTTTAAAGTTTTAATTAATCCATATTTGACAAAGCTGATTATATAGTTCAGTATGACATATTTTTAAAATAAATTGGTATTAGAAGCCTAATAAAATTCCATTTGTAATTTTACATTATCAAGTAGGAGAGGAAATACAAACACCCATGCATGCCCAAATGCAAAACAGGATAGTTTTAGCCCTGCTGCAAACTTTTTTGCATATAGAAATAAATATTTTAAAACTTTGTATTCTGTTTGGGGTAATTCAGATGATTGTTTTTTATTTACTAAATTTTTTATCTTTGCCAATGCTAGATTCCATAATTTACTGAGAGACTAATTAATTATAACATTTTGAAAATTAGTATTCAATTTCAAACAGACTACTTTATATCTGTCTTGCAGACGTTTCAAATAATGCACTTACTCATACACAAAATAAACAAAAAATGTGTTATAATAGATGCAACAAAATGTTTTGTCATATTTGCACCCTCATCTCTCGTGCATCTTACATGGGGAAAAAGAAAACGAGGAAATGAGAAGAAACAGGAAGAGTGGACATTTCAACACGATTATTCAATCGGTAAATTAATTATAATAGAAGTAATTTATTCCATTTTTCAATATTGGGTGAAAAAAGTCTGGGTCAGGATTCGAACCAAGGATGTATTGGCTGATACAGGATGAACCAAGGATGATCAGCCAATACATCCCTGGTTCGAATCCTGGCCCAGACTTTTTTCATCCAATATTGAAAAATGGAATAAATTACTTCTGTTATAATATCAAATTGTATTGGAGCAGACAATTTCTTTTCATTGATGTTTCACATTTCCAATAAATATTGCAAAATTTTTGGGATAAAGCTAGCATAAAATTTTCAAAAAAATGTCCTACTTCATAAAATAGTTGCCTATTTGTCAGAAATAGTTTCTTTTGAGCACATTTTCATTTTTAAAAGTTGTCATAGTTTTCTGGAGCTTAAAATAGTGGCATTTTAGTAGAAAATAGCAGCCGTGCACTGATTGATTAAATTAAACTTTTAACATTGAATTTATGAAAGAAAATGTCACTGACAATATTTAGTACTACTTGATTATCCCCTCGACCAAAAAACTATCGCTAAACTATAAGATTAAATGCCAATAATGGAAATGTCACATTCACTTGATATTAAACATATTATACATGTTTGTCAAATCATCAAGTCAGACTTAATTTGACTTTTTTTGTTTTTTTAATAATTTTTTTCTTTCATTACTTAAAATAAAAATTTTGTCAATTTGTATAATTTGGCAAATATTTTGGTTATTTGTATAAGTTGGCGAAATTGGTCGATGGGATAATCAAATAGTATCTAATATTTACAGTGAATTTTCCTGGGATAAAATTAATCCAATGGTGGATTGATTATAGTGCTTTTCTATTAGAAAAAATAAAACACAAAAAAAACAAGAAAAACATGGCACCTAAATAAAACAGAATTCAGCAGACTCCTTCAAATCTGCATCCCTAAAATCTGCAACTCTCCAAAATCTGCACATAATTTACAGATGTAAACAATGAAACATTCAGTTCAGATATAGGGGCAAAATTCGACTTTTTTTTTATTTTACAAGAATTCTATACAATTTTTAATTTTTGTTAATATTAGTGAATTCATGTTTTTTCATGAAGGAAGAATAAATTTATTTCTGAAAAAATTCAAAATATTGCTGATATCATTGATAATCACAATCTTCTTACCAAATGTATTTATGTATTAAACAAGCTTTTCTGATTATTAAGTCTGGCTAAACCTGAAATAAAACTTCCTTATTTTATAATTTTGATGTGAATTAGTAATGTACCTCTATGAAGCAAGTTTCATTGAATAATTTAAGAAAAATACATTTCATCTTAATAATGAACATTTAATCATACACATTATTGATTATTAACATGACCTTTGTTTTTAATATTTTAATCATTTTAAAAATTATCTCCTTTTTTTTATTTTATTACTTATTTTAATATTTTATTATATTGTAAGCATTCATTATAGTTTCAATTGCATCATTAATCACATTCAAATTACTGTTTAAAAAAAATGTAAATAAACCAATGCCCAGAAATCTGCAAAATTCTAATATCTGCACAACCTCTGGTTCCAAGCTGTGAGGATTTGAGGGAGTATATTATAATCAAAAAATAAATTATCAAATGAAGTAAATAGGAATGATGAGGACATTATAGTATATATAAAAAAAAAGTTTATTAGCATATTCAAGTAAGTTAATAAATTAGAAATAATTCAAAAATATTTGCACTGTTCAATAAATTTATACAATTTAAATCACAATAGATTCACATTAAAGATCATCAGCTTATTTGAGCCAGTCATCATCCTCCTCCTCATCTTCATCATCATCATCAAATAATGGGGGTGGTTGCCTCCATATCTAGCATACAGAAATAAAGCAACATTTTTAATGTTTCAATACATCTATGTACATTTCAAAACATAGAGATGAAAATCATTAAGTCTATATAAAAGTGAATTTGAAAGATAAAACCACAGATGTAGTCATAAAAATTCCAGAGAATATACACTCAAAGCAGAGGGTATAAATCAAGGCAGGGAGTATACCATTCAAGGCAGGGAGTATACCCTAAAGCATACATACTAATAGCTTTGTAAGAAACAGAGGGTATTTGGTGTTCTTTAAAAAAATCTACTAGATGATATACAGTGTATACCTCCGTATACTCTCCACTACATCTCTGGATAAAATTGACTTTTATTCCACTTACTGAGCATAGAATATCAATTTTTTTGTAACAAAATAATTTTAGGTTTACATAACTCAGTGGTCAGAAGCTTTGTTCAAGGTTTAAAAAAAAAAAGCAACCTCACAAGCTGAAGATCGCAACCACATCAATTCATTTAATGCCAAAAAGAAAGAAAGAAAAAAAAAAGTTTGCCAAAAAATTTAGAACAAGATATGGTACACTTTTTTATATTATTGGCACCAAAATATCGTTATTTACATTGCATGGTCCCAGGCTATTGTTGTTTGTTTATTAATAAATTGATTATTTTTTTTATTCATTTAATATGGATTTAATCATGATTTTTTTATTGGTACTTTCTTTTTAAAATAATAGAAATTAATTTCAAAATGATTTTTGCCAAAATTGCACCAAACCTGATGTGTATATGATATTGCTGCCTTAATTTCATGGTACTTTTCCAATACCTTCACCTTGCCGTTTTTATAAATCAGGGTCCAGTTTGGGCTTCAGAAATTGAGATTTCAATCCTGATGAACGTTTATGTTTATTTTTACTCATAAATATGGCACATATGTCATATTTACGGGTAAAAATATAAGCTACACATTAGCATGATTTTTTCCCCACCAAATTGGTGAAAATTTTATTTTTGAATATTCCTATAAGTATTTTACGATTTATGATTTTATTGTGATATTTATATTTTTTATTATATTTATTATTATGCTAATAATTTATAATTGTTTATTCATCGCTTCAACTACTATTTCATTCATTCTTTTTTTTTTTTTTTTTTTTTTTTTTTTTTTTTTTTTTCATATTAATTGATTATCTCATCGACCAAAAAATTATCGCCAAACAATAAAATAAAATGCCAATAATAAATGATCGTGAATGTCACATTCAGTCGCATTAAATATGATACACGTGTTTAAAACATCATCAAGTGATTTTTTATCCCACTTTTTATTTGTATTTTTATCAGTGTTTCACTAATTTATTTCTTCTTTCATTATTTAACCACTTAACCGGCTGCCCCGAGATAAGTCGGGGGTTAAAGCACTGTTTCCCCATACCCATCGCCGGTTAAGTGGTTTAAAAAATGTTGTATGATGCGGCAATGCGTAATAACTTAATTAATAAACTGACATGCTTTAGTAGACTGTCATCCTTTATTTTAAGACATAGCGAAAGCGTTGCTTACTCTTAGCAAATCAAAAAAACAACAACCAAAAACAGACGAATTGCGTTTCTATAGTTACACTTATGTGATGCCACATTTCAAAGATAAATTACAAATAACTCTAACATACCCCCCGACATTGAAGGGTCAACTTCAATAAATTATACAATACAAATATTAACATTACAAATGCTTAAGTAATATGATACAATACAACAATTTCCTTTTAACAATGAAAAATACAATTATGAACATACAATAATAGGAAAACTAAAAATAAAAATACATAACTAAACTTTTTTTTTTTTTACATTTCGTAATTAATTTTCCGAGACTTGTTGTGGCAATAACGCAATTTTTGAGATACTTCTTTTAAGTATTTCCCCAAGCGGTTTTTACTTCTACAACCCTAATTTTACCATCTGCACCTGGGAAAATATTTATAATGCGTCCTAGTAAGTATTTATTTGTAGGGAGGTCATCTTCCTTTATCAACACTAGGGTTCCTATGTTAACATTATTTTTTTCAAATTGCCACTTGGAGCGTTGTTGGAGCGTGTTTAAATATTCCTTATTCCAACGATTCCATATCAATTGAATGTATTTTGAAATTCTATGCCATCTAGATAGTCTATTTTCGTTAACATTAATTAATTCTGGTTCAACGATGGCTGTCATAGGCCTTCCGATTAAGAAATGGCCTGGTGTTAAGGCCACCAAATCATTCACGTCTGAAGACAATGGAGTGATTGGCCGTGAATTTAATATAGACTCTATTTGAGCAATTACAGTTAATAACTCTTCGAACGTTAGCCTTGCATTACCTACCGTTCGCTTTAGATGATATTTTACCGATTTTATTCCTGCCTCCCACAACCCGCCAAAATTAGGTGCTCTGTGTGGAATAAATTTCCAAATAATATTCTCTTCTGACAAATAATTCGCTAACTTATTCCTCAGGATGTCTTAGTAAATTATGGAGTCTCTGTAACTTGGCGTTAGCACCAACAAAATTTTTTGCATTATCTGAAAAGATTACTGCGCACTTTCCGCGCCTAGTAATGAACCTTTTTAAGGAGGCAATGAATGCATCCGTAGTCAATTCTGACACTAGTTCGAGATGCACTGCCTTAGTTACAAAGCAAACAAAGATTGCCAAATACACTTTATTAAGAATTCCCTTTCTCTGTCCCTTATATTTTATGAAAAAGGGGCCACCAAAATCTGTTCCCACGTAATTAAATGGTGCGCTGGGACGTACTCTCTCTTTGGGTAGGGAACCCATGATTTGTTGTATGGTTATGGGGTTGTTTTTACTACTAGTTACACACTCATGCGTTATTTTTCTAGCTAAATTTCTTCCCCGTAGCGGCCAGTATTTTTGCCTCAAGTGGCATAACAATGCTTGTGCACCTATATGAAGATATTTTTTATGATAGTAAATTGCAATTAGGCTACACAATTTACCCTTAGCTGGCAGAATATATTGATGTTTTTGAACAAACCTTAGGTCTGCATTATCTAAACGCCCTCCTACTCTTAGCACCTTATCGGCATCTAAAAGGGGGTTTAACAATCGCAATTTACTTTTCTTAGAAATTTTCTTACCTTCTAACAATGCAGTATATTCTGCCTTCAATTCAACCTTTTGGATTTCCCAAATTAAAAATATTTCTGATCCTGATAATTCTTCTATACTTACGTGTCCCTTTCTTTTTTCATCTAATTTTCTTGCGTTATCTAAGAATCTGAAAATATAACTTAAAACACGTAATATTTTAGCATAATTATTGCTGATACTTAAAATTTCATTTACAAATTCACTAGAATTTAAACTTAATAATGCTGTACTGTTTTTCAATTTTAATTCTGATGAAAAGTCTATATTGTTTTTCACTTGTTCTGAATCAATGCTGTGTTTGGATTCACTGTCTCTTTCTCTCAAGAAGAGAGGGCCATGCCACCAAAGTTCACAATCAATTAATTTGTCAAAGGATAGTCCTCGAGATACAAGGTCTGCTGGATTGTCCTCTGAGCGTACATGTCTCCATTGAAAAGTCTGGGTCAATTCTTGGATTTTGTAAACTCTGTTGGCCACAAAGGTTTTAAGTAAATGAGGAGGAGTCTGAATCCACGCCAAGACGATGGTTGAATCACACCATAATATTATTTTACTGATGTTCAACTTTAGTACAGTCACTATCTTGGATACAAGTTGAGACAATAAGGCAGCTGAGGACAATTCCAATTGTGGGATTGTCAAAGGTTTCAATGGTGCATCTCTAGACTTGCTGCACAGTAAATTTAAAGATGTATTAAATTTTGTGAAACAGCGTAGATAAATGGCTGCTCCATATGCGAGCTCGGAGGCGTCGGAGAAGCCGTGCAGTTCAACTTCCGAATGCCCTTCGTTTAAAACAAATCGATTGATTTTTAAATTATTTATATTCTGAAGCGTTCTGATAAAGCGTCGCCATTCATCTTTAATGTCATCTGGAAGTGGATCATTCCAATCTAGCTTTAACAGCCACAGTCCTTGTATGAAAATCTTAGCCTTAGCTATTCCAGGACCGAGTAATCCCAATGGATCGTAGATACGCGCTATGTCGGATAAAACAGTTCTTTTTGAGTATACAACTGGTTCCTTAACTGATGAATTAAACGAAAAGCAATCACGAACTGGATTCCATAACAATCCTAGAGTTTTAGTGCTCTGGTCCGCATTACGATCATTGAATGTATACTCTTGATTGCTAGTTGCGATTTTCAAGAGTTCGGGGTGATTAGCACACCATCGGTGCAACTTCATGCCACCACGTTCAAGCAATGCGATTAATTGTGCTTGCACTTGTTGAGCCTTATTTAAAGTGTCAGCTCCTGTTAATACGTCGTCCACGTAGAAATCTTGAAGAACTACACGTGATGCTAGCGGAAAATTGTCCTTTTCATCAATTGCAAGCTGATTCAAAGTCCGCGTGGCAAGATAAGGTGCATTCGATGTACCGTATGTAATCGTCTTTAACTTAAATATTTTGATTGGTTCTTCTTCATCAGTTTTCCACAAAATTCGAAGCAAATCTCTCTGATTTTCTGAAATTAATATTTGACGATACATCTTTATGATGTCAGCAGTAAAGACGTATTTATGAGTTCGAAATCGACAAATGATATCGAAGAGCTCATCTTTGACTAATCCTCCGTTTAATAAAACATCATTTAAACAAACACCACTGGTAGTAGCTGCACTAGCATTGAAGACAACCCTTAATTTCGTGCTTGGTTTCTCGGGGTTGTATGCCCCATGATGCGGCAAATAATATGAAAATTCGGGCTTATTTTCCAGCAAGATTTCTTCTAAGTGTCCCAAATCATTATATTCGTTAATAAATTCTTCGTATAACAATTTCATGGCTGGATTGTGCGCAAATCGCTTAAATAGGTGATTTAATTGTTTAAGTGCGTTTTCCTTTGATTCTCCTAAACATGCAAGCCCACCAGTTTTAATTGGCATTTCCACAATATACCTACCATCTGCTCTTCTAGTATGTGTACGCAAGAAATGTTCCTCACAATACTGCTCTTCTTTACCTTTTATTGGGTTTTTATCGTGGACCGCTTCAATTTCCCAAAATTTTTGCACAGCGTTGGATAACTCATCCGCAGATTGAACAAGACCACAATAATTATTAAAATTCTGTTGGGGCATAGACGTAGAACCACTGGCAACATAGCCAAAAACAGTTTCTTGAAAAACCAAATTTTGCATATTTATTTTATTTTGTCCAAGTAATTTAAAAAATACTTCGTTTGATAATAAAACATGTATTGGACCTGGTTTATCAAATTGTGGATCAGCTAACTGAAAAATTTGTAAATGCTTAATAGGCATGATGTTTAGATATGTAGCTGGTGTTATGCGCGTAATTTTAGGAACAACAAAAAATTGCAATGTTTCATTAAAACTCCTGTTTTTATTTGCTATGGTTGTTATAATACTTTCCTTTATATTCATAACTGAACCATTTAGCCCTGAAACTGATGCGTTTATTTTCCTTCCTTTCAAGAACAATAACTCAGAACATTCCTTCGTTATAAAGTTATTTTGCGATCCTGAATCTAACAATGCTCTAAGAGGAACTAATTCTCGTCTAGCGTTTTGTACATATATTATCGCAGTTGAAAGCAGTACTTGTTTATTAGAAGATGTCATACTCATTACAGTATTGTTAATAGTTGAATGCGTGTTATCAAATGAATGTGTATTTTCACCCAAAGCGGTGACAGACATCTGATTATTTGTGTAACTATGAGGAGTAAATGCGTTTGCGGTTGGCGATAAATTACTACTAATATTATTTTCATCTTGGATTGCTATAGTCTGATTAGTATCAATATTTTCTTTACCGCGTTCCAGGTGGATCAGTGTGTGGTGACGTTTGTTGCATTTTCTGCACGTGCTTGAACTTTTGCACTGGCTAATGTTATGAACTGATGATAAACAGTTGAAGCATATTTTTTTCATTTTAACAATATTAAACCTTTTTTTTGCAGGTAAATTTAAGAATTGGGAACATCTCATTAAAATGTGATTGCCTTTACACATTGAACAAATGTGTGGACTTTCTGCTAACAAAGTCAATGACTTAGAATTAAATGAATGTTTCTGATCCTTACTGAAAGGTTTAACAGACGTGACTGTATGAATATTTTCCAAATATTGAGATTGTTTTTCTAAAAATAAAAGTAATTCATCTAACTTCGAAACTTCTTTTGAACTTATCGTCATTTCATAATTTTTTCGGGTATCTCTATCTAACTTTTGGAGAATGATGTTCGATATTAAAACATCTGAAAGATTATTTCTATTATAATTCAAAATCTTCAAGGCGCGAATGCTTTTTTTTACATTATCGACTAGATTTCGAAGATCTTTAGCGGAAGGTTGTGTAAGTTTATCTGCATTTAAGAGTGAATTGATGTGTATTTCTGTTACTATTCTATTATTTTCATATCTGTCTTTTAATGCTTGAAATAAAGATGGAAAAGTGCCTTCTGTGCTAATCAAAGCTCTTGCATCACTTATTAATGCCGCTGATAAATAATGCAACTTTTGCGCATCTGATAGTTGCTCATTTGAAGTTATTAAGTTGTTAAATTGTAATTTAAATAGACCCCATTCATCTGGTTTTCTGGAGAATTTCGGAAGAGATATATCGGGTAATTTAATATTTATCGCGTTGTTTATTGGAGTAGAATTTGGTTGAATTTCATTGGAAACTTTACTTTGTTCTAAATGTTTAAGTTGCTTTTTAATTTGAAATTTGGCCTTTATAATTTTTTCTTGGTATTCTTCGCTAGCGTTAATATCGATTTCATATTCTTTTTCTAAACTAATACCAGATTCTATTTCTTTATTTAGGTTTTTTAAAGTTTGTTCTCTGTCATTTAATTGTTCTGAAATTTCTAAATAACTGTCAATATCATTATTTTTATCTTTTAATAATGTTTCTAATTTACTAATTAATTTCGTAATTGAAGTGCGTAATGTTGCACGCTTCTTTTTTAATTTATCAATATTTTCCATGTTCAAAAACTTATAGTAACAGCAAAAGGAATAATAAATTATTCATTACCTTGATTGCTGCGGCAGACGATTTTCTTTCTTTCTTTTTCTCACCAGTCCAGCTTGTGGAATAATGTTCTAATAAAATTCAATGATGAAAACAGTTCATTATTTTCGAACTTTTCTTTTTGAAGTGAAGAAAAAAATATATAGACTCCGGCTCGACGGACCAGATGTATGATGCGGCGATGCGTAATAACTTAATTAATAAACTGACATGCTTTAGTAGACTGTCATCCTTTATTTTAAGACATAGCGAAAGCGTTGCTTACTCTTAGCAAATCAAAAAAAAAAAAAAACCAAAAACAGACGAATTGCGTTTCTATAGTTACACTTATGTGATGCCACATTTCAAAGATAAATTACAAATAACTCTAACAAATGTCAATATGAAAAATTTGACGAAATTGATAAAGGAGTTAACCAAGTAGTACCAATATTTTATTTAAACATGTATTTTATTTAAACACAGCAGAATTGTATCCAATTTGCATGTGCTAAACATAAAAGATGCTAATGGCCATTATAAAATGCTATTATAAAGAATATCGCAAAATCTCAAGTACTAAGTTACTAAGAATTAAGGCTTTTTTCTTTTAAATTAACAACAACAAAATTATTTTCCAGTTTGTTTCTTAAGTTTAAGTATAATTTATTGTACTTAAAAAATTTTTGCGTATTTTCCTTGCTCCATGTGCTTAAATTTAGGAATCTAACGAAAACATCCAGCCGGTGAAAAGTGACGCACACCAAATTTCTGTGACGTATGCAAATAAATTGTGATTTTTTATCAGTTTTTTAAATTTAAATTTTAAACTATTTGGAACTAATTTTTGAAAGTAGGTGCATTCAGTAGGTGACTCTCATAGGTACCATTTGGTACAATCAGAATCGCAATCCGACATATAGTTTTTTCAGATTTGCTTGACGAACGTATTATGCATGACTTTTAATATTGTTATGTATTATGTGTATTAGCCTTCACTTCGCTCACACAACTATTTACTCCATGTACCCTAATTCGGTTTTCTACGAAAATATCCATCAGGTGAAAAATGACGCACACTAAATTGTGTACGCACAATAAATTGTGTTTTTTTTTATCAGTTGTTTTAATATAACTTTTAAACTATTTGGAACTAGTTTTTGAAAGTAGGTGCATTCACCAGGTTACCTTCATAGGTATCTTCTGGTACAAACAGAATCGAAATCCGAGAAGTATTTTTTGAGATTTGCTTGACAACAGAATTTTTTTTACTTTTAATAATACTTTTTTTACTTTTAATAATGATTTTTTTTCTTTTACTTTTTTTAATATCGTTACGTACTATGAGTATAAGACTTCGTTTCGCTCATCCAATTAAACAACTTTTAAATTTTGAATTTACCTCCGACTATTTTTAGAAAACATTTATATTTCAAAATTAACTACCATGATATATTTAAAGCTTCTAGACTCCATAGTACTATAGAGATTGCCATTTTGAATGTTTTTTTGCTCCAGCAATCCTCAGTTGATAGTGTCACGACATAAAATATAACTTGTATTTGTTATGTTTTAATAGAGTCTATCCCCACCAATTTTCTTACCGCCATTATTTTTTAAATCGGCTGGGTAGTTCCAAAGATTAGCCCCTACAAACTTTACCTCTTTATAATATAGGTATAGACAATAAAAATTAAAACAAATTTAATATATATTTTGAAAAAATAAGATGATTGTTAATATTGAAATTTATCTATTTAATTTCTGCTTTTCTTGGTTTTTAACTATTTGCAAAAGTGTCTAAATATCTTAATATTTAAATTATTGTATTTTACAAATAATAATAAATAATAATAATAATTTGTACAAATAATAATAATTGTTAAAAATAACATTCATTATTCATAAATTAGTAAAGGTGTTTATTTTTAATATGCAGTTTCACTTTATCTCATTATATATAAATATATTATTTAAAAGATTAATTATAATATCGATTATTACTTAAAAAATTAATTAAAGCCAAATAAACCTGATTTAAATCACGTTTTTAATAAAAAGAAGAAAAACCTGTTTAAATCCCCGAAACTTGTTTTTCTCTTATTGCTTTTTTTCCTTCTTTTAGACAATTTCCACTGCAAAATGCAAGAAGCTACTTGTTGTAGTTGTGCAAGGGAGAGCAATTTCAAAAACATTTCAGTATATTTTCACCAATTGTAACACACAGATCCTAAAACCATCCCATGTTCAAACATTCATTTGCATACCATGCCTGTTATGTGATAGAGCTTTCATATTTTTAAATTGATTTTGATGTAACCCAAGATGCAGTGGAGGATATACAGAAATATATGCCTTCTGGATTTTTTTTTTTTTTTTTTTTTTAACTCTGTTTCTCAAATAAAACTATTGTATATACTCTATCCATAATTGCTCATGATTCTGGCATATATCTTTTGACTTTTTATAACTACAAAATTGGATGTAACTAACAATGTGTTATCAAGATCTTAAAAGAGTTTGTGGTTCAGTTTAGTCCATCACCTTGTTTCAAAATGGTGGTGACTTAAAGATTTCAGCTCAAAAAATATATATAATAAATTTTGAAATATTTTTAATGTACTTTTTTCTTTGCCTCTATTTTAAAAAATCAATAATTTTGTGAAGTCTAAATTTCATTATTCAAATAATATCTTTTCATATAATATTTAACTTATCTAGGCATTCTCAACTTTTAATTAAGAAGAAATAATTTTACAAATACTAGTTATCATTAGACAATCATCTTATGAAAAAATTATCAATTGCAAAATGACTAAAAAAATGTATATTAATTGAAATTACTACATATGTTTTATGAGTTATTCTTTTATCAAGATTAAAGCACAGATGCACATTAACACAAGCACAAACACACACAAGCTTAAGAAAATTACAGTGCCTGACATCACATAATTATTTTATCATTTCAAGCATTTAATTTATTGAATTAATGCAGCTGATACATTTTAAAAAACATTTTATATTGTATCTAATCATATTTTTCTTTGGACATTTGTACCCACTGAAATATATAAAATATTGTATTTCTGTTTAAAGTTCTTATTTACAACACTGTGTGTGATTCATAATGAATTAATACTGAAAAAGCATTTTTAAAAATTAATTGCATTTCATCACATCTTTCTTTTTGACTGTTGTACTCACTGCGTTTGTTTCTGTTTCTAACCCTTATTTACAAGATTGTGTAAATAAACGTAATCATGAAAAATATATAAAGCAGATTGTTAATTTTGTTAATCCCATGTGTTTAATGCAGACAGAAAAAAAAAAATATTAATCTTGAAAATTATCAAACTTGTATCAAGATCTTTAAATATACTGAAGTTCCTGATTACATAAAACAATTTAACTGTTACATCTTTGTTTATTGTCTGCTATAATAAAATAGTTGAATAAGCAGAATTTTAATACAATTACCAATGACTTTTTTTTAACTTTAAAAATTATATAACTATATATGATAAATATAAATAAACATGAAAATTCATAAAATGCAGCTAAGAAATTAGTAACATGCATAAAGAAAACGCCATTACGAATTTTTAATATCAATTATTTTACATATGATAGAAAATTAATCTATTTAATATCAGGCAAAAGACATACAACAGAATATGTAATTCAAGAAATATTAAGCAATAAAGATCAATTTCACATTATTTTAATAGTGTAAGATTATTTCATTTACTCTGATTACATTTCAGGGTATAGAAAAGAGGAAAGACATATTCATACATTAAGGATAATATAGGAAAAAGGAAGAAACATAGCACATGCACTAACCCGCTACCAAAGCACCAATCCAAAGCACTACATAAGCAAACAAAAGAGCAAAAAACATATTCTTCAAAAGGCTTCGGAACACTCTACTATTTGATCTCTGAATCATCATTGCCGAATGCTACATGCAAGAGAATATAATCATTAATGCATTCAATTGGTTCAATAATTCTAGAGAATTTATCATCTATAATATCTAAACATGCAATATTAATACAACTAATGTTAAAACTATTTCTATAAAAATATTTAAAACATAACAATCAGAAATTGAAAATTAATTTACCCACAAAGTAAAGCGATTATGTATATTTGTATCTGATTAAAAATGATACAATCATGATTAATGCAACACATACATACCAATACAAATGTCCAGAAAGCCAAGTACAAAGCACCCATGCAAAAGGAAAATCTCATTCACAGATAAAAAAGTTTAAATGTATCGATTACAATATTTTAAACAATAAATGAATAGACTCATATGTACTTAAAATACTCAAACTTTCCCTACAAAATCTTTACAATGTATTTTTATTAACAATCCAAATAAAGAGTTGAATAATTACTATATCTCATAAACAATTTTAAGCACAGTTTTTAATACAGTAAGAAATAGATAAACAACACTAATAGTCTTTATGATACAAAAATATTCCAATAAAGTGGAAGCTATTTACAATAAAACTTTCCTTAAATGTTGATTTATATAAATTTCATCATAGCCACTTTCTTTATTAAATATTGTTATTTGCAGAAAATTTTGAAAAATTCATTTATATTATTCAAGTTCTAATACATATTTTTACACTTAAGTTGAAATGTCATTGGAATTTAAATCCCTTAAAATGACCCTAAACCATGACAGGTAAAGAGAAGGCAGTGTATAATTGATTTAACTAAAAAATACAGACAATAAGAATTTATTGTAACAAAAGTATTATTGTATTAAACATAATATTTTATTTTTTAAGTTAGATATGTATTGTAACTGCTAAAAGTAATTGTAATATAAATTATTAATATAAAACATTTTTAAACATTTTAATTACTAAAAACCATTTAAGACTGATTGAATAATTTATGCCCTTTTCTACAAAATGATTTAATGATGAGTTGGCTGAAAAGACTGCAAATAGGAGGAATAGCATTCTACTAGTAACAAAAAATTTCACATATTAACAAGAAAATCCTTTCATATAAGAACGTCTGATATGATTGAAAGAAGTACAGAAGTATTTCTTTTTTTACTTAACCCACATTTAAAGATTTACTTGCTAAATCAAAATAGAAAAGTTACTAAACCTATCTTATTTTTACAAATTTAATGCCAAATTAAATTGACTCTCATTCTTCATCAATATTTTTATATTTCTTATTTCTAACATCACACTACAATAAGTAAATTCTAGTTGATTGCAACAGTCAAATAATTCGGAAAAAATGTAAAGAAAAATATAGAAAAATTTCTTATAATTACAACACATACTTTATGATAAAAAATATTGAAGAACTGATGTGTCCCAAATCCCAATCAATTCCTATTAGACATACCACATAACTTTAAATTTTCAGTAAGCGTAAAGTTGTAGATTTTATCAGTTGCATGCTATTATTTTGCTATTAATTTGAGTTCAATAAAATGGAATCTATACTAATAAAAGAAAATTTCTGCATTTTCGTGTGTGTATGCGATTGCTGTCGAAATCTACAGCATGATTTTTAACAAACCATAGAATATTTCTTCAAAAACTGAAAGAGAGGAAAGGGGTTAATGTAAATAGAGCATTGCTGTGATGATAAATGTAGTGGACTTTTTTTTAAATATATAAAGGGCCGTATCTTAAATTCTACTGAGCTTAAAAATTCAAAAATTGCACAGCTAGATGCTAAAAAAATTCCCCTCTAAGAAATTCTAAAAACTATTCTGCTACGTTTCAAGAAATAAAAAAAAATCCACAAAAAATCGATAATAAAATCTTTTTATTTCCTTGAAAAGAAAATTTGAAATGTCTGCCATGGATGCAGGTGTTTATTGCAGAAAAGTGACGCCTTTCATTAGTAGATACTTTCAAACGAACATAAAAATTACAAAATATTAAATTTATAATTTTTATGCATTTAGATGTAGAGTTTTTCGCTGATTTCAGATATGTAAATTTCTTCCAATTACAACTTTAGATATTAATTATTATTTCATTAATTGATTAATTTGATTAATTTTTAAACTCTCATTTTAAAAGCCAGTCTCTGAAACTGCAAAAGATTTCTATACTAAAATTCTTTAGAACACCCTCAAATTTTTAAAATACAAAATTTTTTGAAACACACCATTTGGAGATTTTAAAGTTATGCATCTAGCCTTATCTTTAAATGCTGCTCTTTAAATGCTTTTAAGAGCTTTAAATTTTGCTCTTTAAATGCTTATACTAATAAAATAACAAACCACTCTGTCTGTCTGCATGTGTGTCTGCAATAGTTAGGAAAAACTACAGCATGTACAAGGTTCAAATTTTTTGTGAAGATTGTCAAAGTCCTTTCCTAATGTACCTGACCCTCAGAATTTTAAAATTCTAATAATTAGTTGAGAAATTAATTAAAATCCCCAAATTAGAAGAAAGGAAAAGTACACATAATTCAATAAGAGCATTGATTTTTATCAAACCACAGAATATTTCTTCAAAAACTCAAAGAAAAGGAAAAGGGTTAATGTAAATACAGGATTGCCATGGCAATGAATGTACTAGGCTTTTTAATAAAGGGATGTATTTTAAGTTCTTCTGGGCCTAAAAGCTCAAAAATTAGACAGCTACATCCAGAAAAAATTCCCCTTTCAGAAAGTCTAAAAATTATTTTCATACTCCTGTAAATAGTTGAAAAATCCGTAAAAATCCATTTATAAAATTTCATTTTATTTCCATTCAAAGAAACAGAATTTCGATAAATCTTTCTGAATGAGAGCAGGTGTTTTGGAATGCAGACAGCCGGGCGTCAGATAGTAGTGGTATTTTTAGACGACCTGTAAATATTTTCGAATGTTAAATTTATAAATATAATTTTTATCAAGTTATATGAAGAATTTTTCGCTGATTTTTAATATGTAAATTTCTTTGCAGTCGCTCAATTACAACCTTACATATTAATTATTAATTTGTTACTTGGATGACTTGCTCTATTTAAAATAAGTTTTTCGAAACCACAAATGATTTTTATATTATGATTCTTTGTTACGCTGCTGAATTTTTAAAACTGCGCCATTTAGAGATTTTAAAGTTATGCATCGAGCAATATCTTTACACGCTGTTTAATAATATCTAAATTTATAAAAATTTAATTTTTTTATTTTTTTTTATAAAAAAGTCGATTTAAAAAAAAATAATTAAAATACAAAAAACCTCACAAAACCTTTTGGAGCTTTCAGATAAATTATAACATAAAGTAAATATTTTAAAGAGTACCGAACATCAAAGATAGGGTGAGAGGATTTTTTAGAGAGAGCAGTCAAATATTTAAAATGGTGCAGTTTTTTACCATTTCAAATGGGGACTTTTCACTAAGCACTGAGATAATTATTACTTATTAAATATAAAACTTGCAGATAGTTTAAAACACATAATGTAGATTTTAAAGAGTAGGGGACATCAAATTATGTGCAGGAGGAGGAGGGAGGCAATTATTATTTTAGGGAGAGCATGATCAAATATTAAAACCGTACCAATTTAGATGCGAATTTTTCAGAGCTCTGCAATAAATAATACTTAGTTAATATGAAATTATAAAAATGTACTTTCTCTTATTTTCGAATAATAATTTCATCAAATACCTTTCTTAAGTTTACAAACAGTTTTGTTAAGAAAAGACTTCGCCCCCTGTGTCTGGAATATGAAACTAAAAGATTCCAGACATCCCTCTCTTTTTTTTTTTTTTTTTTTTGCAGTGTGTGCGAAGCACTTCTGCTAAACGGTACCGTAGGCAGCCGGCATTCGTTTAGTGATTTTTTTTTCCTTTTGAGATTTTGTAATACAAATTTCAGATTTAATTAAGAATATTATTACGGGCCCGGGCAACGCCGTGTGGCTCAACTAGTAATATCTAAATTTGATAAAAAAACTATTTGATATTTTTTGTTTCGTAAAAAAAATCAACTTTTAAAAAGGAAAAGAAATACATTGTTAAAACCTGAATTGATTAGAATAATGAAAACAAACGAATTGATCAATTTGCAACTTTCAGATAATTCATAACACATAATTAAAATTTTTTAAAATATGGGGCATTAAACTTCAAGAGGGGGAGAGGAGGCAATAATTTTTTAGAGGAGGGGGGGAATCAAATATTTAAAAATGTACAATTTTAGATGCAAATTTTGGACAGAGCCCTGGGATATATATTACTTATTTAATGTAAAATTTCAAAAAGTGTACTTACCGCTATTTTTTAATAATAATTTCATAAATTATTTTAAATTTTTGCTGAAGTCTGTCACCCTTTTGACTAATAAATCTATGGAATATTCCGAAGGTTTCGGGTTCGATCCCCGGCTTGGACATTTTTCACAATGTTTCTTTTACACTTAATAAGCAAGTGATAATTCATGTATTAATATTCAATAATTTCAAGCATAATTTCACAGCTAAAAATTTAAATATGTGTTCACCGATGCTGGGTTTGTGTTGTGTCTCATGTTATGCTTCAAGTTTGTGTGCTCATGAAGACTTCCAGCTAGTGCTGCAGTGCAGCCTTGCCAACATATAGGAGTGAAAAATGCCAAGCTGGACATCGTCCTCGTAGCTTAAATGATAGAGCACTTGAAGCATTATTCCAAGGTTTCCAGGATTCCCAACTCAGACATTTTTCACAATGTTGGTTCTACGCTTAGTAAGCAAGTGATAATTCATGTATTAATATTCAACATATGTGTCTCTTTGCTGAAATAAGTAGGATCTAATAATTTTGTCATTGGTTTCAAAGTCACGTAAAAACACAATAAAATAAAAGTTATTATTATAAAATAAATTTATATAGCTAAGTTTGAAAAATGTAGCATTTGGAAGAAAAAAAAAAAAAAGCAATGATGATTCCAGGAAACAAACATGCAAATAAAATAAACATAGGTTTTTGTTAATAAGATTAGAATATTGCATATTACAATGCAAAATAAGTCAAATAAATTAAAAGAAAATTGAAAAAATAAAAAAGCAGGCAGAAGCATGCTAAAGAGTACCTCTATAAAGTAAAAGCATGCTTGTCAAAAGAAGCTCATTATACCTTAGTCCCATCAGTACCCGAAAGCAGTTCAGAAAAGAGATTGCTTGAAGGCATAGGTGTATTGTTCTAGACATGATTAAAGCCAAAGCATTAGTTGAGAAGAAAAAAAAAGCCAATTGAAAATACCTGTCATATAACTCAAAATTTTCATATACCACATGGAATGAAAAGTCCTGGAACTTGTCAGAAGATAACATCACCAACCACATTCTTATATGATTTCTAGAAAATACCAACTTTTAAGAGATTTGTGTCAAGTTTGCATGACATTTTGGCTGTTTCTTTACTATTTGCTGTCATTTAAGTAAGTGCAATTTTGCTTTTGTGAAATCAATAATTGAAAAATTATTTCAGCATTTTAATTAAAAATTGCTTTTTGGCAATAAAAAATAGCATCCAAAATCCAAACCAAAGAATAATTAGCAAAATATTACTGCACATCTGCTCCATGAATAAACAGACAATTAAATTTACTTGCTCCAAACTCAAAACGTCCAATTGAGGCTTAGACTACTGTAAATATTAAAAAAATTCCCATTTTAGAGTACTGCAAAGGAAAATAGATCGTACAAACATCAACACAACACATGAAAATTATTGGAATAAACATTTACATAAAAAAAAAAAAAAAAAAAAAAAAATGTATGTGAAATTGATGCTTCATTTTTTAACAAAGAACGACGACAAAAACAGTTACGATAATTCGTAGCACAATTCACCAATGTTTCAGCATAATTTAAATGAATTTTTGATAATGAATATATTCATAACAATGAATAAAGCATTGATCCAATGTCACACACTTGAGTCAACAGATAGTCAATTAGAGTGATTGGAATTTCACAAAAAGGAGCTCAAAGTCACAGCAATCAGCAGGAAGGCCAATATTTTTTGGGATGCACAAAAGCATAATATACATAGACTATCTTGAAAAAGGAAAGATAATCATGGGTGAGCATTACTGAACCGTTTGAACAACAAAATTAAGACAATAAAAGTACATGTGTTAAAGAAGAAAGTGTTTTACCAAAACATGTTAAATTTCGCACATCAAATAAAGAAATGGCAAAAATGAATTAATTGAATTACAAATCCTATTGCTCCCATTCTCCGTAAACTCCAGATCTGGTTCCATGTGACCATTATATTCATTTGTAACTTGAAGAAGTGACTCCAATTAAAGATATTTTTGTCGAATGTGAAGCTGGTGCATATATTGCAGCCTTTAACAAATCATTCTATATGAATTGTATTCAAATGCTAGAGGACTGATGGAATAAATGGGTCACTCTTAAAGGAAACTAAGTAGGGGAATAAAATTGATTTTAGACAGACAAAAAAACTTTGTTCATAACTAGATCCTGGATTTTTCACTCCATGTAGTATATTTCACTGCTTTTGTTTTTTAATATATATTTATATATAATACTGGCCATTATAAAATATACCACAATTTTTTTAATTATACATTATATACACTAAATACAAAATTTAAAATATTAATATAAGAATGAGACAAACTAGTAACTACTATGAATACTACAGAAACTTAAATAAAGAATGTGGTTTCAAAACACATGAATGCAAATATTTTTACATATTTTAAAAGCGCTAGTGCTAACAAATGTACAAATAAACAGCTTCCAGTTAAAAAAACAGAAAAAGAGAAAGAGGGGGAGGGAGAAGAAAAAATATTAAAATTGATTCAGCAAAAAGGGCATGCCATATTTAAAGAAAAAAATGGATTATGTTTTAAATATACAGATTATAGATACAGGAGAAGAAACAAATTTACATGTTAATTTTCACAAAATTGATACTGCATCATAAACGTACAGATTGTACATGAATATTTTCAAATACAATAAACAATAAAACAAAGTTGATTTCATTAACAGGGAAATTTCTTAGAAACAAAAATGTCTTAAATATCAAATGCAAATTAATTCATTCTTAAATGCAATAAATTTTATCTCCCCCCCCCTTCCCCCACCCATATACCACCAAATTTAAGTTAAAATTTGTCTATTTTCCCCCAATAAAAGATTAGGATAAAACAACTTTATTTTTAGGAGGTCATCAAATCTTCATTTCTAGTGCCAAACTGAAGTTTTTACTTAATTTTTGTTAATAGCCATCAGTTATATTTTACTCAATTTTTGATCTATTTTACCTGTACTATTATGCAAAAATGTTAAGCCTATAAAGTATTCCGTTGTAGTTGCTCTTGTAGGTCACAGCCAATTGATATATTTTATTGAATATGATTTTGTGCATACATTATTTTATTTTTATAATGTTTTGACGATATGCACATTCAAATTAAACCATATTGCTAGTATATTTCATGTTTTATACTAATTTTGCTGGTGTTGATTACAGAACAAAAGAAAATTTATTTTAGTTCTTACTTAGGCTTTTTCTTTAATCGTCAATAATTGAACTTCATACTTATGGATGTATTTTAAAGAATACAGTTTGATGAAATAGAGAACTTTTGGAAATCTTTTAAGAATAGTCTTACTCATTTTAAACCACATTTTCTATTAATACCTCCCATTTTTTATTATTCCCTTCCCTTGCTGTGGTATTCAAATTTATCATAGACAGCCATCTCAATTTCATTCTTTTCTCCTTTTTAGGGTTTTGTTCATCTGACGAAACCCTATTCGTCTCTGTCCTTTGTCTGTCTGTCACAGAGTCCGTGCACAAAAACTATATAAGTCAGAGTTCAAATTTTGTGTACTTACTTATTCCTCTTATCACACAAAAAATCATAAAATTTTGAAAAAGACTATTATTTTAATTAAAATATTTTTTTTATATCATCAGTTCATTTTTTTATTTTTTTTCTTCTAGTTGTTGCATGCAAGTTTAAATATATATAAAAATTATTTTCATTTACCCTTTACTTTTAATAGAAATGGCTGTACTTCTGCTGCCACACTTATAAAAATTGTATTAAAGACTACAAAAAAATTAATATTTTAAAAACAAATTAAGATACAGTTTTCAGACATATTGCAAAAAATGCACATACTTAAAAGAGTATTTTTTTTTTTTTTTCTATATATCATGATGCAAAAATTGAAAATGTGTAATGTTTAGAAGTTTAAAAATTTGTAGTAGCAAAAAATGCAAAACCGAAATTTCATTTCAAATTTCAAAGTGTTGCCACTTGCAAAATGGTGTATGCGTTACGCACAGATATGTTTGACCTTTATTATATGGATAGATATTTTGATTTAAACATTTTTAATTTGATAAAAATAACTTCCTTTTATAATTATTTTAAAATTAAATTTGCCGATGCTACCATGTATGAAAGAATTTAATAATTATAAATTAACAATTCTGATTTATTAATTAAAGGATAAGTTGTTTTGAAAGCAATATTAAACGAACCCTCTGTGTGATGTGTGATCACACTTACCCACCTGTTAATATTGTTAGGAGTTTCACAAATAAAAAATTCTTTTAAGAGTTTTCACATTTTTATAGTATTTGTTTTCTTCAGTCATTTCATGTGTGCTATTATAAGCGCTATAAAAACATGGGATACTTATTGACTTTAAAAATGAGATAAAACTTACCTCAGGAGATTCCCTTTTAACAGATTCATTTCCATCAACTTTCAGTTTATCCATAGATTCAACATCATCATTTTTATTTATAAGAGACTCCTCTACTTTGACTTTTAGATCATCAGCAGGCTTAGCACCATCTTCTTTATTTACAACAGAATCTTGATATAATAAAAATTAATTAAATGCCTGCATTTTAAGTTTAATATAAATTCTTCTGATGTTTTTAATTTGGCAACTAAAAAATATTAACTATGCATTTACAATGCAGAAAAAAAAAGAAGAGTTACTATAATTAATACTACTAGTGACATTGTTGATACAGTGTATCTGCCTGGCATAGATAATACATAAGTACAACAAATTTTTCTAAAGTTGAGACCTATTGATTAATAATATTAGAAGAACTCCAATTATGGAACATTAACAAAAAACTGTTTCAATTTTTCAAAACAATATTTTCCCAAGTTAGAAATGGTTTTCTTGTATTCAAAATAACACATAAAGCTTATTTTATGAAAAATGTCAGAACCATTTTAACCCTCCAAACGTCTTGCAAATGGGTAAAATTGTAACGTTGTTTTCTCTGCATTTTGTTTTAAATGCTAATAAAATATGATTCTTTCAACATCACATAAAAAATCTTATTTAGGAATATAAATGTAATCCTTGAGAGTCCTAATCATTCTTCGATGCTTTGAAAATTCATTAAATTTATAGAATTATAATATCTTAAACATTGCTTATATTGCAGTGAAACCTGGAGCTTATTGTACGGAATATTACGGGCCAAACGCTTAGAGGGTTAATTCTTTTACAGCACTTTCAGCAATCAGTTTGTTTTATCCAATTAAAATGAATTTTCTTATGCTTGAATTAGTATATAAAAGTTATATTAGAGGAAATCATTAGACCTGTTTTGGATATGGAGTTACATTTTCAGTGCTGAGTTTATTTTAATCTGTCAAAAAATTAACCTTCCTTAATTCAAGACCTACCTATATCATGTGCTTGAATTAATATAAGAGTTATGTTTGAGAAAATTGTGAGAACTTGTTTTCAAAATAACAGCGATTTTAGTGCTGAGTTTATTTTCAGCTGTTAAAAGGATCTTTCCTCAATTCAAGATCTGGCCAGACTGTTTTCTTGAGTTCAAATTGTTATAGGAGACATCATAGGCGTAACCAGTCTTTTGAATGAGGGGGTGCCAAATTTTTTAACCTGAACATGTTGGGTACAAACAATATCTTATGTAATAAAACCTATTAAATGGAGCCCCATAAAACCTATCAAATTTCCATTTTAGACAGGTTTTTATTTGTGGAAGATATAATTGTGTGGTACTTCTTTTAAAAAGTACCCAAACGCAATTTTTCATTGTGTGAAGAAGGATGAGAAGTTGCTCAAAACTAGATCTAATGGATAAGAAAAAGATATATAAACATAGATAAAACATGATAGATATAAAACAAAGATATCTGTAAACATAAATCTGCAATTATCACAAATTTTCATTTCAAACAGCAATGAAAGGCTAAAATAAATAAACACGACTTTAGTTCCCCCGTCATTTTGATCAAAGTAGCATTAAAATAACTTGTAGTATGCAATTTAAAGTGGAAAAGAGTTCTTTCAATATTTTCTACACATGAATAAATAAAAATTTTCGGTTTAAAAAAATGAGCCCCTAAGAATGTCAAAATATGGCCACAAAAAACGAAATTTAATGAACCAACCAACCAAACCCCATATTAATTCAAATTTTGCGTAGCATTATTTCTCATTTTCAAAGGAAACAGATTTGTATACCCCCACCCCCTCCGTGCTCCAGGCTAATTACATGGTGGAATTATCATTTCACATCTGTATTAGAGATGAGTTTGGACTCGTTTTACGAGGCCCGGGCCTGCCCGAGCCCGATGCCAAAAATATAAGAAACAAAATTGTTTGGTATTTAAAAATTTTTTCAAAAGTGATATTGCAATTATAAAAACTTCTTACATAAATATAATTTTTAAGTGAAAATTCAAATTCAGTCTTATCAAAATTGGTATAAAATAAAAATGTACTTCATACTTAAAGATTGTTATATTTTTTCCTACTTTAATCTTTCCGGCACCCTATCCCGGTCTGGGATACCTAATTTTTATTCCGAACATTCAAACACCAATAATATTTTAGAAAGTTTTTTCTTTTACAATACAGTAGAACCCCGATAATCCGCATCGGTTTTTTCACTTTTTTTTCAACTTTGAGAAGCGATTGGCGAAAAAGTTTTTGTTTTATTATTCAGAATACGACAATGCAACAAGTTAATATGAAAGAAATTAGCCAATCGCTTCTCAAACTTGAAAAAAAAGCAAAAAATCCGATCCGGATTATCAGGGTTCTACTGTATATGCTTAAATTAAGGTTTTCGAAATATCTAAAAAAATTCGTTTGTGAATTCCAGTGTCAGTCGATAATTTCTCATTTTACTAACAGATTTTGCCTGTGCCGGAAAGGGTTAATAAACAAATTTGGTGGACATGTTTGTGTTTAATGAATAAACGCAATAAATTTGCAGAAATTACTATTTGTAAGCTGGCGAAATGAGCACCATTCTTCAATTTTCAGTAAAATGTGCACATCTTTCATCATAATCGATTCCTTTCTCACAACAATCTACTGCGATTGACGAGTAACTGAAAATCAACGTAAATTTAAAAAATCGACATTGTTATTTTAAAGGCCCGATGCTTTTATAGAAAAAGAGAAAACACTGATCGATTGCTTTCTATCGGAATTACATGGTAATCATATTTACTTACGGTGGAAAGTGACTTTGATAAAGAACTGTGTCCCCAGCATGAACAGAGATCAAGATGACAAATACATATAATAATCACTAAAATTATTTTCATATGAAAAACGACTATAATTTGTGCACAATCGAAAATTAAATAATTGGCAAACCTCCAGCTAATTCTTGTCTACCAAAAACAGAAGAAAATATTATCTTAGCGTCATGTAACTAAATAATAAATAAATGAACGATCTCATTAAATCTACTAATGAAATGCCAACAAAAAGCAAATTTATTGTTGGGTTTGTTTTGATTGGCGCATACAAATTGATCGTCACTAGAAATTCCGTAGACATAAATATGTAATTATCACAAATTTTCATTTGAAACAGCAATGAAATACTAAAATAAATAATCAAGCATTCAGTTACCCCCTCATTTTGATAAAAAAGAATTAAAATGAGTTGAAAAGGATTAAGTAGGCATTTTTAAGTGGAAAAAGTTCTTTCAATCTTTTCTACACATGAATAAATAAAAATTTCCAGCTTCAGAAAAAATGAGCCCGGACGCGCCCGAGCCCGAAGACTGGAATAAAAATAGAGGCTTTCGGACTTGGGCTGAGCACGTCTCATCTCTAATCTGTATTTCCTTTCGATTTTTTTTTTTTTTTTTTGCTCCTATCTAGACTTTATATTACAAAAGCAAAAATATAAATATTTTCTATCCTTGTAGAGAATTTACGTTAATTTTTTATGGAATTGCAAAAACATGAATTTTAAAAAAACGGCGTTAAAAAAAAAACTTTCATAAACAAAAGACACCAAATTGGGATTATAAAACTAACTTTTTAACTTACTGAGATTAATAGAGATTCTAGTAAATATTTTAGTTTTAAAAAAGCTAAACAAAATAATTTTCTTAAAAAAAAAAAAAAAAAAAAAAAAAAAAAAAAAGAATCTGGGTCTATTTTTTTTGTCACATTTCAAAACATAGACTGTTAGTTTTGATTAACTACTTGAACTAACTTTGCTTTCATTTTTCTTCTATTTTTTTTTTTTTTTAAATAATGAATCTTGGATCTGCATGAGTGGGGCTGCCCGGGCACCCAGGACACCCCCCCCCCCCTGGTTATGCGCATGGACATGCATGGTGCAAATCACTTGAGCATTTTTCGATTTATAATAAGCTGCATTTTCAGTGCTGAATTTGTTTTAATATGCTAAAATTCCTTTCTTTTAAATCAGAATTTAGCTAGTTCATTTTTTCATGTTTTATTTAGTATAAGAGGCAAGTTTTGTGAAAATCATTAAAGACATTTTCAAGATTTTCAGACATTCAAAATCGCTTAATTAACATGTATAATAAAATATATAATAATAATGTAGGAAAAATCTTTTATTAACGTGTATAATAAAAGATTTTTGCTACAAAAGTAATGTTTTATTCTTTTTAAGTAAGATTCTTTATTATAACATATTGATGAATAGAATAGGTAAACTAGGTAAAGAAATTTTTAAATTAAGAATTTTAAATTAAATTTTTACTGTAATCACATAAACCCTTTCCATCACACTGTGCCTAGTCCGGGATACCTAATTTTAATTCCAAGCTTGCAAACGGCACCAATAATGTTTTAATACAATAAAAGCTTTAATTAAGGGATTCTTAATTCCTAAAACAGTGGCGCAGTCAAGGGAGTGATTTTGGGGTTAAAACCCCTCCCAGAGTTAAGAAAGATCGATATAATTGCCACTTATATGAATCAAAACAAAATTTAATATTTAAACATTTTGGCGCATTTTGGATTCTGCCACTTCATTGAATCAGACTTCATTTAATAAAGTGATTCGATTAAATAGCGAAAATTCTTCTTAAAACTGAAAATGCATATTACATACATGACCAGTTAAGTAAAAACTAATTATTTGAACTAAATCGCTTTTCTAAGACATATTATGCTAAAAGAATAATGATTTCCTGCCACACAGATGCTCTTTCAGTTTAAGTATTATACTGTGAATATTCTAATTAGTACTGATTCTATTAACCAGCGATTCAAATAACCGGCAAACATCTTTATCAGAAACTCAAAACCCCTCCTAGAGCCGAATTCTGGCTGCGCCACTGCCTAAAAAAGTCACTTGTAAATACCGGTGACAGTCAATAATTTCTCACTTTACTAACAGAATTTGTCTGTGCCAAAAAGAGTTAAGAGGCTACTTCAGTCAAATGAAAAGACCCATTCATTAATGTTAATCCTATGGAAGAAATTAATAAAGATATCTTGGTTGCAGTTCGATATTTTATTTATTTATTTATTTTGCATTGGATAGTTGAGATTGATCAGAATGCAATCCATTTTTTACTTTTTCGATTTTGGTTGCAGATATTTTTGATGAGGATTCTTTCGCTTTCCAAACCGGTTCCAAAAATGAAAGTGTTTTCATATAAAATATCTGTAAATAAAATCAAAAAAGTAATAAACGGCCTGCATACAGATAGATCTCAGCTATCCAATTCAAAAAGAACCATTTAAAAATATTAAAAGGCAACCAAGATATCTTTATAAAAATTTTCCCCATAAGATTAGTATTGGCAAAAAGATCTGTATTTGAATAAAGTAGCCTCTTAAGTAGTAAAGAGTAACAATAAGAATGTTGAGTGCAATGATAAAAATTCAAAATAACTAACCAGACTCTTCATTAATTTCAGATGCTATAGATATTTCCGGTTGAACTTCATCTTTAGCTTCTAATACAACATTTGAATCCTTAATAGAAGATTCGGCATCAGGTAAAACAGAATCAGCAACTGAGTCATTTGAAACAGGAACAGTTTTCAACTCATTTAATCCATTCTGCTGAACAAATTCTTTCTGAGATTCATCAGTAGTTACCTCTTTCTTTGGTAGAACTTTTAAAGAGGTACAAAACAATTTTAATAAAAAAGAGAGATCATACCACATGCATAAATTATGAAACATTTTCCAACATTCTGAATAATGTTATGAGTAACTAACTACTCAAGAATATTTTTATTTTCATCCACAGGCCAAAAGTATTCAATTATTTTGTAAGACTTCATATAAAAAATATTGATTTTACAAACATCAAATATTATACTGAAATTTAATTCAACTGAAAAACATAATTCAACAACTACCACATATCGACGGTAATTTATCAAAATACATTTGTGTAACTTCAATGTTACACTTATAGAAATCATGCTGTAGTAAGTGCCAATGATGTAAATTAATTTCATATGAAGCAAAATAGCATAACAAAATACATTAATATCATCAAGAAAACCAAAGTTTTGTGTCCTTGTAAATGAATGATAAATACCATGCAGATCACTTTCCATAGATATTCTATAGAGAATCTCTATAAATAACTTTAACTATATTATCTTATACTATAATGCGAGCAAAAATTGTGTGTGTGTGGGTAAATTTTATCTCAAAAACGGCTCTAACGATTTTCGCAAAAATTTGGATTTTACCATTTTCGGGCACGAGAAGACCATTGGGCTAGGTCCCATGTTCGGGAAAATTCGATTACTGGGTCATTTTGGGTCACAATGGGTCAGGATCAAGCTATTTATATCTAGAGAACGGCTGGATAGATTTTAAGGCAATTTTGTATCCAACCGTTTTTTGGCACAAGAAAACTATTGGGCTGGGTCACATGTTCGAAAAATTTCGATTAGTGGGTCATTTTTGGGTCATTATGGGTCAAGCCATTTTTATCTAAAAAACGGCTCTAACGATTTTGACCAAATTTTATACTGTATCGTTTTGGATTACAAGAAGACCATTGGGTTAGGTAACATGTTCGAGAAAATTCGGTAAGTGGGTCATTCTTGGGGTCATTGTGGGTCATGCTATTTTTATCTAGCGATTTTCACATGCAATTTTGACTAAAAATTGCATTCTATGGTTTTCGGGCACGAGAAAAACATTGGGCTAGGTTACATGTTCGAGAAAAAATTTTAATGGGTCATATTGGGTTATTAAGAGTCTGGGTCAAGCTATTTATATTTAAAGAACGGCGTGATGGATTATAACGAAATTTTGTATGTAACAGGTTTTTGACATGAGAAAACTAATGGGCTAAATCACATGTTTGAGAGATTTCGACTATGAGGGTCATTTGTGGGTCATGATGGGTCATAATGGGTCATGGTCAAGTTATATCTAAAGAACAGGTGGATCGATTTTAACGAAATTTTGTATGCAACATTTTTTTGGCACGATAAAATCATTGGACTAGGTTACATGTTCGAAAAATTTCGATTAATGGGTCATTTTGGGTCATTAAGAGTCTGGGTCAAGGTATTTATATTTAAAGAACGGCGTGATGGTTTATAACGAAATTTTGTATGTAACAGTTTTTTGACATGAGAAAACTAATGGGCTAAATCACATGTTTGAGAGATTTCGACTATGAGGGTCATTTGTGGGTCATAATGGGTCATGGTCAAGCTATATCTAAAGAACAGGTGGATCGATTTTAATGAAATTTTGTATGCAACATTTTTTTGGCATGATAAAATCATTGGACTAGGTTACATGTTCGAAACATTTCGATTAATGGGTCATTTTGGATCATAAAAGGTCTGGGTCAAGCTACATATAATTAAAGAACGGCAGGATCAATTTTAACGAAATTCTGTATGTAACAATTTTTACAAACGAGAAAACTAATGGACTAAGTCACATATTCGAGAGCTTTCGATTATAAGGGTCATTTGTGGGTCTTAATGGGTCAAGGTCAAGCTATATCTAAAGAATGGGTGGGTCGATTTTAACGAAATTTTGTATACAACATATTTTTGGCATGAGAAAATCATTGGGGTAGGTCACATGTTCGAGAAATTTCGATTAGTGGGCCACTTTTGGGTCATTCTAATTTTATCTAGACAACGTTTCGCGCAATTTTGACTAAATTTTGCATTTTCTCGTTTTTGGGCACAAGAAAATCATTGGGTTATGGCAGATTTTTGAGAAAATTCGATCAATGGATCATTTTGGATCATAAGGGGTCAGGGTCAAACTAACTATATCTAAAAAACGGCTCAATCGATTTTATCTAAATTTTGTATCTAATGTTTTTCGGCATGCTAAAACTAATGAGCTTGGCCACGCGTTCGAGAGATTTCAATTATAAGGGTCATTTGTTGGTCATGATGGGTCATGTTAATTTTATATAGAAAATGGTACTCACCATTTTGACTATACTTTGTATTATATCGTTTTTGAGCAAGAGAAAACCATGTGGCTTGGACACATGCTCGCGAAAATTCGATTAGTGGGTCATTTTGGGTTTTAATGAGCTAGGGTGATTCTAATTATATATAACAACGACTCAATCAATTTTACCTAAATTTTGAAACAAAACTTTTTTGCCACGAGAAGACTATTGGGCTGAGTCGCGTGTTAAACAAAATTATATTAGTGGGTCATTTCGCTTCATTGCTGAATGCTGCCAAGCTAATTTTACCTAAAAAATGGCTTAAACGATTTTGATTCAATTTTATATTCTACTGTTTTTGATTACCTTAAGACGATTGAGCTATGTCACATGCTTGATCAAATTTGATTAGTGGCTCATTTTGGGTAATACGGGTCAGGGTCATGAGAATATGGCAAAAGCCAATAACTTGGTGATATTTGACAAAATATTGGCGACATATGGCCAAAAAATCGACTATAAAAATTACGAAAACCAAAACACGTATTTGGTGCCAAATGAAAAAATGCCTCCAAATTTGGCTATATCTAGCAAAAAATATTGTCTTTCAGAATGTAAAGAATTTTTTTATACATTCTTAAGAGGATTCGAGATGCATGGTTAAACCAATCAGAGTTGAGCTAAAAAAGTGATTTAGATCGATGTCCTTTCGTTGTAAATTTTAAAATAAAGTAAAATTTATAAACATGCGCATAAAAACATAGTTTTCTTATTGATTGTTTTTCTAAATAATACTATTATAAACATGTTTTACAGTAATAATACAGAGTTAATGATAAAGGGAAAATACTATATCGAGTTGAACACAAAGTTACTTTTGACCGAGCTAAGCTCGGTCTCCCCTGCTAGTATATATTTAAATAACATAAAAATATATCTTATACTATAATTCGAGCAAAAATTGTGTGTGTGTGTGTGGGTAAATTTTATCTCAAAAACGGCTCTAACGATTTTCGCAAAAATTTGGATTTTACCATTTTCGGGCACGAGAAGACCATTGGGCTAGGTCTCATGTTCGGGAAAATTCGATTACTGGGTCATTTTGGGTCATAATGGGTCAGGATAAAGCTATTTATATCTACAGAACGGCTGGATCGATTTTAAGGAAATTTTGTACACAATTGTTTTTTGGTACGAGAAAACTATTGGGCTGTGTCACATGTTCAAAAAATTTCGATTAGTGGGTCATTTTTGGGTCATTATGGGTCAAGCCATTTTTATCTAAAAAACGGCTCTAACGATTTCGACCAAATTTTATATTTTATTGTTTTGGATTACAAGAAGACCATTGGGTTAGGTAACATGTTCGAGAAAATTCGGTTAGTGGGTCATTTTTGGGGTCATTGTGGGTCATGCTATTTTTAACTAGAGATTTTCTCACGCAATTTTGACTAAAAATTGCATTCTATGGTTTTCGGGCACGAGAAAAACATTGGCCTAGGTTACATGTTCGAGAAAAAATTTTAATGGGTCATATTGGGTCATTAAGGGTCTGGGTCAAGCTATTTATATTTAAAGAACGGCAGAATCAATTTCATTGAAATTTTGCCTGTAACAGTTTTTTGACAGGAGAAAGCTAATGGGCTAAGTCACACGATCGAGAGATTTCAATTATAAGAGTGATTTGTGGGTCATGATGGGTCATAATGGGTCATGGTCAAGCTATATCTAAAGAACAGGTGGATCGATTTTAACGAAATTTTGTATACAACATTTTTTTGGCACAAAAAAACTATTGGGCTAGGTCTCATGTTCAAGAAATTTCGATTAATGGGTCATTTGGGGTCATAAAAGCTCTGGGTCTAGCTATTTATATTTAAAGAACGGTTGGATCGATTTTAATGAAATTTTGAATGTAACATTTTTTTGACACGAGAAAACTAATGGGCTATCTCACATGTTTGAGAGATTTCGATTATAAGAGTCATTTATGGGTCATGATGGGTCATAATGGGTCATATCAAGCTCTATATAAAGAACATGTGGATCAATTTTAACGAAATTTTGTTTACAACATTTTTTGGCACGAGAAAATCATTGGGCTTGGTCACATGTTCGAGAAATTTCGATTAATGAGTCATTTTGGGTCATAAGGGGTCTGTGTCAAGTTATTTATATTTAAAGAACGACAGGTTCGAGTTTAAATATTAACGAAATTTTGTGCGTAACAATATTTATACACGAGAAAACTAATGGGCTAAGTCACATGTTAGAGAGATTTCGATTATAAGGGTCATTTGTGGGTCATGATGGGTTATGGTCAAGCTACACCTAAAGAACGGGCGAATCGATTTCAACGAAATTTTGTATACAGCATATTTTTAGCGCTAGAAAATCATTGGGTTAGGTCACATGTTCGAGAAATTTTGATCAGTGTGTCACTTTTGGGTTATTCTAATTTTATCAAGACAATAATCTCGCGCAATTTTGACTAAATTTTATATTGTATCGTTTTTGGCCGCAAGAAAATCATTGGGTTAGGTCAGATGTTTGAGGAAATTCGATTAATGAGTCATTTTGGGTCATAATGGGTCAAGGTCAAACTATTTATACCTAAAAATTGGCTCAATCAATTTTATCTAAATTTTGTATCTAACGTTTTTCGGCACGCAAAAAATAATGAGCTAGGTCACATTTTCGAGAGATTTCGATATAAGGGTCAATTGTGGGTCATGCTAATTTTATCTAAAAAATTGTTCTCCCCATTTTGAGTATACTTTCTATTATATCGTTTTCGGGCAAGAGAAAACCATTGAGCTAGGACACATACTCGTAACAATTGAATTGGTGGGTAGTTTTAGGTCTTAATGGGTTCGGGTCATTCTAATTATACATAACAACGACTCATTCAATTTTACCTAAATTTTGCAACAAAACGTCTTTTGTCACGAGAAGACTATTGGGCTAAGTTGCATATTAAACAAAATTATATTAGTGGGTCATATCGCTTCATTGCTGAATGCTGTGTCAAGCTAATTTTACTTAAGAAATGGCTTAAACGATTTTGATTCATTTTATACTCTACTGTTTTTGATTACCTGAAGACCATTGAGCTAAGTCATATGTTTGATCACATTTGATTAGTGGATCATTTGGGTAATAAGGGTCAGTATCACGAGACTATGGTAAAATCCAATAAATTGGCGATATTTGACAAATACTGGCTAAATTTGGCCGAAAAATCCGCTATTAAGATTACGAAACCAAAACACGTATTTAGCACCAAATGAAAGAATGTGTCCAAATTTGGATATATCTGGCAAAAAATACAGTCTTTCAGAATGTGAAGAAATTTCTTATACATTCTTAATAGTATTCGAGATGCATAGTTAAACTAATCAGAGTCGAGCTAAAAAAGTTATTTAGATTGATGTCCTTTCGTTGTAAATATTAAAATAAAGTAAAATTTATGAACATGTGCATACAAACATACTTTTCTTATTAATTGTTTTTGTAAATAATTCTATTATTAATAATGTATTTTACAGTAATAATTCAGAGTGAATGATTCAGGGAAAATACTATATCGAGTTGAACACAAAGTTAATTTTGACCGAGTTGAGCTCGGTCACCCCTGCTAGTAATATATTATATGCATGTTATATGCTATTGCCGAAACGTCAGTGAAGGCTTACTTTGGAGACACAAAATTTTTTTGTGTCTGTCTGTTCCGCGATAACTTCCGTAAAAAGCATCCGATTGGCTTGAAATTAAGTGGGTATGTTAGTGAGGCACTGGGATTAAGCTGTATAGTTTTTAGTTAGATTTGATTCATTCGTTCGAAAAATATAGAATATTTTATTTTGTGCAATAATGCTTTTCTATGGCAAATCCAATGATTTTCATTTTTTTTTTCTTGAGAGAAAATGTCACATTATGATAAATGGATGCTGAAATTTACCAGTTAAATTATTCGTATTGTTTTGAAATTTTGTCTACTCATTTGTCAGATTTTTAAAATTATTACTGTAAATTTTGGAGATTTTTTATAAATGTGTTCCAATAATATAAACTAATTTGTTTTAGAGATTTACTTATTTCAAATGTATTTATTTCATTTTCTTTATTTTCTCTTAATGGTTGCTAAGCAACCATTCATTCTAATCCTTATTTTTATAATGTTATAAATTTGAATGAGTGTACGAAAATTTAAATGAAGTCGACGTCAAAACTGATGAATTAATGTCTTTGTATCTTTGTGTATAACATAGCCCAGAAAAGAACATAGGCTATGTTTTATTAATTTTATTCAAATAATTTCCTTAATAATTCAAAATTTCCTTCTTTTTCATGCAGAATCAATAGCGATTTTTTAGATAAAATTTAACCAATTTCCTTTATTTGTTGCCAAAAAAAATCAAAATCTGGAATAATTTTTCAACGGCAATAAGTTTCAATTGAGCAATTTCCATTCGAAAAATTAAACTAAGAAAAAAAAAATATGACGTCAGAATTAAAATAAAAATAAATATAGTACTTTGTTAAATATTAAACACGGAAATTTGTTTCGTTAATAGGAATTTTTCTGACGAAAATGGGGGCATAATTAGAAGTAAAAGAAATAAAAAATAATTATATTTTTAACAAATATTTCACCTGATAAAATTTGACGTCATAATTGAAATAAAACAGGTATTTTATAGTAGTCATTAAAAATATAAGAAACATGGATAGCAATAACTCATGAATAATGACGTCATTGCCGAAACTTCAGTGAAGGCTTATTTTGGCGACACAAAATTTATTGTTTTCCGCCTGTCAGTCTGTCTGGCCGCGATATCTGCCACAAAATGCAATCAAAACTTCTTTTTTTTCTGAAACAAAATTGTAAAACCCTAGATTACTGAGTTTACACTTTCAAAAGTTCCTGATACATCAGATTTAGGTGTTTGTGGTGAACAGATATGTAGAAGTATGAGGATAATGAAAAATGCTTATTAAAACTGTTACTTATCCTTATAAATCAAAATGTATAAAGAAATACAAGATATACGATAACCATTAGCAAATTGATAGAAAGTTACAAATTTAAGTTTAATGAGACTACGGGGGGTTCAGGGGGGCGGAGACCCTCTTAAGAAATCTACTATGTTATAATAAAAAAACAAAAATAATAGATCATGAAAAATTCAGAATATCCTAACGTAACTAAAATTTTAATTTAACGCTTTTGTTGGCTGAAAACTTCTTATTCTTATTTTATTCTTAAAAGTAATTATGTAATTTGAAAATTTTAAATTACAGTTTACAGAAGTTGAATATTACCTAAAGTGTGTTTAAAAAAAAATGATGTACAAAGCTGATGTTGAGGCTCTTGATCTGCAGATTTACTAGTATTATTATAATTTTAAATAATAATAAAACTTTAAATATTTACCACCCATGGACCACAATGTATTTGAATTTTTTAGTACATCCTAGGATTATAAAATTTAAACATTAAAAAACCAAATATTTTTTATTCACACTAGTTTTGATTTTATTGCACTACTGTTATTGTTCACATCCAACTAAACTGTGGAGAATGTGACAGTGAGTCTTTAAAGAAATCTTCCTTAATAGCAGTTTTTTATTAATAACTATAATTTTTATTTTCTAGTGGTAATTGTATTATTTTATTTCGTTAAAACAGTTTAACTAATTTTGCAGGCACACTTTTCATTGTGAATTAAAAATTAATAACAGCAACAAATTAAAATTACCCAAAAATCATTAATGGGCATATTTTTTTTTAGTATTGGAATGCCAACAAAGAAAATATTTGCATTTTACATTAAATAACATAATAAAATAAATAAAACATCAAAACTTAAGATAAAAATAAACCAAATTAAAAAAAATTTGGATGGAGATTTTTTTGAGATTTTAGTAATATAAGCTTGGGTAACAGCATGATAATAAAATGAAAGTAGCTCATGCATCTTATTGAATAGCCTAAATGCCATTATGTCCTTTAATACTAACCTGTTTAAAATGTATTACTATTATGTGTATATTTAAATGTATCATTAAACGTTAGTGTTTATTTTTGTATCTGAACATAATCCTTATTGTGGCAATACATTCAACATATTTCCATTTACAGATATCATATCTATATATTAAAACGAAAGGCAGAAAAAGTCAGCATAGTTTTTTTTTTCGTCTCTACGCATCGATATTTGCGCCGGTCTCTGAGAGTCTCCTCCTATTGGTTAATCGGAGGAGAGTAGTTACTGTCTGTAAGAGCATTTGCAAAGCGCGTTTGTAAATATGGGATAAAAACGCTGACACTGTTTAATACAATGCTATAATAATTAATTTTTTAACTTTACTAATCTTATAATGATTGGAATACATTGTTTTTTTCACTTTACGTAAGTTAATTTATTTCCATCTGTATTCTTTTTTTGCAATGTTATTGCCGGCAATCTTAGGCTTAATTGTAGAGATGTTTCATATGAAATTGAAACATTCAATAAGTTAATGATTAAAGTGTTTATTTACGTTCTTGGCCGATAAATCATTTTCTATATTGTAATTTTCAAATTTATTTATTAGTATGTGTAAAAAAAAAAGGCTGGAAATCACATTGTTTTTTGTTTCGTGTTTTGATGGTGCGATTTTCGACGGATAGTTTGACTTCATGGATGTAAACAGATTCGCAAATCACTATTTATTTTTTGCTTCAGTTTCTTATTATACTCATGTCAAAAAACGGTGATTTTTTTCCCACTTATAATTTCATTTTTGAGCAAATTCATAACGTTTAGGAAGTATTTACATTACATCTCATAGTCTCGCCGAATAATAGAAAATTGCATATGAAATGAAAATAATCCCAGTTATAAACAGCTTTGTAAATCATTAATATTTCTTTAATGTTTCACTTTTTTTTTGAGTACACTTTTTTAAAAAGTGTTCCCGTGACAAAATTTGCTGAGTTTTTTTGGGGAGAAGGAGGAGGGAATATTTTGATGAAATTTGCTATTTTTTTTTTTTAATCGCTTGATCTTGATCTCTCAACAATGTTTTTTCAGAAATATGAAGATCATTATAATCAACAAAGAAAAATAAAATTATCAGAAGAGATCCCTCTTTTTGCATAGCTTTCAATCATGATAAAGCAGTCTTTATATACCATATTCATTGCTTGCTGGTTTTTTTTATGATTATTTGGCAAAATTTGCATTTTTTGTGGTACCTAGATGATTTGAAAATTACAATATAGAAAATGCTTTATCGGCCAAGAACGTAAATAAACACTTGGAAATAAAATAACTTATGTAAAGTGAAAAAACCAATGTATTTCAATCATTATAAGATAAGTAAAGAAAAAAAATATAATTATCATAGCATTGCATTAAACAGTGATAGCAAAAATGCAGTCTCTCTGTGTTGTTTTCTCACAATCTGTTTACCAATATTTGCGTTTTTTGAAGTACCTAGACAAATTTAAAGTATTTTTTCAAGATCTTTTGACGAAATTCACATCTTTTCTGGTACCAGGAAAAAATTATTTGTTTTCTTAGGGATTTTCGGTGAAATTTGTCATTTTTTTCTCGCTATCTTTCGATGTAATTTGCCGTTTTATCAAATTTATGCTTTTTTCATGATTTTTTTTTAAATTTGTCGTTTTTTTCAGAAATTTGTCATATTTTCGCTTTTTTTTCTTTGCAAAAATTACCTGTTTTGCGATCTTTTGATGAAATGTGCCTCTTTTTTTCATCTTTTGACAAAATGTGTTATTTTCTCACAATCTGTTTACCAATATTTGCGTTTTTTGAAGTACCTAGACAAATTTAAAGTATTTTCAAGATCTTTTGACGAAATTCACATCTTTTATGGTACCAGGACAAATTTATTTGTTTTCTCAGGGATTTTCGGTGAAATTTGTCGTTTTTTTCTCGCTATCTTTCGATGTAATTTGCCGTTTTATCGAATTTATGCTTTTTTTGTTAAATTTGTCGTTTTTTTTTTGTTATTTTCAGAAATTTATCATATTTTCGCTTTTTTTTCTTTGAAAAAAATTACCTGTTTTGCAATTTTTTCTTGAAATGTGCCTCTTTTTCATCTTTTGACAAAATGTGTTGTTTTCTCACAATCTGTTTACCAATATTTGCGTTTTTTGAAGTACCTAGACAAATTTAAAGTATTTTCAAGATCTTTTGACGAAATTCACATCTTTTATGGTACCAGGATAAAATTATTTGTTTTTTCGGGGATTTTCGGTGAAATTTGTCATTTTTTCTCACTATCTTTCGATGTAATTTGCTGTTTTATCGAATTTATCCTTTTTTCGTGATTTTTGTTTGTGAAATTGTTCTTTGTTATTTTTTTTTAGAAATTTGTCGTTTTTTTCCACTATTTTTAGCTAAATTTACCATTTTTTGTGATTACCTGGATAAATTTTATGTGCTTTTTGAGATCTTTGGGCGAAATTCACATCTTTTATGATAACTGGATGAAATTCGTCATCTTGAGGTCTTTCGGCAAAGTTTATCGTTTTTCTCGATTTCTTTCGATGACAGTTGTCGTGTTGTCATGATTTTTCGATGTAATTTGCCATTTATTGAAGATCTTTTTGCAAAATTTATCTTTTTTGTGATTATTTGATAAAATTTGCTTTTTTTTTCAATCCTTTGACGAAAATTGTTGTTTACTCACAATCATTTGTCGAAATTTGTTTTCTCACAATATTTTGAATTTTTTTTCATAATATGTTTACAAATTTGCCATTTTTTAGGGATTTTTTTTTGTCAAAATTTGCCTTTTTTTAAAAAAAATTTCATGAAAATTGCCATTTTTTTAGACGTTTTGGCAAAATTTTTATTTTTGTGCAATACTTTTGCGAAATTTGTTTTATTTGGGATATCTAGACAATTTTTTTTTTTTTTTTTGGCAGTTTTTTGACAAATTTTTTAGAGATCTTTAGAAGAAATTTGTTGTTTTTTGCAATCTGTTGACGAAATTTGCTGTTTTATTTTCCCACATCTATTTATAAAATTTCTGGGCAATGTTTTTTTTTTTTTTTGGGGGGGGGGGGAAGTATTTTGATGAAATTTTCTAATTTTTGTGATTATTTGCCAGAATTTGTGTTTTTTATGGTACCTAGACAAAGTTTGGTACATAGCAAATGATTTCTAGCATTTTTTTTTAAAAACTTAAACAGTTGAAAAATAATCTGCAAACATTTTCAAGTCTGACGTGTGTCGCAGCGTTGCACCAATTCTGCACCCGGGATCATGTCATGTTGGTGTTACGTTGGTAAATGGAAAAGCATATTGAAATTTTTAATAAATATTAATCTTTAAAAAAAAAGTTTTCTTTGAAAATTTTTTTATAGTGGCAAAATACTTTTTTTTCTTTGATTCTTTCATATTGTTGCTGTCAAGTTTTGACGGGCTTCACCTAGCCAGAATAAATATTATCATTAATTTTTTTAATATGTGAAATTTACATGTATTTTTGATTTATGAAAAGGTAATAGAAAAGTAGTTGAAAATGCAAATGTTTATTTGTTGAATGGGGTGGGTAATGTAACAACAAATTAACCACGGAGAGGATCATTGTTATAGTTGCTAAATGGCAAACTATAAATTCAGTCTTATTTTGCTGCGAAGTAAGTGAAGTATGTATATTTTGTATGAAATGAGTGATGACAGTAATTTATGATTTATTCATGTTAAGTACAATTTATTGGTGTTGTATTTGTAAATGAAAAATTATCAAATGAGAGAGATTCTAATTCTATGACAGCATGTTTGAATGTAACTCGGCCAATTGCGGGTCATTTGCCTGGATGTAAAATGCAGGTTGTTCTTTTATTTATTGAAATTTTTGCTGAAGATTAGTCGTTAAAAAATCCTTTAATAGCTGGAAAATACCTTTTTCTTTCTTCGGTGCCGTCAAGTTATGACGGGTTCCATCTAGTATGTTATTAATAATAATTATATATAGATATGTGAGTGTATTAATTAACATTTATTTTTGAAGACAGTTTCATTTTAATTTTTTATTGAAACTTGTCAGAAACCTGAAATTCAATTTAAGTTTTAAATATTCATTTTGATTGAACTTTAGTTAGGATACCATCTTTATATAGTTATGCTGCAGCTGAAGGAGAAAAAATTGCACAAAAACAAAAAAATTCTAAATAATCAAATTGAAATATCAGAAAATGTAAACTATGAGGATTCTCAAATTATCTCATATTATAGATATAAAAATTATATGAATATTTGTTTTCTACTCAAATTTTCTTTCGAAACTACAACAAGGTGAGTAAAATACATGAGAGTGCAAACTATGCAAGTAAATACACTACTTTTCCTTGCCAGTAATAATAATAATAATAAACCACCAATAAAATTCACCAAAAGAAGTATTTGAATTGTTACTTAATATTTTTTTTTATTTATTAATTACCTTTTTCAGTAGATTCATTAATACTGGCAGGATCTGCTGCTGACTGATTTTTGCTCTCTAAGATCTGGAATGTTATTGCCTAAAAAGAATAATATTTTCTAGTATAGTAGTTAATAGACATAAAATAACACATGATGATATGACATATAGGCAGATATTTATGAAAATAATAATTCAACCGTAGCTTACCATAATATTTTGTAAAACAGTCTGTAGAACTTCAGAGCCTGTATAAGATGAACTAGACTCAAATTTCCCTTGAAGAAGTTTATATAGCCTATTCATAACTCTTTTAATCTGTAAACACACAAAAATATGAAAGTATTTCTAAATTTGGGAAGCATAAATAAAAAAAATACACCACAAAACAGCTTATATTTTTAAAAACTGATTTAATTGTATAAGTATTAAAAAAAATCTGCAAGAAAATAAATATTTAACATACTGGTAGATGAACTAATCCCAAATATGTGTACTTCTTGGATTTAAAAATTCAGTTAATTTTACTCAAATATATGATGCCAAAATGCACAGAACTTTATAATGGAAAATTTATCTTTATCAATTTCCATCAATAGTCAGAAACAAACTTTAATAATTTTGTCTATTTCCCTATATTATCTACAGATTTTTTTATGCACACTTCAGATTAAATTAAAATAATTTAAAAAAAAATGTAAAACACAACTGAAAACACACTTTTAGAAATTAATCCACAGATGGAAATGTACCCAATTCATTGTAAAACGCAATATAAATTTGTTTACATTCTACAAACACTGTACCCAAAATATAAAGTTTATGGAAATTATACATACAACACAATATGCAAAAATGCATACCATAAACAAAAAACACTTCCATCATTTAGACAATGCTATAATTGAAAACTTTTTGAGCCCCTGTAAAACAGACGTAGTTTTGAGTAGTTTGATGCAGCCTAGTTTTAAACAGAGACTGTCACCAGTATTATTCTAAAAGAATTTTTGAAATCAATTCTGTAGCTCAAAAGTAAAATGATAGTAGATTTTAAAGTTGATTATAAGATGTTTCCTGCCTTTTTTCACTTTTTTTTAAGTTCATTCAGAAACTGCTCTACATGAAAATTTACATTTTAAAAGTAAGAGCCATGTCAATTCTAGCTTCTAGCTCTAATAATTTGAAATAAATTGTAATGTGGAATTTTTATCCTTAACATCCTGCTTTTAAACCTGTTTCTAAAAAGAAACTGCTTTTATCAAGCATTTATATCTTTAAAATGAGCACTATATCAAATTTCCAGTTTTTAACCCCAACAATATTATAAAAACTGCATATTTAGAACGTTTTTTTTGTCCAACTTACTAAACTTTGAACTTTTTAAAAACTCTTCTCTCAAAGTATTTTTGTCTTAAAAGTAAAAACTATATCAAGTTTCAAGCTTCTAGCCCTCATCATAAAAAATTACTACATAACTACATTACTACATAAAAAATTACTAATACTAACAATTCTAAATAAATTTTAACTTAGAATAATTTTAGAATGTCTTCTGTTTATTCCACTATTTTCATAATTTATTTATGCTTATTATAAATTTCATGAAGTATGAAAACCATTATTTAATTATAAAAATGATTTGAGTTGTACTTGTGATTTTAAAAAATTTTGTAAAACTTTTAATCAAGTTACAGACTCAATCCTGACAAAAATACAAAAATGCTAACACATAGCAGCATTACAATACCCTCTCCCCAAAAAATAAATAATTGTCTGAACGAAGCGAAGTCTTTATACTCAGAGATACGTAACGATATTAAAAGTCAAAAAAATTCTTTCGTCAAGCAAATCTCAAAAAGTACTTGTCGGATTTTGATTCTGTTTGTACCAATAGGTACCTATGAAGGTAATCTGGTGAATGCACTACATACGAAAAATTAGTTCCAAATAGTTTAAAAGTTATATTAAAAAAAGAGATAAAAAAGCACAATTTATTTGCATACGTCACAGAAATTTGGAGTGCGTGATTTTCACCAGCTGGATATTTTCGTAGATAACCGAATCAGTACATGGAGTAAATAGTAATCATTCACGCACTCAAAAATATTGAATGAAATAAAACATTTCAAAATTTAATTAATCATGCAGAAAAATAAAACTGTTATTTTTTTGTATTAAAAAAATGTCATAAAAACTTTGATTTTGAGATTTTTTGATAATCTCTTAATAGCATTTTTTTGATCGCTAAAAGAATGTTTTATATATTTCGCGTGTGAAAATTAGAAACAATTACGTTTTTAAATAAAAAGTTTCTTTTATGACATCATTTTCCCTTTATATTTATTTTTATTGCATGTTTTCTTTTAACTTATATTTTGTTTGTGTGTGGAAGTCAATTCTGGTCACTAATTTTTCGGCACGAATACCACAAGCGCATCAGATTTGGCGCAATTTTTTTCAAAGCCCATTTGGCGAAAACTCCGTTTTCAAATAACGCTTACATACACATTTTTAAATAATTTACTATTTTCAAAAAGAACTTACAGTAAATAAAAGAATAATAATAATTAATAACTATAAAAAGAAATATTTTATATAATTAAAAAAAGGAAATGAAAGTAAATAAACATTTTATGAGTAAATAAACAAATAATAAATAAATAAAGCCGGGTCACCATCTCAGGTAAAATAATGCCATTTTGACGCCAATTATGTACCCTGGTGCATATGTGACATCTTTTCCCATTTTTCATCCATTTCCTGTTGGCATACAACTTTGAAATTTGGAATATGTATGCATACCTGGGAGCAATACTGGAATTAGACATTGATTTTTTTTTTAATTCGATCCAAAAAGGGGCAACGGGGGCTATTTTTTAAAGATTTATACTGCATAAAGGAGCCACTTACCTATTTTTATATACAAGAAGAAGTAAGTGGTATGTAAAAACAATTATAGTATACATAAATAAAATACTTGAGATAATGTACTAGAGATATAAGCACCGGGTTTGGCGAGATATTTTATGCCAATTAGGCGAAAACATCGTTTTGATTACCAGATACATATAGCATGCTATAATAACACGTTATTTATTTATTTCAAAATGAAAACAAGTAAGAAAAATCATGCGTTAAGCATAGATTATGAAGCACTTTCCAACACTTAATGAAATCTTTAACAAAACTTTGTTATTTAGGGAAATATTAGTGTATAGCCAAATATAGCCAAATATGTATTCCAGTACATTAGAACAGCCCTGTATTTCATATGTCAGTTCATATACTTTTAAAACAACTGAAATCACATTCTCATAAATCATCATTCATAGGCGTCCATGTACCGAATTCTTTGCGTGGCCCTGTATATCCTTTTATCTATATTCTGCAAACATTTCTCAGTAAATTGAATGCAGCTCAGCGTAAAAATGCATAGCTTATTTAAGAACCACGTTTAAATAATTTACGCTCATATTCAGTAACGTTGGTGAGCTCTTTTGGGTAGCCCTATATATCAACTATAACATTTATACACACCATATAATGTGCGTATATTTAGCGAAATACAAGCGCGAATATCATAATTAAAATGCATTTCATCCCTCCATCAGCCATCATCGGACACATATACGGTACTTCGGAAAGAATATACTATTTGAAATCTTTTGTATGGCCCTGTAAATGCTATGTACTTCATATTATGCAAGACAGTAGCAGTAGCGTATAATTTATATTAAGCTTCAGTGACATATATCAATTTTATTATACATGAAAAAGCTCAATATATTTAAAATATGTCACACACAATTCCCCCTTTTACCATTATCTAATGGAATTCTTTTGTGTGGCTCTGTAAATGAATAATAGCTACATTTTCACCTTATATTTTATAGCAGGGCTGTCCAACGCGGCGCCCGCGGGCGCCATGGCGTCTGTAGGGTCAGTCTAAATGCTTCCCCCACAATGTCTAAAGGTCACACTGTTCACCTTTCTAAGTAAACAAAACACTACTTGCATGAAGGCTTAAGTAACTTAACATCTTGTTCAAAAAAACAAAGTTTATTAAAAGCCATTATATGAAGAGAACATGTCAGGAAAATATAAGTACTTTTAAGCATAAACAATTGTACCATATTCAGTTTCTTTAATTTTACTAAGTTAAAATAAGTGTAGATACTTTCTACACAAAACAAACACATTTCCAATGAACTAGATAGAGAGGTACTTACATGTTGAACTGATTTTGAAAATGTTGCTTGCCAAATATATACAGCAGAAAATTATCATTTCAGGTGTTGCCAAAAATAAATAAATAAATTTTAATAAATGAGACACACCCACTGAACAAAATGACATCACCCTGTCAAAATGACATCACCAGGAAACAACAATTCACAAAAGAAAAATTTCAAAAAGTTAACTTCACCACCAACCATCCAACCACATGCTGAAAAAGGTAAACAAGCATGCATTGTGGCTGTAAGTATTTGACTATTAAATTTTTAACCTGTATAAATGAATAACTATTAAATAATTAGCAATTGAAAAGAACTTCTAAATTAAAGGAAAATTATATGGTTGGTGGCTACTATAAAAAATGAGTAATTTTTAAAAACTTGCTATTACAGAAGAGCTGGGAAAATAAACAAAAATATAACTTTAACCCTACAAATTCCCCCTTTTCCCAGATCTTCTGTTTAGCCAAACAACCATTTTCTAAAATACAAAAACTTTTCACTAGACAATGCTTTTGTCATAACATCAGCAACATTCCATTTACTGGATACATACTTAAGTTCAAACTTTTCAATATTTTCCTTTACAAAATAACTACGTGTATCAATATATTTGGTTCTTGTATTTTCAATATTATTTTTAGAAAAACTAATGGTACTTTGATTGTCACAATAGATTGTTGGTTTAGTTAAGTTTAAGTCCAAAAATGAAAAATTATCAATTATTCTTGTTAACCAACATAATTCCTTAACAGAGTCTGACAATGCTACATATTCAGATTCCATACTTGATAAAGCAACACATTTTTGTTTAGAAGAGTTCCATATGATAGGTACCTGGTCAACAAAAATAACTAAACCACTAACTGATCTACGATCAACTAAGTCCGAAGCCCATGTAGCATCAGTATAAACATTAATATTAAAATTTGAAATTCTAGATAGATTTAAACTCAATTCTTTTGTATCAATAACATATTGGAGAACCTGACACAAATTTCTCCAATGATCCCATGATGGTTTATTAGAAAATTGAGACAAGGCTATAACTGAAAATTGAATGTCTGGTCTACTTCTAGAAGCTAAAAACAATAAGCAACCTATCAACTGTCTATAAGGGGCGTCTATTTGTTCCCCCTCATTTGCTAAGTTTAACATTGTTCCTGGTGTTAAAGGTAATTTGCATCTAATTCTAGGAACATTAAAAATTTCTGCAAGTTTTTCAATATATTTAGTTTGATGCAATACATAAGATCCTTCACGCTTCTCGAATTCAACTCCTAGGAAGTTTCTAATCTCGCCTAGAGTTTTTATCTCAAATTTAGATTTTATTAATTCAATTACTTTATTTAATATTTCCTCATTCTCTGCAAAAATAGCTAAATCATCAACATAAACTAGAACTATTACTTTTAATTTATAAACATATATGCAGTTACAATCCAGTACTTTATCAAAACCCAATTCCTTAAAAGTTTTGTCTAATTCATTAAACCATTCTCGCCCAGCCTGGTGGAGCCCATATAATGCTTTGTTAAGTTTCCATACATACTTTTCATTAATTTCCCGAAAACCTTCTGGCTGCTCAACATAAATTTTCTCATTTAACTTTGCATATAAATATGCCCCTTTTACATCAATATGTTGGCTAAGCCACCCCTTTAGAACTACAAGTACAACAAAGAAAAATCTAACAAGTGGAAAAGCTATGACAGGTGAAAATGTGTCAAAATAATCGATTCCCTCAACTTGTCGGAATCCCTTTGCCACTAACCTGGCTTTAAAACTTTTAATTTTACCTGACACATCCTTTTTAAGCGTATACACCCATTTTGTACCAAGAACTTTACTTTTTTCAGGACGGGTCACAAGGTCATAGACTTTCCTATCTTTTAATATTTTCAGTTCATTACACATAGCTTTAACCCACTCTTCTTTCTCAGGGAGATTTTGCGACTCTTTAAAATTATTCGGAATTTTTATCTCTGCACAATGTGCTTCAGGGTTAGACTCTAAATCCCCTTCATCAGTTTCTGCTATGGGAGAATTTTCAACATTAGGCTGGGCGGGAACTGAACTAGTTTTAAGTGATTTAAAATTAAATTCCTCAGGTTTAAAAACTAATCCCTTTTTCATACAATAATCTTTTACCTCATTTTTACTTCTTAACCTAACATTTGGTTCCGGGTAGTAGTAAACATCTACACGGCCAGCAGAACTACCAGACTCTCTTACCTTTTCAATTCTCTTCCAATCTGAAAAAGAAGTTGGTTCAACAGGGTTTTCTTTAATTTTAAATTGGACTATTTTATCACTAGAATCCTTAACTGGTTCTGAAATAAAATCATTCTCAATAATTTTTAAGTGCTTTGTTTCCTGTACTTCTTTTGTTCCCTGAAACCATACCCTATAGCCTCTAGTGTTCCTAGCATACCCAATTAAAATTCCTTTTTTAGATCTTCTCTCTAATTTATTACGATATCTTTTTGGAATATGAACAAAAACAGTACTTCCAATAACTCTTAAGTGTTTAACCGAAAAATTTCCACCTTTCCAGACATTTAAAGGAGCTTTTCCATTTAATTTGCTATGAGGATACCTATTTTTCAAATAATTTACAGTACATACCATTTCAGCCCATAATTCTTTCGGTAAATTTGCCTGAATTAATATTGCTCTAACTCCCTCCATTAAAGTTCGATTATATCTTTCCGCGACACCATTCATCTGCGGCGAATAAGTGTTCGTATGTTCATGTTTGATTCCCTCATCTTTTAAGAATTTTTCAAACTCATCAGAGCAAAATTCTCCACCACAATCAGAACGGAGTCTTTTAATTACGTGGCCTGTCTGTTTCTCAACTAAAGCTTTATAATACTTAAAATAATCAAATGCCTCACTTTTGTGTTTAAGAATATAAACATATGAGTACCTAGAAAAATCGTCAACCAAACTCATGAAAAACCTAGCTCCACCCAAAGAAAGTTCAGGGGCTGGTCCCCATATGTCTAGGTGTACTAACTCTAAAATACTAGTAGTCTTAATATCATCAATAACATGATGTGATTCACGAGTGCTCTTTGCTAAATTACAAACTTCACATGATTCCATTACACCAGATAAATTCTTAAGTCCAGTTACATAGTTTGATTTAGAAAATTTTACTAAGTTTTTAGCATTTAAGTGACAAAAACGACTATGCCAAAGCACTAAGTCATTAGAACAATTATTTAACTTATTTCTAGCAACATAAGCACAAGTTTGATTAGACACACATTTAGCAGCAATACAATAAAATTTGGTTACTAAAGGAACTTTTAAAAATTCAGAATTATCAGGGCTAAAAATTACAGCATTACATCTTTCAAATTTAACTTTAAAATTCTTCTCTGTTATCTTTTTAACAGACACAAGATTTCTTACCATATCAGGAACATAATATACATTTTTTAAGGTGAAAGTTCTTACTACAGTACCATAGTTCACTTGTAAATCAATGTCCCCTAAACCACAAATATCAGCACTTCCTTTAGCAATAGCCGCTTGACTTTTCAGTTCTCGAAAATTGTAGAATAAGGATCGGTCAAAACAAAAGTGATTCGTTGCCGCAGAATCCAAAATGAATTCAACTTCAGGACCATCAGATAACAAAGCAGAGGCAAAGAACGCTTGACTAGGTAGTTGAGAACTAGATCTTGAACTAGGTTTCCTACTTGATCTGAACTGATTTTGTTTTGTTGATTGTGACCAATGTCTGCAATTTTTAATTAAGTGACCCACTTGACCACATCGATAACACTTTCGGGTTTCTCGTTGCACTCTTGAATTCACAGCACTAGAAGGATGAACCTTGGGTACAGGAACAGGTGAAAAATTTTTAGAAGACATTAAAGCTGAATTTTTATTTTTAAAAACATCTTGGTCATCCAACTGCTTGTTTTTCAAACGGTCATATTCAGCAAGTAAAAATGGTCGAAGACCTTCCACAGTAAATTCTCCATCAGGCAATTGATAAAGACGTGCAATAAGAGTTTCATAAGATGGCGGTAAACTCTCCAAGATTTGAAAAGCAACTTCATCCTTCGGCACACTTTTTCCTGTTTGCTCTAAGTCTCGAACAATCTCTAAAACTTTTCCAATATATTGACTCATGGTATCACTAGCTTCAAACTTTACATTCATGAACTTTCTCCGAAGGTGAGCAACCCTTGCTCTTGATGTGGGTTCATAAGAACTTTTCAGTAACTGCCATGCTTCAAAAGATGATTCAGCACTAAAAACTACACTTTTTATTTCTTCAGTTAAACTCAAACAAATGTATGCTAATGCTTTTCTACTTTTCTGCATATATTCATCAAAGTGTTCAATATCTCCTCCATCAGTTTTTGCTTTACCTTTTACACTATCAGAAGTATATTTATCTAAGCCTTGGCTTATCAGCATCATGTCCATACTAAACCTCCATGCTTTCCAATTATCAGCACCCAGTTTAGGGAAAGAGAGGGTTTGTTCAGCCATCTTGTTCATTTTAGCACAAATGAAGCACAAAGAAATAAATGGTAAACAGAGCAACTAACCACGCTCTGCTACCAAATTGTAGGGTCAGTCTAAATGCTTCCCCCACAATGTCTAAAGGTCACACTGTTCACCTTTCTAAGTAAACAAAACACTACTTGCATGAAGGCTTAAGTAACTTAACATCTTGTTCAAAAAAACAAAGTTTATTAAAAGCCATTATATGAAGAGAACATGTCAGGAAAATATAAGTACTTTTAAGCATAAACAATTGTACCATATTCAGTTTCTTTAATTTTACTAAGTTAAAATAAGTGTAGATACTTTCTACACAAAACAAACACATTTCCAATGAACTAGATAGAGAGGTACTTACATGTTGAACTGATTTTGAAAATGTTGCTTGCCAAATATATACAGCAGAAAATTATCATTTCAGGTGTTGCCAAAAATAAATAAATAAATTTTAATAAATGAGACACACCCACTGAACAAAATGACATCACCCTGTCAAAATGACATCACCAGGAAACAACAATTCACAAAAGAAAAATTTCAAAAAGTTAACTTCACCACCAACCATCCAACCACATGCTGAAAAAGGTAAACAAGCATGCATTGTGGCTGTAAGTATTTGACTATTAAATTTTTAACCTGTATAAATGAATAACTATTAAATAATTAGCAATTGAAAAGAACTTCTAAATTAAAGGAAAATTATATGGTTGGTGGCTACTATAAAAAATGAGTAATTTTTAAAAACTTGCTATTACAGAAGAGCTGGGAAAATAAACAAAAATATAACTTTAACCCTACAGCGTCCTTTGAAGGTGTTCTTGGCGCCCTTTTGAAAGTTTCTTTTTATTAGACTTTTTAGAAGTAAAATTCCATTATAAAGAATACTTTCTTTAAAATCATTAATATTTTCATCATTTATTTTCCATTCTCGTGAAAATACTTTAAAAACCAGAAACATACATTGAAAAATTAAACATGTATATTTTCATGATTTATAATTATTTATAAAGTGTAATTATGCTGAAATAGCTCTTTTTAATGTTAATAAGTAACAGAAAAATATTTTCAACTTCCTCGCCCCTATGAAGACACATGAGCATGAAAGTTCAGCTTTTTTCTTTCTACTGTTGTCACACCAGCCCAGTAGCTGTTTTAAACGAGGAATGAAGGGACATGTATTTACCTTCTCGAGTTTGGATTTTTTTTTCTTTTACTTAGAAAAATTAATAAAACAGTGCTAAATGTTTCCATCTATGAAAGCACTTTCAGACTATCACACAGCAATCAATCATATGTATATTAGTCACTATTCTGCTTGTCTTTGTTTTAGTACTCTTTATAAAACTAAGTTTACGCCTTCAAATAATTAGTCACAGCGTATTTTCACATCTTAAAAAAAAAAAAAAAAGTACAATGTCTCTGATATACATGTTTTTGTTGTTATTATAGGTGCAATAACAGTTTTTAGCACCTTATACTAAAAACATTTTTGTTGGGAACCTAGAAAGATAGATCTATCATAGAAAAATGTGTAATTTGAAATTTAATACATGTAACTATAGCTATATTATTACGGCAATATTAGAGGTCTGCACGGGCCCGGGCTTGGCCTGTGGCACGTACCCGGCCCGGCAGATTTAGAATAGTTTTTTCAACGGGCCGGGCCGGGCCGACAAACAACATACACGGGCCGGGCCGGCAAAAAAATTGAACGGGCCAGACGGGCCGGGCCGATAAAAAAATTTTCGGGCCTGCCGGCCCGTTCTGAAGATTTCGGCAGAAACGATGAAATATGAGCTATTTTCAACGAAAATGGTTTTAACGAGAATAAGTATAAATGTGGCCATACTAGTTTGACAGCATCAATATAAAAATGCACAGTGTATCGGCATCGTAGAATTTCATTATGTGTAACCCGTTTTAATATTTTTTTAGCTGACTCATGCCGGTCCCAGATCACGCTTGCATTATTTTTCTACATATAGACTGGCCGGACCGGTACTAGACTTAATTATTGGCAGAAAACATTATTAACAAATTATTAACAGCGATAAAGAACTTATGTTAGCTTAGTCTTCGGATATATACTTCTTGATGATTTTTAAATTAATTTCTCAATAATGCGAAAGTTTGACACATTTTCTGATTAATTTTAAATTGTTAAAGTATAAAAGTGATAAGCCTAACTATTGAAGGGATTTGGAATCGAATAGCGTTTTTCATTTTTGGTAAATAAAATACTTGTATAACCTTGTTGAGATATAATAGTTTCTCAAATGATTGCAGGTTTTTCTCCCTTCCCTTGCTATTGCTTCCTAAAATTCTATTCAAAACGCTAATTATGACAGTATTTTATTTGTTTGCAGTATTCTTAAATTACTTATATCAAAAAATGGATAACGCCATTCGATTATATAGTTTCTGAATAAAGATATCTGCTAATCTTATGTGTTTCTGAGGGAAAAAAATGAATTTAGAAATGTATCAGAAAGGAGCGTCTTTGAATTTAAGAATGACATTGGATTTGAAATCTATAATAAAATGATATAGAAATATATTGATAAATCTTCTTTTATTAAACAGCTTCAAAATTAACGATGTTTTTAGCTTTCTTTCTTTTTTCTTTTATTCTAAGCCATATTAATTTTTTATTGTATCTTATTCGAATGTTGAAAGCCTAAGAATCTAAGTAATCATTAATGTTGTTAATGTGTATTTGCTGTAAAATATACTGTAAAATCATTCCATAGATATGTATGCAGTATTCTTTAAAAAAAATCTTAATTATATGATAAAAATCTGAATTTTTAAAAAATCGTAGAAATTGTAACGGGCCAAAACGGGCCGGGCCTGTTTTCGCTGATTTTTGTACGGGCCGGGCCGGGCCTGGAAATTCCGGCCCGTGCAGACCTCTAGGCAATATAAGGATCATTTTGCTTTATGTAAAGGCGTGCCTGTATACTAATACTGTACGATGCATGCCACATATTTTAAGTCGTGTCAATAATGGCGCCCTTCATTGAGTGTCAAGAGCTAAGATGCGCCCCTGCTTACTGAAAGGTTGGACAGGCCTGTTTTATAGAATGCATATTTTAATATGTTTGACAGAGTATAACATCTTTAAAATTCCTTTGAAACAATTTTTCCATATAGGCCGTAATGTAATGGGAAATTTTGATTCTCCCTGCAGATAAACTAATCATGGTAGAAACTTCATTTTCAATAGGATTCGTGGTAGGGTAAACGTCAATAACGTCCTAAAATTTCATGGCAATCCGAGTATATCAACGATTTTCCCCCATAGGCCGTAATGTAATGGAAAACTTTTGATTCGCCCTGTAGATAAACTAATCATAATAGAAACTTCATTTTCAACAGGGTTCGTGCTAGGGTAAACGTCAATAACGTCCTAAAATTTCATGGCAATCCGAGTATATTAACGATTTTTCCCCATGGGCCGTAATGTAATGGGAAACTTTTGATCCGCCCTGTAGATAAACTGATCATGGTAGAAACTTCATTTTCGATAGGACCTGTGCTAGGATAAACGTCAATAACGTCCTAAAATTTCATGGCAATCCGAGTATATTAACGATTTTTCCCCATAGGCCGTAATGTAATGGGAAACTTTTGATTCTCTCTGTAGATAAACTAATCATGGTAGAAACTTCATTTTCTATAGGGTTCATGCTAGGATAAATGTCAATAACGTCCTAAAATTTCATGGCAATCCGAGTATATTTACGTGAGTTAGAGCGCAGACAGACGGACAGACGGACAGACGGCCATCCGGCCAGACGGACAGACGGCCAGACAAACCGAATGCATAAGCACTTTTCAACTTTGTTGGAAAGTGCTAAAAAGGAATAAACGAAACATTTTCTGTTATTAAAAAAAAAAGAAATAACAATCAATAAATGATAATATTTTTAGAACAAACAATTTATTATAACATTTATATGATAACCAGCATGTTAGGCAACTGAACGCCATTTTGGCACCAATTATTTACCTCGGTGTGTATAGGGCATATATGTGCCACATTTATTTGTGAAACTGAGCATGAACGTTTACCAAGTGTGTTTTCATAGTCGCTTATATCTTTTTGCAACATAGCGCACCTTCCGAAGCCAAAACTGCACAAAAGAAAAAAAAATCAATATTTGCAGTTTTTTTTTTTTTTTTTTTTTTTTTTTTTATGTAATGCGCATTTTGTAATCAGTAGGCTTGATAATCAGACCTCGTTTTTTTGCTTTCAAAGATGATATTTCATACGACGTCTTTTTTGGATTCGTCGTTTTTCCATATTTGATAGTATGCGTCTACTCGTTTTGTAACTTTTTTTGTAACTTTCTTCTTTATTAACAGCGACATTTGGATTTCCTATTTAAATAAAAATTCTTCTCAATACAAAGAATTTTGTTAAAATAAATAAATAAATGAAATGCGGACATCTATTGCTCAAAGCACAAAATTTTTCCTATTGAGTTAATAAAAATCAGTAAAAACATAATTTTTATGATAATAAAAAGGTGACTTATGTAATAACAGAGTCATATATTATGTACGTTATGGATTAAGTATGAATATTTCTCCACCATTTATAAATAATAATAATAATAAAATAAAATGCGGACAGACCAAAGTCTATATTTGACTGAAAACAACAACCATTTTCTAAATGCTTTAAAAAGATGGCCAATGAAAAGTGATATTTCAAAAGTATTATGAAATTAGTTAAAAACCATTTATTTTAAACTAAATGAATACAAGATTTATATTTTTAATGAAATAAATGGGATTTGAAAATTTATTGGAAATTTATCACCATAGATGTATCAATATTACAATCAGTACTTTGTATGCAAAATGGAACAATTAGCAATACTTTTTGAACCCGAAAAATGGTCGTTGCTTTTTTTAAGGTTAAAAAGGAGGTTACGAAATATTCCTATACAGAGATGCCAAGCCCCCGCTTATTGCACAGCAGAATTTTCTTATAGGAAAAGTTATTTTTTAAATCCGCAGAATGTTCCTATTTAATAAAAGATTTTCTGTATTAAAATACCGGTATCTAAAATGCTGGAGAATGGCAGCTCTACCTATAACATTTTAATTAATCACGGTACTTTTTTAAATCAGATTCAAATTTAGTGAAGACAACGTTTTTTGGCCAAAAGCAGCTTTTTTCCACATGTGTAATTACGATACAATTCCTTGATGCTGAAATAAAATGTTTTGACTTATGCTATTATTGCTTCCTCTTATTTATTTATTTGAATTTTAAATAAGATGACTCAAAATCGTGTTTTTTAAATGTACGGAAAAAATGCATTTCGAGAGAGGGCGAAAAGAACAATATTTGGCGATTTATTACCTGCGTTTAGCTAAGTTTCTTACCACCTTGTATTTAATACTCTTCACAATACTTCACTGTTATATGGACTTAGGCGCTTTTATAAAAAGTTTGACGTAAGTTCGGGCTTAAGAAAGTGAGTTTTTTTACTGAATAATACAAATAAATGAAAAATGAATACTAAGAAATACTAATAAAAGAAAAATGAAGCGTTATATTGATCTATGTATATTTAAAAATGCATCTGCTAGCACTAATTAGATAATTTATGTGTATATTATAGGAGATAAATAGCTTTTGATTCTGTATTTCTATGCTTTAAAGCATTAACGTTTGTGTGTTTTTCGTTATCATTAGAAGTACCTAGCCGATTTAAAAAATAATGTGAGCAAAAAATGTTGGTAACTATCTTTGATGCAAAATATACTATATTTTGCGTAGGAACAATAATCACCATCAATGCACGAGCAAAAAAAGTTCTAAAATTGAGAATTCTTTGATGTCGATATGACTAAAAATTTAATTTTTTTTTTTTTTTTTTTTTTTGGCAACTTTAGGATATAATATTCTCGTTATGAACGATTTCTAAAACATTCGACAGTTTAATTTCACAAATTAAACATTTTTTTTCTAGAAAAAGTTTTAAACCTAATTTATTGAGAATGTTGCAATTTCTAGGATACTGTTGGGGTCAGAAACTATAACTTTGGCATCACAGTAACTTATAAGATGTAAGTGCTCGTTTAGAACAAATTTTTAAAAAAGGATTCCTTAACTCTTATCGACAACCTCATTGCATCCGTGGAAAACAGATATTCAACATTATAAACTATTCGGACGGATTTCACACCATATAAAATACACTCCATTCTCTTCAAACATAATAGTTTATGTTATTTATAGTTTCTCAAATCGGTGCGAAGCTTCTGTTTATGCTCATGACATCATTTCAAAGAGTTATATTTCCAATATAGGAAAATTTGGTGTTTTATTTTCTGTATTACTTTTAACATTTTGCATATTTCCAATTTTATATCCATGCATGGTTTGCTTTTCTTTTATAAAAATAGTATATGCAACTTTATATATAAGAATTTGTAATTCTATGATTCAATATGCTTATTTTCATCATATTTGATCACAATGAATGACCAATTAAAGGTAACATCTCATTTTCTTTACTTATCACAAGTTATTAAATGTTTATTCTCAGCAATATCGCTCAGACTAATCCCTCTGAGGGAAGTCCTAGTAAATTGTTGTCATGTTAGTTCAAATTGTTTAAAGTTATGTTAAAATAAACAAAACATGACATACTTTTTGGTTTTTACCCTTTCCAGGACGGTAACAAACTACATCGGGTCGCCATTGCTTTCAGCTGAGCTGCCAGCATTCCAAAATAACAAAATACGTGATTTTCTAGTGTTCTGGTGCCGTGATCATTAAATCACCAGTGATTTCGCTATTCATGTCCATTCATGAGACTTCATCAGCAGTGCGTTTGGCAAGGGGTTAGTTTGGATCAACCAATAGCAATTCTGCGTTAGTTTTTCTTTTTGAATGGCATCATCTGTAATGCAGAATACTGTCAATGCCGACTATATACTACCGGCCGAGCCATTTCGCGAAAAACTGCCGCAAAAGTGAAGCTGGATTCAGCTTCAAACCCTTCAAATCCATTTCATTGGACCATGTGTGAGTCCACCTGATGCAAACCATGCCCAAATTAGCATTGAATAAGCTGCTTTCTGTTCTGTGCACATGCTTGCACATGTGGTCATTGTTTTGTTTCAGGGTTTGCACGATTGGTCAGATTAACTTGGGCAAAGTATCAGAGTCCTTTGGTGGGAGACTTCATACATTAATCTCAAATAGACAGGCCTTTAGATCTAGTCGACCTTGATACTGTTTGTATTTAAAGAGGAATGTGATGGATGTTCTTCGCATCATCATTATCATTTTACTAAGCCATTGCTTGCTTTTTAGCAGCAGCTGCAATTGTGTTTAGAATGGCGTAAGATAGTCAAAGTAATTGTAATGTTTTAAGTTGATTTTATTTTTAAGCAAAGGAATGCTTAATGTTCTTCACTGTAAATATTCATTATTGATCGTCATGAAATAAACTAAGTTAACAGAATCTGCTTTTTCATTCAAATCTTCCACATTACACTTTTTAAAGACTTTCACTCGCTACTCATGCTGATTTAGTTAGAAAAACAAAGCACTGGTTATGGGCCCAGGCCCGGTAAATAACCATGCATTTTTTGAAAATGTGGAAGTGAAAATTTTGTTGCTGGACTTTCTCTGTGCGAACGCTGCCGGTATTTTTCCTGTACGAACTTTGCCGATTGTGTGGACTTTTCCTGTACGAGCTTTGCCATTTTCTGAAGTATAAAGTTATAAAAAGATGGGGGCTGATGGATGCTGTTTAAAACATCACCCTGCTCAACAGCAGAAACATGGAAACAGGAAGTGAAAGTTTTGCTGTAACATTTTGGAACTTGGGAATTTGTGGAACGTGCAGATGAAAGTGATAAGCCTGTAGACGAAAAGCAAGATTCAGTTTTTACCAAAATGGACACTGCAAAGCCAGATGTAGAAAAGGATCTTTCCTGGAGAGAAAAGCAAGACCTGAAATTGAGAAAAAAATCGAGCTTATACCATTATATACCAGTCTTTGAGTTCAGAGTTTCGGCCATTGATCTCTAGTACCACAGACGGAGCGACAGCGTGGAGGATTCTATATGACCATTTCGAGCCAACTACGAGAGCCTGAATGATTCAACTGTTGGATGTTTTCTTCAGTACAAGATATGTGCCGGGTAAAAATTTAGGACTATTGTTGTGTCATCTGAAACAAGCGGCTGAGCGTCTTTGGGATGTGGGTCATCAGTTACAGCCTCTGTATTTGGGCTACCAGATGATTCGTAGCCTTCCTGACGATTTTCAAGCTACTGTTCAAGCTATTTACAGATGGAGTGATAAAGATTTCATGCCTCACAAAATAAAAGCAGAGCTCTTGTAGGAGGAGAATCGTCTAAAGCTGTCCCACAAAGATTTGGCTGATGTCAATGTTGCTTACGCCAGTGAATCGCTTGTAAAACCAGGTAAACAAAAAATTGGTCCATGTTTTTATTGTAAAATGTATGGTCATGTAATTTCTAATTGTAAGCTCAGAATAAGTAAAAATAATGGTCAAGATTATAATGTTAAAAATGCTCCTGAAACAGCTAGTAATAATAGAAATAATTTTGAAGTTAAAAGTAAAAGTAATTATTCTAGACTTAATGCTAAAAGTAAATTTTAAAATAAATCTAATTTTAAAGTTAATTCTAAAAATAAATCTTTTCAGTCAGAAACTAGTAATATTGAATGTAAACAAGTATTTAATCATGCCTTCTTCGAACTGGAATGTAGTTTAATTGAACTTTCTCCCGAACTGTGCAAGGCAAATTCATCAGATCTGGGCTATGGAAATACCCAATGGGTTTTTGATACGGCAGCTACAGCACACTTTTGTAGCAATAGAAAACTGTTTTTTGAATTTCAGCCAGTATCTGATTTGCACATATCTCTTGGAGTTGGGGAGAGAGAATGTCCAATTGAGGGAAAGGGGACAATTCAATTTTTAATAAAATGTAAAAATGGTAAATTTAATTGTATTATATTAAAAGATGTTTTATTCAATCCACATTTAAGAAGAAATTTACTGTCAGGAGTAAAGATTGAAAAATTAGGATTTAATTTTGTTGGTAAAAAAGGTAAAGTTTTTGTATTTGATAAACATGGTAATGAGTTATTTTATGCATTGAGAAAAAATGACCTGTATTTTTTAAAGCCCTCAAAGTATATAACTCAATGTGAAGGAAATAACAATTCAGTCAATTTTTCAGCAAATCAAGTAGAAAAAGTCAATGTTAATGAATTGTGGCATGAAAGATTCTGCCATATTAACAGTAAATATGTAGTTAACACAAGCAAACAGAAAAGTGTTAATGGTTTACCTATGCTATCAAAATTGACTGAAGATTGTATTTCCTGTAAGTTAGCCAAATCAAAACGAATATCTTTTAAACCAACAGGTCATATAAGGTCAAAATCTCTTCTCCAGCTGCTGCATATGGACCTGTGTGGCCCATTTCCTGTTGCTTCTCATGGGGGTAGTCGATATTTTTTGTCCATAATAGATGATTTTTCAAGAAAAGCTATTGTGTATACCCTGAAAAATAAGTCTGACGTTTTTGAGACCTATCTTAAATAACAAAAAAGAGCCGAAAGGTTTTTAGATAAGAAAGCAGTCTCTGTCAGAACTGATGGAGGCCTTGAGTTTTGTAATCAAGAATTTGACAAATTTTTAGAGGATCAGGGAATAACACACAAAAAGACGAGCTCATATTCGCTGGAAATGAATGGTTGTACAGTACGTTTCAATTTAACGACCCTCGATGGAATAAAAACCCTTCTTAACTATAGCGGTTTATCCCAGAAATTTTGGGCAGAGGCTCTTTTATGTTTCACCTATGTGTGGAATAGAGTCTGTCATAAAAATTTTAAACAAACGCCTTTTGAGTTGTATTGTGGGAGAAACCCCCCTGTATCTCATTTTAAAAAGTTTGGTTGCCTAGCTTATGTTGGTATACCTAAACAAAACAGGAAAAAGCTCGATATGAGAGCTAAACTGGTATAATGTGTGGTTATGCACAAACAACAAAAGGTTACAGCATTTGGCTAATACATGAACAAAAAATTTTTGAGACTATAAATGTAAGATTTCATGAAAGTAAAAGGGAAGTGGATGTCATAAAATAATCCAAATTTCAATCTTTTTCATATTTTGATTTTCCTGAGGATGGGGATATTTTTCCTATAATAGACGAAATTTTTGAATCTAAAAATAGATGTGATAGCCTGTTCGAGTTAAGGGAAAGTAGCTCAAAATGTCAAATGAGTCCTGTAAAAATAGGTTATGAAGTTAAAACAGATGAAAATTTGGATTTAATATCTTGTACATCCATTAATTGGGTAAGAAGTGCAGTTCCTTGTAGAAATTAACCAAGGACCAGGCCCGTAGCCAGGATTTTCTTTCGGGAGGGGCTCAATTTTGGAATTTTTTCTATTCTTACAAAAGTAATTTGAATAATATTTAGTAAAACATTTAAAAATAATCTAGGCTTATCCTAATGTGTGTTTCTACGTGGGATACTAGTTAACTATGTCAAATAATGTAATTTCATATTTAATTTTTTTTTAATTTCTGTTGCAATTTTTAACTTTTAAGAGCACTTCCAATTTCCAAACCGATTTGGGAACCGGAGAGTTTTTAGGAAAAATTTTCTGCGAAACTTAAAAAGCACAAACTAACAATGTTTGAGATGAGTCTCAAGTAGGGGTAAAGAGGGTACATTTGAACTGGGGGCACCTTTGAATACTAAATATTTTCCTTCAAATAAATTATTTTCTAAAAATGTCTATGGCAATACATTGCTATTGCTTCAGTGCAATAAGTATACAAAGCTCTCCATTTTGTATGCACAATACTGTCTAAGCAAGATATATATTTTTCTCCCTCTTGAATCTAAACTTAAGAAAATAACGTAAGATTTTTGTTCAAAATTTTGTATCCCTTAAATTTTGATTTATTGTTCAACACTTAAATAAAGATGTAATCTTCAGTTTATAAGTTTTGTTTTATTCAAATTCATCAGCCGAATTGAGTAAACTGTTGTAATGTTGAACTTTATGTGACGGGACACCCTTGAACAAAAAAGCTGAGGCACCATTGAACATCTAAAACTGTGAAGTAAAGAGTTGTTGATGTACGTAAGTGTTAAAATTTTTGGAATTTTTTCTATGTGAAAAGAGGTTAATTAGGAATATCAAAGAACATGAACTTATACTGTTAACAATCCTTCTTTACTGCAAACTTGTATTACAATCTCTGGATGTATCAGCGATTGGAAGTTTCAAACCTAAATTGATGATGGCATTCATTTATTAATTGCAAAATCCGGATACACAATAATGATTTATGGTTTAATAGGTTTGTCTAACAAAGCCTATACTCTTTCATTTACTCTTTCCCAAACTACGGAATTACTAGTACTTTCGTACTAGATAAAACGGAATTTTAGTCAAGTTTTTTCATAAAAAGTGCTAATGAAGAATTTTAATTTTCCAGAAGCATCAGATATCATATTGGTGTTATTACAAGGATATTTAAAAAAAAAGTTTTCTCGAACAAACATAACTTCAGAGACATTTTGTGTTGTTTCAACAATGATTTTTGACATCAAATTTGATGGATTCAAGTTTGGTTAAATAATAGAAAAATTATTAGTTTCAATAAAATATAGTTATTAAATTTTATCCGTATTACTTTATATTCCTGAAACATATGCAGCGTTTTATGAAAACTCTCAATATTTTCATATTTTACAACAAGTAAGGAGCACCTTTGAACAAATAATTGTTCAAAGATGCTCCTTACTTGTTCAAAAATATCCGCACATGTGGGACAGGTTTGAACAGAAATATTTCAGCTTTTTAAATCCTCACATTTTTTTAAAAAATTTATATGGAAAACTTTTAATTTCTGGTTCATATGATGAAGAAATGCACTGTTTTTATTATGTGATACTTAAAACGCAAAAAATACAATTCAAATAAGAAATGTACTGATTTTAAAAAAAATGTTCAAATGTGCTCACCTCTCCCCTATCCTATGAAGAAAAAACATTGTAAAATATTGAAATGCAAACAAATAATATGTATTGATTTAAAACGCAGGATTAATGTTAATGTGCGAGAATCTGACATTATGAGTGCGAGGTCTTAAAACTATTGATCTATAAATGAAATAAATTACATGCATTATTTTTTTGAAAAAAAAAATTAATTGCTACAGCCATATGTAATCATAAAAATTATGTTTGTATTTCACATTGTCTGAGTATAATAATTATAAATGACAGTCATGGTAAAATAAATTTACTAGCAGTGTTGAATTCAGGCACTTTTCTCTGGGAGGGATTTTTGTGGCTCCGGGGGGAGGGGGGTTAATTACACTTTTTGATGATTGAAAACACAAAATCACAAATTTTCCGGGATGGGATATCTCATTTCTCCGGGGGAGGGGGGATGTCCCCTCCCGGGCGACCCCCTGAATTCAACATGTTTACTAGTGCAATAGAAGCAATCATCATAATTTCTTCTTAGACACGATGCTGATTGACTTATCAAGAGTTTCTGTAATTTCCCAAAGAATGGAAATCATAGAAAAACTACTCAGTCTATCATCGATCATAACGCTTCGAGTCAGATTTAATTATTTTCTTTGCTGAAAAATATATTTCAGCACTGACTTTTGTTACTCTGCTTTCAAATAAGAAATGTACTGATTTAAAAAAAAATGTTCAAATGTGCTCCCCTCTCCCCTATTCTATGAAGAAAAAACATTGTAAAATATTGAAATGCAAACAAATAATATGTATTGATTTAAAACGCAGGATTAATGTTAATGTGTGAGAATCTGATATTATGAGTGCGAGGTCTTGAAACTATTGATCCATAAATGAAATAAATTACATTCATTATTTTTTTTTTTTTTTTTTTGAAAAAAAAATTAATTGCTACAGCCATATGTAATCATAATACGTTACATTACAGTACTAAAACTGTTAAAATCTCTGTGTTGGTGTCAACATTAGCAATTTGTTTGCACCCTAATTCATATTCAGCTTTCACTTGCTACATTGACACTTTATCCTGAAAATATTGCATCGGATTCTCTAATTTGCTTGCTTTTTCCAGTGAAGCACATCCTGGAAGATGTAACTGGGAATCTCTTAGAATATCTTCATTCGAAATAAAATCGATAATTTAAATTTTGAATAAGACTTTATACAGGGGGAAATAAGACCGTGATATTGTAATACTTCTCAGTGGATGTAATTTGAGGGTTTGTACCTGTTGCCTGTCTAAATGTCAGTCTTGGGATCTTTATTTCAGTTTGGAAGATGTCTTCCCGAAGTTTTGATGTACAATAAAATCTCACAAAAGATTTCTACTTCATTTTTCTGCATATTTATGTAAAAGAATTAAGCATCTTTAGCATGGGTTACAGTCAATATTATATCACGAGTTTTTTTGAAGAGCCCATTATGATTGTCAGACAGAAAACCTTCAAACAGACAAGCAGACAAGCTTATGAGAAAATGATTCTTCTCCCTGACTGCCAAAAAAAAAAAAAAAAACTCCAGCTGTTGAAGAAATCTTCCATGTGTTTTTCGAAATATTTTCTGAGTTAATACAAATGCATTTAAGTAGCTCAACAAAAGTCAATATGCTTTCATGCCTCTCGATAAAATTTTTATTACAAATGCGGAAAAGCTATATTCTTTTGTTTTCTAGGATATATGATCAATTGCTTCTTGAAGCGCTAAATTTGCCTTCAGGTGAATTTTAAAAACTTTTGTCGAAGGGAATCAGCATGTTGTTGAACAAGGCAAGATTTAACCAATGGCTTTCAGAGAGGACGTATCTAATTTTTAGATATTCTGAAGAATTCTAGAATGAACCCCGCTAACATGACCAAACTTATTGGATACTTTGTCATACGCCTATGCGACACATTTATACATGCAGAGACTTAGTTCATCACAATGTTGTAGAATTACTTTTCTTGAATTTTTGAGATATTTATTAGAATAACACGTGAAAAAAAATTCCGAATTATTGGGTTTTGTGAATTTTTTAATAATTCCCATATCTAGCACAAATGGCAAGAAGTTCCGTGCTTGAAATGTCCATAGTTTCAACGAAATTAAGCTAAAACAGATCGCAATATATATTTTGATAATTAATTCTTCGGTAACTGTATCCCAGAATATTTGATATCATTCTGAATTTATGGGGTGAAATAAATAGCATTTCTAAGGATATTTATAATGTCTCGTTTCAACTCACTCGCTCCAGACTTTGCTCAAAACTTAAAAGAACTCTTAACTAGTAGTATTTTTTATACTAATTTCTCTAAAGTTAGAGGATCATCATCGTGGTCAGTGGCTATTTTATTGTGCACAAAATAAGATTGTTTCAAGTATTAGTTCAAGATCTTCTCTAATTTCTTCTTTTCCTGGAGCTCTTTGAAAACTCAGCAATGAAATAATTTTATTTCTATTTTCCTGAAAAAATCTGAAGGTTGTTTATTAAAATAATATAAGGTTTGTGGTAATCTAATTGTATATGTTTTAAGAAAAACATTTAGCCTTTTTCCAATGACTGAAACATGTAGAAAATAATCTTCCTAATTTTTCGTGATCTTTCTTATGCTGTATGCGTATTATACTTAATTTTTCTTAGTCAAATTAATAATAAGAAATTACACTTAATCGAATTTTACTGCGCATAAAGACCGTAAAAATTACTTTTTAAAAAGAATTTATATTTTTAGTGGTACATACCGACTAAAAAAACAATATATCAAAATAACCGATATAATGAAGGATTATCGTAACTGTAATTCAATAAATGGATATCGAATCGAATTAATTAATCGAATTTTACTGCGCATAAAGACAGTAAAAATTACTTTTTAAAAAGAATTTATATTTTTAGTAGTACATACCGATTAAAAAAACAATATATCAAAATAACCGATATAATGAAGGATTATCGTAACTGTAATTCAATAAATGGATATTTTTACAGCTAAAAATGCAATTGATTTTAATGTAATGGAAAATAAAAACAAACAAAACTTATTTTTTTATCATACAGATAATTTTGTATTTCCAAAGTTTCGGGAGGGGCTTCAGCCCCCTTAGCCCCCTCCCTGGCTACGTGCCTGCCAAGGACAGACATTTATTATGGCATAGAGGGTACTAAAGTTAAATTGAGGTTCACAAATGATGCAATTAAGTATTGTGCAGCAAATAACATAAAATATGATGAACATTTTTTTGATTTTAAAGGTAAAAATAGTCAGTCTGGTAAAGTTTCAATTTTTTTTAATAGTAATGAAGCAAATTTAGTAGAGGTTAAAATCCCTAAGAGTTACAAGGAAGCTATTAAAACACCCGAAGCATCTGAGTGGGAGGAGACTATGAACCAGGAAATGCAAATGATGTATGACCGCAAAGTTTGGGATTTAGTCGAACTACTGGAAGATTCACAAATTTTGGGTAATAGATGGGTTTATACCATAAAAAGAAATCAAAATAATAAAACTGTTAGATTCAAAACAGGCCTTGTGGTTCAGGGATACAACCAAATTAAAGGTTTAAGCTATGATGAAGTTTTTAGCCCCGTTGTTAGTTTTTCTATTATAAGACTATTTTTTAGTATTTTTGTATGCTTTTTTAAATGGTTAAATGTTCAATTTGATGTAAATAATGCATACTTATATGCAGATTGGATAAGGTCATCTATATGCAGCAGCCGGAGGGTTTTGTATTGGAACAGGGTAAAGTTTGTAAATTAAATACCGTAATTTATGGAATAAACGCCGCGGCGTTTACGAGTTTAAAAGTTAATTTTTTCATATATGCGGCGTTTATACCGGGGCGCCGTTTACGAAAATTTTGAATAAAATATTCAGTGTTAAAGAAACTTTTTTTCCTCTCTCTGTGATCGCGATGTTACCATGTTACCAATCGTAAAGCAACAAAAGCAAGACGTCATGTGTCACCCTCACCCTATTCCAAGAAATAGCGTGAATGAGTAAGCAGGAAGGTACAATAGATGCTTGCTTTTATTACACTTCAGTGTAGAAACATTAGTATTGGAAAACCAGTTTTTCTGAATTTCACAACTGAAATGTCTATTTTGTTGGTAAATTTTAGTTCAGTTACAAATCACAGTATTTTTCATCGGGTATTTTCGATCCCCTGTTACCCTGTTAGTGCAAGATTTTCCTTTTTTCGTTCTTATGATGACTTGCATATTTTTAATTTTTTTTTTAAATTATTCTTTATCCAATAATAAGTGCGAGATTTTGTAATTTGGTGCCCCCTAAATTTCGGCGCCCGGGGCAACCCTCCCCCCCCCCCTTTTGCACGGCGCTGTTCCGTAAACATCTGTGGGGGGAGGGATTTTTCCAATAAAAAAAAAAGGAGAAATTATTTAAATTCTATTCTTTTATATTTAAAAAGGACCCGTGAATGTGTCATCAAAACAGCAATGTTTGATTGTGTAAAAAAAAAAAAAAAAAAAAAAATTAATGAGCTGCAAACAAACGAAAAAGAAAACAGAAAAAAACGATAAGCAACACGTTTTTTTTCTAAATATTATAAAAAAATATCGGTATCTTCTCTGATAATTTACCGATTTCATTCAAATTTTCAGCAAATTGAAATAATAGTAAGTTAGGCTGTGTAATAATTTTTTATTAAAATATAATAAGTTTTTCTAAAGTTACAGCACCGTACAAAAAAAGTCCACTACAAAGCAGCTCCAAAGAAAAACAACTGTCTGAGGTTTGTTGCGTTTACTACTCAAGAGTCAACATTATCGAAATATTTCTCAGAGCACACGTGTATTTTGCTGAAGTTCAACTGAATTCCAGGAACTCCTTTCTTCCCCCTTCTGTGGTTTACTGACAATAGAAAACGGGGATTTTTACAATGGTTCAGGAGATAACTATATCAACATTACTTAAGAGAAAGGCCTCTGCTGCACAGATGGATTGAAGTTCAACTGGAAAAGTCATTATACATCAAAAACTGTGAATGAACATAAAACGCGCCAACTGCTAACTGTAAAAAGTATTTGTGTATTGTCAGCCTTACCCATATCCTTAACACTCATATTCCTAAGCACATATACATATTGTAAGGGAATAACATGGCATGACTTACTGGTTTTTATTTTATTTCAATACTATTCGATCTTTGTCTTATCTCCAATTCTTTTATTTTGTTTTCCTGGTTCCATAGCATATTCCACCGTTTAAATTGGTTACTTATTTGTTTACTTTCGATTTGATCATCTTACGTGTGCGTTCATGGTCGTTTTCTTCCGTTTGATCGCGATTTGCGATCTTCGCAAATCGCAACTTACGAGTAGCCGTATCTCCCTTTCGCAAAGCAGGAACGCTTTCGCTCAACTTCTGCAGACGCAAAGGGGCGTTGTCGTCTGGCGATATCTGGAATCGCGAGGGGTATTTAAATCAGTCGGTTTGTTTTGACGGCGGGTGGTTTGACGATGTTGTGGGCTAGTAAAGGCCGTTTGTTGTCATAAATACTAGTTATGGAAGGTTCAATTGCAGTTTATCTTAGATAGTGAAAGATAGTGTTTTTTTATGAAACAAACTTCTGTTAGTTAATAGCGGGAATGTGATGATGAATATGTTGCTGCCATGAACTGTGTTAACATCCAAGGTTTTTTATTTTCTTTGAACTATTCCTGGACTTTACTTGTTCGTCATCGTCCGTTTTGAGAATTGCTTTTTCCAGTGATGCCATGGTGAGTTGTTCGTTTTGCAAACCTGTACTGGTCTTTTAAACTTTACCTTACGTCATGCCGTTTAAATTAATTAAGTGCTTTTATCATGTTAAAGTATTACTCTAATTCTATGGATAATATAATTTCAGAAATTATTGTTTTTGATTGATTTTACCAGATATAATTTTCTCTTTGTTTATTATTTCATATATACATATATTTTAATTTGAATATGTTTTTTTTGAAAAATAAACGTTAGGTTATATTTTAATCAAATGCTTCTTTACTGACTTTATAACGCAATCACACATATTGCCAGTATTTTTTCAGGTCACCATTTTTTTTTTTTTTTTTTTTTTTTCAACCTCTGCTTAAATTTTATTTAATTTTAGAACGGTTCTGGCCTCAGAACCGATCACGGGTTATGGGCCAAAGCGACTACGCTTTTTAACCTGTTATGGTGGCCATAACCTTCGTTGGCAATATCTTAAATTAGTGGTAGCATGCGGCCATTAGACCTCCAAGCGATTTCTAGTGGGGGGGGCCGCAATAGCATTTGTATTTTAATTTATAATCATATCTAATTATTCTAGTATAAAATAGAAAGGTTTTTTGGTAAAAAAAATTTTTCGTACTATTTGACTGTTTTAGAGTACGTTTTTTTTTTTGAAAAAAAAAAAAAAATTTTCTTTTCCTTTCTGTTTAAATTTAATTAAGAGCATGGCAATGACCAACGTACAGGTTAGCATAAACAAATTGAACTCTCACAATTATGCAACCTGGGCAGCGGATGTCAAATACCTGCTGCTCGACAAGAATGCTTGGGGCATCGTAAATGGTACCGAAGAGGCTCCGAATACCAGTGATGCAGTAGCAACAAAAGACTATCAGGCACGGCTCAGGTCAGCACTATCCATAGTATACCTAAACGTCGAAAATGAGTTCCGGAGGATAATTGAAAACATCGATGACCCTCATGAAGCGTGGACAAAGCTGAAGACCCACTTTCAACCTGACAACCGTGCACGTCACATGCAGTTGTTTGGCGAGATCCTGTCCTGCAGAATACAGCCTGACGAGCCAGTCGATATGTTTGCTGCACGCTTACAGAGACTTGCTGATCAGCTGGCTGCCATGAATGAGCCGATAAAGGAAATTTATCTGACATTCCAGTTGTTGAGATGGCTCCCTAAAAAGTTTGACAATCTCGTCCAGGGAATATTGCGATGGCCCGAACAGCAGTTCAAATTTAAAGATGTCCTGACCGAGCTGGTGGCCGAGGAATCCCGCATCAAATTACGTGAAGAAGACAGAGGTGACCTGGTCCAATCCCATTTTTCTCGAGCTCGCACACCCAAGAGGTCCGTATATAAGCCTAAGTTCAAGGGAAGGTGCCACAGGTGTGGCCAAGCCGGCCATGTGCTTCGACAGTGTAAATTGCCTCAACAATCTTCCAATCCCGAATCCTGCCTCCTTACCACTTCCAGAGACTCCTCAAACTCCTCGTTCCAGAACTCCTCGGTGTCCAGAGGTTCATCAGTGTCCAGTCCAGTTCGAGTCCAACCCAGTTCGAGTAATTCCAGACCTAGCAGAGATGTGCATCGAAAGAGAACCAGAAACCAACGTCAACGTAAGCCAACAGGCCAGGTAAATTACCTCATTCAGTCTAATCTTAGTAATATTAAAATGTGGTGGAGACGCCTGGGTCTTTGACACAGGTGCCTCCCACCACTTTTGCAAAGATAAAAACCTCTATGTAAAATTTAAACCTTTGCAAAATGAGGAGTTGGCTGTTGCCGTTGACGGAGCAACTTTTCCTATTGAAGGAACTGGTCTAGTGGACTTAAAAATAAATGGGGAAATGGTTCGCTTCGGCGATGTTATGTATTGCCCAAGTTTAAGGCACAATTTGATATCTGGCCCTAGGCTTGATAAAACTGGTGCCAAGTTCAGAGGAGGTGAGGGCAGGGTTAGAGCATATCGTGACAGTGGTACCCTATTTCGTGCTTTTCTTAAAGATGACATTTACTGCCTGTACCCAGATCCTAGCCCTAAAAATAAAACTAAAACTCAAAATAGTCAAAGTCCTAAAAAGGTGCGTTTTCAAGCCTCTACTGTCCAGAAAGACGACTTTAAGTTATGGCATAGACGTTTCGGACACATTAGCTCCACTTTAATCGAACATACTGTTAAATGTAATGGTGTAAGGGGCTTACCACCTATTAAAAGTAAAGACTTTGAATGTGAGACATGTAAAATTAACAAACACAGGCGAACTTCCTTCCGTCCCATAAATCAAATAAGATCAAAACGACCCCTTGAATTACTTCATACTGACTTGTGGGGACCGACACAAATAACAGGTAGAAACGGTGAGAAGTACTTTTTAACCATAACTGACGACTTCTCACGTAAAGTATCAGTCTACCCCTTATGTAACAAATCACAAGTATTCAAGGTGTTCACTAATCACGTAAAAAGAGCTGAAAGATTTTTAGGCACTAAGGTAAAAGAAGTCCGTAGCGACAATGGGCGGGAGTTTGACAATGAAGCATTTAAAAGATACTTTGAGGAAAACGGGATACACCATGAGTTTACCAACGTGTATTCTCCGGAACAAAATGGGGTCTCGGAACGTTTAAATCAAACTATAATGGATGGGGCACGCTCAATTCTTAATGAAAGCAAACTCAGTTTAAAATTCTGGCCGGAAGCAGTTCTATACATCGCGTACACACTAAACAGGGTATGTCACAAAACGCAGAAAAAGACACCCTTTGAGTATTACTGTGGCAACAAACCCTCAATAAGACATTTACGCCCTTTTGGTACCGTGGCATACGTAGGAGTACCTAGGCAGTTAAGAAATTCAAAATTTGATCCTAAGGCCAAAAAGGGGGTTTTAGTGGGTTACGCAATGTCAACTAAAGGCTACAGAGTATGGATTCCCGACACAAACAAAATAATAGAAACTATAAATGTTAGATTTGGGGATGAATCCGTACCAAGAAATGTTCACAGGCATAGCAAGCAAGGCCCAAGTTATTCAATAGGCACAAACCCTTTTACAACTTCAGAGCAGCACAACGGAAGCGACCTGGGACCTACATATATTTTAAGTTCAGAACAACCAGAAATTGACCCTTTGACTGACCTTCAACCTGACAGATTTCCTTTAGAAAGATCACCATCTCCAACACCTAAGCCAGGCACCTCAAAAGCTGTTGAACCCGCCTCCGTTCACTCATCTGACGATGAAAGTGACGAGGAGGGCGAGGAATTCCAGAGAACATTGAGGGATGCTGTATGGTTCCGTAAGGCCGTAACTAGGCCTGATAAGTCGAGAACCGACATCTATTACTATGAGATGGGTGAAACGCAACGTTTAAGATCACTCAGAGAAGTGCGGGAATACTGTCAGTCTAATGGTATAAAATTTGATCCAACCATGTTCAGTTTCAAGGGGGATAATAAATACCAGGGTATTGTAAAATCTACTTCCAGTGCTAGTTCAAGTCCTAGTTACACACCTCCACACACATCCTTATCAGAAACACGTAAAAACAATATATGACTAGAAGACTCCATACCAAACACATATAAGCAAGCCTTAAAATCCCCTCAGTGGGAACTCTGGAGACAGGCAATGCAGGAGGAAATAGACGTAATAAATAAAAGACATGTATGGGAATTAACATCACTACCACCCAACACTGAACCTCTAGGCTGCAGATGGGTCTTCACCATCAAACGAGACGATAAAGGGCAGGTGGCAAGATACAAAGCAAGACTAGTAGCCCAAGGCTATAAACAGGTCAGGGGTGAAACCTATGACGAGACGTTTTCACCAGTCGTAAATTTTAGTTTAATCCGCTTTTTCTTTGCCGCCCTTGTCTCATGTCTCGGATGGATTCACACGCAATGCGATGTGAAAGGAGCCTATCTGTATGCCCCTCTCTCAGAGAACATCTACATGAAACAGCCTCCTGGATTCGAAATAAAAGGGAAAGAAAATTTGGTCTGTAAACTCCAGAGGGCACTTTATGGCCTCCAGAGTGGCCGGGTGTGGTTTTATGAATTACATAAAGTTTTAATTTCTCTTGGTTTTAACAAACTGGATTGGTGTAATTGCATCTACACATTTTCTAATTACGCTGTTTTATTGTTATATGTTGATGAGTTTGTTGTTTTAAGTAAGCATCAGAAACACATAAAGGAGATTTTAAAATTACTAGCTGAACATTTTGACATCAAAATCCTGGGGAAAACACGTAAACTCCTTGGGGTTGAGTTTGAGGAGGATGGGGAAGGTGTAGTGTCAATCCATCAAATGCAATATATTGATGATATCTGCACACGTTTTAAGGAATATAACTTTCCCATCACATCACTTCCCATAAGTAAAGGAGTAGTGTACTCCAAAGCACAGTGCCCTCAAACAGATACTGAAACCCAGGAGATGTCAAAATATCCGTACCGAAGTGTTTTGGGTTGCTTATCTTTTCTTACAAGCAGGACTCGCCCCGACATATCCTATGCAGTAAATATCTTCAGTCAATTCCAGAGTAATCTGGGCATAATCCACTGGAATGGTCTTTTAAAATTACTGGGATATGTACAAAGCACCAAACACTACAAATTGAAGCTACATTGTCATAACATAAATCTAATTACATATACTGATGCCGATTTCGCCGCCAATCGTGATGACAGGACGTCAATGGGGGGACAACTTTTAATGTTAGACAAATCTCCTATCATGTGGAGAGCTTTTAAACAAAAATCTGTCTGCTTGTCTACCATGGAATCAGAGTTTGTGGCTTTAACAGAAGCAACTAAAGAGCTTCTTTGGTTCAGTAGAATCATAACTGAATGTTATGAGAAACACATTTTTACAGGTCCACAAACTAAGCCAACCTTGTTAGTAGACAATATGGCCTCCATTGATTTCCTTAAGTCTCCCATAGAAAACTACAGAACAAAACACATTGACGTTAAATTATTTTTTGTCAGAGACCTTTTAAACCAAGAGATATTTAATGTAAAACACGTAACTAGTAAAGCTAATCTCTCAGACATCTTTACAAAACCCCTAACGAAGTTTGATCTTAAAAGATTCATTGAAGTGATCTTTAGTTATAAGTAATTTATATTGTTTTAAATATGTTTTATTTAAATGTAAAAAAGTAAAATGTATAAAGATGTTAGAGGTATAAGGTGAAAAAAAAACTCCCCCTCCTCTGGGCTTGGGTCAAGCATTAAGATGCTTGTTTAGTTTTTTTTTAAGTTAAACCTTAAAGTTTAACACATTTCATTTTTTTTCAATCTGAAATTTTTGTATATTTCAGTATTTTCTCTTTATAATGTTTGAATATGTGATTATACACTTGTTTTTCTTGTTATCTCATAGTTTTGTCTCATATGCATATGTTCTATTTTTCATACATAAGCTTTTCAATACCCTCATTTCCAACATCGCGGACAATTTAACTCCCGCTGGAATGTGATCAGACCTCAGGATGGTTCATCCTCCGGGACCCGAGCAGCCCCAGGAAGCGTCTCGCAGGGGTGCCATTGTAAATAGCCAGAGTGGTCTGCAGGGGGTAGTGGCCTTCTTGAGTGTTCTGATCACAGGAAGGCCTGTAGCGGGCATCGTTTTTTTTTAATTTGTAAGTCCCTATTTTTGATAAATGGAAATGTCACATAGGTCCCGTTCGTGGTGTTGAAAATTGAGCTGTATTTTTTTTTGCATATATAAATATGAAAAGGGTTGTTTTACTTTTAAGAAATTGCATAACAAGTGTCCTTCACATTTTAAATTTTTCTTAAAACATTTGCAAATGTGTATTATTTCAAAAGTTTAAGCATGCATGTTGTTGTTGTTATTTTTGTTTTTATGTGAGCGCTCACCGTCCTTATCATTATCATATTTTTCAGTCATTATCATGATCATGATCATTAGTGTTCTTATCATTAAATGTGTCTATTTTTGCATATCATGAATTTCTCATACATTATCAAAGTGTTTTTGCATTGTAATTCATGTTTTTGCTATTCCTCATATTCGTAATGTTTATGAATCTGTTGTATAATAATCATCTACTCTAGTGTCATTATGCAAATGTATGTAAATATTAATCTTGTATTGTCAAGGCAAGGATCAAGAATCGACATACTAAAGAATGTTATGGTATGTAACGGTAATCATAGTCACTTGTATGTGACGAGGTAACACGGTAACAAATTTTTCATGAACTTTTCCTTGAAATGTTTGTGTACCTAAATAGACTTTCAAATTTTTAAGTTACTATGGTAACTAGAGACTTTTGTGCTATGAAAAAAATTGTCAATCTTGTTGTGGTATAGCTATCAAATTGTTATTCATATTGTGTGGTTATTAACATTGTTAAAAAATTGTTCATTTTTCAAATTAACCTTGTTATATGATGTTGTGAATTTGTTGCATTTATGCACGTTAATGTTGAGTTGTTCTTCACAAGTAACTGTCAAAGTGTGATAGTAGATATACTGATATCTTATGTTGTTCAATATGAACTTTGATGTTATTTATATTATTTGGTAATACTTGGTAATTACTTAGTTTTTAGTATGAGTGTTAAGGGGGGAGGGGCGATTGTCAGCCTTACCCATATCCTTAACACTCATATTCCTAAGCACATATACATATTGTAAGGGAATAATATGGCATGACTTACTGGTTTTTATTTTATTTCAATACTATTCGATCTTTGTCTTATCTCCAATTCTTTTATTTTGTTTTCCTGGTTCCATAGCATATTCCACCGTTTAAATTGGTTACTTATTTGTTTACTTTCGATTTGATCATCTTACGTGTGCGTTCATGGTCGTTTTCTTCCGTTTGATCGCGGAATTGCGATCTTCGCAAATCGCAACTTACGAGTAGCCGTATCTCCCTTTCGCAAAGCAGGAACGCTTTCGCTCAACTTCTGCAGACGCAAAGGGGCGTTGTCGTCTGGCGATATCTGGAATCGCGAGGGGTATTTAAATCAGTCGGTTTGTTTTGACGGCGGGTGGTTTGACGATGTTGTGGGCTAGTAAAGGCCGTTTGTTGTCATAAATACTAGTTATGGAAGGTTCAATTGCAGTTTATCTTAGATAGTGAAAGATAGTGTTTTTTTATGAAACAAACTTCTGTTAGTTAATAGCGGGAATGTGATGATGAATATGTTGCTGCCATGAACTGTGTTAACATCCAAGGTTTTTTATTTTCTTTGAACTATTCCTGGACTTTACTTGTTCGTCATCGTCCGTTTTGAGAATTGCTTTTTCCAGTGATGCCATGGTGAGTTGTTCGTTTTGCATGTATGTTTGCATCTTTAAATCATCTGCTTTCCATAGATACATTTGGTTATGCAGAAAGGAATTGTGCATGGATTTTTTTTTTATTTTTTATTATTGTTAAAGAAAAAAGATTTTTGGTGGCGGGCTTAAAAACCGATATATATTTCGAAAAATAAATTTGTTCAAAACTGGGAGCGATGTTTTTCGAGATTAAGGGAAGTTACAGCATGTATTTAAAAGAAAAAAAAATTAGAAAAAAATACAGGATTTGGAAAATTGGTTGTGTAATATAAATATTTTATTCCTACATATTTTTTGATAATTAGTTATTTTAATAATTTAATTAGTCTAATAATTCAGTTTTTTGCCGTACTGATGCGATCTCCTTAATAAGGTAAAATGATTTTTTCTGACTGCGGCGTTTACGACGGGTGCGGCGATTCTGGCGATTTTTTTCTAAACGATGTCAATATTTGAGGGTGCGGTGATTACACCGGGTGTGGCGTTTCTTCCCTAAATTACGGTAAATCTTTATATGGTCTCCACCAAAATGGAAGACAATGGTTTTTTGAAATTGATGATGTTCTTTTAAAATTAAATTTCCAGAAATTGAATTGGTGTAATTGTGTTTACATATTTAAGGATAAACTTGTTCTTTTGCTGTATGTTGATGATATTATCATATTTGGAAAAACTAAAAGTGATTTGGAATTTGGTGTAGACTTATTAAAGAAATTTTTTAATTTAAAGATTTTAGGAAAACAAAGAAGCTCTTGGGCATAGAGTTTGAAGAGGATAATGATAAATTATATATAAACCAAATGTCTTACATTGATAAGGTTTGTGATTTGTATTCTAAATATAAATTTCTTATAAGCTCTGTACCTATGCCTAAAAGACTTGTTTTGTCAAAATTGGACTCTCCTGTAAATCATCAAGAAATTGAAGAGATGTCAAAGTATCCCTATAGAAACCTAATTGGATGTTTAAGTTTTATTGCTGGTCGAACACGACCCGACATAATGTATACAGTAAATCTACTTTCTCAATTTCAATCTATCCTGGTATAAAACACTGGCATAGTTTATTAAAATTACTTGTTGGTTATTTACAGTATACTAGGGATTTCAAATTTGAATTATCCAGAATAAATGAACTAAAGCTTTCTTGTTATTCAGATTCAGACTTTGCTGCAAATCATGATGACAGGGTTTCCATAGGAGGTTATATTTTACTTTTAAATAGGGCACCAATTTCTTGGAAAATCTTTAAGCAAAAATACATTAGCCTCTCAACTATGGAAGCCGAATATGTTGATGTGAATAAAAAATATAATAGAAAATGAAAGTTTAAAATTAAATTTATTTGAATGTTCTTTATTCTGTGATAATCAGGCAGCAATTTCTTTTTTTAATTCCCCTGTTGAAAATCAAAAAACTAAGCATATCCACATCAAATATTTATTTCTGAGAAATTTGGTTTTATGATAAAGTTTTTAAATTAAAATATATTTCTAGTAAATTAAATTTGGCTGATCTATTTACAAAACCGCAAGTAAAAGAGCAATTAATAAAATTTTGTAGGCAAATTTTCAAAATTTAAACTCATATTTATATTTACTCTGTTTGTTGCCATGTTATTGACATGACATTGATCAGACTATCTTTTTTTCATAAATTAAAGTTTGTTTAATGATGGGGAGATGAAGAGAGAAAAAAAAAAGAAAAAAGAAAAAAAAGTTTATACAATTTGGTCATTTTTGGTTAGTACCTGGCCGGTGATCTGTAAATTTTCCCCCGACCCGGTAGTGATTAGACAGACTGTTTTTTCTATTGAATAGTGTATTTTTGAATAGTGTATTTTTGAATAAGTGTATTTTGAATAAGTGTATTTTTTAATAGTGTACTTTTGAATAAATTTATGTAAAATTTTTGTAATGCCCTGGAGAGGCTAAAAAGGGGGGCTGCTTGTTGTCATGTTAGTTCAAATTGTTTAAAGTTACGTTAAAATAAATAGAACATGACATACTTTTTGGTTTTTACCCTCTCCAGGACAGTAACAAACTACGTCGGGTCGCCATTGCTTTCAGCTGAGCTGCCAGCATGCCGAAATAACAAAATATGTGATTTTCTAGTGTTCCAGTGCCATGATCATTGAATCACTGGTGATTTCGCTATTCACGTCCATTCATGAAACTCAATCGGCCGTGCATTCGGCAAGGGGTTAGTTTGGATCAACCAATAGCGATTCTGCGTTAGTTTTCCTTTTTGAATGGCATCATCTGTAATGCAGAATACTGTTCATATTTTAAGACGAACGTGATGCATCATGTTCTTCGCATCATCATTATCATCTTACTAAGCCATTGCTTGCTTTTTAGCAGCAGCTGCAATTGTGTTTAGTATGGCGTAAGATAGTTAAAGTAATTGTAATGTTTTAAGTTGATTTTATTTTTAAGCAAAGGAATGCTTAATTTACTTCACTGTAAATATCCATTATTGATCATCATAAAATAAACTAAGTTAACAGAATCTGCTTTTTCATTCAAGTCTTCCACATAACACTTTTTAAAGACTTTCACTCGCAACTCATACTGATTTAGTTAGAAAAATAAAGCATAAATAAATAAATAAATGAAATAAAAATAAATATATGAACTCTGTTACAAAAAGAAAGTGGATTATAATATTGTATTAGCATTTCACTCTAAAATAAGAAACATTTTTTTAATATATACATCTATACTTGCGCAATTACATAGCATCTCATTATAGTAATCACTATATTAAAAAATAATGGCTAAGAAGCATATGGGGTTCATTATTTTGATCAATATTTTGCCCTGGACAAATTTTACTCTATGCCTATGAGATTTGCAGGGATTTGGAAATTTTTCTGAGTTGGACAGATTTCTGTCTTATTTAGAGTGTCTTCTTTACAGAGAATTTACTGTATATTTATTTATTTATTTATTCTCTTATACTTTATTTGCTTTTGATAAATGTTAGTTCTTCTAAAGATTAAAAACTGTTTATTTACTGTGCATATACTTTGCTTTCAATATTAGATTACATTAGAAGTTAGTATTTTAGATTATTCGCCAGCTGACCAGAATCACGGGTTATGCTGGGTCATGAGTCCAGTCTCTTTTTGGCAATTTAATCCTTTTAAGGCTACAACCATGACAGAAGTGCATAGATAGAAGCTAACAAGACTTTCAATTAAATCGTAGTAGAAGGGAGGGCATGTTTTATATTTCACATTTAATTAAATAAAAAAACCTATTTTGTTGATTTTTTTTTAATTTAAAATGGCTAATTATCATAAAAATATATATGTATTAATATATGATATTGTAAATCCTCGCTTTTCAAGCACAAAAACAATCAAAATTGCAATTAAGAAAAACATGCATTTACCTCAACTGAAAATTCAGGAGATGTGCCAGATGCTGTACTTTTTAAATGCTTAATTTCATTCATTAATTCTACAATTTGATTTTCATAGGTTTCTTTCAGAGCTCTTGTTTTCTCTTGGAATACTTCAAACTGAAAATACATAAACAAAATATGTGAAAAAAAATGTTTAGTAATAATAATAAGGGTATATAAAATTGAAATATAGTTAAAGCATGTTAATGTAAAATTAACTGCTTTCATCAATGTACTTCAGGTCTGCTATGTATGCTCCAGGTTATTTTTGAGAACAAATCTTGAATTTGTACAATTTTATATTTAAAAAAAGGCTTAAGGTACTTTTGTTATAATGAATGACAGTTTAACTTAAAACATTTAGATACATTAAAATTCAATTCTGACAAAATTTTCCAAGAAATTCAATAAATGGTTTCAACTTTCTGCTTTCTTTAAAGATAAAATGATTTCTCCCAATGTTGAAAATTTAGTGGTTTTCTTGCACATCCATAAAAATGAGAAGTCTTCTGAAAAATATTCACAGCACAATTAACATAAAAATTAGTAATACAATATAAAACAATTGCAGTTAAAAATTTTTAAGAATTGTACAATAATTTTCTTATCTGAAAATAAGATGAACATTTAAGACATTATTTACACTATTTATCATCAAGACTATGAAAGAAATTATTAATTGTTGTTTTCTTAGTTCTGTTCATCTTTTTTTTTTTTTTTTTTTTTTTTTTTTTTTTTTTTTTTTTTACTTTTTGCTAGTTTTTTTTTTATTTGTAACAAATAGTTAAGTTCTTTGTCTGAAGACAGTTGCATCATTATATAAATGTATGCAGACTATAGAGAGGAGAGATAGAGAGATATGGAGATGTAAATATTTAATTATTGCAAAAATATTTATATGGTAAGGAGGCAATTATCATACCTTTAAAATGAAGATTTATATGAGATAATGTGATATAAACATTATTGAGATCAGAAAGGAAGCTTATATTTTTCAAAAATTAAAAACTATATATAAGTGATGAAACATGAATGTTATCGAAAACAAAGCATATTTATTGATAGAACACATAAAAAGAGATAAAAAAAAGAAAAACACTCAAAATAAAGAATATATATACAAGAATTTGCTGCAGCAAACTTACTAGTAACCTCTAGATTAAATTCGTGAAGTTGATATTTACATGATGAAATCAGATTTGTATTTTCTTTGACAACTATATTATTTTGCCTCACTTAGGCTTTGTACCATGTGCTGCTGGGTTGTGGCAGTGATTTTATTTCTTTTTCGATCATTAGATCTTATCAGTCAATTTGACTGATCTTTGGCTAAAACAATTGTATGCACCACGCTGCTTTTTATATCACTTATATTTTTGAACTAGATCGATATTTAAGACCATCATGGCCTGGATCACTATTTTGTGATTACGCTTTCTTGAGGGTACACACGATCACAAACAGGTAGGCGAAGAACATATAGCCTGTTAGTCGACACCACACTTACTTCCCTTATGGGACTTTTTTATTAGCACTATTTTCTTTTTAGATGATGTCGATATTTCAGATGATGGCGATCACTTTTATATAGAGAAGATACACAAACAATCACATTGGAGACACAGAAGGTACTCAGCCGGTCAGTCAGCACTACAGTCTAAATACTTGGGAGATCATCTTCTTAAGGTAATATAGAAGCAAAAAAAAGATTCATACTTGAAGAATTAACTTACAAAATATAAAAAATCACTAGCCCACGCTGCAGAAAAGGCTTTTTTTACCTAAACTGCAGCGCGGCTTTTTCACGTAAAACTCGTAGCTTGCCGCTTTTTCAACTGTTGCCAAAAGGCGTTGAGAAGAACTGAGGGAGAAAAAGTGATTTTCTACCGTGAATGATTCTTCTCTGTTTCTCCCCACGCTGGAGTGGAATTCACGTGTTTTCTCTCTCTTGCGATTTTCGTACTTGGCTGTGGGAGAAATGAAGTGTTTATTTTTATGATGCGTTTGCTCTGCCGATTGGTTTCGAGTTCTCGCCACTTGTTTACTATATGTAGAGACCTTTCTCTCTACATTTCCTCCCCCCAACAGGAGAGAAGCAGCACATAGGGTGAAAATCAGAAAATTATTGAATAGTGCCAACAAAAAGAAAAAAATTAAAGTTTTTGAGCTGCACTCATATTTCGATGAAAGTCACTTGTGCCTTACAATGAAAATTTATGTACATACATAGATACAATACAAAAAGAAGAAAAATATCTTTACACATAACTAAGAAATAAGTTTGCATTCTTACCAACAAATTGCATGAAAATATTTTTTTTTTTTTTTATATACCACATTCATTCAGTTAAGAAATCATGAGAAATGATAAGTATTACATTTTACACTTAAAGAAATTTTACACAAATTGTGCAGAGAGCAAAATACCCCAAAGTGACTCAAAAACAGAGATTTGGTTTTAAGAAGTGAAGATTATAATGAAATAATAAAAATTACTTTAGAAATTGACTAACAGAAGAAATTTCTTAATATTTCAAATGAAATATACTGAAATATGCTGGTCAAACTATTAACTTAAAAGAGAATTTAATTGCAAAAAAAAATTTTAACAAATTATCTTTCAAAATTTAATCTTTGAACAGAAAGTTAACTTAATACTTAGAAAACATGAGTTAAAGTTATATGAAGAGAATTTTAAGTTATAAAATTTTCTACGAAAATTTATACTTAATGTATACTTATAAGTATTTATAGCTAGCCTTTTTTTTTTTTTTTTTTTTTTTTTTTTTTTTTTTTTAAACATATATCTTTAAACTCAATATTTTAACAGAATTGTCAACTAGTAAGACCTATCCATTTAGGTGTTAAACATCTTTGAGAAAATGTATCATCATAACAGCCTAGAAATTAATACAACTGTCCTAACCTAACGGACCAGCCAGCTTAAGCCAGAAAAAGATAAAAAAAAAAATAATGACGTCTCACTATCTTAATACCTACAGATGTATAGTTTACCAGGAAGCATAGATACAAATTTTTGATGATAAAGATGTTAGGAAAATTGAGAGATTTTTAAATGAGCAAAGAAATACTAAATTGACAATATTGAAATTTAAAATTAATTACCAAATTAACATTTATATACAATTTTGAATGTTAGGTCTTAGAGGTTTTTGCAAAAAGAGTTTACTAACATGTAATTTCTTTTCAACAGTTTGATTATTAAATATTCTAGACACAATATAATTATCATTACGAACAATTTTAATTATTTCCCAAGGACCAATGTATTTTTCAGTTAATGAGCCAGAATGTCTGAAATTTTCAGTAAAAACTTTATCACCTATCTTTAATTTCGGTTTTGCTCTCCCCTTTGTATTTTTATTGTACACAGCAAAATATTGTTCCTCATTTTTTGAAATCTGTTGCCTCATCTCTTCTAACAATTTTTTAATATTTTCTTGATAAGCCTGAAAACTTTCAACAAATTTTGGTTCATTTATGGAATCAAGTGGAATGTTTAGAGATCTGCCAAAGAAGATTTCAGCCGGAGTATACTGAGTGGCTGTGTGTACTGAATTATTGTAATGAAGTTTAAATTTTAGCAAATTGTTAGACCAATCCAGAACATTGTTAGACATAGCAGCCAAACTTTCCTTCATAGTTCGGTGAACCCGTTCAATTAATCCATTTGATTGCGGGAAATATATGGATGATTTCCTGTGATCTATGCCTAAATTTTCTAAGAAATTGTTAAGTTCATCTGAGATTAGATTTGGCCCATTGTCTGACTGCACAATTTTTGCAATTCCATATCTAGCAAAGTATTCATTAAGGCATTTTATAATAGTTGCAGATTTTACATTGGCTAAAGGAATAGCCTCTAAAAACCGTGAATAATGATCTACGATTGTTAGTATAAAAAACTTTCCATCAATAGATCTTGGCAACTTGCCTACAATGTCAATTGCTAATTTTTCACCTGGTGCTAAATCTCTTTTTTCAATATGTCTAGAAGTGGTATGTTTAGGTTTGGATTTGTTTGATAAACATTGCGCACAATTTTCACAAAAACTTTTTGTATCTGAAAACATTCCTTTCCAGTAAAATTTTTTGTTAACTAAATCATAAGTTTTTTTTGTACCAAAATGTGGTGAATGAGCAATCTCTAAGCAACTTTTTATTAAAGTTTTTGGAATGACTATCTTATTTATGATTGAATTAGTTTTATTTTTGTATTTGTACATCAGCAGTTGAGTGTGAGAGTCAATAAAAAATTTTGTTTTAGTTTTACTGTCATCATTATTAATTTTTTCTATTATGTCTTTGATTTCATTGTCTTGAATTTGTGAAATTTTTATGTTACTTTGAGTGAGAGATTTGTCTATGGCAAAAATATTAATGTTGTTTACATTATATTTTTCAACCTCCATTCGAGACAAAAAATCAGCAGGGTTCTGTTTTCCTGCAATATGAGTTATATCATATTGAAATTGCCCAAGATATAGTAACCACCTAGCTACTATATCAGGTTGCTTATCCAGCTGAGCATGATATGTTAGTGTTTTAGCATCCGTGAGAATTGTGAATTTTTTACCATATAAATATTCATAGAAATGCCTGCAAGCTGCAAAAATGGCCAAAAGTTCTCTACGAATTGATGGATATCTTGACTCAGCTTGTGAAAGCTGTCTTGAAAAAAATTCAATAGGGAAGAATTTGTCGTCATATTTTTGCATAAGAATGCCACAAATGGATATTTTTGATGCATCAGTAACCAAATACAATTCTTTATTCTCATCCAGTTGTTTAAGAGTAGGTTTACTGAGTAATTCGTCTTGAATTTTATTAAAAGAATTTTGACAGGCTTCCGACCAAATAAAAGGTGTGTCTTTACGTGTTAATGCCACAATTGGTTGTACAATCTCTGCATAATTGTAAATCATATGCCTGAAAAAATTATTCATACCCAGAAATGCTTGAACCTGTTTTAAATTTTTTGGGACTGGAAATTGTGTCACTTTATTTATGTTGTTATCAGAAGGTGAAAAACCTTCTTGATTAATTTTGAAACCTAAATAAACAATTTCTGATTTACAAATTTGAACTTTTTGTGGATCAAGAGTTAAATTAAATTTTGATAATCTGTCGAACACAGTTTGAAGCAGATTTAAAAGTTTATCCATATCATTTTCTGCCACGATAATGTCATCAAGGTAAAATTGTATGTTGCTACCTACAAGATCACTAATGCATTTAGTCAAAAGAGTGTGGAAATAAGATGTTGAGTTACGACTTCCAAAAAATAATCTGGTAGGCATAAAATTTCCAAGCTCGCAGCAAAATGCAAGTTTAGGTTTGTCACAATCCTGTAGTTTAATTTGAAAAAAGGCTGATTTCAGATCCAAAACACAATAGTATTTTTTACCCGCAATTTGATGAAGAATTTCTGAAATCTTTGGTAAACAAATTTGAAATGATTCTGTTATAGAATTCAATAAGCGATAGTCCACAACCATGCGAAAATTTTGCTCTTTAGACTTATCTGTAGATTTCTTTTCAACAAATATTACAGGGAAATTGTAATTTGAAACTGATGGTTCAATTATTCCTGCATCTAAGAGCTCATTTATTTCTTTTTTGGCAAATTTTTTTGCAATTTTTGGAATTGGATATGGACGTGTTTGAATGGGAAAATTATGAAGTAGTTTGAATTCAGGAACCACAGCATCTGTCGAACCCAAAGTCTTGTATCTTTTGGAAAAGACTTGTGAGTTGTTCATTAGCATAGAAATTACTTTGCTTTTATCATTTTCATTTAAATGCCCTAAATCAAAATCATCAACTTTAAGATCATCTTTTCTGAGTTTTTGAATTTCTGACAAATTTAAAGTATTCACCTGCAAAACTTCAGAATTGCTGGGCTCAATAATATTAGTATTGTCGAATATTTGTAAAGTGCCAATTTTTAGTTGTTTTCTAATATTAATTATTTTATTCGAGTTATTTTCCACAATGGTGTATATAAATTTTTTGTCTACAACATTGTTTACAGATTCAGAAATTAAGTAATTTAATTTTGTTTTAACTGGTATGAGATTTACTTCTTTACTTTCAGCAAAGCATTTTGGAATGTGAAGTTTAATAATTGAAAAAGAATTAGGAAGAATTTTTACATTATTTACAGATTTAGCATAATTAACTTTATCTTCTGACTTTATAATGTTATTTGAAACTAATTTAGGAGATGATTCATAAAATTTGAATTTTTTGCCATTCATGATTAGCTGCTTGTTTTCGACATCCATGAGAATTTTATTTCTCTGTAAGAAATCATACCCCAGGATAATCTTGTATTTGCATTGCCAATCATTTGGAGTAACAAAAAATTGATTTTCGAACCAACATTTGTCAATTTTGAATTTTATGTTTACTGCAGATAAATAGGGTATAGAAGTGTTATTCAGTGTGTTAATTCTGACAGACCTGGATAAATATTCAACTTTACAATGTTCTTTTATGATCTGTAGTACATTGTTTTGAATCAAGCTCAGATTTGCACCTGAATCTAACAAAGAAAGAACTTCTTCCTGACCAAAATTCAAAGTTATTATCGGTAAATCTGCTTGTTTCTGACTACACGACATAACATATAAATTATCTTGCTCATTAGTCTGAGTCTCAATTGAGTTAAAAGCTTTTTTATTGTTGATATTATTAGTGGTCAAGGATTTGTTTATTGAAGTTAATTTTGCATTGCCTGAATTATTTTTTACTTTTTTGTCTGATGTTTTGTGTTGTGGTAGAGATTTCTTTTTGATATGTGATTTTCTTTTGAATTTAGGTTTCAATTTTGAATTGTTTTTTTTACATGAGGAAATCTTTTTTCTGTTTTAGGTTTTTATGTTTGATTTGTTAGTACAGTAAGAATCCATCAATAGTCATTCATCAGTGGCATTTTGATTTCTGAACCTTCTTCGAGAGGAATTACCTCTGAAATTTCTTTGAGAAGGATTGCCCCGAGAATTACCCCTGAAATTTCCTCTGAAATTCCTGTATCGCTTGTTTACTCTATTTTGAGCAAATTGTGTCTTATTTTGTGTGGCATTTCTGACTTCAGGAAAATACCAGCATTCGATGGTTAAGTGTGGTTTACCACAAATCAAACAAACATTGATATTTTTAGTGTCTTTAGATTTTGTTTCCTGATCCGAGTTAAGACTTGTTATGTTGTTTACATTTTTTGTAAGTGTAAGTTCTTGAATTTTGTCAGATAATTCTTGGATCTTAGCATTTGTCTGCACCTGTGAATCTAATAGTGTAGTTAATTCAAAAGATACTGTGTTGTTGACATTCATGTCAGGATCTTTGAATGCATTTTCTACATTGATTGCAAAGTTTAATGCTGACTCAAAATCTTGTGGGTTTTGTTTTTTAACTTCAATTCTGATGTCTGAGCGAAGAGCCTCTAAGAATTTATTCAACTTTAATTTTTGAGCCAAGTCTACAATGTCTGCATTTGCATTATCGCCTATGTTTAGATATTCATTTGCAGCATTTTCAATTTTTTCTGCTAAATGTTTAACTGTCTGACCTTGCTCCTGGAAAATAGATGAGAAGTTTTGTTGTTTCTCTGCAAATGATATAGTTTTAGAGAATTTTTTTGTCAAATTTTGTTTCAAAAGATCAAAATCATTTATCTTAGATGCAACAGGGTCATTTGCGATATATTTTAGAGCCTGGTCCTTACAGTGAAGTTTTAGCACAACTAATTTTCTCTTTTGATCCCAGTTTTCCAAATCGGCCAAATTCTCTATTTGCTGGATAAAGAATTTAAAATTTTCGCCCTGGGAACCTGAAAAATCTGGTAATGAATTTGCCAAGCTCACCTGTTGTACATTATTTCGCCTCATTTTTAGATAGTATAAATTATCAAAAATTGTAACTAATCTTTAAATTCAAATATTTCCTCAAATTTTTGGATTATATTTAATTTAAAACAAATATGTTTACTGCATATATTATTGACAAATGATACCCAACATGAACAAAATCACAATGAAAATTATAAATAATGATAAAAATTGAGCATTAAAAATGGTATTTTGACTCACTTCAATTTTTAAAATAATTCATTATAGAAGATACTTATTAATGTAACTACTAAATATGAATATAAATATTATAAGAAAAATATATGCACATATCAAAATCATAAATCAGTAAAATATTAAATCAATAAAATCATAAAAATTCATTCTCAAAATTTTGAAGTTTGTTATTATTATTATTTAAATTACACTTTTAAAGAATTTAAGAAAGAAGAAAAATATTTTTAAAAGAATTAAACCAAGATTCGAGACCTTTGAAAAGAGAGAAATAAATAAAAAAAAATTTCTTTTGTCACGGCACCATTTTATATAGAGAGGAGAGATAGAGAGATATGGAGATGTAAATATTTAATTATTGCAAAAATATTTATATGGTAAGGAGGCAATTATCATACCTTTAAAATGAAGATTTATATGAGATAATGTGATATAAACATTATTGAGATCAGAAAGGAAGCTTATATTTTTCAAAAATTAAAAACTATATATAAGTGATGAAACATGAATGTTATCGAAAACAAAGCATATTTATTGATAGAACACATAAAAAGAGATAAAAAAAAGAAAAACACTCAAAATAAAGAATATATATACAAGAATTTGCTGCAGCAAACTTACTAGTAACCTCTAGATTAAATTCGTGAAGTTGATATTTACATGATGAAATCAGATTTGTATTTTCTTTGACAACTATATTATTTTGCCTCACTTAGGCTTTGTACCATGTGCTGCTGGGTTGTGGCAGTGATTTTATTTCTTTTTCGATCATTAGATCTTATCAGTCAATTTGACTGATCTTTGGCTAAAACAATTGTATGCACCACGCTGCTTTTTATATCACTTATATTTTTGAACTAGATCGATATTTAAGACCATCATGGCCTGGATCACTATTTTGTGATTACGCTTTCTTGAGGGTACACACGATCACAAACAGGTAGGCGAAGAACATATAGCCTGTTAGTCGACACCACACTTACTTCCCTTATGGGACTTTTTTATTAGCACTATTTTCTTTTTAGATGATGTCGATATTTCAGATGATGGCGATCACTTTTATATAGAGAAGATACACAAACAATCACATTGGAGACACAGAAGGTACTCAGCCGGTCAGTCAGCACTACAGTCTAAATACTTGGGAGATCATCTTCTTAAGGTAATATAGAAGCAAAAAAAAGATTCATACTTGAAGAATTAACTTACAAAATATAAAAAATCACTAGCCCACGCTGCAGAAAAGGCTTTTTTTACCTAAACTGCAGCGCGGCTTTTTCGCGTAAAACTCGTAGCTTGCCGCTTTTTCAACTGTTGCCAAAAGGCGTTGAGAAGAACTGAGGGAGAAAAAGTGATTTTCTACCGTGAATGATTCTTCTCTGTTTCTCCCCACGCTGGAGTGGAATTCACGTGTTTTCTCTCTCTTGCGATTTTCGTACTTGGCTGTGGGAGAAATGAAGTGTTTATTTTTATGATGCGTTTGCTCTGCCGATTGGTTTCGAGTTCTCGCCACTTGTTTACTATATGTAGAGACCTTTCTCTCTACACAGACACTCAATTGATCGTGTAATTGACTTTTCTGGAGGTAAAGAAAACACTTGGGACATAGCAGCAGAATCCTCAGAATCTGATTCAATCACATTGCATTTTTGTGAATTGTTTTAATAATTTCTTCTGCAGTTAAGGCTTCAGATCCTTCAAAACTATTGTCAGCTCTAGGATTTGGTTTAATTTATGTACTACTGTAAAATACCGTTAATCCACCTTTCCTGATTAAATGCCCTCCCCTAACTTTATAAAAAATTTTAAATTTTTTAAAAATCCCAAAAAAGCCCCCTTCCTCCCTCTCTCCCTTAAAGACAGCTGAAAAATGTAAATTACATCAAAATATCGCTAAAAAGGGAAAATACATCAAAGAACTGCAAAAAAAAAAAAGAAAATTTATCCAATGATCGCTGAAAAAACTCTAATTTCATCAAAAAATCATAAAAAAAAATTGCTAATTTCTTCAAATGATTTCAAAAATTTGTTAATTTTACCGTAGGAATAGTAAAAAACAAACATTTCATCAAAAGATTGCAGGAAAAAACAGGAATTATGTGATATCTAAGCAAAAGTTATCAAAGGATCGTTGAAAAACTTGAATTAAGTAAAAAAAAAAATTACTAAAAAGTGCAAACTACTTTAAAAGATCGTGGAAAAATCATGAATTTCTTGAAGGATCGCCAAAAAAACATACATTGCCAAAAGATGGAGTATGTCAGACTTACAAAGAAAACACAGTCAAAGCATCGCGAAAAAAGCGCAAATTTCGTCAAAGGATCACAATACAATATGCAAATTTCATTAAAAAAAAAATCACAGTAAAAATGCAAATTAAGTTAAACGATCAGAGAAAAATGCGAATTTCATCAGAAGTTCATGGAAAAACATGAATTTCAATAAAAGATCACAAAAAAGGTGAGTTCCGTTAAAAAATCTAAAAAAAAAAAAAAAAAAAAAAAATTTGTCAAAAGAACGTGAACTCTATTAAAAAAAACGTGAAAAAACGCTCATTTCATCAAAATATTGCAAAAGAAATGCACGGAAAAACTTGAAATTCATCAAAAGATTGCAGAAAATTGATTTCTAAAAATTTTTTGTTAAAAAACAGTTTTTGTCTAATGTTGCTAAAAAACCACAAATTTCATCAAACATCCCTCCCCCAAAAAATGCTAATTTTGTGGGAAAATCCTGTGTAAGTGCCCCCCTTGAATACTTTTCAATGTTTCATCACGTTTGGGGGGGGGGGGGGATTAACAGTATTTTACGGTAATAACTAATAATTTTAACTTCTCACTTCTATCCATATTGACACCTCCCATCATAGTTATCCTACCTTTTCTAGTTTTTCACTTGTACACATTTCTCTTTTAAATGTTAAAGACTTATTAGGAATAAATTTATAAAACAACCCTGTTTCATCAGCATTAAACACATCTTTCATTACATAAGTAGAAGTGGGTTTGGATAGCTTTTTGTAGAATTCATTGCAAATAGAGAGGTCTACATAATTACTTTCACCACACACAGTTTTGTGTAAGATGTTATTTCAGTACTTAAAATGTGTTGGCCATTAATTTTCAAGTAAGTAGAGAGTATATTTTTTTTTTTCTATTCCATATTCTACAGCAATTTGTCCTAGATCGACCACATTTTACCTTTTTAATAATTTTCCCCTTAGCTATCAGAGTTAAAGACTTATAATTTTCAAATGGAGCCATATTTTAAAGAAACAAAATCTTTTACTTTTAAAAACACTTCAGCAGTAAGTAAAACTACCTGTTTAAAAATTCGATCCCCACACTACAGATAGTGTGTAGTGATAAAACAGGTTTCCCCTATCTATAACAGATGTTCATCCTGTGGATTTCTCAGAATATCACTTGGTCAAATGCTAAGTATTAGGAACAAGCTCAATGGAAGAAAGGGTGGAAATGTCATTGATGGACAGATGGAACACTAAGAAAGCAGATATCAAATGTATCACATTATATGTTCTATATTACTAGTTCAAAACAATTCTGACAAAAATGAAAAGAAATTATTTCAAAGATTTTAAGTTTGTGAGAAAGTAAAGAAAAATGAAAAAATGATACTCTTGTTAGTTTGAATTAAATGAAATAAAGAGAAATGAGTTTGAATAAATTGCAGATATGTTCAGAATCATTAATTTATTATTCAAGGAATATAGGAATTCTCTTAACATACATGTCTCTTTATCTTACGTCAAATCTTTAACCAAATTTATTCTTTATCATAATTATATATTATTTAATAATACAATATTTAAACAAATAGCCGGTCTTCCACAGGATGGGATTGTATCATCAATCTGTGCTGATCTCTACTTACATTATTATGAACGTAATACTTATATTGTTAATTTTTTTTATACAGGTATCTTGATGATATAGTAATTTTATATTCTAAAAAGGCATCTAACTATTCTCTACCAATCAAATACCATAAAAATTTAAAATACAGTTATAATGATATGCTTAATAATAAAATTAACTTTCTCGACCTTAATATTACTCTTTCTGATAATAAAACTCTATTTGATATTTATGATAAACGTAATGATTTTCATTTCAAAGTAGACCTCTTTACTCATTATAATTCTTGCCTTCATAAATCTGTATATATCAATATATTACTTAATTTTGCCCATAAAATTAAAAATATTTGTTCACCTAATTTTAAAATGCATAATTTAAAAACTGTTCAAGAAACTGCTATAAGATATAATTATCCTTTACATTTAGTTAAAAAAATATCTGTATAAACATTTATTTAGTATTAACTGTCTATATTCTCCTCAACCAAATATTGCAAACATTAAAATGCTAATTTATGCAGCACGATATGATGTTATTGTTAAGAACTCCTATAATCTTTAATATATAATAAGTTATTACATGATCTTAAAAATAATTAACACATTGCGTAAAAAAATGTTTTAAAAAATTATAAAAAATAAAAATAATACAAAAAAATAAATTAAAAAATATGTATAATAGGATGGATGGGTGGGTGGGTTAGATGTTAGATTATGAAGGAGGGCGATGTTTTCTTGATAATACGCAATAGTTATTTATTATATATTTAAACCAAAAAAAAAAAAAAAAAACTTAACTTTATACATAGTATTAAAATTTATGTTTACCTAAAATTAATATGCATAACTTAAAAATGATCAAGTTATTGAGATAAGATATGGTTGTCTATTGCATTTGTCTTAAAGAAATTATTTGTAAAATATTAGAATAGAAATTATTCTTGAAAATTATTAGCTTTTAAATAATTTATTTTTATTCCAATAATATTTCTCAATAATAGATGACAGCACCATAAGTATATGATTTAATTAATATGTTAATCATATAGATGGCAGCACTAAAACATTTTTTGTACTAGAAGTTGAAGTAACATATTCTAGTTAAATAATTAATAAAGTAATATTAATAATTGTTTAAAAATATAATACTTCTAACAGTAGCAATTATTTTTTTCTAAATGTATTATGAATTTTATAGTATAATATATGTTCTACTAATTTTTATTATTATTGTTACAATTTTAATTTTATTATCTATATGACTTATACTGTGACTATAACCTTAACTGTTACAAAGTCACATGTAATTTATATCTACTGTAGGTTCACCTGAGCTACACCTCATGCTAGGATATAGGTATGGTAAATATTTCAGTATATATATACCTTTTTAAGAAATATTATATTATTTCAAATCTTTAACTAATTATTTATTTCGTCATATTGTTTTTATTTTCTTCAATGAATATCTTTTTACTAATTTGTAATAGTAAATAACTTCCAACCAGTCGGGTGCATTGTGGGACGAATTACTTAGCTTTGAGCACGTCCCATAACAGAAACTGGTTGGTTGTTTTTGCTTTTTCATTAAATTATGCACCCCTGAAGAGTAGTTTAATGAAAAAGACTTCTAATGTCCATTTAGCCATATATTTATTATTTTGGTAATCTGCCTTTTATTTCACTTCAAACTTCAACTGTTTTCAATAATATGATTGTAAAAATACTGGTTTCATTGGTTTATTGAATGGTATTGTCTGAATTACTTTGTATGTATTTATAAAAGTATTGAAAATTTTTAACATTTTTCTGCCATTGAAAATTTTGGCACTTTGTATTTAGTTCAAATTAAGTGAAGATTCAATTTATTCAATTTTAAATTAACGAGAAACTGCATATATATTTATTCACAAAAAAGAGTTAGCCTTTTAAATCTGGAAAAAAAAGAAAAATGAAAACTAATGTAGATCAACTTCTGACTGATATCTCAGAAAGCATAGAAGAAGAAAAAAAACTGAAACTTAAAGAAGAAAATATTTCTAACATTTTAAAGGTTAAACTTATCACAAACAAACCTTTCTTTTTAACAGCTGAGCATTTTCAACTTCAGATTCAAGCCTTCTGATTTTGTCTTCATATGATAATTTTTGTTCCTCAAGGGACTCTATCTACAAATACACAAAAAAATATACAATAGAAAGATAAAGGGCAAAAAGTTACAAAAATAATGCATTTGTATAATTTAATTTTATCAAGAATTTTATGAACACAATATCATTTTTAAGTTCAAATTTTCTAGATTGAGGAATAATCAAATACAATGTTGATTGAGGCCTCAATCAATTTTGCTATCAACCAAAATCATGAAATATGCATTCAGATAATATCCAATAATTCTTTCCTCCAGAAACATATAAATTAAAGATATTCAAATCACAGATTCTAAGAAATAAACTATTTTATTCATTAAAATTTACATAGCAAATCTGGATGCGAAATCACTCTCCTAATAAGCACAGCAAAATATACAGCTTTAAAGTCATTTAAGCATTTCTGAAATTTCAAAAACTGATGTAAATTGTATTAGTTATTCATAAACTTTATCATTTTAAGAAAATCCCTGGAAAAAAAATCAAACAAAATATAAGTTGTAATTTTTTTAGCTGAATGAAAAAGAAGTGTCCATACTGGAATTTCAATACAGCAACCTTAGCTTATGCACCAACAATCAACCAACTAATAAGCTACCCTAAACGAAGCCGGCAGACACAACATACTTGCAGGGGTGCTTAATATGTCTGATCCGCCAATCTAGGATCAGAAGAAATTTTGCACAAAAATATACAATTGGTTTTAATTTTAACAATAAATTACATAAATACTCAAGACAGAAAAATTTCTACTAGAATTAAAAAGATCCGTATGGTAACCTTTACAAAACTGATCTCAGAATAATATATGCTGGTGCATATATTGAGAAAGTTTGGAGAGGGAGGGGGGGGGGGGGTGAATCTCTACTTATGGTAATACGGAATTTATGTAAGTCTATAACGAGAATTCCGCTTTATTGGTACTAGATTTAACCCTTTGTTGCATACTGCCCACTACAGTGGACAAAAATTCATTCCCAAATGCTAATGAATTTAATCCCCAAATGCTACATAGGCACCGGAATTTTGGTTAAAAAAAATTTGGTTTATTAAATTTCTGCAAAATAGCTTTTTCTTGTTTACAAATAAAGCTGTTTTCAAATTCCGGTGTCAGTCATCAATTTCAACACTTAAGCAATGAATTTTCTCAGTGTCACAAAGTGTTAAGCTATGCAACAAAGGGTTAATCAATCCTGGGATGCACACAAATATGCATTAAATTTTGATGACACTTTTAATGAGGGGTGGGGGTAGGTAGTGAATTAAATAAAACAAAAATGCAAGCACAATCCACACCTAATCTAGCAAATTTCTTCATATGATCACAAAAAAAAACTAAAAAATAGTTGAAGTGTCATGGAAAAAAATGCAATTTTCTTTAACTAATAACAAAAAAATGTAATTTTGTCTAAGAATCAAAGAAAAAGTGTGATTTCCATCAAAAGATTGCCGGGGAAAATGTGATTTCCATCAAAAGATTGCAACAAAAATGACATTTCTGTCAAAGGATTGCAGCAAAAAAATGACATTTCCGTCAAAGGGCATGATTTTTGAGAAGGATTACAAAAAAAGATGTGATTATCGTTAAAGCATTGGGAGAATAATGCAAATTCCTTCTAAGGATCATGTAAAATATACAACTTTAATCAAAAAATCATGTAGAATATATGATTTTTGGCGAAAGATCATGTAAGCTACACAAATTTCACTGAAAGATCATTGAAAAAAAATATGAATTTTGTCAAAGAACCATGAAAAATATGCAAATTCCATCAAAGAAATGTGAAAAAACACGAATATTGACAACCAATCATGAAAAAATGCATTTTTTACAAATGATTGTGGAAAATTACTTGAATTTCATCAAAAGATTGTGTAAAATACACGAGTCTTGATGAAAAAACGTGAATTTTGTCAAATGATTGTAGAAAACACTAAAATTTTGGTGAAAAATAATGGAAAATATGCAAATTTTGGCAAAAAAATGATGGGAATTTCATCAGAGAGGCGAAAAAAATCCACGAATTCTGTCAAAGGATCGCATATAAGATGTGAATTTCATCAAAACGGAACACAAAAAATGTGAATTTCATCAAAAGTCCATTAAGCCATAAAAGTTCAGTTTTTTCTTTGCTGTGTCTGTACCATGTCTGTATAACATATCGTAAAAGTTAGGGGTAATTTTTATATAAATTGAAGGAAATGTTGTGAGCAAAAACCTTTTCTGCTCCCCTGCATACACTGAAAACCTTTTTGACAAAAACATCTTGTCTGTTTTCTGTTTTCTGAAACAGCTTGACAGAATGAATTACAAATATAGGAACTCCAATAAATATTGAATACATAAATACACTTTATAAAACAACTAGCAAAACCTGCAGCTGTGCAAGTTTAATAAAAAAAAATCATGAAACATCAATCAAAAAATCATGAAAATAGTTGTTGAAACACGCCATCATATTTACATTAGGGAAAAATTATAAATATTGCTATGGATAATTTAAATAATATTATACATGATTAAATTACATTTTGTGCATTTTATGTTTGAAGAGTAACAGTTATGTCAAATTTAAAGTTTCAATATCTGCTTATTACAAATAAATCATAATTTAACATTTTTTAAATGTTTTCTGTTCAATTCTCAAAATAAAAATAATTTTAGAAACTGTTGTTTGCAAGCATTTATACTATAAAAGTAATCATCATGAGGAATTTATAGAATTTAGCCATAGCAATATAATAAAAACTGCAAATTTAATTTTTTTTTTTTTTTTTTTGTGGACATAGCATTTTTTTAAAAACTGTTCTGTGTGAGCTTTACATGTTAAGAGTAAAGTCATATTAAATCTCAAGTTTCTATCTCTAACAATTATAAATAAATCATATTTATAATGTTTTCTGCTTATCTTTCCATTTTAAAATTTGGAATTTGTGAGATATCTTCTTTAGTGAGCATTTAAATCTTAAAAGTGATCACCATGATTAATTTAATTCCATCAGTATCACGAAAATCTCAAATTTTGAATTTTTTGGCTCCTGAAATCTTTCGGATAGATAATAATACAGAAATAAAAATACAGCCTAAGTTGGAGCAGAAGCTCTCACCTTAATTTTGCCACCATTATTTTTTAAATTGGTTTAGCAGTTGCAGAGATTACACCTTACTAACAATCAAACACACAAACAAACATTTCTTTATAATATATTGGTATAAATAAAATGTAAATACTTATCTAATGTTTATTGGAATTCTTTTACCTGTGGTTTATTCTATTAAGATGAAATAGAATACAAAACAAATATTTTTGCCATGAAGGTTATCTAAGTGAATTGCATTTGGCAAATTCCTCCATGATAGCTTAGCTGGTAGAGAACTGGAAACTTAATACCAAGTTTCTGGGTTCAAATAACAGTCTGGACACATTTTCAACCAGTGGAAAAATTATAAATCTTATTAATCAACTATTCATAATTCATGATATTTTATAAAACTCTGCCAAGAAAACTTAAGAAAGCTATAACTTTATTATCTTTAAAAAGAATACTGTGAATTAAAAGATTTCATTTGCATAAGAAATATACCCAAAATCTTTGTGCATTTCCAATCAAAGTAAATTAAAAATAATTATTGCATGTTTTTCCAAAACTTGTTTACCTATAATTTTCAAGTGCATACTCATAAACTCATTAAAATGGTAAAATCTGCATAGTAAACTATAAACTGGATTTTACATATATACATATACCTTTAGAAAAGCTAAACAAAATTTCTGCTTTTAAAATCTAAAACTATGAAGCTATTGTGAAAAAATAATTGAATAAAATTCAACTGTGAACATGACAACTCCATTAGAACATTGATATTATATTACATACTTTGAATAAAATATTATTTTAATAACATAAAAATTAACCTTTTTCTTCATTTCTTTAACTTCTGATGCAAGCTTTTCTTTACTACTTTTAACTTCTGCTAATTCTTTTCCCATATTCTGCTTTACTTCTTCATGTTGTGCTGTAGACACACACTACAAAAATCATTACTTTATTATGCATCTACAGTAAAATAAATATCTGCAATAGACATTGTTGAAAAGGCTAAATTAGTCCAGTCTAGAGATGTAAATTTTCCGGAAAAATATAAGTGGCAGAAAAAAACTGGTTTTTTACCGGTTTTTTTCGGAAAAAAACGGAAAAATTGGAAAAATTGATTTTTCATGACTGTTTCTCCCAAATAAATTATATTTTCTTAGAGAATATTAAATAATAAACATTTTTTCCCATTTATAAGTATTAAATGAAAATTATTTTCACTTTATGTTACAAAATAAAAAGAAAGTAGCAAAGCCTGCTTTTAAAAGTTTAGTTTTTTTTTTCCACAGCCTAAGATTTTTTATTAAATGCTATTGTTTGTTATATCATATCTCTGTTGAAATGATTTTTCAATTACATGTTTAACTACCAATTGACCTAATGTAAAAACCTGAACCAATATGTCTGCAGTTTGGAATGAAATAAATTATGCATTCCATTTACATAAGTATAGTTTTTAAGTAAATGATACTAGTTTAAAGAAATTATTGCAGTTTTGTCATTATTATGAATATCAATATTCAAAAATTCCATTGTTTGTTTAAAAGATATATATTTTTACACTATTACTTTTTTTTCTTAGAATTATAATTTTATTTCATTTATAAAATATGTTTAGTTTTGGTATAGCTTTCCAATCTCAACTCTAAGTTTTCATTTAGTTTTATAATCTAAATTCAAACAAAACTAAGTTTTAGTTTGGCTTACTCAGGTCTGCAACTAAAAAATAGCGTAGGATTTATTGGCTGTTAGATTTTTACTCACTAAAACCAGAAAAACATTTTTTTTTTTTTTTTAAGTTTAATTAAATGTAATTTTTTTCTTTTTACCCTGAAATCTGGTATTCTATTCTTGAGTAAGAAACCATATTCAATAATGTTTCCACATAGTAATTTTACATTTCTAACAATGGAACTCAAAAGTTATGAAAACAGAACACAACAAATAGAAAATGCTCACTATTTGAGGAATTAACAAAAGCAGTTACATACAGAGATAAACTTCTACTGTGCTTTAGGAAACTACAAAAATTCAAAGTTTAATCAAGAGGGAAAGTACAATTTGGAACATAGTTATTTGTAATAAAATATGTTTTTTTTGTTTTTGTTTTTTTTTTTTTAATTGCAGTTGTACTTTTCTAATGCAAGCTGCCCATGTTTTTGCAGCATTACTGTACATTATGAAGGCAAAATGAAAGTAAATTTTAGATTCAACACCTTGAAAAAACATTCGATTACTCAGCTATAACGAAATCTTGAAAAATGCAGCATAGTAGTGCCACCTATACGGCAATTTACACCAAAAACTAAACAACATTAATATATATATCAGAAACTGACTAAAGCTGTAGTTTGATTTTTTAAAAAATCGTCCTTGAGGTAAAGCTATTGCGATAATCATGAATAATGCAGCATAGCAGCGTCATCTGTTGAGCAATTTACACCAAAAAGTAATGAGCACGAAGTTATGTCAGAGATTAACTTAATCTGAAATTTTATAAAAATACATACATTTGTTTGAGATAGAACAATTGTGGAAATTATAAATAATGCAGCATAGCAGCGCCATCGGTTTGGCGATATACACTAATAACTAAACATCTCGAGTTTATATCAAGGTGTAACTGAATCTAAAATTTTGTGAAATTATGTGCATCAGTTCTTGAGATAGTGCCCATAAAATTTGTCACATACAGACTCACAGAGTGACAGATATTTTCCAAAAATCATCAAAACGTGTTCAGGACCTTCTAAAACTTTTAAATACACCAAAAACTGGAAGTCAAATTTTTCTCGAATTCAATACTTACTTCTTGAAAAGATAGATTAAAATAATAAATGCATGCTTCAAAATTTTATGTTGAATTTTTAATTTTATCATTTCCATTAATAGGCATATTATTGCAATAATTTTACACATGAAGTAATTTTTAAAAAGAGAAGTTGCATTTAATTACACATCTACATTTTTTTTTCATGTAATCAAGTTTTTGTGAAATTGTGAATTTTTTGTATATACTTGTACAAAATATATTCAGAATTTTTGAATAAAAAAATATAACTACATTTAGGTTCCTATTTAGGCATTTTTAATAAGGTTATTTTAAACTTTTTCTGAAATGTCTATTTTCAAGAGAAATTTTGCAAAGAGTCTTGTGTTTCAAACAAGAAAAAAACGTGAAGGATCCTTTCAAGTCTTCTCAAACAGATTTCTGCTCAGAGATCAGATTACCCACATTAAAATTTTCATGTGAGACACTCAACATAAAAATAAATAAAATAAAAAGTATGAGAATGTAGCTATTACAAAATTTTCACTATATTAAGGTACCCTGGGATAATAACGCCACGTTAAGGTTCTACCAATTTTCATGGCTTAGTTTTAGATTGTATTTTTCAAACAAATATAGGATCTGATACAGCAACTCATTGACTATCTATATAAAATAAAATAATTTAACAGATATGTATTCATAAAATGTAATGGCGTTTTTTCTTGACCCATGCTATTTGGCGTTATTACCCACCTATATGGGTAATAACGCCATGCAAACAAAACTATGAAATAAGATGGAATAATTGCATGTAGATAGCCCAATTCTAAAAGTACAAACTCTACAAACTTAGAAATTGAAAAATTGCATTCTAAGCTATTGAAAATGTTCAATTTTTTGTGAAAGTGTAAGAAAAATAAAGGTGTGGTGTGGGAGGGGGGGATGAGGCAAAAGAATATCAGACCGTGAGCTTCTTTTTGCTTAAAAAGGACCGTTTAAGTAGAAATATGAGAAACATTGCACAGTTTTAACTGTGTTTATTTGAATCAGTATTTAGGATGTAGCTCGGCCACTGTAGGGAATCAACCGGGGTATTAATGTCAAGGATTGGCGTTATTACCCCGGTATAGTTATTGCGCAGTACATTTTAAATTACAAATTATCTCGAGAAGATGTCCAAAATCTTCAACAACATTTTAAAAGTACATGAAATGCACTACAAATTTATGTAATTAACAAAGTATTTCCGGATAAAAACATAGTCTTCACATCACAAAATGTATCTCGCAAATTTTAGATCAAGCGTTAATTTTAGTTGTTTGTAAAAACAATAAGACCTAATAATGAAACAAATTAACTTGATGCTGTTTTTTGCGATTTATATGACTCAAAACCCTTCTGCACAGAGCACATGGGTGTCATTTACCTGAATTTTTCATAATTATGTAAAATATAAGCACTTGGCGTTATTACCCCGCCTGGTGTTATTACCCCAGGGTACCTTATTTCATAAATGAAATTTCAAATTTTCCAGTTCGGAAAAATTAAAAAATAAGCCTTCGGAAAAAAAATGAAAAAAAACGGGGGTTTTCCCAATTTTTCCCGAGCATTCCCATCTCTAGTCCAGTCTATATATCAGAAAACTAATGTGATGAGTTAGTTCTTTTGAGCCCATGCAAAATATGAGAATATTTTCATAAATACACTAATTAGACTCACCAACTAAATATATTATTATTTTGTTAGTATTCCATTCATTTTTTGTGTGTGTGTGTGGGGGGGGGGGAAGTGACAATTTCAGATATTTTATAATATTTGAAATTCTCCCTGTTCAGCTCTGAACAAAATGCTAATACACTTTCTAATTTTAAAAGGTTTTGAATAGAAAAAAATAAAAATAAAAAATAAAGATTTTTTTTTATCATCAACTAACTAGCGCATAAAAGGCTTTAATCTAAAATAGTAAAACAGAGAACATAAAGAAAAGAAATGAATATTTTTTACTCCTTTTAACCTTTTGTATATATAATTTTTTTTTTTTTTTTTTTTTTTTTCAAAATGCATATTTGTAATAACATATCCAAAATGCATATTTATAACAACATATCAGATTGTTAACTGATAGGTAAAAAAAAAAAAAAAAAATACTATGGATTATAGAAAATTGTAAATATTTAATTTCTGTCCAAACATATTAAGGCTTAATAATCAGATATCTGTTTTATATTTCTTTTAAAATTTAAATAATGTTAAGATGCCATAGAAACTAACTAATTGAATCAAATTATTATCAGTATTACTTTTAATGCTACTGAACTATCACATACTGTTTTCATTCTTTAATTATTATTTTTTTATACTGTTTCTTTTTAATAAGCAAACACAAATTTAAAAATTTTATTTTGTACCATATCACAAAAATCTTAAGACATTTAAAGTGTGTGAATAACTCCTCCCAATTTCCATTTTTTTCGTTCAATTTTGTCCATTAATGAACTTAATTAAGATTTTCTGCCCGTTGATTTTACATATCAGTTTAGAAGAGATTTGAACACAATTCTAAAAATGGGTGATCTGAGTTTTAACCCACTTCTGGCGGCGTTTTTTCTGACGCGCGATGACTGCGCCAAGCCTTGCTTTCTATCACTTTCAGGCGTCGCTTCTCCTAGCAACCCTTGGCCCTAGAGGAGGATTTTCTCCGAGATTGCGGCGCATGCTCTGTTCGTTCATTTTTTTCCAGCTGTCTTATTGGACCAGAGAAGAGAACTTTTAAATTTAGGAATCGCGCTTTGTGAAATTTGAATTTTTAATGCGTTTCATTTCATTAGTCCGTTGGATTTCAAAGAGTCATCATCGAGTGAGTAAATTATTTTGGATTTTTTTCTTTTTTCTCTTTACCTGTAATGGGTAAAAGTATGAATGTATGTATGAATGTATGTATGTATGAATGTCCAAGGTGTGGGAAAGATATGAAATTGACTGCGTGTGATAAATTAACTGATGGTTTTGAATGGCGATGTCGAGATTAGTCGGCATCGAGTATGAATCCGCATGATGTGTGTAGGAGTATAAGGAGGAGTTCGTGGTTTGAACGTTCGCATTTAAGTCTGTGTAAAATTTTAAAGATAACGCGTGAATGGTTTGGTAGATGTGAGCAAAAGTATGTTCAGGTTGATACGAAAGTTAGCGAACATGCCACGACTGACTGGTATAGTGTGTGTAGAATATATGTGGAGAAAGAGCCATGGCCAGTCGATGGATGACTCTGTTTTTAAACAATATTTAAAGGATATCATTAAGATATACCCCCCCTCAGAAAGGGATTCTCCGGCGCAAATCGCCGCAGCTGCCCAACGGACCGCAGCGAAGCGAAAGAACGAAACATCGGCTGAGCAACCCGCAAAGCTGGCAAAAACCGATTGAAAAAAAGAAACGGGGGGTTCAGGGGGGCAGAGCCCCCCTGACAAATAAGAACATAGTCTACAACCCACCCATCTTAATGCTTTTCGCCGTTTTCCGGTAAGTAAGATTATTTTTTAATATGCCGTATTTAGAATTTTTTGATTTTCAATATTTTAAAATGTGTATTTCTTTTGTATTTTCAGTCATTTTCTTTAAAATTGTATCATTTTCTATTTTTAAAAATGTGTATTTCTATTGTATTTTCATTATCGCCGTTTTAAATTGTGCGCTTTTGCGTGGTATCTCCCGGTAATCACATCCGGGAGATAAAACGCAAAAACGCGCCAAAATGGCGATTTTTTGAAAACGCGCCAAGAAGTGGGTTAAAACTTGATCGGTTCTGTAACAAGAACCGTCTAAAACAGAGTAAAATTTAGCAGCTTATAACAGTGTAATTACGGTGACCTAAAAGAGTAAGTAATTGGTGACGTTGTGACAGTGTAGTATAAGACATTAAAGAAACTGTTTTTCAGTAAAATCAGGCTAACGTTTATTGACGAAAAATAAATGTAAGTTTAAACAAAATATATATAAGTCCAGGTGAAAAATATAACAGGCATAATGTGAACGGAAACAAGTTCAGTTAAAATTATTCTAAGTCATGAAATAATATTCAAGTTTAAATGAAAATATGTATAAACTCAGATGAAAATATAACTGGTAAAATGTAAACAGAAAAATAAGCTCAACTCTATATTTAACTTAAAATCATTCTATGTATTGAAATAATATTACTTATTGAATGGCATGGCATGGCATATAACAATACTAGGATAGCAATGAAAAAGCAAAACAGACTCACTTATGGACGACAGCTATCGACGTAATAAAGAAATTCCAGCAATACGGCACATCTAATAACTCGATGAAAAGTCTTAAGAAAACAGAGTTTTTAACTGAAGCTAATAATGTCCACACATACATATGATGATTTGATTAAAACAAACACAAATGGGTTACTACTGCTAATGAAATGAAGCACGGACGAAGTTGATAAAACCATATTCAAAATCAAATGTCCAGCAATGGATTTAGCATAATTACTCAACTAGATGTTAACTTTAAAACTTTTAAAACTGTATGAGTTAAAAATACATTTCTGAAACTGTATCATATTGACGTTAACATCAATTGTCTAGAGACATAACATCACTTCAAAATCCACGCCACAACATATCTCAGCCGGCTTTAAATAGCCGCGGCAATTCCGAAACTGGATACGCCCCTCCGAGTTGAGTAAGCGAGCTCCCGACTTGCGACGGAAGAAATGCAAGACCGCCACTTGCGAGATGCGATCCGCGATGCTTGCGGATTGAGATCGAACGGAGCGATAAAACCAGAATGAACGTACCCACGGAAAAGATAAGCGATTGATTTGAACGTGTAAACAAAAGTTCGGAAACTGGATACGGAAGATGGAAAATGGAAAATGCCGGCAAAGGAAAGAAAGGAAGTTGGAATAAAACATAAGATAGTAAGCCATGCCATTTTACAATATTACGATATATATAATTAGAATTATGTATTTTAGAGTGTTAAGGAAGAAAAATGGCTGACAATCGCCCCCCCCCTTAACACTCGTACTTAAAAATAAAATGGATAATTACCAGATATTGTAAAAATATAGGTATATATAGAATACAGTCAAACATTAGAATATAAACTATCACACTTCGATAGCTACCAGTAAAACAGAAACTTAACATTAACAAGCATAAATGCAACAAATTCAATGACTTCAACAGGGTTAATCAAAACATCAATTTTCCAACAATGTTAATAACAATATTCAACAATAACAACAACTTTAACAATTATATATAACAACTATATTAACAATTTTTTTCATTTCATGAAAGTTTAGTTACAATTGTAACTCTAACGAAAGATTTTTTTCACGTCGAAAAAGTTCAATAGCAAAAGTCTATAAAAATAACATTTTCCTGAAAAAACCGTGAAAGATAATTACAATTACCTCGTCACATGCAAGTGACTACGAGTTACCTTTACATAAAAAGAATTTAATATGATGATTTTTCCTTTAGTCTTGACTTGTAACAATATTCAAATGAATTTTTAAACAATCATACATTTGCATATTTATTCTGAAAGAGAATGATTATCACATAAACGTAAATTCAGGATAATATGAAGAATACATATACATGAGCTACAATATGAAAATCCTTTGACAATATATGAAAGACACATGTTATGCAAATGAGAAAATTTCAATAATGAGAATAATAACGATCATGATCGTGATAGCGATTATGAATTATGATTATGATAGTGACATAGTTAAATGATTGTGACTGTGAGCGCTCACATGAAAGACAACACAAAAAAATATGATATGCTTAAGCTTTTGAAACGATATACATTTGCAAATGATTTGGCCAATCCAAATATGAAAAGACTTGTTATATATATACTCTTAAAACGAGAAGAAAAATTTTCATATTTACATATGCAATAAAACAAAATACAACTCGATTTTCAACACCTATGAAATGATATTATGAAACGCATGCATACGAAACAAGTATGAAATAACAAGAGTATAATTACATATTCAAACATTTTTCCTCAAAAGAAAAGTACTGAAATATACAAAAATTTCAGTTTAAAAAAAAACTAAACTTCAAGGTTTAACATAAAAAGTTAAACAAGCATCTTAATGCTTGACACAAGTTCAAAGGAGGAGGAGTTTCTTTTTTTTCATAGCATTTAAATATTATGTATATATATAAATTACTTATAACTAAAAATTACATCAATAAATTTCTTAAGATCAAATTTTGTTAAAGGTTTAGTGAAAATGTCTGAGAGATTAGATTTACTGGCTACGTGTTTAACGTTAAAAATCTCCTGGTTTAAAAGGTCTCTAACAAAAAATAATTTTACGTCTATGTGTTTCGTTCTGTAATTTTCAATGGGAGACTTAAGAAAATCAATGGAGGCCATGTTGTCTACTAAAAGTGTTGGTTTAACTTGTGGACCTGTAAAAATACGTTTGTCATAACATTCAGTTATGATCCTACTAAACCATAGAAGCTCTTTAGTTGCTTCTGTTAAAGCCACAAATTCTGATTCCATAGTAGACAAACAGACAGATTTTTGTTTAAAGGCTCTCCACATGATAGGAGCTTTGTCTAACATTAGTAGTTGACCCCCCATTGATGTCCTGTCATCCCTATTAGCGGCGAAATCCGCGTCGGTGTAAGTTATTAGGTTTATGTGGTTGCAAGGTAACCTCAGTTTATAGTGTTTTGTGCTTTGGACGTACCCTAAAAGCTTCAGGAGACCATTCCAGTGAACAATCCCAGGATTGCTCTGGAATTGGCTGAAGATATTTACAGTGTATGAAATATCAGGACGTGTCCTGCTGGTTAAAAATGAAAGGCAGCCCAAAACACTTCTATATGGATATTGCAACATTTCCTGGGTTTCTGCTTCGGTTTGAGGACATTGTGACTTGGAGTATACCGTGCCTTTAGTTATAGGGAGTGATGTAATGGGAAAATTGAATTCTTTAAACCTTGTACAAATATCATCAATATATTGCCTTTGATGAATTGAAACAGTGCCATTCCCATCCTCCTCAAATTCAACACCAAGTAACTTGCGTGTTCTCCCCAGGATTTTTATGTCAAAATGTTTAGTTAAAAGAGTTAAAACTTCATTAATATGTTTCTGATGGTTACTTAATATTACAAAGTCATCCACATAAAGTAATAAAACAACATAATTAGAGAACGAGTAGACGCAGTTACACCACTCTAACTTTTTAAAACCAAGAGAGATTAAAATCTTATGTAGTTCATAAAACCATACTCGTCCACTCTGGTGGAGGCCATAAAGGGCCCTCTGGAGTTTGCAGACTAAATGTTCTTTACCTTTTACCTCGAACCCTGATGGTTGTTTCATGTAGATGTTATCAGAAAGAGGGGCATACAGATAGGCACCTTTTACATCACACTGAGTGTGGATCCATCCGAGACATGAGACAAGGGCTGCAAAGAAAAAGCGAATTAGACTGAAATTGACTACGGGCGAAAACGTCTCATCGTACGTTTCACCCCTGACTTGTTTGTAGCCTTGTGCTACAAGTCTCGCTTTATACCTTGCAACCCGTCCCTTGTCGTCTCGTTTGATGGTGAATACCCATCTGCAGCCTAGTGGTTCGGTGTTGGGTGGTAGAGGTGTTAATACCCATACTTGTCTTTTATTTATAACATCCATCTCTTCCTTCATTGCCTGTCTCCAGAGTTCCCACTGAGGTGATTTTAACGCCTGTTTATATGTGGTAGGTATGGAGTCTTCTAGTCAGGAACTGGTTTTATGAGTTTCAGAGAAAGAGGTGTGTGGAGGTGTGTAACTAGGACTTGAGCTAGGACTAGGAGTGGACTTTACAATGCCTTCGTACTTATTGCTTCCTTTAAAACTGAACAGTGACGGATCAAATTTTATACCATTAGAATGACAGTAGTCTCTTACTTCCTTCAGTGATCTTAGACGTTGTGTCTCACCCAACTCGTAATAGTAGACGTCGGTTCTCGATTTGTCAGGCCTAGTTACAGGCTTACGGAACCAGACAGCTTCCCTGAGAGTTCTAGTAAACTCCTCGCCATCCTCGTCACTGTCACCCTCAAATGGGTGTGAGGAGGCAGAGTCGAAAGATTTAGAGGTACTCGGTCTAATACTTTGAGTGGGTGGTGCTTCTGAAGTAAATCTGTCAGGTTGAAGGTCAGTCAAAGGGTCTATTTCAGGTGGTTCGGAACTTAGGATGTAAGAGGGTCCCAGGTCGCTTCCGTTGCGCTGCTCCGAAGTTGTAAATGGGTTTGTGCCTATTGAATAGCTTGGACCTTGTTCACTGTGTTTGGGGATACTTGTGGATACAGATTCGTCACCAAACCTAACATTTATTGTCTCTATTATTTTATTGGTTTCGGGAATCCATACCCTGTAGCCTTTTGTAGACATTGCGTAACCCACTAAAACACCCTTTTTAGCCTTCGGATCGAATTTAGAGTTTCTTTGTTGTTTAGGTACCCCCACATATGCCACCGTACCAAAAGGTCGTAAATGTCTGATGGATGGTTTATTACCACAATAATATTCGAAAGGAGTTTTTTTCTGGGTTTTGTGACATATTCGGTTCAGAGTGTATGCTATGTATAAGACAGCTTCAGGCCAGAATTTGAGACTGAATTTACTTTCATTGAGTATTGAGCGAGCCCCGTCCATTATTGTTTGATTTAAACGCTCTGAAACTCCATTTTGCTCAGGAGAATATACGTTGGTAAACTCGTGTTTTATGCCATTGTCTTCAAAGAATTTAGTGAATGCCTCATTATCAAATTCCCGCCCATTGTCGCTACGAACCTCTTTTACTTTGGTACCCAAAAATCTTTCTGCTCTTTTTACGTGGTTAGTAAATACTTTAAATACCTGTGTTTTACTGCATAAGGGGTATACTGACACTTTGCGAGAGAAGTCGTCTGTTATAGTTAGGAAATACTTCTCCCCGTTTCGCCCTGTTATTTGTGTTGGACCCCACAGGTCAGTGTGTAGCAGTTCTAGAGGTCGTTTAGATCTTATCTGGTTTATTGGGCGGAATGATGTTCGTCTGTGTTTATTAATTTTACATGTTTCACATTCAAAATCTTTACATTTAATGGGTGGTAAGCCCCTAACGCCATTACATTTTAAAGTATGTTCCATTAATGTGGAACTGATGTGCCCAAGGCGTCTATGCCAGAGTTTAAAATCATCTTTTTGAACTGTCGAGGCTTGGAAACGTACTCGTTTAGGCTTTTGATTACGGTTAGTTTTAGGGTCTTTATTTCTATTTTTATGGTTAGGATCCGGATAGAGGCAGTAAATGCCATCTTTAAGAAAAGCACGAAAAAGTGTGCCAGAATCCCGATATGCCTTGACCCTTCCCTCGCCTCCTTTGAACTTGGCACCCATTTTATCAAGTCTGGGACCTGAAATTAAATTATGTCTAAGACTAGGACAATACATGACGTCGCCGAAGCGAACCATTTCCCCGTTTATTTTTAAATCCACTAAACCGGTGCCCTCGATAGGGAAAGTAGCACCGTCAACTGCAACAGCCAATTCCTCATTTTTTAACGGTTTAAACTTAACATATAAACTTTTATCTTTACAGAAATGGTGGGAGGCACCTGTGTCAAAGACCCAGGCGTCTCCACCGCATTTTATGTTACTTAAATTAGATTGTATGAGGTAATTTACCTGGCCTGTTGTCTTACGTTGACGTCTGTTGCGAGGCACATCTTTTCTGGATCTATGACCATCAGACTGGACACGGACAGGACTGGATATGGAAGAGTCTTTCGATGAATTTCTGGAAAAGGAGGAACCTCTGGACAAAGAAGAATTTCTGGAACTGGAAGAGTCTCTGGGCATCATGGAACTTCTGGAACTAGAGCTAAGACAGGATTCCTGGCGGGTGACATCAGGCACTCTACACTGGCTCTGTAAATGTCCTCTGCGTCCACATTTGTGACACCGACCTTTGAACTTAGGCTTAAAGGAACACTTCTTTGAGGAACGGGCTCTGGAAAAATGAGACTGCACGGCATCCACTCTGTCGTCCTCTCGTAGTTTGATACGGGACTCCTCTGCGACTAATTCTGTAAGAACACTTTTGAACGTAAACTGATCGTCTGGCCATCGCAGAATCCCTTGCACCATGTTGTCGAACTTCTTCGGGAGCCATCTAAGCAATTGAAATGTAAGGTAAGTTTCTTTGATTGGCTCATTTATTGCAGCAAGTTGGTCAGCAAGCCTTTGGAGGCGAGCTGCAAACATATCAACGGGCTCTTCAGTTTGTATCTTACAGGAAAGAATTTCGCCAAATAATTGCATATGGCGTGCCCGGTTATCAGGCTGAAAATGCAATTTAAGTTTAGTCCAGGCTTCATAAGGGTCGTCGATATTTTCGATGATTCTCCGGAATTCATTTTCGACATTTAAATATACAATTGATAGTGCAGACCTGACTCTGGATTTATATTCCTTTGTCGCTACAGAGTCACTTTCATCAGGAGCCTTTTCAGTGCCATTAACAATGCTCCACGCATTTTTATCTAACAGTAGATACTTTACGTCAGCTGCCCAAGTTCCATAATTGTGAGAATTAAGTTTTGTTATGCACACCTGTATGTTAGCCATGGCCATGCATTAAACAGAAGATATTACATGAAAAAAGGAGGAAAAAAAAAAATTTTTTTTTTTTTTTTTTTTAGTAAATAACGTACTTAGTAATCAGATAGTACATCAACAAAAATTTCTATTATAAGTGATCCTAAAAAAAACCTTTTTGTATTTCATGTCAATAGGAAAGAAAAAAAACATATAGCCTTCAAAAAAAATTCTATATTGCGGCCCCCCCTCTAAAGTGACTCGGAGGTCCAATGGCCGCATACTACAAACAACTGTCAAAAATTTTTGAAATGTCACCAATTAGGTTATGGCCGCCGTAAAGGGTTTAAAAGCGTATTCGCTTCTGGCTCATAACCCGTGATCGGTTCTGTAACAAGAACCGTCTAAAACAGAGTAAAATTTAGCAGCTTATAACAGTGTAATTACGGTGACCTAAAAGAGTAAGTAATTGGTGACGTTGTGACAGTGTAGTATAAGACATTAAAGAAACTGTTTTTCAGTAAAATCAGGCTAACGTTTATTGACGAAAAATAAATGTAAGTTTAAACAAAATATATATAAGTCCAGGTGAAAAATATAACAGGCATAATGTGAACGGAAACAAGTTCAGTTAAAATTATTCTAAGTCATGAAATAATATTCAAGTTTAAATGAAAATATGTATAAACTCAGATGAAAATATAACTGGTAAAATGTAAACAGAAAAATAAGCTCAACTCTATATTTAACTTAAAATCATTCTATGTATTGAAATAATATTACTTATTGAATGGCATGGCATGGCATATAACAATACTAGGATAGCAATGAAAAAGCAAAACAGACTCACTTATGGACGACAGCTATCGACGTAATAAAGAAATTCCAGCAATACGGCACATCTAATAACTCGATGAAAAGTCTTAAGAAAACAGAGTTTTTAACTGAAGCTAATAATGTCCACACATACATATGATGATTTGATTAAAACAAACACAAATGGGTTACTACTGCTAATGAAATGAAGCACGGACGAAGTTGATAAAACCATATTCAAAATCAAATGTCCAGCAATGGATTTAGCATAATTACTCAACTAGATGTTAACTTTAAAACTTTTAAAACTGTATGAGTTAAAAATACATTTCTGAAACTGTATCATATTGACGTTAACATCAATTGTCTAGAGACATAACATCACTTCAAAATCCACGCCACAACATATCTCAGCCGGCTTTAAATAGCCGCGGCAATTCCGAAACTGGATACGCCCCTCCGAGTTGAGTAAGCGAGCTCCCGACTTGCGACGGAAGAAATGCAAGACCGCCACTTGCGAGATGCGATCCGCGATGCTTGCGGATTGAGATCGAACGGAGCGATAAAACCAGAATGAACGTACCCACGGAAAAGATAAGCGATTGATTTGAACGTGTAAACAAAAGTTCGGAAACTGGATACGGAAGATGGAAAATGGAAAATGCCGGCAAAGGAAAGAAAGGAAGTTGGAATAAAACATAAGATAGTAAGCCATGCCATTTTACAATATTACGATATATATAATTAGAATTATGTATTTTAGAGTGTTAAGGAAGAAAAATGGCTGACAATCCTCAGTCGCGCCCTAAAAATATTTGTATCCATAAAAAAATGATACAGATCGATAGCTAAAGTTTTGAACTGGAGGTAGTTATTAGTACTAATGTCATGGTCGACATAGATCAGCAAATTTTTTTCAGAAATTCCAACATAAGGAAGAATGCTTTAGGTAATAGTTCTAACAAATTCTACCTAAAAATAGTTGGACACTGCACACCACAATCTAGTCAAGTAAGTATCTGCAAAAGATGGTTAAGTGCCATATATAGTTTTTGATCCTACAAAACTTGTGTAACTAGATTTAAAAATTGGTTAATTCTAACACTAAATAGAGATTAAAATAATTTTTCAATTTAAAAACAGTTTGTTTCAGTATGTTTATTATACATTTCTCTGTAAAACTTCCAGTTTTCATATTTTTGTATACAATAGTTTTGTGGTTTAAGCTAAGACAATAAACAGGACACTATTGATTCAAAAACAGAAGCAACAGTACCTATAAATTTACTTTTTTTTTAAACAGAAGGAAAATTATGTAGTATAAAATAATTATCAATAAATAACTTACATTGCCGATCTCAGAATTCAATTGTTCTATTTTTTCTTTATACTCTTGAATTTCTCTCTAAATGAAAAATATTTCTTAACAGTAGAAATATAAAGACACATACAAACATATAATCACTCATGGGAATAATACAAGAAGAACATTTGCTAACTTTTACATTTTTTCAGAACTATTCAAATTTAAAAGAAATTTCAATGATTATATAAGAAAAGATTTTCTGTTAAACTTTAGTGGTAAGAAGAAAGTGTAAAAGTTGGCAGCTATGAATGAAGAATATTAAAAAATATTCAGTATTTTTGAACCAGAAAGTTATTTGTACCAGCTAATGCACAAGAAATTAATTTATAAAGTAAATAATAATTTATCTGTGTGTGTTTTTCCCCACAAAACTATTATCAAATAAAATAACATACACTGTAAATGTTAAATAAAATGACTGCCCACTAGAATCCATCCATCCATTATAATAAGCAGTCTAAAAACCTCTAAACACTTACATTTTCAAAAAATTTATTTTACAAAATGACTTATGCAATATATAATCTGGACAATTTGGGGGTTTCTTTCCCATCACATCATAGGTGTATCAACTAAATCAACTCAGGTGAAATAGGAATATTTCAATAATTTGACTCGGTGACCACACTTTTCTAAATAAATTTCTTTTCTCATTAGATGGTACGCAGCACTTGCAATCCTATAAAAGGCCTCTAGATTAGAGATCTGCACGGGCCGGGCCGATTTCCATTAACACCATTAGGGCTGGGTTGGGCTCAGGCCTTAATTTTTTTCCTTGGAGTATTGGGCCGAGCCTAACATATCTTTTTAGTATGTAGCCAAGACTGATTTCATTCTTGCTAATCTTCATGGACCAAAATAATCAGTTCCTGTTGAATCATCCCGTATGAAAATCTTTTTCTTGACGTGGCCAAGTCTGTTCATAAATTAGTAAAATTTGGCTTGGTCCAAAAATTTTTGAAAAAAAGGCATATACTTTTAAGTCGTCATTATTCTACAATTAAACATTAGAATTTATTCTTTTTAAAGAACAGTAGAATACTAGGCATTTTTAAATAGAACTAAACACATTAAAAAAAACATGATCATGACGGAATTTTCTTTTAAACTGAAAACTGCATATTTCTTTTAAACTGTTCATCCATGCAAAATGAATACAACAATACACAAGAAAAAAATATATTAAACATTTACATTTGCTAAGAAGGGAACATAATTTTTTTTTTCCAATGCGGTTCTGCTTTAGAAGATTTTTTTTTTTTTATCATATACTATATATTTAGAGTATTTATCATATACCATATATTTAGAATATTTTTAGATTTTTTTGTCTCCATTATATGGAATATGGATTAATAATACTAATGATAACTGAAACATTTACATATAACAAACAAAGGTTCATTAAAAGCGTAAATATCACAGCCTACGACACTTCTGCATAAATAGAGATTATAAACATGGAGAAAAAAAAAAAAAAAAAAAAAAAAAAAAAAAAAAAAAAGACTAAGATAAGTTTTTTTGGTCTGAACTCTTCCCTAAGAGTAAAGATCAATGTTCTGTTGAAATTCACTCTGTTCAGGCCAAATTTTTAACTTTTTTTCTGGGCCGGACTGAAATTTTTAATTTCAGGCCGGTCCGAGCTCGAGCCTGGAAATTTAGGCCCGTGCAGATCTTTACTATAGATAAAGTTTTTTTTTTTTTTTTCATTTTAGAATGACATGATGCAAGTATGATAGCATGTTCAAATCTTTAAAAAACTAAGTTCTTGAGAAGAGCATGTGATTTTTGTTATGAATTTAAGAATATTTTTCAGCAGAGGGTAAAGGTGCTGCTTTGGGAGAAAACTTTAATTTTATTGATTAAAACTATCTTTCATGGTGGTTTTTCTCAGATTACCCATGTCTTGCATCATCTTGATTGGATAACTAAAATGTAATTATCATCCTTGACATTAATGATTATTTATGTTTTAATAAATGTGAGTTACGGGATAACTCTAATTACTGTCAAATTTGTGGAAAAATAATTAGAATTTATAATCTAAATATAATCATCTTTCATACTTATAAAAGTAAATTAATATTTATGATTTAATTATTCAGTTGCATCGGTTTTTAAACATAAAAATTAGTTTTTTAGTTCATCAATTAGTCCCCTTTTTTTAGTAAAAATACAAAGAATGATTGGAATGCATATTTAGTACAGACTTAAAAATAATAATAAATATTATACAAATAAAAATTACATTAAACACAATATATTAATTCTTGGAGTATGAAGTATTTAGAACAAATAAAAATGTATATAAATAATAGTAAATAAGCTTTATCTTTAATATAAAGATTTTATTATTTTATCATTTTTTATTCATTTAACTCTTTATTTAAATATTATTCATTTAAAATTATTCTAAAGTCTCAATATAAAGATTTCAAGATTTCAAAAATGACTTTAACCACTTTTACAATGTTACTTAAAAAAAAAAAAAAAAAAAAAAAAAAAAAATTGGGGGGGGGGGGGGCAAAAACATGCTATTTCCTAGATTTCTTTTTCAGCACATTGAATATTTATTATTATAATTATTTTAGCCAGCAATGATTATGTAATCAGAAAATATTTATCAAGATAGGATATATTAAACAATAAAAATAAATCTTGTTTATAATTTCCCTGTATTTTAGCAGTAAATTTAACAAACCTTGTATATATCAATTAAATCAGAAGAACCTTCAGCCTTAGAATGTTCTTCTTCAACACTCTGTAATTTCATATTGAGAAGTTCTTTTTCATGTTCTGTGGCCTGTAATTTTTCTTGGAGTGACTTAATTAATGTTCTGTTTTCTAAAACATATGAAAAAAAAAAAAAAAAAAAAAAAAAAAAAAAAAAAAAAAAGAAGAAGAAATACATTTACATATTAACAATCTAGCTTTAGAATTTTTTTAATAATAATAATAAAAAGTTTTGGCTCAAACAATTATCAATAGATGGTGCTGGCATATATAATATGAAGCAGATTTGTGCAGATCAGGCTGTCAATAAAATACCTCAATGCATATGCACATTTTCTTCATTTGATGCCAACAGTATGCTATCATTATCAGATCAAATATTGTTTATCAAGCTTGTTTACAAAAATGAGAAATCAACAATCAGTGCATTGCAAAAATTCCTCAAGCCAAAAACACTGAAGATGAGAAAATGCTCTTTTCATGTACTAGGTTACCAAAGCTTACCAGACATTTCTAAGAAATGGGTTTTTTACTATAAACCTAATTTGCATACATCAGTTTCATATTATGCATGCCAGTGCCATCAATTGGTGATTTTTTTTAACCACAACTTTTTTCTTTATTTAAAAAAAAAAAAAAAATTGATTTTATTCTAATTCTATTCTTACAAATTGCAATACTTGAGTACATTAAAAATGATTTAAAAGATTCATGCAAGTCCTATAAATGCTGTTTTCATTTTTATCTGTTACTAATAGATTATCTAGATACTTAATTACTCCATTTATATCTTGCAAAATCTTGTAGTTCTTCCAAAAATAACAGGAGTAAATTAATGCTAAAAGTAAGTCGAATGTAATGGAGAAACTTTTATCTGTATTTATCATCTCTAGCCATCTTAACTCTTCATCAATTTTCTAGCATATACTATGCATTCTGAAAGTATAATTTTGTGAATCACTAAAAAAAGGTACAAATAAGTGCTCTATTTTTAGAAGAAGATATTTGCCTATCGCTGCTGTATTATTAAATGTCAACTTAAAGTTGTCGCAATTCAAATTCTACCATCTTGTTTCAGCACAGGAGCAATTGGAGCTAGCTAATATGGAGTTTTCACAGATTGTAAAATACCACCTACAATGAGGCAGTTAATCTCTATATCAATTTTTTCATTATAGGTGTATGGGTCAGTACAAACTTTAAAGAACTGTGGAACTGCTTATTTCTTGCAGGTAAGCTAAGCTTTAACTCCTTTCACTAACCATAGTTCTGGTAAGAATATTTCTTTGAATTTTTCTAAGTGTCCATCTAATATAAGTTGACTCATACTTATAAGTTGACTCTTTATATCAATTTTCTCATTATGGGTGTATGGGTAAGGACAAACTTTAAAGAACTGTGGAACTGCTTATTTCTTGCAGGTAAGATAAGCTTTAACTCCTTTCACTAACCATAATTCAGGTAAGAATATTTCTTTTAATTTTTCTAAGAGTCCATCTAATATAAGTTGACTCATACTTACTTTATGCAAACTATGATCCATATGAATTGAAAGCATTCATCTGATCTAGTGGAAAAATTCAATTCCTACTAGCTAAATTTGTGTTGCATTGATTAGCTAGCAATAAAGATATTTTTTTATTACTGTTTGAATATCACAATCACATTAATCACTTCCAAGATAATAATGGAATGATTAATATATGATTGTAGCTTTGATCCTGCTTGCTCTATCGGAGGGCAAAATTTTCTAATTTCTTCAAACATTGTTAACAGCACCAGTGAAAATTATGTTCTATAGTCAAATTAAAAAATAACAGGCCACCCTTGCAGTTTACATTTTATCCTAATTGGAGTATAACCATCTTCCAAAACCAACAAATGGACATGGAACAAAATATATTATTTTCATTTTACGTCTTTTACAAGTTCAAACAATATACTTTTGATTTGCAACTACCTTATTTTTGGACACTACCTTAAATTTGGACACACACTTTTGTTAAGTTCTCAGAATTCATATAACCATGGCAAGTTGTGTTCTGAAGTTGCATTCACAATAAAAACAGTCCGTTCATGCACATAAGGCATTTGAAATGGATACCGATTTCACAATTTTGGTCTTACGGAGCCTTTTTATTTTAACTTGCATCTTTTGTATTTTGGAAACTGGAGTTATCTTCAGATGCACAATATCCTTTTCTACTGCTTCCATGAAAATGGCAAATTATATTGTTCGTGTAAACATTACCTTTGATTAAGGTTTTAATTTTCTTTGAATTGCTTCATCCTAGATACTGCAAAATACTCTATCACATAGCATCATATTTAAAGAATCTATACAGCTACAATAGTTGGCTAATTTCAAAGTTCTGTGGTCTATTTGGGCACTTATTCACCTATGCACAAAATGCAAATATTAAGCTAAAAATCTTTTCACTTTTGCAGAAGGAACTGGATCATAATGTCTGTCTTAGATTTCTAAAGATATGGATGCAAGCAAGACAATAGTAAGTTTTTGTGCAACCAATATGTAGCATGTCCAACCACAGTTAAGAAAAATGTAGTTTTTCATTCTCACCTTTGACTGCATTTATAATGAAAAATTACACTTATTTCTTGTCATGACTTTTCTTACAAATCTAAAAAAAAGCAAAGATTTTACAATTTTAGTGTTACTTTAGGTTCTCTAGAAAACAGAAGAAGTAAAGCAAAAATGTTTCTGGTCTCATGAACTTATGGGTGAAAATCCAAGATTTTCCCAAGATGTACACAGTAAAACCTGCTTAAACAGAATAACAAAAGCCTAGAGAAAAGTTAGTGTTTACACAGGTTTCTATTTTAATAGATATTTTGTCGACTGTAATTATAGCCTGCTTTTCTTTTGTCAGGACCATAAAAAGAAATATTTCTGTTTAAGGTAGGATCCTGTAATACACATATTCTTTTTCAACAGGTTTTGTTCTAATATGTTTCTATAATACTTGTATAAAACATGCCCAATCAGAGGTGAATATTTTTTTCAGTCATGTTCTCTCTAAATAGATAGAATTCTATTGCATGTGAAAAATTTTTACCCATGTGCAGACTCTGCTCCTCATCCCTCAAAAACAAGAGGGAATATTTTACTATTTCTGTTATTTTGGACCTGCACTCTCAAAATAAAACATGAAAATTTTTCAATTTCTGCCTTATATTGAACACAGCAGACTAGGTACTGCATAAGGCAAGTTACATCTGTACCAACCTGTAAATATTATTCAGTTAATTATAGAATTTAAATACATTTACAAAAATAAGCATGGGGCTTACCATTCATTTTTTCTTGAGCTGCATTTACCAAATCTGTCTGTGTTTTGCTTTCTTTTTGTGCCTCTTCTAGTTTTTCATTGAGATCACTTTCCATCTTTTGGTATTTTGCAACATCTGATTCTAATTTATTTAACTTGCTTGAAACAGATGATAATTCAAGTTGAAGTTTTGACTGAAATAACAGTTAGAAACTTATTGTAGTATTTCACATTAACATATTTTTAAATATTAATAACATACAATTATCATTTTAAAGTTTTGTCAAACATTTTAAGCATTAAAAAATGATGAAATAGTTTTAAAAACTAAATAAATAATTTAATAAAATTTTCAAAATTATTTATAGATTCATGAGTTTCTGCATCTATATTTATTTTACTATTAATATTTGTACTAGAATTATTAAAGCTGACTAAGATACATTAAAATCTGCATGCTCAAAAAATTAAAGAGAGAGAGAAGAAGAAGAAAAAATAACAATTTAAAAGATCTACTACGATTTTTTTTTTTTTTTTTTTTTTTTTTTTTTTTTTTTTTTTTTTTACATAATAAGAATCTTCTACAAATCTCTTCTTAACCCCCTGACCACTGAGCAAAAGAACAAAAATGTAATGTTGTTTCCTCCTTAATTTATTTTTAAAAGAGGGATTTTCTACCATGGTATAATTTTTTTGTTACGTTTATGCTTATAAGCCTTGAAACTATGAATCATAGCTTAATTTCTTAAAACTGGATTATATTTGTAGAATTATATTAATTTAAGTAAAACTTCAATTGCAGTGAAACCTGCAGCCTAGTGAACAGATATATCAGGTCACGGCAGTGGGCAGATTTAGGAGAGAAAAAAAAGGAAAGGGAGGAAGAAAAAGAAAACAATTTTGAAAGTTTACAGATTGTTTCACTTTACAGTTCTATAATAATAGCTACAATTATTTAAAACTATATTTTATTTATGAGCATGCTTTATGTTTGACGCTAATATCATCCATTGATCTGATTATGGAAGATTATTACTAGCTATTATTATTAGCCATTATTAGCTATTTTATATTTATTTTCAAAATCTTTCATAACCAGGAAAATCACAATAAATGCATCATTATTATTATTATTTTAATCACATGTTATGAAATAGAGTTTTTAAATTGAAAAGTTCAAATGTTTTATAATTTTTTAACTGATGCAGAAAATTCTACAAAAAATATAAAAATAAATTGGAATGTCTGACATATGTACGGATAAAATTTTAAACTAATGAGAGTGATTTAAAACTCTCATTGGAAAATTTTAGCATTCATGATGTTTAATTCAATTATCTAAATGCATCACTTTCTTTTCAATGAATTATAACATTTTTTAAATAGCTAAATTATCATAGAAAAGCATTATGACATTTTAAAAAAAAAGTAAATTCTTTGAACAAATGAGCCAAATATAACCAAAAAATATACAACTGAGTTCAGGTAGCTTGTTAACATACCTACCTAATTACAGTCTCATGTCATGCTTTTTGCAACTGTTATCATGAGACATACATATTTAAATATAGACACACACAGAGAGACACCAAAAACATTCCAGGCCTCCACAGTAAACTTTACTGACATTTCTTTAATCATCAGTCACCTCAAATTAAACTTTGGTACATAAACTTATGCATTTATGTGTTCTGTTTGTTATGTAAATACTGGTGAAAGTAATTCTAGAATTTATTAAAACATTAACTAAAAAGATAATATACAAAAACCTATACTATGAACAATCCTCTTTTTAATAATCTCTATGAAATAACAAAAAAAAAAAAAAAAAACTTTTATCACTTGAAAAATTTGTGTTAAAAAAATTATCTTAATCAACTATAATACAATGACAAATAGCAGCCCTAATCTAAGTATGAATGAAAAATAAATGCACTGCAAGAAATGTAACAAGTAAAAAAAATAATAATATGTTCATGTATGCTTTTTAATCATTTAGTAGAATTTTGTCCAGCTAACAGTTTATAAAAAGTTCAAAATAATCAACATTCAATTTTATCATAATGAATGGAAAATTGATATTTTTCAATAAAGACATTTCGACAAAAAAAAAGCATATTTGGCAACATATTCACTGCTTCATATATATACAAGCAAATTTTCAATATTTATTATAAAGAAACCATTTATCTATTTCTATATGCAAACAGAAATAATCATTTTATTAAAACATAAGTAATAATTAATGTCAAGGGCAGTAATTATATTTTAACAGTGCTATCCAGTTAATATTGAGAAACACCAAAATCACTGGCGATAAATTTATAAATAATCTAAAAAACTTTGTAAAATCACCATAAAAAAGAAAATTAAACAGGACGTGTTTCAAGCTTAAAAAATACAGCTCGTCATCAGCTCATCCAAACACGTGTTTGGATGAGCTGATGACAAGCTGTATTTTTGAAGCTTGAAATGCGTCCTGTTTAATTTTCTTTTTTATGGTGATTTTACAAAGTTTTTAGATTATCTATCCAGTTAATGTTTAACATGGGTAATCTCAGAAACCACATCATCAAAGATAGTTTTAATCAATAAAATTACTGTTCAATAACAGTCTAAATTCATAACAAAACTCTTTTGCTCAATTAAACAGATCCACTTGTTCCAGAGATTTGAGTATGCTCTGACCTGCATCATGTAATCCAAAAAAAAAAAAAAAAAAAATTGTATTTGGGGCTTCCTGACTCACAAATGCTGTCTACTATCTATTGACAAAATAAAAGAAATGTATGCAGAAGAGCAGGGTCCCAAATCAAATTATTTCAATACTTCTGATTCACCTAAGTGCAGTTATCAATACAATATAATGTGTGACAGAAAGCAAATTCAGAATCGACCGCTTGTACTTTACATGCATATATAAACAAGAATAGAAGTTCATCAGATTTGTTTTCATAGACTTTTATATACACTGCTCAAAACAATTAAAGGATATTGCAGTTTTAGGTGGATTTTGTATCTGGGAAACTTTTTAGCTGATTGACACATGGTCGACAGACATAGTAGGTTATATGAGAATAAATTACACGTTTGGCAGAAAAAAGTTAATTTTATTGCGCATTTGTGTACAAAAGGAAAAAAACACAATTTGTGCATATGAGAAAAAAAGAATAAGAAAAGGGGTTTTCTTCAAAGAAAATCATTTTCAGTAGGGGGTATGGTTTCCACGGGCGGCCAGCAACGTTGAACACCTTTGAGGCATGGACTCAATGAGGCTATTAATGACGATTTGGGGTATTCTGCCCCACTCTTCCAGAAGAGCTCTTTCCAGTTCTTAAAGAGTTTGTAGGGGTTGTTGGCGGCCAGAAACTCGCAATCCTACAGCGTCCCAAACGTGCTCGATTGGATTCATGTCTGGAGAACACGCTGGCCATTCCATTCGAACGATTCCTTCCTCGAAAAGGAAATCCTCCACAAGGTTTGCACGATGTGGCCTGCAGTTATCGTCCATTAAAATGAAGTTATCTCCGATTGCTGCAGCGTAAGGGACTACAATATGTCTGACGATCTCATCTCTATATCGGCGACCAGTCAGAGCTCCATCTCGAATGATGTAGAGGTCAGTGCGCCCATCAATGGAGATGCCACCATACACCAACACTCCTCTACCGCCAAATCTGACACTTTCGTGCATGAACGCAGGATTATTCCTACTGCCACGGTCCCTCCAGATGAAAATACGCCTATTATCCGGATGCACAGAAAAACGGGACTCGTCAGAAAACAGAATATTGCTCCATTCATTTCTCCTCCAGTTGACATGCTCGGTTGCCCACTCCCTGCGGTCGCGATGATGCCTTGATGTTAATCTAACACATACCATCGGTCGGGGAGCATACAGACCTACAGCATGGAGCCGGTTTCGGACAGTCTGAGTTGAAATCGTGGTGCCTGTAGCCGAGCGAATGTGTTGTTGGAGAAGAGTAGCGTTCATGTTTTGGTGTCTCCGAGCTGTTAACGCTAAATACCGATCTTCATAGGGCATTGTTGCCCGTCTACGACCTTGCCCTGGTCTTCGGCCTGCACATCCAATCTCCAAAAAACGGTTCCAGATCCTGGAAATGGCACTTTGTGACACTCCAATGGCTTGCGCTACTTCGGCCTGAGTTTGGCCCCCTTCTAATCTACCAACAATTCTCCAAGCTTCTGAATCTGTCAAATGACTTCGCTGAGACATCCTACTCATCAAAACAAAGCAATCACTGAATGCCGATCATCCTTGTCTTCATTCTCTTTTTCATCCAGTTGAAAGTCAAATTTCATTCGCTGCCGCTGAAGCGATGTTTTTGACGTCGAACTCAAAATTTGCATACTCCACAGTTTGAAAACCAGAAACATTTGCATTTGTGATTCTCTTCTTCTATTTTCGGCAAAAAAATTTCGTTTATATCTTTATTTTATATAAAACTTCAAATATCCTTTAATTGTTTTGAGCAGTGTACTAATCTGGCAACAAATCTCACTTTTTGAAGTTCAAATTGCATTAAACTTTTTAAAACAATGCCAAGACCTATATACTGAAAAAGAACTGGGAAATGTGTCATACCTTTTCATTTTCTAAATTAGATATCTGTTCCTGAGACTGATCAGCTGCTGCTTGTAGTAATTCATTTTTTTGTCCCAACATATATGTACTCTCCTCTGGTAACCTTTTAATGAATAATAAAGTTAAAATAAGCATTCAACATTAGAAAAAATTAAAAATACCAAAGTTAAATTGCAATAAATTAGAAATATAAAGTAATTAACAAATGCAATTTAAATGCTTGAATGAAAAAAGCAGCAATAACAAAAATGAATATCTTAAATCACCTGACATGATAAAAATAAATAATAACAACTAGCTTCCAGAATCATGACATAATTTAACAGTTATTTTCATCAAGCAAGATGAACCATTCATGTGATCGGGAAATGATTTATAACAGGTCGCTATGGTAATTTTGTTTGTGATGACACATTTTGGAGATCACACAAATACTTCACTTGATGAAAAAAGCTAATTGTTTTTCAAAAAACTAGTAACTTTTCCTGAAGCTAGCTTAATGTTTCTTAATTTTGTTGCAAAATACTTATGCTAAAGGCAACGAGAGTCTAGAGTTTCTATCATATATAAAAATACAGTTTTGTAAAGGAAGCATAGACATGATTACAAAAATTAAGACCATTTGATTGGTAAATAATCCAAGCCTTAGTAATGATAAACTAATACAAATGATTGAGGCTCAACAAATGCAAATGCCATGTTACACGGGAAACTAAGTATTTCAAATGGTGACTGTGTTTAGATTATTTTTCAAAAGTAATTCCTTATATCAGTTGGAGAATTTAAGCAATTCGTGATATAACATTACTATTTTTTATATGAGATATAAAATAAGTGTTAGAAGAAAGTGCAAAACATTTGTCTTAAAATACCAACATTTATTTACTTTTAGCCTAGAAAAAAAGAGTGGGCAAATATATTTTTTAAAGAGATAATATTTATATTTTTTTAACACATCGCACTGTAGTAGAAAAGAAAATGTCTGAATTAAGTGCATATTTTTTTGCTTTACAATACTGGTAACATGTTTAAAAAACTTTTAAAAGAAATCAATCAAATAATTCAACAAGATATAAAACAGATAAGCAAAAATTTCTACTCACATAATACAAAGAAAAAATATTCTGAAAAAGAGAAATAATAATGATAGCACACGATTGAAATACTACAGTATTACCTCTGATTTCTTTGAAAGAGATCACAGATTATTTCATTGAGAGACTGTATCTTGGAGACTTTAGCTTCATTATCTTCCTTAAGTGTTTTATTTTCCTAAAAATGTACAAAAATTAAATACAGAAGAAAGCATTCAGAATCAACTAAATATTAAAATATTAATGCAATAAAATACCTGAATAATTCTTTCGATGTTCTGTAATATGACTGCACTTTCCATCAATGGCATACTGGTACTAGTAGATCTCTTTTGTAAATTCAATTCATCTACCTAAAAATAACATATGCAACAAAGTATGAAATATGTAATTTCAAAAATTCTTTTATATTATATGCACCAGGAAAATAAACAACCAATAAATAATATTAATCAGAGTAATCTTCAGTAATGTTATTGCCATTTAACCTCTATCTAATGAAAAATTTGCATTTTAATTCACAATTTTATATCTCCATAGTTAACTTATATATATATATATATATATATATATATATATATATATATATATATATATATATATATATATATATATATATAATACCATTAAAAGTAGACAAGATTCACCAATGGATTTTATCAATAAAACAATAAACCAAAATGAAGAATTAAATTGAATTATAGTAAACAATATTAACCATTTGAAATTAACCATTGAATTTAATAACTTATAACACATTGAACATGGAAGGAAAAAAAGAATAATATGAATACAAATGAAATTTGTAGAACCAAAGCAGAATCTTCAGGTCCCAAATACTTTGGAACTACAATTGGAGTGTGTGGTTTCATCTTCGTATTTGCCATGAAAAAGCAAAACAATACGAATTTGGGACTACCATCACACAAAAACCAAATTATTAAACAAGGAACAAAGATATTTTACAAAAAGGAGTTGAAAGTAAGTATAAATAATAGTTATCCATAACAAACAAAAAAGATAAAGCTGAATGGAAATATAATTGAACCGGAGAAAAATAATTAATAATCGATATTAACATAAAATTAAATTAATAAAATGATTAAAATTAGAATTATGAGATAACATTCATATTAACATATAACTTAAAATACATTATTGTTACTTTAATCAGTAACATTTATTGTGACTTTACATGGTAAAAACTCATTATCTTAATATAGGATAATAAAAATAAAAAAATAAAATAAAATAAAAATAAAAATAAAAGAATAAAAAAATAATAATAATAGTAATAATATTATTAATAATAATACCAAAAATTATATCAATAACATTAAAAATAATTTGATAATTAAAATATAGCTATTTAACTATAGATATAACTAGACAAATATCCATATATTGGTGTAAATTAAACAGTTTAAAAAATATGTTAAAATAAATAACCCACTCTCAATTTTTTTTTTAAATAAATAATTAATCTTTGCGTTTTTATCCAGACAACACCACCCTCCTCCGTACTCTAACATCTACCCACCCAACCAACCTATATATATTTTTTTTTATTACTTTTTAACATTTTTAATTTTTTATTATTTTTTTTATGTTTTATAATTTTACATCTACCCACCCAACCAACCTATATATATTTTTTTTTATTACTTTTTAACATTTTTAATTTTTTATTATTTTTTTTATGTTTTATAATTTTTTTTATACATTTTTTATGCAAAGAATTAATTATAAGATCATGTAATATCTAATTATAAATTAAAGAATATATGAATTTTTTAGGATAACCATTATTTATAGCATCATATACAAGCTTTTTAATATTAGTATTAATTAAATGGGAAGAACATAGACATTTTATTCTATATAAATGGTTAAGTATTATATTACAATATACAGAATTATGAAGACATGATTTAAAATTAGTAAAGGTATTAACTTTAAAATTAAATTCTTTCCTTTTGTCATAAATATCAGTTATAAATTTGTTCTCTTTTAATATAATTTTAATATCTAAGAAATTGATTGTATTATTAAAAAGTAGGTTTTTTGAAAGTTCTAGATTAGAAGGATAATCAACAGGAAATTGAGATATACAGGTGTTATCAGTATCAATTAAAATTACATCATCTATATATCGATATAAATGTATTGTATTATTTAAATAATGACGTTCATAGTAATATAAGTCAGATAATACACTAGATGTACTACCACCTTGTGGTATACCAACATTTTGAATATATATATTGTTATCATGCATGATAAAATTATTATAGATAATGAAATTAGTTAAGGTTGGTTGGTTGGTTGATTTTTGTCATCCGATTATCTACGCTAGGGATATAGGACCAGGGGGAGTGCCCTCCGTGGGGGTCTTTCTAAGGGAACCTAATCCGTATTTACGCAAGGTTCGAAGAAAACCACGGGAAACTCCAAATGGTTAGGCCGACAGCCGCGATTGGGTTCGAACCCAGCACCTGCCGTCTACCAGTTGAGAGGTCCCAACCTCTCGGCCACTGGTGGGGCTCAAAAATTAGTTAAGGAATGAAAATAATCAGAATCGATATTATGTGATATATCCAACTCGTGTTGATATTTTTTAAAAAGCTCATTTATGATATTATGTAAATCCGATAAATCGATATTATTAAATAAATCTTTAAAATCATAGGTAGTGATATTTTTTATACATTTAAGATTTTTCATAATATGGACCAGTTCATAACTATTTTTTATGCAATGTGTATTATCACTTTTTTTTTTGTAATATTATATATTTGATTAAGAATTACTAATAGAAGTTTGTTAGCAGCATTATTATAAGTATTGCAACCAATTGTAACAGTTCTGAATTTAACAGGATGCTTATGAAATTTGGGTATAAGGACTAGATAAGGATATTTAAAGTTAGTAGGGTTAATGTCTAATAACTTATAGAATGCTTTAATTTTGCGATTATTGGCAAGTAAGTTATCATTAATTTTTTGGAATGTGTTATTATTAGATATACTAGATTTAAGCAGTTGATGATAATAAGATTTACAAATAATTGCATAATTATTTGGAGATTTATCAACATAAGTTATTACAAAGTTTTGTTGTAATTATTGATTTGTTTAAACAGATGCTGTGTATTTACATATTCTAGGTGTGAAATATTATATTTTAAGGACCTGGTTAATTTATCGATAACTAATATTTTCCATTGATTAAAATATTCAATGGGTTTATTATAATAAATTGCAAGTTTATAAATAAATATATCTATATCATATGTAAATTGTTTTATGATAGATTTAATGTTTAATTTGGATGGAATTCTGTACTTGGTCCCATAACCCATAATTCTTCTAAGTTGTAAATCATCTACAAGATTAAGATTACCAGTAATAATATGTCCATATATATTTAATGCACAGGTTTAATTTCCCATCAAAAATTACACTTTTATACTAATATAGTACAGCCTAAAAATCCTTATAATTTTATATATTATATTATTTTTACATAATTTTACCTTTTATTAAAATAAATACTTTTATTGCTCATGATTATGCTATGTTGATAGAACAATTATGTTTCACAAAAATGTGACTTCATATTGTTTTTTTAGCATAAAAATAAAGATAAGTTAAAGTGAATTTTACTAATCTGATAGAAATGTATGAAAATTTAAGCATTTCATTTTATTAAGAAAGAATGCAAAAATGCCTACATTTAAGAAATTTAAACAATAGTGAATACCTTTTGTTAGAGCACCATTTCAAGTTCCAATCAAAAAGTACACTTTTGTTAGTGCAATATAGTTCCCAAAATATTACTTGTATTCTCATCAAAGTGAACATAATAACTGATTTGTGCTGAGAACTCACCAGGGATTGAAAACTAAAAACATTCATCAACCCAGGCTTTCTTCAAAATGTTAAAAAATATTTTAAAAGAATATTAAAAATTGAATTAACTTACTTTCTGGAGAACTGTATCCACTTTGTCAGTGATCTTGGATAGACTAATCCTGACTTCTGAATTCTGGTTGCGAGTTTCAGACATTAATAATGAAAAGTGAGAGTCAACCATACTCGTTGAAACAGGAGGCATATTGTATCCAGGGATGCTGGGTGTGGAATAAGGAGATGCAGGCATAGAAAACTGACCAGGGATTTGTTGTTGATATGCCGAGAACGGTGTAGCAGCACACTATGAATCAAATAGATTTTTATTATTTTCATATTTGGTGGAGTTAAAAATATAGTATTACATATTTATATACTAAATACAACATTAAAATCAATTCTTTTAAAATATTTTATCAATCTAAATAATTCAAAATGTCATTATTGATATGTCAGAGCACCAGTTCCCAACCTGGGGGTCTGTGGTAAGCCTGCAGAGGGTACTTAAAAATAATGTCGGTAAAAGCAGAAATCACAAAAATGGTTAGTAAAGTAAAAAAAAAAAAAAAAAGAAATGTCAAAGTAATTTGTATTGATTTATTATATGGTTATGATAAGAAAATTACAAATAAAACAAATCAGAAATCACATGTCAAACATAGCAAATGAGATGAATTTGTACTAGAACGAAGTTTTAAAAATAATCAGATCTTAGTGTAATTATATACAATCTTCCAACACAGTAGAGCATCCGAAATCTGTTGTGCATCCCTGTAAATACTATCAGCTGTAATGGAATACTTTTGATTGTCCCTATAAGTACACTATTCATCTGATGTTCATAAAATTTGAAATGACTCAATTATCTTTCTTAAATTTCAAAAGATGTTTTTTTTTTTTTTCCCCTATACGCAGATAGATGGGCAGACTGAATGACAACTATAGGTGCTAGTTATTTACATAATGATGAATGCATATAAAAAAAGGATGTTTGCATTATTTAGTTAAACGGAAGAAGGGCAGATTTCTGAGAAATGAGGGTATCCTGAAATGAAACGCCCAAGAAAGGGGTACATGACGGAAAAAAGGTTGGAACTGCTGATGCATGATTATGGAACCAGTAGGAAAAATAACAGATCCAGACTTCTGAAGTTTTAAAAGGATCGACTCTTACTCCAAAACTATGTAAACACTTTATCAAATACGACAACAAAATTCTTGCATTTTCACGATCAGAAACTTTATTGCTGATAAAAACTAGAACTAATGGTGTCATAAATCTTCAAGGATAAAAAGTTAGAATTTCAAAGAGCTAATAATGACAAATTTAAGGTAATACGAAAAAGAACAATATGAAAAGAACATAAATTACAACAAATTTGGAATAATTATTGTAGTTTTAAATATTTCTTTTTTCTATTAAGTTTTTAAAAAAATACTAAATTTACTACAATAAATACTTTAATAACAATGCATAAACATATTTGCTGATACTAAAAAGTTGATAGTAACATATAATTTATCTATGACAAATAACAACAGCAACAATGCAATTGCAAACAATGCCTAGCCACAGATGAATAATGTTTTTTCTCTTTAAAATGATAAGAAAAATCATGTGTCAAGTACAGATTATGAAATACTTTCCAACACTTTCAGAATGGTGTAATAAAACTTCACTAGTTAATAAGGTGAAAGATAATATCCAAGTAACCAGTAGGAAAAACACAACACATATGCAAACCCAATTTCAGAAAGTTGATACTCAATAATTAGAAAAGTATTTGAATTTGTTTCTGAAATTTTGCATATGATCTACAGATTTGTACATATACTACATACTTATATTTAGCTTTTAGTTTAATTAGGAAACACATAACACAGATGAAAATTCTCCTTAATCAATTTCTATTTATCATGTATTGACTTTATCTACTCTTTCTATCTTTCATGCTTTAGTATTTATTAATTGTAACTGGTGGAAGCAGATGAACAATTAAACTTCAAGTATTAATTGTTGTTTACCTTTTGCATTGATGCTTCAGACCAGAACACAGTTTCAATCAAGTCATGTAACTAAAAGGTACAGTATAAACTTATTTAATTTTAATTAATTTTTCAAGTAATTTCTACAGTCAAATTACACTTGAAATTACTTAATGTTTTTTTATAAGTGATTTATCACATTGCTAACTAAGTGTAGAACCAACAGAGTGAAAAATGTCTGAAGGAATATCCCTTGGAATAGCATTCAAAGTGCTCTACACTAATTAGCAATGTGATGATAAGTCCCATATTAAAAACAATATTCAAGAATGTATTTACTTCCAAAATCTATACTATTAAAAAAACAAATCCTCTATCTATTTATAGGTGCATGTGTTTGTGCCTGTGATGGCTAGCGAAAACTATGGCATGTATGAGGCTCAAATTTTTGATAAAGTTTGTTCAAAGTCTCTCTTGATGTATCTTAAGCTCAAAATTTTAATTTTTTGATTAGTTTCCAAGATATTAATTACAAAGCGCAACTCATTCTCATAAAAAAGTTATTTTTTTAATGCTTGGGAACGAAAATACTTGCATATGTGCACAAACACATTTATATGCACCAAAACAACGGAAGAAACATTTTTCAAGTTTATTTCTGTTTCTGAATCATTTTGTTTAAATCCAAATCAACCAAACTGCTCGGCACAGTTAAACTTCAAAGACCATACTTTTGAAAGATCATACTTTTAAGCCATAAATGCTACAATGAATTAGAAAAATGTTGCAGTTAACACTGTAAAAAGTTTTTTCTAAAAAGGTTGTTTTTCCAAAAACCATTTTTCTCTCTTATGTCATCGCCCCTCCAGGGTGCAATTTCAGAGATATAAACAAACCAAAAATGATCTTAGATATTAAACTTTCTTTTAATTGATGGTGTAATCAGTTTTAAGAAATATGGATTTCAACCCTTTCAAATACACAGGCAAACGAAGGTCACTTTGCAACTCATGGAGAGGATATTTTTTCTATGCTAAAATTATCTAAACATATCTATTTCACACAATCTTTTAAAAGCATCTCAAAAGATCAGATTTCCATCCTCTACAAAAATTTTGAATGGATAGAAATTTTGAATGGATAGAAATATTTTTTACAAAATAAAATGTGCAAACAATTTGATGAAATCAATAAAAACTGAATTGTTTTATTCTGATGTTGCCCTTACAGGAAGCAATTTTAAAGGCACTGACAAACTAAAAATATATTCTTAAAGCTAAAACCTTTGTATAATCTATGGTGCAATCGATTTTTTAAAATATGAGATTTAACCCTTCCAAATATATCGGCAATTGTAAATAACTTTGTGATTTATGTAGACTATATTTTTTCTATGCTAAAAGTGATTAAATGTCCTTATTTTAACAAAATCTTTTTGTAGCATTTCAGTAAACCAGATTTACATCACTTACAAAAATTTTGAAATGTTCAGATGGATAGAATTATTTTTTTACAAAATAAAATGTGTGAAAAGTTCTACGAAATCAGTGAAAACCTGAGTGTTCTGTCACAGTGTCACTTTCAATATGAATAGACTCCAAAAATCCAATTACGCAGAAAATAAAATATCAAATAGCATATGCTTTCATTTCAATATCTTTTTGCGATTTTTCTATTTTAAAATATAAATTCTGATAAAATGGATTTGAAAAAAAGAAACACATCTGAAAACTGAATAATACCAAGAGTGCAGGCAATGCCAGGCATATCAGCTAGTAGTCAGCATAATTTTTATGACAGATTTTTACCACAGAAATAATTATGTCAGAAATTTTACACAGACTTTTGGTTTAAGGCAGAGTCTGGAAATATAGCAGAAATCAGGAGGTAAAGGATTTTCTGAAGTCAGATGCAATTTTAGTGCATTATGATCAAGTGAAATTTTCATGCAGTGAATATGTGATTGGCTTTTTGATTAAAAAAATTTTTGCCCATCCTGCAAAGTGAGTTGTTGGATGTTTAACCCTCTGACTGTCTGGCAAAAAGGGTAAAATTGTAATGTTATTTTCTCTATTTTATTTCAAATGCTAAAGAAAAAAAAAATTATTTTTTCAATACTATATATAAAAAAAACTATTATGAATATAAATGTAACATGTATGAATGACATTATAAATCCTTATTCAGTGTGTTAAAAAAGCATTAAATCAATAGAATTATATTACTTTTAAAAATGTTTATACTGCAGTAAAACCTGGAGTGTAGTGAATATATTAACAAGGCTTGTCAATGAGAAGGTTAACATATTCCCAATATATATGTATACATACATACATATATATATATATATATATATATATATATATATATATATATATATATATATATATATATATATATACATACATATATATATATATGTGTGTGTGTGTATTTTTTTGCTTCTCCCAAAAAATGTATTTTTTAGGTTTTCTAGAAATATAATGAAAATTGAAAGTTTATTAAATCTCAATGTCTCCAATGATTAAAAAGATTCATTCAACTCAATATCAATACTCTTATACATTTTAGTTCTACTTTTTACCATCAAGTGGCACTGTCCTTTCTTGATTTCTATTGGCCTGGTTATGATGGAGTTTGGCTCATTTTACTTGACATCAATAGCTTTATATATTTTAGGTCTATGTTTTATCACACTGCTAAGAGGTGGCACAGTTGTCAGAGATAAAACCAAAGGATTTTACAGTGTGTATGCAGCACAGCTGCTATACAGTGCCAAAAGCAGCATAAACACAGATTTTGTATAAAGGGGGGAGGGGGGGGTAATTTTGTTGATTGTGAATTTTGTGAAACAGTCAAAGAAAACATTGAAAATTTCATCAATTTCATTAATCAAATGCAAAATAAAATCATAATTTTTTACAATAGTTTGTGAATTAAAACTGCTTATTTCATCAATAATTAACAGAATAAAATCAAGAAATTTGTCAAATGATTAATGAAGGGGAAAAGTTATGAAACTAACAAACCAGTCAAGAGAAAAAATGCAAGATTTATCAAAAAGTCACATAATTTTTATGTGACTTGTCAAATTCAACTATTTATCTCCATAGGAATTGGGGTGGGGGGGGGGGGATAATGATGATGATTTTTTGCCAACAAAAGTCACAATTAGGCTTACAGTATCCAATCTTTCTCCAGCCACAATCTGAATGCTAAAATTTATGTTAAATTTATTTTATTTAAATATAAAACCTAAAAGGAAATACAGCCTCTCAATATTTCACACACATATATATTTTTTATTTTGATTCTTTTACACATTTGATGTTCATATTAATAAATGCATGATAATTTTGTCAATCTTTGTGCTGTTGCTGAGTTATCTTAAAGATAATGAAAATGGTACTTTGGTTTAAAACTTTACCTATCTTAAGAGTTAGACTAGCTTGATTGACTTTTACTTGAATTTGTACTTAACTTACAAAAATAATTATACCTAAAAGTTGCTGTATAAGCGTTTTCTTTCTCAAATTTCGACAGACATAAAAACTTAGTTAAATCATAAAATTTAAAAAATTCTGAATATCACATTTATGCAGTAATTTTTTTTTTTTTTTTTTATGAAAAAGAATGCAGAGTCAATTTGTAACAGATTAAAATTTGTTTAAAGATTACAAACGTTTAACGTTGTTTAACAATTACATATAGGATTACGTGTATGAAAAATACTTCAGATACAGAATAATATGAATGGAAAAATTTTGCAATTCTAAATTTTAATAATAAAAAAAAAAGAATTCATAGTTATGGAAGATATAATAAAGTAATTTCAACTCACAACAAAAGGTTGTTGTGATGACATCACAGATTGAGCATAAAGAGACATCTGACTAGAAGGCTGGTTCACATGGTAAGGCATAGAAGCTAAAGAAAAAACATTCCAAGTCAATATTATTTAATAAGAAAAAAAAATAAAAACTGAATAATATATGTAACAAGAAATTAAAAATAAAAGATAAATTTAGCAACACAAAATATCCCATATATATTTTTCCCCCACTAATTAAATATAATGTATAAAAAATAGATTGTTTTTACAGCAAAAATTTTTTAAAAAATCCTAATAATATTTTTTAAAATATATAAATCCAATATTAATAAAAATGTTGCATTATAGATGAAATAATAAAAATAATCCATTTTATAAACATGAAAAAAATAATCTGCTGTAGAAGAATTATTTCAGGGTTTTATTTTATTACTATTTTTGTTCAATAAGTAGCTAGAGAATTGGTAACTAATTTTAAAACAAACCTTGAACTGGGTGTGGCTGTACAATTTGTGAGGAAACTACTGGTTCGGAATTTGTTTGTGACCTAGGTTTACTAAATGCTTTTGGTGACGAAGTTCTTGAAATGTTTTGAGGAGCAGGAGAAGAAGGCTGGGGAAGTTCAGTCTATAAAAAATGTATGCAATTTTATATAGATAATATTAATACATTTGCTTTTAAGATTTTTACAAATTTATAAATAAAGAAAATATTCAATTCAATAAACAACAAAAGTATGTTTACCAATTACTGCCAAATGACTTTTCAAGATTAAATAGTACTGTATCTAGCTTATATTTTGTGGACTGAACAAAATTGAGTTATGACAGTTTTACAACTCACAATTCATTGCATAAGAAAAAATTTTGGTTTTTAAAGAATATGGTATGGCAAGTAACCAAAAGTAAAATGAAATCTAATATATAGGTTTTTGGAAACTGAAGTTTTAAAAAGTCTCACACACACAATATTAATAAATTTGTATTATTTTATTATTAGATTTATATAAATTTAAATTGATTTCTAAAACTAGCATAAAACTTACTTTAGAAACTAGCAAAAGCCATGCTTTGTTTGGATTCGCGAAGCATTATTTTACAAAACAGATATTTGAAAATAACAATATTTTTTAATATAATTTTTGCATCTTTATTAAACAAAAACGTTTTTTTTTAAGCTTTGGCGCGTTTTAATTTTTTATTTATATGATGTAAGACTGGAATAGTAAAATATTTTCGAAGAAAACTTTTACAAAATATTTTTAAATTTTCAACTAAAAGCTCTTTTAACTATGTTTTTATTATTTCCAGCAGCCACTGGTGTTTTTTTAAGTTGCTTGAAATATGCATGTTTCCAATCTTTGTAATTAACATCAAATAATCTTTGATAGCTATTTTAGAATAATATATTTGAAGGGAGCTTGAAGAAAGTTACTTATTCAAAATCCTATTTTCTGGAAAAACATTTGAAATCTGCTCTCGTTGATACTATGAATTTTTAACTGTAAAACTTTTTATTCTAATTTTTTCATTTTTATACATGTTAGCGTATGAGAATTTTTCATATTGTAGAATTTTTCGTAAGGAAAATTTCTATTGAATGCTTAATTTTGAAGGATTTTCACTCTCGACAACGTTACGTACGTTTTTAAGCCAACTGGTGTCTATATATCCTCAATATCTACAACTGCTTTATCTAATGTTAAACCTTGAGATTTATATATTGTAACAGCAAAAGCTAACTGCAGAAGAAATTTTTTCCTTGAGCAATTTATGCTTCCAATTTTCCAGAATTTATTTATTGGTGGAATTGGTACGCACCAATAGGTTAAATACATAGGTTAAATTACTTTAGTATTCAAATTTATCCATGATTAGTCGCGATATCTGGTCTGGTGGCTTGTGATTTTCTTTAATACGTGCAACAAAGTGTAAAGTCCCGTTTATTAAATCTTTTTTGGTCCACAAATAAGAATGTAACATTATTTTAGATCCAAATGGTAAAGTAAGAAATGGTTAAAGTCCATTTCTCGTTTCTGAATTGGCCAATTTTGCTTTAGTACATTTATAAAGAGCTTGAATCGATGCAACAACTTCACGCATTCTTTAAATTTTTCATTTATATAACAAATTTAACAATTAATTTTATTTGTTTACAATTCTTTTGTTGCCACTTTACAAAAAAAAAAAAAAATCCATAATACAATTTTTTTTAAATGTTGAGTCATCTGTGCAAACGATTTTGCGGAATAATGAAAACATGTTTTATTTATTAAATTAATTATAATTCTATCTATAATTACTTTCTCTATGATTTATATTTTTTCTAAAAATATACGCGTTTCATTTTTTATCTATTTGCTAAAATGCGTCCGTACTGGAAATGCATGTAAAATAAATTAATTAAAATAATATTTTTTTTAACGTTTTACTGTAAAAAAAATTATATTGTGCAAATCTGCAGATCATAATTTATTTTTGTGTTTAATTTGAAGTCAAAATATTGAATAGTTTTTTGTAAAGTGTACGACAAAATGTAATTTGAGTGGCCTAGTAGAGGATTCGCTTCGCTCATCCTAACAAGTAGGTAAGTGTAATTGCAGATTGCAAGAAAGAATTTTGTTTAATATTCCTTTCAAAATTCTTTACCTTTTGATTAATAAATGCAAATTGTTAATTTATATTTACTAAATCTTTATATAGATTGGGATGAATGTAGAGGTATGAAGAGTGTGAAGAATAACATTATTAGGCACATGGCCTTTCATTCAAGGTATTACATGATAATATACAGCAAAACCTCCATAAAGAACACTCCCGAATAGCAGACACCTCTATTTAACAGACAGTTTTCCAATCCCCACTCCCAAAACTCAAATTTTTGTATGTTTAACCTCTGAATAACGAATGGACATTCCGAATAGCAAACACTTTATTCGGCGATAAAAGGTGAAAAAATATTTTTTAAACAGAAAAAAGTGAAAAAGCTTCTGAATTTATCAGGACAATGTGTCACAAATTTTGTGATCACAGTTAAATGTAGATAAAGTGCTGGAGAAAATCCCCCCCCCCCCCAAACATTCAGTGCTAAATTCAGGGGGTTGCCCAGGAGAAATAATCTCCCAGACTATTGAAATGCCATTCAAGAACATTTTAAGATTTTATGCTTTTAAAGATCAAAAAGTGCAATCCATCGCTTCTCGCCCGGAACTCTACAATGTCCAATAACATCACACAGAAAAACAAATTACATGTAATCACAAGCAAAAATAAACTTTTGAAACAGATTTTTTTTTACAATAATATAATATACAGTGGATAAAAATATGCTCAATTTTACTTTAAATTTATTGCTTAAAAAATAATTTTAATTTCTGATTAATTATATAATAAAAGTTTTAGGACATAAAAGTAAATTAATGAAAAGATTAAGCATTTATTAGCGGTTTTTGAATCTCTGAGGTTTTTTCCAATAGCAGACACCTCTGAATGACGGACAATTTTTGTGTTCCCAAGGTGTCCGTTATTTAGAGATTTTACTGTATTTGTGGAAGATTGTGAATTTTTCTCGATAATGCCTCCTGACAACAGAAAGATAAAAATGAGTAAGAATATGGTAATTGTTGAGATTTGTTAGGTAAATTTGTTATTAAGCATTATAGAATATTTGAAATTATAAAATTGATGACTTGATTACTTTTTATTGCTAAAAATAATATTAGGAAATAATAGTAACTATTATCACTCATAAATAAAAGAATCAATATATTCATTTTACATAACCTATAATAAAAAATCAGACACAAAATAATAATTTATTAGTGGAGAAACGCTCAGATATAAAAAAAAGTGCCATACAAAAGTATTTCGTTTTCTTTTAATAAACTGGTTTTTGTATAAAATAAACAGTTCTTTATTGATTTTTACAAAAATTAATGTATTTTCTGGGATTGACACTCCAGCGTTAAACTAGATTTTTTTGTTTTGTGAACAAAAGTGCGGCCAATAACTAGGTGCGGCTTGTAAATAGGACTAATTAATTTAAAATTTTTGAAATCTGCTTAGAAAAAAAAATCATAATTTTCAGTCTTACTCTTTGTGAATAGGATAAAAATAAAAGAAAATAGCTGAGCGCGGACATTAGTGTGTTTACAAACAATGCAATTTCAGGAGCAGAAGATTGCATTTCTACCAGGTATTGCATCTAATCACAATGTCTCTCGACAAGTTCGCCCCAGAAAGTATCGCTTGTCATATAAGGAATAACCATTTCCTTTCTCCTCTTTTCGCAAGGGACTTTATCCATGTGATATCAGGCACAGATAAATATAAGAAAAACAATATGCATAAAGAACATTTTAACACTTCTCCTCTTTCTTCGAATAGTCTTTTTCAGAAGATTTTCCTCCACAGAGATGTTATTTTTATCATTCAATAAAGTCCAATGCTAATCCAAACTACGGAAAGCTATTTTACTCCATGGTCGTAATTATTTTTAACTTCGAACTATGAATTGGCAACAGCTTGGCAAATCTTAAACTTTCGTTGCTTTCCCTGTAGAATTATATTTTTAAGGGTAAAGAATCTGATGCTTAAAATTGATTTTAGTTTACTGATATAAGTTTTATCTTAAATATGTCTTCAGATGCGAGTTGTAAGTGCCGCAGTTACCCTGCAAAATTCAAGCTGAATGCTATCAAATTAGCAAAAGTTAATGGGAATCATGGCCCAGTGAGGGAGCTGAATGTAGATGCGAAAAGAATCAGAGAATGACAAAAGCAGGAGTCTGTGCTTAAGGAGATGAGAAGCCAAGAGAGAAGCGACCTCAGCATCGGGGGCCAGAGGCGCATTGGCCTTATTTAGAAAATAAACTCTGCTCCTGGATAGATAATCAACAGAAGAACGAGTGTTCCTTATCTACCGTTTTAATATGAATAAAAGCTAAACAAATGGTAGATGAGAAAGGTTATGATGATTTCCTAGGTGGCCCACCCTGGTGCAATCGTTTTTTTAAACGGAACAGGTTAACAATGCGTTCTAGAACAACAGAATCGGAATATGAAAGAGTTATTAGAAAAATGCCTCCTCATAGGAATAGTATTAGTTTGCGAGTGTTTTCGTGGGCAGGGACAGGGGCCTTAACAAACTTGACAAAATTTAAATATTTTTTATGTTTAAAGCATTGTCAATAGAAAAATTATTAGAGTTTAAAGAATCATTTTCAAGTCCTAAGATAACTTTCAAGTATAACTGTTTATACAAATGACTTCATAAATGTACTTAAAATCATATGCATCAGTTAGTAAAGTTACTTAATTGCCATTAAATAATAGTTTATATAACTTAAATGGATGCTATGAATTTAGTAATTCTTTTTAGAAAATATAATTTTCTATCGAATTTTTCAAACAAAACAGCTAATATTTTGATTAATACTGAACAAATTGTTTTGGATTAAAGATGTTTAAAAAATAATAGTTATTTGGACTTTTTTTTTTTTTTTCTAGAAACTATTCAATTTCGTTAACCTTCTAAGCATCTTGCAAATGGGTAAAATTGTATTATTGTTTTCTTGTATTTTGTTTTAAATGCTCAGAAAAATGATTCTTTCAACATTATATTAAAAAAAAAATACAAATATGAATGTAATCCTTGAGAATATTAACCATTCTAAAATGTATTGAAAATTCATGAAATCTATGGAATTACATTATCTTAAATATTGCTTATAATGCAGTAAAACATGGAACTTAATGAATGAAATAATACGTTCCAAACATTTAGAGGGTTAAGTGAATTGTTTAAAACCTCTACAATGAGATGTATGCATAAAAGCTACTTAAGAATTTGAACAGAAATTTTAACCCTATCTAATTGCAGATTTTCAAAGATTCAAGAAGGTGAAAAAATCTACCCAGAAAAACTGGTATTTAAATTTAAAATAAGTGTAAAGGATGCTTGTTGAAAAGGAGTTAATGAATTAATTAATATAGAATGTACTAGTTGAAATTTTATACATGATATAATAAAAATTTATACATTAACAGTATCATAATTGGTTAAAAAAAAAAAAAGAGAACGTCTAATTGTTAAAAAAATATCTTAATTCAAACATTTTGGTAAAAATAAAAATATGCATCTGTATATACAAAAAAAAACAGGTGGGTAAGTGTGATTGCAGATCGCAGAAAGGGTATTGTTCAATATTTCTTCCAAAACAACTTATCCTTCAATTATTGTATCATAATTGTTAATTTAAAAATATTATAAAAGAAAGTTATTTATTTTAATCAAATTAAAAATTCTCAAATCAAATTATTTAAATAAAATTAAAAATTCCAAATTTTTTGAAAATCTGAAATTAAAACAATTTAGAGAAGATAAATAAAATTTTTAATTTCTAAAACCGAAAAAACTGTTTAAAGAAATTTAAAATGCTGAATCATCAATAAAGTGCAAATATTTTTTTTAATTGAAATAAAATTGAATTCCAAAAAATATTATGAATGTTAGTAATAAAAAAAATAATATAAACCCTTAAATTGTTGAAAATGCAAAATTTCGTTTAATTAAATCCATCTTAGTATGAAAATTTCAAGTTCCAGCATCAAGGTTCGAGCTATCTTTTGTTTACTACAGAAATGCTTTGCCTCCAAGCCATGATGTCTACATGAAAAATGTTGAAATTACAGTGTTCTTTTAAATTTTAAATTGCTAAAATGAACGGATGACATCGTTAAAATTGATTTAATTAAAATAATAGACCTTTTCAAAATTTTATGATTTGTCATGTAACAGGAGGTATTCAGCTGTAAGTATACAAAGTTTGAAATCTCTGACTTGTACAGTTTTTGTGTACAGACTCTGTACACAAAAACAGGAAATTACGTTTGCCAGTACAAACATTCTTTATATTATGATATAATGTATATTTATTTTTAATTAAATAAATAATACACTCTTTAAAGTTGTAAAACCAAAGAAGGTTTCTTACAACACACAATTAAATTTTTAAAAATCATGCTTGATATGTATTTGCATTTGGAAAAAAGTAATAAAAGCACAGAATGCATTCATTACCTCCGACTCTGAATCACTGCTGACATGAGCTGCAATAGCACCTTGAAAAGGCAAAGTTGCAGTTCCCATCTTAGCCATGCGGGAGATTAGTTGAGCTTTATCTTTCTTTGGACTCTGCAATTCATAAAAATAGGAGGAAATCATATTCACATAATAAGACATACATATAGCTGCCAGTTACAGTTTGGCCATACTAAGTGTAATTATGATGCTAACAGAGGCAGAAGAATTATATTACATTGAGTAAAAAGTTTTCTGCCAATTATACATATATATATATAAGAAAAAATACATGCAAAAACATCAAAGGTAATAATCTATATTCGTCTACCAACACTTTAGTAACTTTTCAATTCTTTTTACAAAATATTGTAGCGTGCTGAGTGCAGAAAGAGATTGACTTAATTTATGACCTCTTCATTTGAATTGAAGATCGCTCCATCAAGATAAAACTGCAGATGTGAAAAGAAATAGAAATCTGAAGCTGCCATGTTGGGACTGTATATTAGATGTTGCACTAAGTCCTACTCCAACTTATAGAGCATCCAGCCATTCATCATACCAACATGTGGCCAGACATTATCTTGATGAAAAAGAACCACCTTCCCTCCAAACTCGTTTCTTCCTTTTTCGGGAATGATATCCACGAACTTTGACAAGCATGTTACTGTATATTGCACTGATGATAGTCTATCTGCTTTACAGGTACTCTTTGTAGAAAATTTCCCAATAATTGAACCAGATGCATTTGTTAGGGCATATATCACAACCTAGTCTGCTGATTCTCGAGGTACTGATCATTCTGCTTTATGGCTTACATTATTATAGTACACCCATTTTTTTATCACAAGTCCAAATTCTGCCTAAAGTGTTCTCTTTTCTTCAGAGATCTGAGCAGAGCCAAACAACAGTTTTTTCTCTTCTGCTTGTTTTCAGCAGTCAATTGGTGAGGCACCAATGGTTAGATTTATGCATTTCAGAACTATTGTTTTTTGGCAAACGTTAAGTTCTAACCCAATAGTTCATGATGAAGCATTTCTATCTTGATCAATGATTTGGTTTAACAGCTCACAATCAACTTTTATAGGGTAGCCAGATTATGATCAGATTTATGGTTCATTTCAATGTTAAAATTTCCTGCTTTAAACTTGTGAAACTGAACTTTGGCTAAACTTTCATGCATTTTTCTGTGACATTCGGCCACATTGATTTTGTTACGAAACTCATAATATATAATCGTTCTAAATAGCAGACATGATAGCTCAGTTTTAAATACTTTTTTGAAACATAAAATAATAAATTTTTAACAAACAAATTACACAGCGCAGTAGTTTGTATGTTCAGCCTTTGAATACAAAAATTGGTTTGTGGAATGGCTAACAACCACACAAATGACAGCTGTTGGCATGAGGGTGAGGGTAACTCCTCTTAGGCACAAAACATTTTACTCAATGTAATAAAAGAACATCTTGATACAAATAAACATTCAGATAACTTGAGCATAAGAAATCATATTACTTTTACTGTTACATAAATAGGTTATTTTCAATTAGGAGAGCATTATATATTATTAAAAATTAATGTATATTTCTTGTTTAAAATTGAGTTCTATTGTATTTAAAAAGCCCTCTAAGTAATAAAATACTATCAGAAAAAATCTTTAACAACTTTAAACACACAAAAATGAAATTTGAAATTTCAAGTAGGCAGTGCAGTGGCAAAGAGTAACATGGAAGTGACACTTACACAGAAAAATGACAATGAGGAATGACAAAAAGTAAGGTTAGCTTGTCTAGTATCATAACTATATACAAAAAAAAAAAAAAAAAAAAAAAAATGATTTGCACTTAAAAATAACTTTTAAAACTCAATACAATTAAGATTTATTGTAAAATCATTTTAATCCACCCCTTCTGATTAAATGCCTCCCTCATTTTATAAACAAATTTAAAATTTTCAAAAAATTCTGAGAAAGTGCCCCTTAAAGATCACTAAAAAAAACATAAATTACATCAAAAGATCAGTAAAAAACACAAATTACATCAAAGAATCGAAAAAAAAAAAAAGATTTATCAAATGATTGCTGAAAATGTGAATTTCAACAAAGAATCGCTGAAAAACCATGTATTACATCAAAAAATCACTAAAAAACATGAATTACATCAAAGAATCACCGTAAAACCATGTATTACATAGAAAAAAATCACTAAAAAATGTGAATTACATCAAAGAATTGCAAAAAAATGCAAATTTCATTAAAGGATCATGAAAAAATCATAAATGTTATCAATGGATCGGGTTAAAAATGTAAATTAAGTCAAAGATCATGGGCAAAAACGTGAATTTCTACAAAAAATGGCTGGAAAAATGTAAGTTTATTCAAAAGATAGCAGAAGAAATATGAATTTTGTCAAAAGATAGCAGAAAAAAACATGAATTTTGTCAAAAGATCCAAGAAAGAAAAATTGTGAATTTCATTAAAGTATCACAGAAAAAAAAGGAAATTCATTAAAAAATTACAGAAAAAACATGAATTCTGTTTTTAAAAAATCACAAAAACACATACATTTCATCAAAAGATCACAAAAAACAAGCATTTTAACAAAATTCACAAATTTTGTCAAGGTGTTACAGAAAAAATGGGATTTTCATCAAAGGATTAAAAAAAGAATGCAAATTTTGCCAAATATCATGAAAACCTTCTGAATATTTTATCCCTGCTCCCCTCCCCCCCAAAAAAACACAAATTTTGTAAAAAGATGACAAAAAAAAAAACATCTTGCGTAAGAGCGTCCTCTGATTATCTTACAATTTTTCATAACATTTGAGGGGAGGGAGCAGATTACTGGGATTTTACAGTAATCACTGACTGTGATTTTGTTGCAAATTAAGGAAAATAAAAGAGACATTATGAAACACTTTTTAACAGCTTTACTTCAAATGTATTGTTCAATCTTTTTTTTTTTTTTTTAATCAATGTGAAATCATTCTCTATAATTGCACCGCAAAAATTAAAAAAAAAAAATTGAAAAAATCTTGCAAATAATTTGTTTTAATAGTCAATCTGCTGCTTGAACCTTGCCATTACCATTCAGACTCATTAACAGCACTAGTTAATTTTATGTAATGTCATTTACTTGTAGGTTTCTTTTTCACATATTTTTGACGTGACAACGTCTTGTAAATTGGTTTGCCGGGAGACACTTCAAGAAACTGCGTTACGTTACGTTACGCTCCGCTCACGATACGCGCTCACTTTTCTCTTAATTTTTTCCGGTCACTTGTGGGACCATTTTCTGAACGTGAATGTGAATTCGCTGCAAGGAAGGGGCGGTGCTTAATAGGAATTTTAGATAGTATCAAACTAAGACTAAAAACGTTATGTATTAGTTATTAGTATAAAGTACAAAGAAAATAAGTGTAGTTTATTTCGTAATTCGGTGGTATATTATGGAAAACTAATGATATGTGATTAGTGAAAGCCATTTTACTTTAGTTATATTCTGCTCATTGAAAAATTCTTTAATATGCTGTTTACAAAATTCAACATTTGACATCAATAAACATGAAGTAAAATGTGTTTAACAAACACAGTGTATTGCAAGTTATTGTATGTATATTTGTATATAAATACGTATGTATGTGTAAAGGTAAAAATAAAATTTTGTTAATATGAAATTCAGTGCAAGATTCTTTGTATAAATTAATGTTTTAAATATAATTCTTTGTATAAATAAATGTTTTAAATTGTTACTATTATTTCATCCTTCTTCCTACTATACGAATGAATATTCACATTAAAATTATTTTACAACTCAAAGTCGTTGTCACGTAAAACTTTCGCCCGTATACCAACTTTACAGGCAACCAATTTTTTTCCCCATTAAGTTTTTTAAGATAATGAAATCAGTCTTTAAACAGAATACTAAAAAAATCTTATTTTCTAAGAACAAAGTAAAAATGAAATCATACATTTACCTGGGACAGCTGCTCTGAAATAGAAGCCCCTCTCATCTTTATGTTATCTTCTTGACTGAAAAAATTACAGTAAATTCTCAATTATATGGCATTGCATATCATCTAACACTGATAAAATATTTAATTTTTTTTTCTAATAGAGCTATAGGTATCGTCATATGTTATTCATAGCTCAATTCAAATTCTCCTTAATAAATACTTCATTTATATAAAATGATATATTTTTTTATTTTCTGCCACAATTTATATCTGTTCCATCTCTAAGAGATTTGTCAATATTTTATTTATTTATTTATTTTGAACATTCTTATGTAATAATCTGTTTTTTTTTTTTTTTTGCATGTGATGCTGACAATATGACATTCTGTTTAACATTACCCAAATATGCATTTTTCTATCATCTTTTTGTAGTCAAGTGAATATGTGTCACATTTTAATGAGCTGACAGAATTCACTGCAATTGACTTTACTAAATTTTATTTAAATAATCAAAGATGTAGTGATCACTTGTTGACCAAAAACCTGTTGGCAGTAAATACTGGAAATTTGTTTTCAGTGTATAAGAACCGAAAATGACAAAAGGTAGGGGGAAATTCAAATTGAAACATGTTTTTCATATCCATTTCTAAATTTTCTAACTTACCAATTATTCAATTATGCAGAGACATTTTGTGAAAAATATTTGGTTACACAGGGAAAAATAACATTAACCCAATGGGAATAAATTTGGTTCTGGAGTATTTTATCTGAATAAGCAGATATTCGGATTATGCAGAGACATTTCATGAAAAATATTCGGTTACACAGGGAAAAACAGCATTAACCCAATGGGAATAAATTTGGTTCTGGAGTATTTTATCTGAATAAGCAGATATTCAATTATCTGTTACCAAATTAATAGGAGAAGACTATAGTGGAAATCATTTAATTTAAGAACTGAAAAATATACAAATAAATTTTATAAATTTATTTGAATTTTACAAATTTATTGGCTGTGTAATATTTAACAAACTTTTTCTATAGAATCGCCATATTTAATCAATTGAAATAAAGTATTATTGCATGATATACACAGAAATGCTGCTTTTTTAATTTCTCTGATTTATCACAACTAATTTAAAAAAATTCCCTGACTTGACACTGATAATATTTTTCTTTGTGTAGCTTAAGAGAAATATGAAAATAAGACACAAATTATTCTTATAATTATATTAAACTAGCAGTTACCCGTGACTTCGTTCACATAATATTTAAAGAAGCAATAATTAATCAAGCAAGCAAAAAATTTCGATGATGAAAAGCATGTGTTATTAACTTTTTATCGCGAATTTATGGTAAAAAACTTCTGATAATCCCTATTTGCTAATTTGTTTGCTGGTTAAAATTTTCCTTTCAGCGATTTATACTAATAGATAGAAACATTCTTGAATTCTTTTGTTCAGCCCTGTAGTTTTCCAAGTTCCTTTAATACACGAAAGTATCTTTCTATAATTTAGTTCAAACAAAAATATTTCTTATTACTACCTAAATTACATTTTCAGAAATTATCCTCCGAAGACAACCTTTTATCCAGTTCTTTGCGGGACCATGTATATCATTCTATATATATATACTACAAACATTTCTTATTTTACTAAATGCAGTTCAAAATAAAAATGCATATTTTATTTAAAAACCACCTTTAAGTAAATTATGCTCATATTCAGTAACCTTTTCGAGATCTTTTGTGTAACCCTGTATATCTAAATTTAACTATTTATACTATTACCATTTATACTCTCCATTTAATATGCATACATTTAGAGAAACTTAAAAGCAAATATCATAATTCAAAATACATCTCATCCATGCAACAGTCATCATCCATCATATACAGACTTCGAATGGAATATTTGAAATCTTTTGTGTGTCCCTGTAAATGCTATGCACTTCGTATTATGCATGAAATAACTCACATTAAGCCTCAGCAACGTATATGAACGTGATTATACATGAAATCGTTTACCATAATTAAAATATGTCAGAAACTGTTCCCCCCTTTATTCTTATGCAATGGAATTCTTCTGTGTAACGTTGTAAATGAATAACAAGTTGGAAATTGCACGTGAAGCGTAGCAAATTAGGTGCGTTTGTACGATAACGAAGTTTTAAAAATATTACTTTCATATGTCAATCTCATAAAATTGTAAATAGTGAATTACAATTAAAACGCTCATCAAACAATGTTCTTCCTATACCATTATATAATATAATACTTTTGTGTGGCCTTGTAAATCAATAACAAATGTTCTTTGCGCCACAAATTATGTATGATGTATATTATAATATGTACTTTATAGTTGCATATAAATTTTATTAAGTTCGTATGAGTGTAACACGATTAAAATGCATTTGAAACATTTTTCCCATTGACCGTAATGTAACGGAATACTTTTGAGTGTCCCTATAATTGATCTATAAATCCGATTTTCATAAAATTTGAAATAACTCGACAAAATTATGTAATAATTATGTAGTTTAAATTTCAAACGTATAGAATATATTTGAAACTTTTTCCTAATTGACCATAATGTAACTGAATAATTTTGATTGCGCCTGTAATTGATCTATGCACACGATTATCAAAATATTTGAAATAACTCGACAGAATTATGTAATAATTGCGTATTATAAATTTCAAACGATTAAAATGCATTTGAAACTTTTTTCCCCATTGACCGTAATGTAATGGAATACTTTTGATTTCCCCTGTAATTGATCTATGCATCCGATTTTCATATAATTTGAAATAACTCGACAAAATTATGTAATAATTATGTATTTTAAATTTCAAACGTATAGAATATATTTGAAACTTTTTCCTAATTGACCATAATGTAATTGAATACTTTTGATTGCCCCTGTAATTGATCTATGCACACGATTATCAAAATATTTGAAATAACTCGACAGAATTATGTAATAATTGCGTATTATAAATTTCAAACGATTAAAATGCATTTGAAACTTTTTTCCCCATTGACCGTAATGTAATGGAATACTTTTGATTGCCCCTGTAATTGATCTATGCATCCGATTTTCATATAATTTGAAATAACTCGACAAAATTATGTAATAATTATGTATTTTAAATTTCAAATGTATAGAATATATTTGAAACTTTTTCCTAATTGACCATAATGTAATTGAATACTTTTGATTGCCCCTGTAATTGATCTATGCACGCGATTATCAAAATATTTGAAATAACTCGACAGAATTATGTAATAATTGCGTATTATAAATTTCAAACGATTAAAATGCATTTGAAACTTTTTTCCCCATTGACCGTAATGTAATGGAATACTTTTGATTGCCCCTGTAATTGATCTATGCATCCGATTTTCATATAATTTGAAATAACTCGACAAAATTATGTAATAATTATGTATTTTAAATTTCAAACGTATAGAATATATTTGAAACTTTTTCCTAATTGACCATAATGTAATTGAATACTTTTGATTGCCCCTGTAATTGATCTATGCACACGATTATCAAAATATTTGAAATAACTCGACAGAATTATGTAATAATTGCGTATTTTAAATTTCAAACGATTAAAATGCATTTGAAACTTTTTTCCCCATTGACCGTAATGTAATGGAATACTTTTGATTGCCCCTGTAATTGATCTATGCATCCGATTTTCATATAATTTGAAATAACTCGACAAAATTATGTAATAATTATGTATTTTAAATTTCAAACGTATAGAATATATTTGAAACTTTTTCCTAATTGACCATAATGTAATTGAATACTTTTGATTGCCCCTGTAATTGATCTATGCACACGATTATCAAAATATTTGAAATAACTCGACAGAATTATGTAATAATTGCGTATTTTAAATTTCAAACGATTAAAATGCATTTGAAACTTTTTTCCCCATTGACCGTAATGTAATGGAATACTTTTGATTGCCCCTGTAATTGATCTATGCATCCGATTTTCATAAAATTTGAAATGACTCGACAAAATTATGTAATAATTATGTATTTTAAATTTCAAACGATTCGGTTGGGTAGTTTTTGCGTTGTTATATGCGGACGGACAGACGGACGGACAGACGGACGGACTGAACGACAACTATAGGTGCTACGTATTATATAATTACGAACGCACCTAATAAGTGTCCTTTTCACTACATACTTTACAAAATGCATATTTTAGTGCACTTTGTAAATGCATATAAATTTGAATATGTTTCACAGGGTGTAACATCGTTAAATTTAATTAAAACGATTTTCCCCATAATGCTGTAATGTAAGGAAATTTTTTGACAATCCCTGTAAATAAACTAATCATGGTAGAAACTTTATTTTCTATAGGTATTCATGCTAGGTAAACATTAAGAACGTCCAAAAATTTCATGGAAATCGGAGTATATTTACGAAAGTTAGAAAGCGACCAGACAGACAGAAGAACCGAAAGCATAATAACTTTTCAACTTTGTTCGAAAGTGTTAAAAAATCGAGCCAAAAATATATTAATCAGTAGTTTTATTTTCCCCACAAAAACATTTTTCCATTGATATTATGAGTTTTGAATAAAAATATTCATTTGTATGTAACTTATAACTTATTAATTAATATAAGTAAAAAATATTTCTGATTCATTTTAAATATGACATCATTATTTATCTCGCTCCATTAGCTACTGATATTCATACCCCTTGTATTTTTAACGACTGCTATAAAGTACCTATTTTATTTCAACTATGACGTCACATTTTCACAAGTGAACCATTTTATTAAAAATATAATTCTTTTTCATTCTTTTTACTTTTAATTTATGTCGCCATATTTTACACAAAAATTCCCATTAACTAAACAAATATCCTTGTTAAATATATTATAAAAAATACACCTTTTATTTTTATTTCAAACATGATGTCATGTTTATTTTCTTTTAAATTATTTTATTATAGTTTTTCGCATGGAAGTTTTTTATTAAAAATTCATTGCTGGTGAAAAATTATTATTCCAATTTTTTATTTTCTTGGCAACAGGAAAGGAAAATGGTTAAATTTTATCTGAAAAATGCCTATTAATTTTGTATGAAAAATAATTAAATTTTGAATTATTAAGGAAAATATTTGAATAAAATAAATAAAAATTAGCCTATGTTCATTCCACTCCTATAATCTATATATATGCAAAGATTCAAAGACATTAATCCATCCGTTTTGAAGCAAAGTTCATTCCAATTTTTCAGACACACTTTCACATTTATAATTTATATAAGGATATAAGGATAGATAAGGATTGAAAATTTCAGGTTTTTTGTGCTTAAGGCATCGCCAAATTAGGAAAATGTGAAGTATCTCACGAACTACTGGATTTAAAAGAATTTGTTTGGTATCATTCGATTCAGCATGAAAAAATACACTAAAATATGTTTTCAGTTGAAAAATAACTACAAAAGCCGATTTTTAAGGAATTTTTTTAAAGTTTGTTCTTTTTTTACCCCACTTAGGAGTGGAATTTTCGAAAATCCCTTCTTAGCGGCACTCGGCATTATAAGAAGTATTTTTACCCTAATTTTCAAGATTTTTGGTTTGGTAGATTTTTTTCTGCTGTGATTAATACGAAATCCACACTTTCTTTTATATATATAGATATTATCACAATTTTAATTTATAAATATTGCAGGGAAAAACAAAAGAAAAAAGTCAGGAACTTTACTACAAATATACTTATTTATTTATTTACTAGCTGACCTGCCCAGCGTTGGCTGGGCCCGTGATGTTATTCAGTTTGCAAATGTGTTATTTGATTTCTAAATGACCCTTAAATTAAACTCAAATTTCTATGATTTTATATCTTTAAGCCCATTTTGTCATAATTTATATTTTTAAATGGAAAAATCGCGAAAAGTTATTGAATTTAAGGCACTGTTTGGTATTTTATTCTCTATGTAATTTGATTTTTTGGAAACTATGCTTACCGAAAGTGAACGAAACTGCAACGGAACACTCAGGTTTTTACTGAACTCATAAAAAATTTCACACATTTTATTTTGTAAAAAAATTATTTTATCCATACAAAAGTTCCAAAATTTTTGTAAGTAATGTAAATCTGGTTTATTGAAAGCCTCTAAAAAGATTGTGCTAAAATACTGACATTTAGTTACTTTTAGCATAGGAAAAATGTATTCTCCATGAGCCGGGATGTGATTCGTGTTTGCGGTGTCTTTGAATGGGTTAAATCTCGTATTTTATTTAAACAAATTGCACCATAGATTATAAAAGTGTTTTAGCTTTAAGAAAATATTTTTGGTTTTTCAGGACGTATATAATAGCGCTATGCAAAGGCAAAACCGCAATGAAACGATCTGGTTTTTATTGATTTCGTCAAATTTTTCGCACTTTTTATTTTGTAAAAAATATTTGTACTCGTCTGTATGTTTTAAATTTTTTTAAGAGGGTGTAAGTTTGATTTATTGAGATGCTTTTAAAAGACTGTGCTGAAATATGTACGCTTGGATACTTTTAGCGTAGAAAAAATATTCTATTTGTGATCTGAAAAGTGACCTCTTTTTGCCGGTGTATTTGAAAGGGTAAATCTTATATTTTAAAAACCGATTGCATCATAGGTTATAAGAATGTTTTTAAGCTTTAAGAATATGTGTTTTGTTTGCCGGTACCTATAGGATTGCGCTTTGCTAAGGCAAAATCGCACTGAAAACGATCTGTTTTTATTGATTTCATCCAATTTTTCGCACATTTTATTTTGTAAAAAATATTTCTATCGGTCCGAACGTTTCGAATTTTCTGTAGGGAGTATAAATTTGTTCTATTGAGAAGATTTTAAAAGATTGAGTTGAAATATGTACGTTAAAATAATTTTAGCATAGAAAAAATATCCTCTCTGCGAGTCGCAAAATGACCTTGTTTTGCCAGTGTATTTGAAAGGGTTAAAACCCAAATATTTTAAAACCAATTGCACCATCGGTTAGAAGAAAGTTTTAACTTTAATATCTATTTTGTTTGCTTACATTTTAAAAATTACACCCTGGAAGAGCATTGACAAAAAGGAGAAAAAAGGTTTTGGAAAAAACGACTCTTTTTGAATATTTCTTTTTAAATCGTTAACTGCAACATTATTTCAAATTGATTATAGCATTTGAGAGCTAAAAGTATGATCTTTTGAAATATGTCTGCTAAGTTTAACTGCGCCGAGCAGTTCGGTTGATTTGGATTTAAACAAAATGATCCAAAAACAGAAATAAACGTCGATAAATGCTTCTTCTTCCGTTTAGGCGCGTAAAAGGGTTTGTGCGCATGTGCAAACAATTTCTTTCCCTGAACATTAAAAAAATGACTTTTTGAAGAAAGTGAGTTCCACTTCGTAATTAATATATCTGAAATTAATCAAAATATTAAAATTTTGAGCTTCAGGTACATCAGGAGAGATATTGGGCTACTCTCATAAAAATTTTGAACCTGGTACGTCCCATAGATTTTGCTAGCCATCGCAGACACACACACGCACATATGGACAGACAGAACGATTTGTTATTTTATTAGTATAGATAAAAAATAATGAGTGCAGTAACAAAAAAAAATTAGATTTACAATATCCTTTATTTAAAGAAAAAGTTTCATTGGCAAAAGTAAGGTCTTGACAAATATATCAGCACAACAGATCACTATTTAAATTTTGACTGTAAATGTTACAATTAGTCTGGGAGCTGGTGGCATCAAAAGTCCTGTCATCGGGAAGTTGAAAATATTTTATGTAAGTCAACAGCAAAAAGTCATACGAACAAAATGAACTAGGTATGAGAATGTTTGACATGGCAAAAATAAGTTTAATTAAATCAATTATCATTAAAAAGCTGTAATTGTGCAGAAAATCAATACTTTGCCAGTGTCTAGATGCAAAAAAAAATTGCCACTGGTAAAATTCAAAGCAAAATAAATGTGTAACTTTATGACTGTCTGCCTCTTTAAAATAGGTATGACAGTCTTTTCCAGCTGAATAAAGTTTGACATGCCAATCTTTTTTTAAAGAGCACAAAATTTCCTATAAATGCTCTAAGAGTGATCAAAATCATGATGACGGAAAAACATTTTTTTTTTTTTTTTTTTACAATAATTAATTTAATTTATCATATTTCTGGCTTGTTAAACCTATTCATACCTAACTTACCTTATTCATATGACTTTTAACTATTGATTTACATAAAAGCTTTCCAATCCCATGACAATGGAACTTTTGATGTTACTGGATCCCAAACAGAATATTTTAAACAGATACTTTTCTCCTGGATAAAGGGGATGGGGAGAAGGGGGGTTAATTAATACTAAAAAATAGCAAACATCTCTGACATTTTTTTTCTTTGTTTTTCACAATGTGAAGAATAAAATGCCAGTTTCCCATGCAGTAATGTAATATACTATAGTCCTTTTAAATAACAGAGGCAACTGGCCTTGATAAACTGAAATTGTGCTTCTACGAAATGCATGGAAGAACTACATGTGATTTCCATCTCATTTGAGGAGGGGAGCTTGTCAAGATCAGTTGCCTCTGTTATTAAATTGGCTATACAGTCTTTGAATCACATCTAGATGGATATGAAGTGAATTATTTCCGAACTGCATTCTACTATTTTTTTTTATTCAAGTACATTATTTATTAATCTTTAAGATAATATTTTAATTATATTGTGATAGTCGATTAATACAACTTGTTCTTGTTTGTGCAGAATTTCTGCAGAATCAAAACAATTTAAAGTAATTAAGTGGCAAAAACATTAATTAATGAAATTCTGCATACATTAACACTTGATCACAACATTTGATCTATTTCATAAAATTAACATTACTATATTAATAAAAATAAATACAATGATAGTTAGATAATTATATAATTTACCTAATTGATTGGCGAGGGGGCACATCTGGCTTTTTATCTGTTGTGCTATCAGCAATTTTGACTGGGCTAGGAGAATGAGATGTTTCACGGCCAGCTTTAATCTGAAAAATAAATTTAACTGTAAGTGTGAGAATTTTTTTAATGCTGAGAATTTTCTTTAAATGAACAAGGATAAATAAATCCAAAATAACTCTCACGAGTTCAACATGTCTTAAATTTTCTTAATTTTTAAAATGATGTGAAAAGTATTAAAAGTTAACTGGAACATAAATTGCAATGTTTCTAGAGATATTTACCTATTAAATGAATGAAATAAGTTTTAAAATAAGTATTTATACATTAATTCCTTATGCTTGTAAACAACAAACAAAAATAAGCTTGTAAATAGTAAGTTTTTACAAGCATAAAAAGCATTTCATTTAAAATTGGCATTTAATTAAATTTATAATGATTCATATAATCATAATAACTTATTATGAGTAATCAAATTATTCACTTTTTTTTATATAAAATTAGATGCATAGCAACCCATTGTGTTAGATTTGTATTCTAAAAGATCTTTTAAATATTTTGGGAAAAAAGAAATCTAATTGTATTGTAAATTTTAAAAATATTCATAATATTAGTTTTATAGTATTTTTTATTAAAAATAGGGAATCATATTTAAAAAAAATAGGCAAACTGAAAATTATAAAAGAAAACTTTGCATTCATTTAAAAAAAAAAATACATACATTTCACAAATTACATTATTTTTATGCAGTCCGGCAAATTGCCTTAACCACTTAACCGTCTGCCCTGAGATAAGTCGGGGGTAAAAGCACTATTTCCCCATACCCTTCGCCGGTTAAGTGGTTAATAAAAAAAAGTGAAAAAATGCAGGCAATTAAATTCAGCTGATTCAAATTATTACAGGGAAAATTTTTTTGGACAAGTTTACCACTAACCTAAATGTGGCAAGCCTTGAATTACTGTTAAGCTAATATTTCTTTGTCAAAGCTAATAATTTATGATAGCTCCAAGTTCTGTCAGAGGATTAATTTACATTTACTTCAAATTTAAAATATTGTATTTTGAATGGATTAATAATTATATAACCTTTCAAGTTTTAGGTAAATTTGGAGGCAAGTTACATAACTATTCTTTAGAGCACACTTTTTAAAAAGAAGATAAAATAAAAAATATCAAACAAGTTTATAGAAACAAAACAAAACCTAAGGTATTTGTTAACCAATTTGAAAAACAGACAATAATTGTGACATTGCATGCACTAAAATTGATTTTTTTTTCTGTTAGTTTTAATAAGAAAATGGCAACAAAAAGGTAAAATAGTTCCAATATTTTCCCTTCTTTTTTTAAAGTAATTTATTAATTAAAGTAAAGTAAGTTATTTTGTTGCTATCATTATAGAAATTTCACAAAAAAGCTAATATCTCATAAACTAATTTAAATTTCAAAATACTCAGAGTCATTATGACATCTTCAGATGCAAGCAAATAGCTGACAGTTTCATCATACATCAATTTATGTTCTAGTAAGTAAGAGCAGTTATAAAATAAAAATATACCAGCAGATTTTAACATAAAAGTTTCTGAACAGTGAAGGGTCTATTTTCACTCATTGATGATATACTAGATTAGAATTTCTTTGCTTGTCATTGACACTAACTTTGATTATGAATGAACTTCCAGAAAATAATATTTTTATGTTTGTTAACAGAACTATGCTGAACTTTAATTGGATTGCAAGGGTGAATTGTTTTGATCCCAAGAATCGCAATGAATTTCACAGCTGGAAAACTTGTTCTGTGGATGATAATCTCCATGATTTAACATTTATGTCCTTCACAGAAGAACGAATTGCTTATGTTTACTTTGATGGAATGACATATTGAACTGTCAGTCTAATTTCAATTGAAGTTATCGCAGAATATATACAGTATGTGTATAAACTATAAAGACAGCAAAAAATATTAACTTTTTTGATAAATTTCAAAACAAGTGAAACTTTTTTTTTGTATAATATGTATCATCAAGCTGAAAAGTTAATAAAAAAGTCAACAACATTCAACTGACAGTATTTTATTATTTTTGCTTATGTAAAAACTATAAGGACACCAATGAAAATTCAGAATATAGTAACCAAAAAAACAAATATTTAAAGTGTTATGCACTCACCTATGAATTTAATGATTGCAAATATTCCATCAGTCCTCGACATCATTAATTTTTAGTACAGTTAGAGATTGTTTTTGTGCTGTTCATCTTCAATTGCAAATCTGAATTACAATTCTGAAGAAATATGGCTTACATTTTTATAAACTCATCTTTCTGAATCTCCCTATAAGTTATTGATAGGATTTAAATCAGGATTTATGAGACACTATTACAAAACTTAAATATTTTTCTAATAGAACTAAATTCTTTCTCATGATTTGTGTCGATAGGCACTTTATCTCGCTGTTGTATCCTTTTTTTTTCCCCCTTGGCAGAAGTGTTGCAACAGATGAAAGATGGTCAAAAAGAGATGTTCTCTGAATTAAATTTTCCTGAAAGATATATAAGTGACACTAAGTCATTGGATGAAAAGCAGTCCCATGTTGCAATGAATCCACCACCTAACTGTTGCTTTAATAATATCTCTTATTCTTTTCTTAAATCATCCCAATGATATTTCTAGTCATCAGGACCATACAAGTTTTATTTCTTTTCATCGGAGAAAATTAATTAAATTGAGAAAAAAGATTTTATTAAAACATCAGTTAGATGGCAGATTCATTGCAACATGGGGCTGCTTTACGTTCAACAATGTGGTGTCACTTATGTATCTTTCAGGAAAATTTAATTCAAAGACACATATATAAAACTCTTTTTGACCATCTTTCATCTGTTGTGACATTTCTGGCAAGAAAAAATGGATATAACAGTGAGATAAAGCACCTAGCTACACAAATTGTGAGAAAAAATTTAATTCTATTAGAAAAATATTAAAGCTTTGCAATGATCGCTCATAAATCCTGATATAAATCCTATCAATAATTTATAGGGAGATCTAATAGGATGTGTTTATAAAAATGGAAGCCAATTTTCTTTAGAATTGGAATTCAGATCTACAATTGTAGATGAATAGTACAAAAACAATCCCAAACTGTACTAAAAACTAGTTGGATGTGCCAATCCCAAAACTTTCTTCTATCTCATACATACATTTTAATATTAAAAAGAAATAGTTACTCATTTTAATGCTTTAATAATTTTAATTCAATACCTTACCAACTTTCATTTTCATCTTAAATTTCTGCTTCAATCAATTAATCGGAATAAAAATGAATTTCCGTCTCTGCACGAGCCGATGGACAATAGAATGATAAGCAGATTTTTTTTTCAAATTCAGGGCGGACTTATTTGCCTTACCAACAAATAATCATATACAAAATGTTTAGTTCAGTTCTAGAACTAACTTCATACACTTTTATGTGGTGCAATATTGAAAATAGCATAAAATTCGGTATTGCAGCGCCCCCTTCCGGCAGATTTTTTTCAGATTCAGGGCGATCCAACTAGCCATAGCCATACACTTACACAAAAAATTTCGTTCAATTCCATGCATAACTTCATGTACTTCTGGTCGGTACAATATTGAAAATGGCACAAAAATCGCGATTGCAGCGCCCCCTTCCGGTGGATTTTTTTCAAATTCAGGGAAGACCAACTAGCCATAGTCATACATATACACAAAAAGTTTGGTTCAATTCTATTCATAACTTCATATACTTTTGGTCGGTACAATATTGAAAATGGCACAAAAATCGCGATTGCAGCGCCCCCTTCCGGCGGATTTTTTTCAAATTCAGGGAGGACCAACTAGCCATAGTCATACACACACACAAAAAATTTGGTTCAATTCGATGCATAACTTCATATACTTTTGGTCGGTACAATATTGAAAATGGCACAAAAATGGCGATTGCAGCGCCCCCTTCCGGCGGATTTTTTTCAAATTCAGGGAGGACCAACTACCCATACTCATACACATACACAAAAAATTTGGTTCAATTCGATGCATAACTTCATATACTTTTGGTCGGTACAATATTGAAAATGGCACAAAAATCGCGATTGCAGCGCCCCCTTCCGGCGGAATATTTCAAAACTGAAGGCGGACCTGCTTGCCACAGCCAAAAACATTCACAAAAAATTTGGTTCAATTCTATGCATAACTTCATACACTTTTTGATGGTAGAATGGCGACATACAGACACACACACAGACATACACACAGACATACACACAGACACACACACAGACACACGGACAGACAGACATTTTGTAAAAACATGTTTTTTGGAATCTCTGACCCCTAAAACGTGTAAATCCGTCGAAAACCGGAAGTCGAAAAAAATTTCGATTACAATACTTTCTTCTATTGAAGATAGAAGAAAGTAATAAATGATGTTGAGGACTGATGGACTATTTGCAATCATTAAATTCATAGGTGAGTGCATAACTAGAGATGTAAATTTTCCGGAAAATATAAGTGTCGGAAAAAAACTGTTTTTTTTCGGAAAAAAATAGAAAAATGGGAAAAATTGATTTTTCATGACTGTTTCCCCCAAATAAATTATATTTTTTTAGAGAATATTAAATAATAAACATTTTTTTCCCATTTATATATATTAAATGAAAATTATTTTCACTTTATATTACAAAATAAAAAGTAGCAAAGCCTGCTTTTAAAAGTTTAGTTTTTTTTTTTTCCACAGCCTAAGAATTTTTATTAAATTCTATTGTTTATTATATCATACCTATGTTGAAATGATTTTTCAGTTACATGTTTAACTACCAATTGACCTAATGTAAAAACCTGAGCCAATATGTCTGCAGTTTGGAATGAAGTAAATTATGCATTCCATTTACATAAGTATAGTTTTTAAGTAAATGATACTAATTTAAAGAAATTATGGCAGTTTGTCATTATTATGAATATCAGTATTCAAAAATTCCATTGTTTGTTTAAAAAAATGTATATTTTTACATTATTACTTTTTTTTTCTTGGAATTCTAATTTTATTTCCTTTATAAAATATGTTTAGTTTTGGTATAGCTTTCCAATCTCAACTCAAAAAAGTTTTGATTTAGTTTTATAATCTAAATTCAAACAAAACTAAGTTTTACTTTGGCTTACTCAGGTCTGCAACTAAAAAATAGCATAGGATTTATTGACTGTTAAATTTTTACTCACTGAAAACAGAATTTTTTTTTTTTTTTTAAGTTTAATTAAATATAATTTTTTTCTTTTTACCCTGAAATCTGGTATTCTATTCTTGAGTAAGAAACCATATTCAATAATGTTTCCACATAATGTTTTCCACCAAAGGTAATTTTATATTTCTAAGAGTGGAACTCAAAAGTTATGAAAACAGAACACTACAAATAGAAAATGCTCACTATTTGAGGAATTAACAAAAGCAGTTGCATACAGTAGATAAACTTTGACTGTGCTTTAGAAAACTACGAAAATTCAAAGTTTAATCAAGAGGGAAAGTATAATTTGGAACATAGTTACTTGTAATAAAATATGGGGGTTTTTTTCATTGCAGTTGTACTTTTCTAATGCCAACTGTCCATGTTTTTGCAACATTACTGTACATTATGGAGGTAAAATGGAGGTCAATTTTAGATTCAACACCTTGAAAAAACATTCAATTAATCAGCTATAACGAAATCTTGAAAAATGCAGCTAGTGCCACCTATATGGGATTTACACCAAAAACTAAACAACATTAATATATATCAGAAACTGTAGTTTGATTTTTTTTTAAAAATCATCCTTGAGGTAAAGCTATTGCGATAATCATGAATAATGCAGCATAGCAGCGTCATCTGTTGAGCAATTTACACCAAAAAGTAATGAGCACGAAGTTATGTCAAAGATTAACTTAATCTGAAATTTTATAAAAATACATACATTAGTCTGAGAAAGAACTATTGTGGAAATTATGAATAATGCAGCATAACAGCGCCATCAATTTGGCGATATATACTGATAACTAAACATCTCGAGTTTATGTCATGGTGTAACTGAATCTAAAGTTTTGTGAAATTATGTGCATCAGTTCTTGAGATAGAGTGCCCATAAAGTTTGTCACTTACAGACTCACAGAGTGACAGATATTTTCCAAAAACCATCAAAACATGTTCAGGACTTTCTAAAAGTTTTAAATGCACCAAAAAGTGGAGGTCAAATTTTTCACGAATTCAATACTTACTTCTTGAAAATATAGATTAAAGTAATAAATGCATACAAAATTTTATGTTGAATTTTTAATTTTATCATTTCCATTAATCGGCATTTTATTGCAATAATTTTACACATGAATTAATTTTTAAAAAGAGAAGTTGCATTTAATTACATATCTAGATTTTTTTTATGTAATCAAGTTTTTGTGAAATTGTGAACTTTTTGTATATACTTGTACAAAATATATTCAGAATTTTTGAATAAGAAATTATTACTATATTTAGGTTCCTATTTAGACATTTTTAATAAGGTTATTTACATACATATATGCAACTTAATAAGATTCAGCTGCTGTATGGCATAAGATTTCTTTTTCTTCAATCACTGCACTTGCGAAAGATTCAATTTGTTGATTAAACTTTTTCTGAAAAGTCTATTTTCAATAGAGAAATTTTGCAAAGGGTCTTGCGTTTCAAACAAGAAAAAAATGTGAAGAATCCTTTCAAGTCTTCTCAAACAGATTTCTGCTCAGAGATCAGATTACCCATATTAAAATTTTCATGCGAGACACTCAACATAAAAATAAAATAAATAAAAAGTATGAGAATGTAGCTATTACAAAATTTTCACTATATTATTTCATAAATGAAATTTCAATTTTTCCAGTTCGGAAAAATTGAAAAATAAGCCTTCGGGAAAAAAACTGGTTTTTTTCCCAATTTTTCCAGTTTTTTTCCGAGCATACCCATCTCTATGCATAACACTTTAAATATTTGTTTCTTTGGTTACTATATTGAATTTTCTTTGGTGTTCTTATAGTTTTTACACAAACAAAAATAGCAAAATTACTTTGTTTTCATAATAAAATACTGACAGTTGGATTTTGTTGACTTTTTATTAGCTTTTCAGCTTGATGGTACATATTATATGAAAAAAAAGTTTCATTTGTTTTGAAATTTATCAAAAAAGCTAATATTTTTTTGCTGTCCTTATAGTTTTTACACACCTATACATATATGAATGCAACTCATCTTTCAAAGATTAATGCTTGTTTTAATGATCTTTCTTAAAATGCAACATATTACGCATTTTATTAAAAAAAAATAAAATAAAATAAAATAAAATAAAATAAAAATCTGAGTAAAAATGTCCAATTGTTATATGAGATGTGAAGCGATCGGCTCTGGATCTATTTAGGACAGTCACATGATTTGTGCTATTATAATGGTCAATAATCTTATAGGAATCTGCCACCCAAACAATCCAGCAACTGAAGTTGAAATCACATGCCTATGCTCTATCAATAAAAGCATAAAGATTCCCTACCCTAATTCCACGACTCTATCTAAAAAATTTGTTAGCTACATGCAAATATAACAATGAATTGCGAAAATAATATTAATCCTGAATCGGCATATGACTTTTTACTCACTAGTAAAAAGTCCAGAGATGATTGAAACACTTTCACTTATGATACTAATAAACATTTTAAAAAGTCCCATTTAAACTGCATAATATAAGAAGCAAGAGTTTTCTTATGTTAACGGAAAATATTGTCCACTTGATCGAAAACAGATTTTATCATATACTAATTTTAATTAAAGAAATTTCTGAGAAGTTTATGATTAACATTATATGACACACCTTTTTTCTCTTAAAAATGGAATTCCAGACCTCAAAATATATTGCATGTAGAAATGTATAAATTTCAGAATAGACTTAGACATAAGACTATAAGACAGACTACAGTAAAAATGAATAATGTGCCCCCATAGTTGTTGAGATATTAAATGATGGCTTTTTGCATTTCTTTTGATCTCAAGCAAGCTGTATATATAGAGTGTCAATCTTAGACATTTTGATATCGCTGCATCACTAAAGAAACTGTCATTTATTATGATATTTAAACCAAAATGAGAATTGCACTCAATTTTACTATGTACACTAAAATTAATATATATATATATATATGTATGAACCATTCATTGATGGATATACAATAGCAAAAGTTTTATTACTGAAATGTTTTTTATGCAAATTGAGATATTTTACGTTACATTTGCAATGATGATATTAAAAATTATTAAAACAAAGAGTCTTTTTTTTTTTTTTTTTTTTTTAATGAATTATATTGCTGTTTCCAAAAGTCATAAAATAAATGGCCTTATTTAAAAAAAAAAAAAAAAAAAAAAAAAAAACTGATTTTTGTCTTTGTGTATTTGATGTACGGAAGCAACTAATTCCATTAACCAGTGGGTTTTTTTTTTTTTTTTTGGTTTGTTTGTTTGTTTTATATCAGAAGTATATGCTTCAATTTTTTTTTTTTTTTTTTTTTTTTTTCTGTAAAAGTTTGGCATGTTATGCATGCTAATAGATGTTTCTGATGTTTTATGCACATGCACCTAAAAAAGTTCATCATCCTTGTTCTAATAAACATATATCTATACATTATACATATAAATTTAATTATTTACACAATGTGTTTTTTAAAAGTTATAAATAATAAATTTATAGAGAATTAAAGCTTACTTTTACTACATGAACTTCAAATATCAAAGTTGAGTGTGGAGGAATGGTATTTCCCATGCCCTCAGCACCATATGCTAATTCTGATGGAATGATTAAAAGACGTTTACCCCCTTTCTGCATGCCAAGAAGACCATCATTCCATCCCTAGAGTTATTATAAAACATTGAAATACTCATTAATTTAAACAACAAAAGAAATATTCTTTTTTTTAATTTGTATTAAAATAAAATGAATTAAAGGATTACCTTTATGACTTTACCTTTGCCCAAACGAATACGAAAAGATGATTCTGAATTCATATTGCTGTCGAACATCTGAAACAAAATAACAGCTCTAAATATTACAAGCTTAGAGTTAATGAAATAGTAATATAATTAATATTTTTTAATTCTTTAAGCCCCAAATCATTAATTTAAAAATAAATATCCTCAATATTTTATCTTTATTATGTTATTATTTTATATTACAAGATTTATACTATAACAATGCAAAATTAAAGACAAATTCATAAATTTGAACCAATAAATTTAATTTATATTTTTAAGTACTACTGTCAGGTAGATGCATAAGATTTAATGGATATCTGAGAAGTGTTGCTATTCAGAAACTACAAAATACAAACTTTTTTTTTTTTTTTTTTGTAAATGCAATGCATTTTTTAGAAAATACTGTCAAAGTTTGGGTTTTAAATCAAATTTCTAAACGAAAGCAGAAAAAATGGCCGGAAAAAATGCGAAAAGGAGAAAAATGCCTTGTCATGTGATCAAAAATGCTAACTGTGAAAGTAATTTATCAAAAAATAGAAAAATCATTTTGATTCCACAGTGACACAGTCAGACCTGCCAATTTTATAATATTACATTAAAAAATGTGTGTGTCATTATACGAGAAAGTTTTGTGCTGGTTAAACAGTAAACTTGAGTACAACCTTAAGTGGTTTTTTTTTTTTTTTTCTTTTTTTTTTCTTCTTTTTTGACAAAATGAGAATGATTATCCAGGAAAAGATCCACAGAAAATGCAATCATGTAAAAGAACAAAAACTTTATCAAGAAAAAAGAAAAACATAATTATAATGCACTTTCTTCCTATAGAAAAAAGATGTCGCCTTTTTCTTGTCCTGTGCACTATTTCTCATTTTTTCCTAAGCAGCTAGTGCATTAGTCTTATGTTTATTAGTGTCTGGTGTCTCTATGATTAATTTATAATTTATCAATTTGAAATTCAAACAATCATATATATTTTAAAGCAGTAAGCTCTAAAATTTTGGCTCGAGTGTTTTCAAAAATCACCCGGTGGAATTTTTTACAAATCATATCATTCAAAATAGAATTTTCCCATGATGGTTTATGAGTCAAATATACAGGTATAATCATAATTTTTTATTAAAAATTTTGCATTTTACAGATATTTTCCACAAAAGGGCTGCCAGTGGTCATTTTTTGACGAAAATTATCATTGCTAAAAGAATTTAAATTGCTATATCTGTTAGAAATATTACAAATATATTGCAAATAAAAGCTGAGTGACAATCTTCTTTAAGAAGCTTCCTTGATTAGATCTAGCATACATTGATTAAATATAAAAAGAGAAATGGGGGTCGTCTCCCCTTTTAATTTAGATAAATTGGTTTTTCACGAGAAATTATTACATTTGTTTCAAATTTGATATACCAATTTATTCTGATATGGCACTTCCTTAATTAGATTTTGAGGTTCATTGGTTAAGTAAAAAATGGGTAAAAGGAGGGCAAATCCCCCCCTCCCTACCCCACTCCCTTAATTTAGGTAAATGGGTTTTGATACAGAATAATCCAATTTGCTTAATTTTTTTTCTATGTTCATTCGAATAAGGAGCTTTCCTGGTTAGATTGGAAGTTCATTGGTTAAGTGCCAACGTGGGAAATGGGGGAGCTAATAGCTACCTTAATTTAATGAAATCGTTTTTTCATGCTGAATTATCTAATGCCTTTCAATTTTTTTTATAGGTTTATTCTGATGAGGCGCTTCCCTGATTCAATTCGGAGATTTATTAATTAAGTATAAAGGGGGGGGGATGTGGGCTATCCCCTTCTTAATTTATTTTTTTAGGGGCATTCCTTATAAAAAGGGCATTTATTTTTTGAAATAAGAGTATAATATACAATGAGTGTAAATAGCCTGTGAACTCAATACCATCAGTTTAACATTTTTATATATATATATATGTTTAGTACCGAGCAAAAAAAAAAAAAAAGACACAATTTATCAAATTTTACTCAAAAACTTTTCAGAAGGTGTTAGCTCCATTTGATGAAAATTCAAAGAGTATAACCTAGGTTTAATTTGCACCATTTAAAAATTATTAAACAAAATTCATGCAAGACACAAAGTTTGCATGATGACTTTTATAAATGATTATGTATATTCCAATACAATGAGAGAATAAATATAAAGAGTAGATATCATCATCAATTTAAACTTTTCTGGTGGTATCTTTTTTTTTTTTTTTATGGTTATTTAATTGGAAATTAACATTTATAATAGAGTTGTCTTAATATCTATTACTAATATCCAGTATGTTTTCAAAAGTTTAATTCATCACAAAATAAAAGTCTTGTCTATTTTCCCATTTAAAAAAGAAAAAGTCTTTCTTGACTACACCAAGAGGAAAAGGTATTTTCCTTATACTTTATTTCTTGTTTTTAAAAAATTCAGTTGAATATATTTCAGATGACCTTTACTTACACTCAAAGCTAATTTGCATGAAACCCAATAACAGAAGATACCCAGTTTTTAGCAATATTGAATTTGAATGAAATTTTTTTAAAAATTGTCAGCTATTGCCCAGTTAGCTTTATTTAGGCTACTTTTTTTAAGGCCAAATTTGAAAGTGCTTTACAAAGTACTACCAAGCTTGGTGACAATTTGATTCAGATGGGTACAGCAATGTAATTTTAGTCATATACGAGTCGAAACAATAGATAACAACAAATGTGGTTGCCAGATCACCACTTGAGACGAAAATTTTTTATCTAAATATCTGTAACTTAATATTTTTATATAAATATCTACTTTTTTTAAAAAAAATAACTTAATTATGAAAATTCTTAATCTATACAGATTATGGGTCAGAAGATTTTATGTTCAATGATCGAGACATATTCTTTTTTTAAATGTGACACATGAGAAGCTTCATTATAAATATCAGTATTTATTATTTCCCCCTCCCTCCTTCACTTTAACAAGGCTGATGAAAAAATTATCCTAGCTTCTGAATTATGTTTTGACCTTTTTAGAAATAAACTGAATAAAATATTATTAAAAAGAAAATACCAACCTGTCCAAAAGTACAATTCTGAAGCAACCACCCAGAATATTTAACTTCAGCAGTGTCACCATTTTCTAAAGATTGGCCTTCACCTTTCACTAAATCTTGTATAACTAAAGATGCTGGATTTTGAGAATTGGCTTTTGCTAGAGCAACCTGCAAAAATAACATTTATGATCATTTGCGATATATTATCACTACATTATATACAGGGAATACTAACAGCACAAATAGTTCAACAATTTAAAAAATAGAATTTAAAATAAATTTCAGTAGGTATTTCTATTTAAAATTTTCTTTTCTTTTTCCATGACACAAAAGGAAAGTTTTGCACTAGTAATTTTACTTAGAAAGCAGATTTTACTGCATTATATAGGGTAACATCCCCAATAACTGGCATGCACCAGTGATTGGCACATCCTACAAACATGTCCTAAAATAAGATTTAAATCCAGTCTCTTAAAAATGCAAGACCATATACCAGTTATATGCTCATTTACGTTAAAGATTATAACTTTGATTTATGCTACTAGATGACAATAGTGCCTAGGAAAGAAATAATTATGGCTTGTATCAAATTAGCCATTTTTGTTGCCAATGCTTCTTCTTTGGCTTAAGGAAGGCATGCTTTTCAATTCATTATAATCTGATTTATAATATATTTTTAATTTTAATTCACAACAGTTTTGTTTAGTTAAAAAGGGTTACTTTAATTGTGTAAAAGTATTTTCGACACAAATATTTGGATTTCTGAATTAATGATAGATGCCCGTTAATGGTGCTTCAATTTTGCTAGTTCCAAGTAATTGGCACCTATTCCAATTACAAGGAATTCACAAGGAATTTGAGATTAAACCACTTATTCTGGCAGTACTTTTAAAGTTATACACTAATTTTGTTTATCATTTGCTTTTATTTGAAAATATGAAATATTATCAGTAATTGGAATCCATTAAAGCTTCATATGACAATTACTGGAGACAGCATGACAATTACTGGGTATTAATATAAGTATAATGTATTTTTTTTTTTAAGTGTTCACATTTCAGACTAATATGCTGATTTCTTACCCTCAAAAACCTGAAATATGGCATCTTCATCTACAGTAGATTCATTTAAAACGATTAAACCCAATGCAAAATGTAAAGTTTTTTTAAAATATAAACTTGTGTCAATTACTGGATCACAAGGTGTCATACATTGGTGCTGTAGGTGCCAATTACTGGTAATTTCAGTAACTTTTTATATTTTTATAAAAATACTTTTTTTTTTCCCTTGCTTTTAGTGGGCAAAATAGATGCACAGATATGCATTCTTTTATTTAAAAATATTTCCAAGTAAATATCTTATTTCTTTGTAATGAAAATTGAAGTAAGTTTAAAGACAAATTCTTAATGTGCCAGTTACTGGGGCTGTTACCCTACTATTTAATTAATAAGGATTTTTCAATAACTTAATAATGTGGTAACAGGTTTCAACTTAGTAATATTTATCCTAACACGTTAAATAACACCAATCCCCCAGAATATATAAGGCATTGTATATAAAACAGCAGAGGATTCTGAAATTAAGATTTTAATGCAACCTTAATTCTCTCTCACGGGAACCATAAATTTTAATAAAAATTTAGCGATACTACAACTTTACATTCTGTAACATTGTATCATTAAAAATGCAATAAAATTTAATAATAAACATTACAGCATACTCTTGAATTTATTTTTAAAAAGTCTAGGTACCTAATTCAATAACCATCATGCTGGTATGATTTATTTGATGAGTTAGTCTTCATGAAGAATTGTCTTCAACAATCCTAAGTACCTAACCTGCATAAATCTTTATAATTTGATATTCTTTCTAACATTTACAGATTTATAACCATCAGTTTAGTTCCTACTTTTTTAAACTTTTAGAGCATGATTTATTTTTTTTTTTTTTGGGGGGGGGGGGGGAGCAAATTAGTGCAAAATTATCATTTATATAGCAGAAAATTAAAATTGTGCAGCAGTTTAGAGTAACTGAAACAGATTCTTCACTAGTCCAGAAAAAATGTGCAAAAAGGTGCTACTATGCAAAAGGTCTAGTATAAGATTTTTTTTTTTTTTTTTCTTTCCAATTTGTATAGTCTCTGGCCAAAATATCTCATTTTTTCTTACGTAGAATCATATTACTAACTTCATACAGATTATATTACTGTGTTAGTAGTAACAATCGATTACACGCATACCTGTAGGGTTATAATAAATAAAAAACATGCCAATGATTTTAAAATTATTTATTTTTAAAAATGAAACTAAAAATTGCTGAAATTGTAAAACTTAAAACTTAAAAAAAAAAAAAAAAAAAAAAAAAAATAACTATGTATTTATATGTATATATATATATATATATTGAGGAGCTTTTTTTTATGGCAATCAGTGCCTCTAGTCTTCGTGGCATGCTGTTAATACAAAATTTAATTGTTTCTTGCATATGTGGGTGATGATTCTAGATATGGAAAATTTTTTGTATGAGCTAGATTTTGTTTATTAGGACCTGATTGTACAACTCCCTCTTCATCAGCTCCCAAATATTTTCAATGGGATACATGCCTGAGAAATTACCCGGACAGTCCAGCACAGAGATATTTTTTTATTGCAAGTAGGCCGTGACAGATTGAACTGTGTGACAAGGAGCTCCCTCTTGCATGAATACAAAAGGCTTTCTATTTGGAAACCATCTTTTTAGATGTGAAATCAACAGAGTTTGCAACACTGAGCATTAAATAAACACTTGACTTAAAACACAAAAATTAATAATTTACCAAATTAGTATTGCAACTTTCTTAAAGTGTGACACAGACCATAGTTTTACAAATCTGATAAAATTTAGTAGCCAGCAAAAAATTCTAGTGATCAGTAAAAATAACTACTATCCCCTATCCCCCAAATGTTGAAATGTTACATTTGCAGAGTAGCTATTACAAAATTTGCATAAAAATATATCCATAAAATTTATTTTGCAAATACAATAAAAATTACTTGTTTTGTAAAATCAAAAAGAGCTGCTTCAGAATCAAAATTGATAGACCAATTCTCTTTCTTGTGATCATAAAAATTGGCATAATTATTAGATTGGACCTATAAAGATAAAAAAAAATAATAATAATAACAATAAAAATCTAAATAAAAAAAGATTCCAAATAAAATTTTAAAAATTAAACTTACATGAAAAACGAAGTTAGGTGTGATGGAGACAATGGTCACTTGAATTTGTTTCCCTTTGTATAACAATAGTTTGTACTGAAAATATTAAATAAAGAATTTTTAAAAAAAAAATGAAACTTATTTTTCTATTAAGGATTATACCAAGGATAATTATATAAAGGCTAATTAAAAAATAATAATTATTTTTAATATTTATTTCATTACAATATTTACTTCAGCAATTTTAAATTTGAATATTCTAGTAACAGATACTTTAGTGGGTTTGGATAGTAAACTAATTAAGAAGTTATACACTCTAAATTTTTGAAAGATATTATTTATTTATTCAAACATTTATGTCTTTCATTTGGCACTTCCTATAATAGCAACCTTGATAACAGCAGGAAATTTCCCACATTTTTTTGCAATATAGCCATTGACACAGACAACCATTTTTTTTTTTTTTTTTTTTTTAATATATATATATATAATCATACAATTTATTTAACATATAGAAGCCATTTATCTCTAATATCATACGAAGCAATTTATTTAATAAAAATTAAGAGAAGTGATTTTTTAATAAATACATATAAACAAACATAACAGTCAGGCCCTGACAATCAGATTATTACACGGGCACCCAGGTCCTTGTCCTGGGCATCTAATTTTGTAGGGGCTTAGAATTTCTCATAATTTCCATTAAAAAAACATTATTGAGAAAAAGAAAGTCGCATCTGAAATATTAATATGGTGAAACGACAAAAATATATCTTAATATATGGTTGAAAATACATTTCAATAAATAGAAAAAATATTTTAGTTTTATTCCTGGAACCGTTCTTCAATTTTCTGCAATACTTAATTTTTGGAATTTGCACTTTTCAAATAAGTGTGTAATATGTAAATTCAAAAAAAAAAAAAAAAAAATCTAAACGTAGTATCAGTAAATCAAACAATCTAAGAGGGCACATAGTTAAGGGAAAAGTGCCCTGAGTGAAGAAACTTAAGTAATCGGAGCCTGATAATAGTTTATATTTTCATAGTTTATAGTATATAGTTTTTATTTTCATAATTCTTCATATCATTTGGCAATAAATCTTGGTTTTTTTTAACTTAAATTGCTCAAAGCTTCTTATAAAGGTACTAAGGTCTAAGGTCACCAAACAAAGAAGTATCATTCATCAATTTTATTTTTTAAATTTTGGGAAGACGAGACTTTAGGAAAACAAATTATGTATAATTGATATCAATTAGAGTTACACTTGGAAATAAGAAACTAGCAATCTATCACATAATAAAAATATAGCTCTGATGAATCATAGGAAAATGATTTTATACAAACTAAAGAAAGTGGATTTTTAAGTAATTAACAAAAGATATTTTGGTAATAAGAAGAATTAAACATTACTGAAAGGGTACCAGAAAATTAACTGCATTATAATTGATGTGATTTTTACTACATGGGCCAGTAATAAAGATAAGTACTAAAATTTAAAAACTAAACTCCATATTTGATGCTTCTGTTAAAGTGAAAACCATCCCTAAATCAGCATTTTTGAATTCAGACACTTTTCTCCGGGAGGGACATCATTATAGAGTTCCGGGAAGGGGGGGGGGAAATTGTACTTTTTAATACTTGAAAACATAAAATTTCAAATTTTCCATGGGGGACATTTCATTGCTCTGGGGAGGGGGGAATGTCCCCCCTGGGACACCCCCTGAATTCAACTCTACTAAACCAGTGTCTATTTAAAGTTCCTAATTTAATAAAATTCAAATCAGTTATTGTAGACAGGTTCAGAATATTGCCTATTGGTTTCAGTGCTGATATAAAAATTATTCCTTCTAGAGATGTAACAAATATTTGGCAACTATTCAGCATTTTGCCCTTTTCATGGTTAGCCAAATATATTGGATATTTAGCCAAATAAGTTTAAGATAAAAAGAAATGCAATTTACTTTGTCTTTCTTAAATTTAATGATACTTTCTGACACATTCATGCAATCAATTTCATGTTTAAATGCACACAACTTACTCATATTCTTAGTTATATATGAAGAATTCAAACAAGGGCGGGAGAGTTTAAGGGTTAAAAGAGCACTTAATTAAGAATAAAGTACATAACTCGAGTGTAATAAGTCACATATAAAAACAGAGTCGAACCTCGTTATCCTGGCAATCTCAGGACCAGAAAAAAGTGTTGTCATAAGCGGAGTATCATGGTAACCAGAGATGGAGAAAAATATGTTTGTAAAAAGCTGTACTTTTAATTAATTTAGGACAATTTTAAATTCACAACTGTTTTTGTATTTTTAAGCAATAAAACATTGTTATTAAATAAAATAAACACAAAAGGGAAATTGAAAAGAGTAAAAATCAGATTTCTTATAACTTGCTTTTGAATTGTTACATGAAATACTGATGAATTAAGGTCTGCATATCCTAGATGCGCTTCTTACAATTCTTTTTCTATATTATACAATAAATTTTGAACAATATCTGTTATTTCAGAAATTGGTATTAGATGATTTCTGGTCGTTTTAATGCAATGCAATGCTTTGGTTGTAGCTGGAGGCTTATTTTATTCTTAGCTCCATGTCACTTTTGATCCCTGAGTCTGAAAAAATTTGTCTTTTTCCCTTTTTACATTTTCAGAAATCATTGCATCTAGTCGTGTGGTGAAATCCTTATCAAAATCAATGTACATCTGGACACAACCCCTTATTTTTATTTCATGATCTAACAACCCATTAAACAATATTGGAAAAGTGATGTCTTCTTCATAACCTTCTATACACTCAACATCTGATGAATTTGGATGAAACCAGCATGTTTGAAACAGTTATGAACTGTCTTAGATTTTCTAGCCATTAAGCCGTAAATAATTTAAAACTCTCCAAAATAACAAATGAAAATAAAATGATTAACATTCCATAAGTGAATATGTATATATTATATAATTGAAAAAATTGTTTGCTGGTCTAAGACAATTATCATTGATTGATGTATCTATCTTTAACTAGTCCTGCTTAGAAAATATTGCATGATGACCAATGGTACATTGAACATCAGATAAAAAAGGAGCAATATTGCTATTCCTTGATGTGTATCTATCTGTATTTCATTCCACATTAATCCATAACGTTGATATTTGCCAAAACTACAAGTTGGTATTTTCAAATTTTGGGTTGAATGTCGATTGCAATCTCGAATTATGAAAGATAATTTTCACTTAATTTGATGTTAAAATTTTGTGTCTTTAAATAAAGGTAGATTTTTCATTGAAAAATTGTGGTGGGAACATAAACGTAATTTACACATATGAGTTTATTTCGACTATTGCACCAACACAACACCAGCGGGTAATAGGTTAATTACAAACACTCACAAGAGAAAAAAAAAAAACATTTCTGCTGTAAACTGTGTTTGAAAGGGATCATCCCTTTTTAGCTCTTTCTACAAATCCATGAATGTTCAGAATTAAAAATTAAATGACAAGTTCAAACATCAAGCCAGACGAATAAACAATATGCAATATGATTTCTAAATACAGTAGACTCCCTCAAATCCGCACAGCTTGAGACGACAGGTCATGCAGATTTTATGATTTTGTGGATTTCTGGTCATTGTTTTTTTATAGTTTTTAAAAAGTAATTTGAATGTAATTAAATTAATAATGAAATCAAAAGTATAATGAATGCTTACAATATACTAAAATATTAAAGTAATTAATATATTAAAATAATAAAAATTTAGATAATTTTTAAAATGATTAAATTATTAAAAGCAGAGGTCAAGTTAATAACCAATAATGTAAATTAAATATTCATTATAAAGATGAAATGTGTTTTTTCTAAATTATTCGATGACACTTGCTTCATAAAGGTACATTACTAATTCAGATCAGGATCATAAAATAATAAAGCTTTATTTCAGTTTCAGCCAGACTTAATAACTAAAAAAGCTTGATTAATACATAAATGTATTTGGTAAGATTGTGATTACCAATGATATCAACAATATCTTGATTTTTTTCAGAAATAAATTATTCTTTCTTCATGAAAAACATGAATTCAATAACCTTAACAAAAATTACAAATTAAAAAATATATGGAATTGATATAAAACTAAAAAAGTTAAATTCTGCCCTACATCTGAACTGAATGTTTCATTGTTTACATCCGTAAATCAGGTGCAGATTTTAGAGAGTTGAGGATTTTAGGAGTGCAAATTTAAAGGAGTCTACTGTACATAAATTCAATGGATGTGTGATAATAATTGGTAGGTAGGACAAATAGTATATCATGAGAATTTAAACACATTGTTGTATCATTCATGAAACAGCACACCATTGTCCACCAAAAAGTTTTCAATGTTACCTTGAAGAATCTGGAAACAAGAGATAAATGTATAATGCTATTTGAAAATGCTGTTAAAAGCATGAAATCCATACTATAATTAAACTACCTGCACAATCTCACACTTTGAATAATGAGCAATTGAAATTGATATGAACTGAATGACGTTCTATTCTAATGGTGTTAGTTGTTATACTTTACAGAATTTTACATTTAAGTATCTTTTTGATACAGTTAACTATAATTTAACAGCAATAATTATTACCAGCATTGTATTTTGCTATTAGAAAAATTAATATTTCTAATGTATTTTTTTAATACATATCTTATAAATTCTATGAAATAAAAAAAGGTTTGAATTCTTGGTCATTTGAACAATATACATGACTTGTTATTTTTAAAAAAAAATCACATTTAATTGTCTAAACAAAAAACACTATTAGCTTTTAGGGTATTTATTAGATTGCTTGAGAAATTGTATTTCAAAAGTAGCAATTTTTTTTAAATAGCATAGTTTAAAATTGACTTTTCAAAGTTGCACATATCTGAAATTTAAAATAAAATTTGCTATGCAACTGCCATTAACTGTCCTTATATTGCTACCTTTGATTAGCTTTAAAATACAATAGATGCTTGATTTTAAAGAACCTCTTTTTTATGAATTCTTCACGATTATGATTTTCAAAATTATGGAAACTTGTGTTTTTGCCTTTGTGTATAAAGATCTTCTACTCTATGGTCATCCTTCTACTCTATGGTACCATTACCTTCTACTCAGAGAACATGCAATATTTTCTGAGTAGGAGTGGTTACAGATAAATACATCAATCAATGATAATTGTCTTAGACCAGCAAACATTTTTTTAAATCATTTAAATGGTTGAAAAAAAAACACAATACAAATGACAGCATTAATGAAGGAGATATTTTTTTCCCTTCACATTCTCTATTCTCCATTCCATGATTACTCTCCTATTGTGTTATACACAAATACACAGGGGTTGGGAATTTTTCCATATTCTTACCAGCCAAGGAATTATTTCACCAGCCCGCAAGATGCAACACACATGCAGTTGAAAATAGTTATGACAAAATCGCATACAATTACAGACAAAATTACTATTAATACAATGCACTTTCATAATTATTTTTTCTATAATATTAGGAATTATACATAACAGAGGTAAGATTAATATTAGATAGAACTTAATGCCATATTTACACTGTAATAATTTGGAAATATCTAGATTAAAAAAGTGTTTCTGATAATGTACCTATTGCCTACAGTTTTTCAAAAACTAAAAATGCACTCGCCTTGTGAGAAAACCCACTCGCCAATGGCGAGCAAAATGATGTATTTCTCCACCCCTGGTTATACATATTCACTTATGGAATGTTAATTATTTCATTTCCATTTGTTATTTGGAGAGTTTTAAATTATTTACAGCAAAATGGCAAGAAAATCTAAGACAGTTCATAAATTAAAAAAATAGCTTACATTAAAAATATAGCATTTTATGTTATTACTAAAATGTTTGTTTAGACGCTTAAAAATAAAATACATAATTAGATACAATCATTCAGCAAATGTAATTACCTAAAATAATAATTAGCCAGCTTTAGCAAAAGCAAAGAAATGATGTAAAAACTTACAGTATGAGTTTCATGATGTCCCAATACTGCACAACCAAGTTTGCCTTGATTTGTGTAACTACCATCTTTTCTGAAAGAAGATCAAACAATTTTTTAAATGCATAGAACCGTTTTTGAAATGAACAAAAAAATATTTTCAGTTACAAGAATTAAACATACAGTTTATAGGCATGGACAATAACAGCATGGAGCAGTTTCAATGTTCCCAAGGTTGATTGTGCATTATCTACAAAAATATATCAATTAAACAGGATAATAATTACAGTCATACATAAAATTAATAGAAAAATAAGTCAACTATATTGAAAAAGCATGTATATAACATGCATTATAGTAGATTAATACTAAAAAATAAGATTCTGCTCTGTTCACATTTAACTATTATTAAAGATTAAATGGATAATTTCACTGTTAATTACACATTGTTATTTTGTCACATACCCCAGTAGCACAAACAATACAGCATGGCAGTAGGCACTGCAGACTTTCCGGAGTAAACAAATGCTTAAAAAGAAATGCTGGACTATATATGTATGCATATATATTGCTTTAAGTCTTTAGATTTATTGTAATTTATCAGTATTTTTTTTTTAAATAATTTATTATAATTTCTTTTGGGAGTAGGCTTACAAGGAAGGTCTCCATTGGGGGCATACTCAGAATTTTTTGAAAAAAATATGAATTAAACTACTCATGTAGGTAATAAAGGATCAGTGAAAATTAGCGGCGGAATTACATTATTAGATATGTAAAAAAATAAAATAGTTTGGAATAATTGGCGTGAAAAGCTGAAAGCGACGCGGGATTTGGCAAGCAGTGCATTTCCTCGCCAAAAGCAGACGATTTTAACGAATCTGAAAATTGATTTTAATTGACTTCACTGTTAAAAATCTGCAGCATTTACTCCAACGTCAATCCACTACTTTTATAGAATATCTCTCTTCTGACCAATGAGAATGCTGAATGAGAATTACTGCAACGTCACTCCACTACTTTTATAGAATATCTCTCTTCTGACCAATGAGAATGCTGAATGAGAATTACTGAACGTCACTCCACCGCTTGTATATAATATCTCTATCCCAACCAATGAGAAAGCTCCATTTCACGGCCAAGTAACCGTTTTCTATACAAGCAAGGGAGTGCGTTGCGGCAAAATGCAACAGATTTTTATCTGTGTATTTTTCAATTTGGAACAACTTTAATCAATTTAAATTGTGTTTTAAATGATAAAATATATTAATTTCATTTTGTTATAAGTACATATAAACGTATATGACAAAATTACACTTAAAGTAAAGTAAAAATGCAAAACTAAAATTATTTAAACTAAACTTATTTAAATAAATTGAACATAGAAAGTTTTTTCTTTAAAAGGTATTCACTGATAAAAATCTGTTGCATTTTGCTGCAACGCATTCCCTTGCTTGTATAGAAAACGGTTACTTGGCCGTGAAATGAAGCTTTCTCATTGGTTGGGATAGAGATATTATATACAAGCAGTGGAGTGCGTTGCAACGAAATGCAGCAGATTTTTAACAGTGTTCGAAGCGTAAAAGCGTATTTTTCAAAATTTCGTTTTTTCGCCAACCGGAGATAAATCGCCAAATAAACGAAATTTTCATTAATTTTTTACGGACACTGCAATGAAGTTCCGCCGAAATTTTTTTTATAAACATATATAACTATATGAGAAGAACATTCTGTAATTTTTTCAGATTTTTCTGAGTATTCCCGTATGGAGACCTTCCTTGTTAGTCCAGCATTGTTGAGTTGTAGATCAATTTTGATTTAGCACAAATTGATATAAAATATTGCTGTTAGTGTCGGTGTCACATACTGAATTGATCACATTGTCATATTTTAAGCCAGAAATTGTTTTAATATTTGCTTGTTAAGCTTTATTTGAGCAAAAAAATTTATACATCAGAGTTTTCCCCAGACGGTTTCAGGGGGGCACGGCGCCCCTCCTGCCCTTTAGTTAAAAAAATAGCGCCCCTCTTGCCGCTCATTCAAAAAAATAGCGCCCTTCTTGCCTCACATTAGAAAAAACGCAACTCTTCAGCAATGATGCGAACGCGCTATAACGCGTAAATTACGAAAAAAATCGGCGACAGAACGCAAAAAAAAATTCTTTCGCGCCCCACGGGACGCGTAATATCGTCGAAAAATCGCGAAAAACGGCAAATTTTATTAAAAAATCGCGGAATAACGACTAATTTCCGGCAAGATTCGCGAAAAAATGGCTAATTTCGTCTCAAAATCACGAAACAACGGCAGATTTTCTTTAAAACTCATGATAAAACGACAAATTTTGTCCAAAAATTACGATAAAACGGAAAATTTTGTCGAACGATTCGCGAAAAACGGCAACTTTTGTTAAAAAAATGGCAGATTTCGTCAAGAGATTTGCGAAAATGACATATTTCGTCCAAAAACCGCAATAAAACGAAAAATTCTGTGAAAAGTTTCACGAAAAACGGCAAATTTTGCCATAAATTCGCGAAAAAACGCAAAATTCGTCAAAATACCTCGAAAAAAACGGCAGATTTCGTCAAAAGGTTGCGAAAAAATTCAAATTTCGTCAAAGGGGCACAAAAAAAGTGAATTTTATTTTCGGAATTTATGTTTTTTCGTGTTTAAGCGTGACAGATTTGGCGGTTTTTTTTACTATCTTTTGACGAAATTTGCCATTTTTTGTGATCGTCTAGTAAAATTTACCGTTTTTTCGCGAACTTTTCCCGAAATTTGTCGTTTTTTCGCGATTTTTTTTTTAACCAAAATCAGCCGTTTTTTTCGCGATCTTGTAACAAAATCGGTCGTTTTTTCGCGATCTTTTAACAAAATTTGTCGTTTTTTCGCGATTTTTTTAACCAAAATCTGCCGTTTTTTTCGCGATCTTTTAACAAAATCGGCCGTTTTTTCGCGATCTCTTAACAATATTTGTCGTTTTTTCGCGGTCTTTTAACAAAATGTACCTTTTTTTTTCTTTTTTCAATTTTTTGACGAAATTTTTGGAGGGTTTTCTTGATTCTTTGACATTTCTGTTTTACCCCCCCCCCTTTTTTTTCCCTTTAGATTCTAAGATTCAACTCTATAAAAGTGCCCTTAAAAATCAAAAAAGTGCCCTGAAGAATGTAAAAAGTGCCTTTTTCAGAATAGTAGCACCCTGCCAATTTTTAAACCTGGGGGAAACTCTGATACATTACATAATTTCATAATGTAAACTAGACCATTCACTAGATAATCATCCTGGTGATAATAAAGAAAAAATTGTTTTGTCTAAAATTTTTACTCTTAGTGTCAGCACTATTGGATTTTTTGTAACATTTTATACCAGAGACTATGAATATGTAGCAAAATATTTTCAGCATGATAATGACTGAGAGTTTAAATGAAAATACAATAAATTCATGAATTTAGAGAACCTGAGCTTATCTACATTCAACATATTGGAAAACAAAAAGGCTGAAATGTACTTTATTGAACTACCTTAAATTGTGCAAGAATATAGATTCTACTAATTTTTAAATGGTATAGTAGCAGCAATTTAAGCAAAAACAGATGTAGAGAGTAATAAATCAATGTTTTATATGTTCACGTGTTCATAATTTACATGCTCATAATTTCAGTAATCAAAGTTTAGATATTGTTATTGTGATGGTTAAAAAATATCAAGATCTATCAATATACAGATAAAAATTCTAGCCCTACTCTCTACCTATTCCTATGTCTATTAGTTATTGTTTTCAGATATAAATAATATGAAAAATACAACTAAAATTACTTGTCAGATAACTCCATCTGAGCTAGCATTGTATAAAAAACAATTAGCTATGAACCTGATCTACATTATTTTTCATCTAAGATGAAATATAATTTACAGTAATGTCTTAATATTCATTCAAAAATATAACATTGATGCGTTTACACATACTTTTTTAAGCCTAACAATAAAAATTCAAGTAAATTTTATACATTATTATTAGATCCATTAAAAGTTTTGTTTGTTGGTATGTTATGAGCCATATAAAATATTTAAGACACAAATGGTACACAAATGCGAAAAGATTTGACACCCTTGTTCTATACCATATGACCACTTTTTGTATCCTGATTAATTCAATGATTCTTATTCAGAAAATCAGTCACATAACTTGGCCTCTAGATAAAGGGCAAAATTAGCACTAGCCACCGGCCACAGGGCCAGTAAATGAGAAAAAGTGGCCAGTGAAAAATTGACTATCAGCGACCACCTCCCAGCCACTTTTTCATATAACTATATATAATCATAATATTCATAAAATCATAAAATTTTCTTGCATTTCATCAAGGATTCTATTTTTTTTTTCATAACATATTTATATTAACATATTTATTTGTGCTATTCAGTTATAGATTAATACTTATAAAACTTTTACTGTTTAGTAATTTTAAATAAAAAAGTGGCCACTTAAAAAACTAGTCCTACCAGCCAGTGGCCACTAATGAAATTTTGCAATTTTGCCCTATACCTCTAGAATCTAACACATGTTAATCAGTGTCCAAAAAATGAAATACATCCTGTACCATTTTAATTGTAAAATTGTACCAGCAATGTGTAGTCATAAAAAAAAATAGTGAGTAAATGCTGTATGCCCTGTAGAGATGAGTTCGGGCTCGTTTTTCGGTGCCCGGGTTTGCCCGAGCCCGAAACATTTTTTTGTCACCAGAGCCCGAGCCTGAGCCCGATACCAAAAATATACAAAACAAAATTGTATTTTATTTAAAAATTGTTTCAAAAGTAATATCTCATTTTTAAAAACTTCTTACATAGATATGATTTTTAAATGAAAATTTAAATCCATTCTTATCAAAATTCGTATAAAATAAAAATATACTTCATATGTAAAAGTATTCTCATATTCTTTCCTCCTTTAACAAGCAAATTTGATGGAAATGCTTTTGTTTAATGAATAAATGCATGAAATTTGCAGAAATTACTATTTGTAAGCTAGCGAATCGAACAACGTTTTTCGATTTTCTGTAAAAAGTGTACATATTTCATTATAATGGATTTTTTTCTCATAACAATCTTCCATGATTGACAGACAGGGTTGGTAAAAAACCGGGGTTTTTTCAAAAAAACCAAAAAACATGGTTTTTTTGGTTTAAACCGGGTTTTTTTTAAAAATATGTTTTTCGATTACATATACATGCATTTTTATCAATAAAATAAATATTTTTGAATGTATAAGTAATATAGTTTGATTTAAAAGTAATTCAAATCAATATAATTATTTAATATACACTCCTGGACAAAATTATAAACTCAGAAAATTTGTAATTTGTTTCGATCATAATATAAATAAACTTAACTTTAAATTAATAAAATAAAGATGAATATTTCTAATCAGACATCTAAATTTAATATAACTGATAAATAAAATGAAGCGAATAATTTAAATAAGAAAATACATTACTTAAAAAAAATAACATTATTCAAGACCTGGACAAAATTATAAACTCAAAGTTATGAATTTCTCTATTCTGGTATATTTGATATAAATAAATACACTTTATGATAAGAAACTAATAAATGCAGTCATTATGGATCAATCCATGTCAATACATCAATACAGTAAAACCTCGTTACAACAATATTTTAGGGACCAAATAAATATATTGTTGTAGAGGGGTTATTGCTATATCGAAGGCCTACATATTTTGGGCATTTAATAAGGATTTTTTTTACTTTAAGATATATACTACTTAAATATTTATATTTAGAAGAAAATAGTTAGCAAAGTGTTAATAATAATAGTTAAATAATATAAAAATAAATTTTTAAAAATTCAGAAAATGAGCAAAAGAATGTTTATATACCTGAAAACTATTTTTATTGAAAATAATCCAATATTTTGTTGGGTTTATTATCTTTTAACAATTAAGTAAACGGAAAAGGTATGCATTGAGTCTAGTACACGAAAATGATCTTCATTTGTCGACTAAAGGCTTGAAAAAAAATTACTGTAAAGACTTCACAGATTGAAGAGCTTCCTGGGATGATTTTGATGGACATATCCTGTATCACCTAAATAATGATAACATCATTATCCTCTCCTACCACCATCTTGTTGTTTTCTATCTCCTCAGTAGTTTCAGAAAGAATGTCTTCATCAGCATCTCCTGTGAAAGCCATAAGGTCGTCATCTGCTGTTTAATACACTGTTAAAAATTTGACCCTTTTCCTGCATCGTCACTCCACTGCTTTTACAGAAAACAATTACTTCAGCCTATTATGGAGCATTCTCATGGGTCAAAAGAGAGAGATTCTATAAAAGCGGGGGAGTGACGATGCAGCTAAAGGGTCAAATTTTTTACAGTGTAGTTTTCCACGCTAATTCCAGATTTTGTGCCACTTCTTTTATCAAGTTAGGATAAAGATTTTTGAATGTTCAAAACACATTTTTGATCATATGAAAGATCTCATTCAATGAAATTTTCATCACAATCAAATTTTTTATTTTCATGACAAAAACCGACCTTTTTCTAACAATTATGATTGTTTTTCTCTGTTATTTCCCACCAACTTCCAGCAATATTGTCACATACTTTCTTCACATTTCAGCTTTACAAGGGTCTTCTATTTTATTTTCAAAATGTATAAGTAACAGCTCTGCCAACAGTTTTCTCCAATATCCCTTAAAACAATTATACCCATATCTCGAGTCTGCAAAATTAAAGTACAATTGGCAAGGAAAAAAATAATTTCTACATTTTGGAAATGAGGCATGAGCGCAGCAATTTTCTGCAACAAAACGATTTTTTTTTTCTCTTCTTCATTTCTTTCTATAATTTTTGTAACCATTCAGAAAAAAATTTAGAATTTATTCAAGACTTTTTATTGCTTTTATATTCCACAGAAAGACTTTTCAGGTTCTTAAATTACCTTGGATACTATGTGTGTCTGTGGTTTAGAACAGTAAGTTTCTGTTTCGATTTCTTCCCTCCATAACTCTTCACTTTTTAACGCCTGTGTCCAATCGGGTAGAAGTTGGTAAAACAGCCCAGGTTCCTCTGCGTTAGAAACATCTTCTGGAGCATACTTTTTGTAAGATTTTTTTCCTCTTGTTTTGCCGCTGTTCAAATGTGTCATTAATCGGGGTAGACTTTTTCTCTTCGTAGACTTCCTGGCAAATTATTCCTTGATGATCCCGAAACGCATAAGCCAACCGTTACTACTTTTAAAATTTTCGTGCCTTAGCGTTACTGTAAATTTACGTGCTTGTGCATATAACAAGGGTCCATTTATTGGAACATTTGTTGCCTTCACCTCTTGGTACCATTTTAAAACAGCAGTTTTTATTTGTCGCAACTTTCAGTCGTTTTTGCAGTGCGTTCATTGTATTTGAACTTATAATATCTTCGATATGTTTCCTATTCTTTGGGAACATTGTAATAGTAGATTTCGATAATCTGTATTTTTTATCTGCATCAACCTGTTTCATTCCCTCATCAATATCGTTGATAATATTCATTTTATCTCGAAAGGATAGTTGTTTTCACTCAGCCATCTTAAGAGATAATATACTGATGAAAGAAAGAAAATCAAAAATCAAATTTTTGTTTAAAACTCAAAATCCCTAAAGACTTTAAAATCGTCCACTTTGCACACCTTCTAAAAGCTTCAAATTCTTTTTTTTAGAATGTCACTTATAATACCTCACTTTTCCTCTTCCTCTAGAAATGAGAAGACGACAAACCAAACGATTTGGCACATGTTCCGTGGCAAGGGTCATTTTTCCCCCATCCATTTCCAAGAATTTTTCACATGATTTACATTTACATTACAACAACTTTTACATGGTCCTCACCAATTAAATCTGAACGATAGCCAATCTTACATTATGGAGATATGTTGAAAATCAACAATTAGTCTTCTGTTAACAAAATAGACTGAAAAAGTGACAAAGATGATGAATGACAAAGTTTTTTTTTTTGTATTCAAAAACCAAAATATCGTTATAAAAGGAGAAAATAACATTGAATTTTTAAAAGAAAAATCGTTTTACAGGGGTTTATTGTTCTAGAGAATATCATAATATTGAGGGGAGGCTAACATTAGTTTGTATGCAAGTTCATCGAGACCAGGAAATGTTATTGTAGTACAGGGAGTTATTGTTGTATCGGATATCATTGTAGCGAGAGTTTACTGTACATATTTTAATTTTTCTCATAAAATAACATTATATCAAACCTGGACAAAATTATAAACTCAAAGCTGTGAATTTCTATTATAAATAAATGCATTTTGCGATAATAAACTTATAAATAGAGTTATTAGGGATGAATATATTTCAATACATGAATGCATTTTTAAGATTTTCTTTAAAAAGGATGAGTAATATAGTACAACCTGAGTATAGTACATGTGTAAACTGAAAACATAAAATTATAGAGTTTAAGAAGTGAACGTACTTTTGAATCCTGGTGCAAAGTACTAGCGCATACATTCAAAAATGTGTTTAATCGCCATTTTTCTGAATGACTTCGAATATGCAATTTTCCAACTGCTCCGTAGAGTACTGGTTCCGGGCTGAAAATATAGCCACTTTTAAATCATTTGTGTTTTATATTGACGTCCATCCCGATAGACTCTTCGATCCATTGCATACCAATAATTTTCAATGAAGTTTAGATCAGGGTTGCAGGCCGGCCAATTCAAGACATTTACATGCCAGCGCTGCAGCCACTCTTTTGTATTTTTTGCTGTGTGTATTTCTACATTATCTTTCTGAAATACCCAGTTTACTCCAGCGATCAATGGTCCATATGGCAAAAGATTATCTGCCAGCATTAACTCGCAGTCTTCTGCTGTTTGTTTTCCATTAAGAAAAGCCAAAGCAGTTTTACCATTCTGAAAAGAACCAGCTCACACCATTACAGATCTTTAATAAAATCATGGAGAGAATTGAAAATATGAATAAATGTCGTTTGCATTAATACAAATGTGAAAAATTCTTTCACTGAATTAGTTTCTTATCACAGAACACATTTATTATTTAGATATTAAATACCAGAGTATAGAAATTCACGCCTTGAGTTTATAATTTTGTCCAGGTCTCACATAATGTTATTTTGTGGGAAAAATTAAAACGATTATAGATGTATTGAAATGTATTCATCCATAATGACTCCATTTATTTGTTTTTTATCATAAAATGCACTTATTTATATGAAATGCGCCAGAATATTGAAATTAGTAACTTTGAGTTTATATTTTTGTCCAGGACTCACATAATGTTATTTTTTTAAAGTTATGTATTTTCTTATTTAATTACTTACTCCATTTTATTTATAAGTTATATTAAATTTAGATGTCTTATTATAAATATTTATCATTATTTTATTAATAAAAAGCTAACCTTATTTATATTATGATGTAAACAAATGAAAAAATTTCTGAGTTTATAATTTTGACCAGGAGTGTACAATCAGTTATATAGAAAATTGTAATAATTTAAAATTTAAGCATTTTTAGTAAAAGCTATGCCCTGTGTTTTATAAATCAATTGCTCTATATAATAAAACAAAGACCTTGAAAATCTTAAAAAAACATCTTTTGATTACTAGTACTACAAATATATATATGATGTAGTTTATAAATAAAATTTATTTTCACATGACTTTTCAAAATAATTTCTTTGAAATACTTGTTATATGAGATGTCTGATTTTTCTGTTAGAATAATACACGATGAACAATTATCTTTTATTGAAAATAAAGCTTTTTATAAAGAATTTTTGGAATGATTTGAATTTAGCAGTAAAGTCTTCATACACTTTCAAGAAGTATTGTGTATTGAATTTGACACTTCTCCTCTGAAACTGCCAGGTTTAAAAAGTATGACGATAAAATAAACAAAAATACCTATTTAACAGTTTTTCAGACTGTTGAAGAAAACACTGATCTTAACCCTTTCGGGTCTGGTGTACTATTAATAGTACATGTCTTTTAATGGAGTATTATTTTGTTTTAAGAAATATCTGTGCTACTATTTAAATGTAGTAATGTTAGTATATGTCTATGCAATTATTGTTTGGCTTCATTTTTGTTTAGGCATTTAGTAATAATAATAATTATTATTATTTGCTTCATTCTCTTTGCCCCGTTTATGATTCTTTTATTTTATACATATATTTCACTCTTTAAATTTAAAATAAAAGTTACTTTCCTGGAAGAATCATGAGTAATAAAGCGAAAAAAGTATTAGAAATTTGTAATATAAGTTAAATCTTATTAAAATAAAATATTTTCTAAACATCTCTAAAAATTCTTCCTTAGCCTATTTTCATATGAACATGAATTGAATAATTCGCAAAACTACAACATTTGTTGTCTTTGAGACCATGAAATGTTCGTTACACAAATTAATCTATAAGGACAGCTAGTGTTAATGTAATTAACGTAAAAGTACTTTTCCTAAAAATTGAAAAAAAATTCGGACCTGAAAGGGTTAAAATAGAAAGTAGTTTTATAAATGCTGTCATCCACTAAAGCATTTAAACAATCATCAGACTCTGGCTTTTTTTCTAAGCTACATTATAACTCTTAGTAATTTTAAATGTCTAAACTAAAAATTATATTTTTTAGGCATTTTTTCTATTATGTGAAAGTTCTATTATGTCATGTTCAAGTAAAACTTGTCTTGATCTATCTCCTCCCCCCCCCCCCTATTTTCTTGGCTGATCTAAGCAGTACGTTCAGTTATGCAATAGAAGATTTAAATATATCTTATTGCATATTTTAGTAAAATGTAAAAGGTGCTTCCCTAGCACCCAATTTTTCAATATCTTCTAATTTGACTTCATCTCTTGAGATTTCTTTTTATTCTTAAAAGATAACACCACCAATCAAGAAAATTTTCTTTTAAAGCTTGACTGAAATCTTAAAGGTTATTTTATGGTATTAACTGTAAATCTGCATTTCTCAAAGAAAACTTTTTTTCAGAATATTGTATCTTTGCTAAATTTACAAAGTGTTTATTTTAGAGCTTCAGATATGTTCATCAATGCATGAAATTTGCATTCTACATGCATACTAACAGGACCTAGACTAGACTCACTATGTCTTATGATGACTGCTGACATAAGTCTGTTAAAAGTAGAAATTACTTGAATCCAATAACTTAAAACACTTAAATTACAAAAATGAAAAAATACATTAGATTTGTTTAAAAAAACAATTGGTTTAAACTGTTACAACCATGCTGGTAAAAGAATAAAATCTTAATGCAAAAGCCCCAGTCGCAATGTAGAAATGCAAGAAAAACAAAAACTTACTAAACCCAATAACCATACCCCCCCCCCCCCCAAAAAAAAAAAAAAAAAAAAAAGAAAGAAAGAAACACCTCATAGTCAATAATTCATTAACATATTGCATAGATAAAAAAAGGCAATCAGTGCAGAAAATTATTTGATTATGCCTTCATTGAGGCTTTGAGAAATTATGTAATCCTTAGTAAATTTTAACTAATCAAGTAATTTAAGTAGTAAAAGTGCATTTTTAGCTTGAATCTGCTATTCTGGCTATTTTTTAAGTTAAAAAAAAAAAGGAGGAAATAAAACTATCTAGTTTTTTTCTAACTAGCTGATTTTAGAAAAATTAATTATTCTGCCTTGTAGATTTATAGTTTGTACGAAAATTTAGGTTGATTAAAAATGTTTGTCATTTAAAAATTTATTTATTCATCATTTCTCTAAATCTTTGCTTGTTAGCTTCTGCATAACTTGAATTTTGCATTTATCAATAATGTGTAAAATAAATCAAAACATTACAGAAAAAAAAAAACAGAATAAAAAAACCAGCATGGTTTTTTTAAAAAAACCATTTGGTTTAAACCAACTTGGTTTAAACCAAACAACCCTGTTGACAGATACCTGAAAATCAACGTAAATTTAAAAAAATGACATTGTTATTTTAAAGGTCCTATGTCTTTATAGAAAAAGAAGAAACACTGATTGATTGCTTTCTGTTGGAATAACATGGTAATAAAATTTACTTACAGAGAAAAGTGACTTCGAGAAGGAACAGTGTCCTCAGCATTTGCAGAATTCATATTCATGATGACAAATGCATATAATAATCACTAAAGTTATTTTCATAAGAAAAATGACTATGTTTCATGCACAATCGAGTATTAAATAAATTTGAAAATCTCCAGCTAATTCTTGTCTACCAAAAACAGAAGAAAATATTATTTTCCTGTTATGTAACTAAATAATAAATAAATAAACAATCCCATTAAAAATTACGTTCTGCAAACAAAAAGCCAACAAAGATTAAATTTATTGTTGTGTTTGTTATGATTGGCGCCATATAAATAGATCATTGGAGGAAGTTCCGCAGACATAAATCTGTAATTATCACAAATTTTCATTTGAAACTGCAATGAAATACTAAAATAAATAAACAAGCATTCAGTTCTCCCGTCATTTTGATAAAAAAGAAATAAAATGACTTGAAAAGGAATAAGTAAACAATTTTAAGTGGAAAAAGTTATTTCAATCTTTTTTACACATGAGTAAATAAAATTTTCCGGCTTTAGAAAAAATGAACCTGAGCCCGAAGTCTAAAATAAAAATAGAGCCCGAGCCCGTGTCGGACCCGGGCTTTCGGGCTCGGACTGAGCCCGTCTCATCTATAATGCCTGAAGTATATATAACATATCTTTTTCAGAAACATAAGATATATACAGTGCCCCTTAAAAATATCCAAAAGATATATGGTATATACTATTGCATACCCTTCACTGCATCGCTGATTGTCACAGAGAAAAATATAAGTGACTACTCGACTGAAAATTACACTCCAAAACAAAAAAATCGACACACCAAGAAGGAGCTGCTTGATGAAGAAAAAAAATTGGTAGATAGGAAGATTATATACAGAATAGAAAATGATTATAATTTCAGAACAATTGAATGATTTATTTCAGAGTTACATAGTTACAAAGCAACAAACTCAATAAGGTGTTACCCATCTGTAGCCTGGATGCAAGCTGCCACATGGCATGGTATAGATTGATAAAGCATCAAGATTATTTTCTGCGGTATTTTTTGCCAAATTCGTCCAGTTGTTGGGCTAAGTCATCAACATTTTCTGGTAGATGCAGTCGCCTTCCCATCATATCCCAGACATGCCCAATGGGAGAGAGATCTGGCGATCTTTCTGGCCAAGGGAGTGTTCGACAAGCTTCAAGACTGTTCATAGCAACACGTGCCATATGTGGTCTGGCATTATCCTGCTGAAAAATAAGCCCGGGGCACTGTAAAAAGTACAGTAGCAAAACAAGTCTCAGAATGTCGCCGACATTCTTAGCCATTACACTTAACCATTGAACCCCCAAAACTAATCACAGATACGCTTTATGAAATTGAACCAAAAATTATTGAAATTAACCAAAATTCAAAGGAAATCAGATAATTCTGTACAAAAACACATTTATTTACTTTAAGGGGGATAATTCACCATTCCTCTCTTTATACTTAATCAATTAGCCCCCAAAACTATTCAGGGTTTCACCATTCACCTTATCAAAAAATAAAAAAACCTATATCCAAAATTTGCACCAAATCAGATAATTCTTCTTAAAAAAACCCATTTATCTAATTTAAGGAGGTGGCTAAATTGTCTGCTACCCCCATTATACTAAGCCAAAAAACCCTCAATATTAATAAACGAAGCACCTCAACAAAATGAACTTATGTCCAAATTTTGAAGCAAATCGAATAATTCTGTATAAAAACCAATTTATCTAATTATAGAAAGAGGATAAATTGTCCTTTTCCCCTTTATACTTAATTAAAGAATTACCAAAATTAATCAATGAAGCACCTCATCAGAATGAACATATCCAAAATTTGAAGCAAATCGGTTAATTCTGCATGAACAACCCACTTGAATAAATTAAGGGGAGCCCCCTGTTCTTCCCTTTATACTTAACCAACAAACCCCCAAAACTAATTAAAGAAGCACCTTGCCAGAATGAACCAATATCCAAAATTTGAGGTAAAGAAGTAAATTTTGTGAGGAAAAAAAAGCATTTATCTTAATTATGAGGGATTTTCCCCCCACTTTCGACCCCTCCCTTTATACTTAAACAACAAACACCCACAATTAATCATGAAGGTGCCTCATCAGAAAGCTCCTTTATCTAAAATTAAAATGAAATCTGCTAATCTAATTATGCATGAAAACCTATTTTTTTAAATTAAGGTGGGGGGAGAGAATTAGCTTCCCCCTTATTCTTTTCCAATGAACTCCCAAAACTAATCAGGAAAGCGCCTCATTAGAAGAAACTTATATTCCAAATTTGATGTAAACCGGGTATTTATATAAAGAATTATTGCGTTATGTATGTACATATATACATACATACAGAACCTGCGGGCACATTAGCTCTCAGGCTTTGATAGCCCAATGAGTTAAAACACATCAAATTACATTGGCCTAGGATAGATTAGATCAGCCAAGGATAAACTAGAAAGTTTGTGTCGAGGAGGTAGGTCTTTTAGTTCAATAAAATCATGCCAAATTGAATTGGCCTAGAATGAACTACATCGGCCTAGGACAAATTAGTTCAGACCAATGAGTAGCAGGGTAAACTAGTTTATCCTATGAGCATTATACCAAACTAGTTTGACTTAGGAAAAACTAGTTTGTCCTATAAACCTTAGGACAGATAGGTCTAGGAAAAACTAGTTTGTCCTATGGGCGTTAGGATAGACTAGTTTGGCCTAGGATAAACTGGTTTGGGTTCGGCCCAGGAAAAACTAGTTTATCTGATGTGTGTTAGGATAAACTAGTTTGGCCTAAAATTGGGTTTGGTCGGTAACATATACATAACAAAGAATGCAATTTGAGGAATTTTCTGACTCAGATGCTTGATCAATATACATATTTTAGGCTATATTGAATATGACTACTTTTGAAAAATGTCTGTCAGTGATAGAAATTCTGTGGCTCCATTAACTCAAGAAAAATCATGGAATAATAAATTTATTTGGAAAAAAAAAATCTAATTTATCTCTTTGTGAATTATGCATGATGTCATAAGTATGTAAATTGAAATTAATAATATTTTGGTAAACATTTCATCCAAGTTTCATGTTTTTAGGTGCATTCATAATTATGAAAATATATAGCACCTATAATCGTCGTTCAATCTGCCTGTCCATCTGTTTGCATATAACAGAGCAAAAACTATTCAAACTAAACGTTTGAAATTTATAATATATAATTTTTGCATATTTTGTCAAGTCATTTCAAATTTTATGAAAATCTGATGAATAATTTAATTACAGTGACAATCAAAAGTATTCTGTTGCATTACGGCCAATGGGAGAAATAGTTTCAGGTGCATTTTGATGGAGTTGCACTTTTTCGAACATAATAAAATTTATATGCATCTATGAAGTATATACTAAAATATACTTTCTGTACAATGCGTGGGGTAAAAAATATTTGTTATTAATTTACAGGGCCACACAAAAGTATTCCATTACATAATGGTATAGGGATAAACATTCTTTGGGACATGTTTTAATTATATTAAATTATTTCACATTTTATGAAATTGATATCCATTTCTGAGGATTACTACAAGTTACTTTCTGTATAATAGAAAGCGGATTCTATTTACACGGACATACAAAAGATTTCGATCACTATACTGTATCCAAAGTACAGTAGACTCCCTCAAATCTGCACAGCTTGGGACCAGAGATTGTGCAGATTTTAGAATTTTGCGGATTTCTGGACGTTGCTTTGTTTACATTTTTTAAAAAGTAATTTGTGTGTAAATAATAATGCAGTCGGAATTATAATTAATGCTTACAATATAATAAAATATTAAAATAAGTAATAAACTAAAATAATAAAAATTTAGATAATTTTTAAAATGATTAAAGTACTAAGTACTAACAGCAAAGGTAAAGTTAATAACCAATAGTGTATGATTAAATATTCATTATAAAGATTAAAGGTATTTTTCCAAAATTATTCAACAAAACTTGTCTCATAAAAGTACATTACTAATTTACATAAAAATCATAAAATAAGGATTTTTTTTTTTTTTTTTTTAAGTTTAGCCAGGCTTAATAACCAAAAAATCTTGATTAATGCATAGATATATTTGGTAAGAAGATTGTGATTACCAGTAATATCAGAAATATCTTGAATTTTTTCCAAAAAAATGTATTTTTTCATGAAAATAAAACATGAATAGAGTATTATTAAGAAAATTACAAATTAAAAAATATATGGAACTGATACAAAAATAAAAAATCAAATCTTGCTCCCATATCTGCACTGAAAGTTTCATTGTTTACATCCATAAAATATGTGCAGATTTTAGAGAGTTGCGGATTCCTGGATTGCGGATTTGAGGGAGTCTACTGTACTATATACTGTAACAGCAAGATCTGAATATTTTTAAACTTTGTTAAAGCCGAATGCACCTAATTTGCTACACTTGAAGTGCAATTTTTAACTTGTTATTATTATTAATTTGTTTGGAAGTTATTCATAAAAGTGGTGTTGCCAATGTATGCATAGTGTACCTGTAAAATAAAATATTACAAAACGATGAAGACATTTAACTATTGTTTATTACCTGTTTTCTTTGGCTGTTTGGGAGCAGTGAATGTTAAAGCTTCATTTATATCACCAGAGGAACTCTCGTTTTGAAAAAGGCTAGATAACCTAGAACTAAATAAAATTAAAAAAAAAAAAAAAAGGTCACATTCAAATATTTTTTTAATATAAAAATATAAAATTTATAATAATTTAATAATTTATAATAATTTAATAATTTATTATTAATAATTTATATAATTTAAGAATATAAAAATAATAATGATAATACTAAATCAAAAGAAATGGTACTTTTCTGTTAATCAGACGCCAGTGTTATACACTATATTGCCATTGATTATGGGACACTTGCGATTTTAGACATTTTACTAAATATCTAGAAAAATAAATGAGGAATCATCTCGAAACTCTTAGTGTATAAATATAATAGTATACGTCATACATCTCCGTGAAGATTTTTTACCGAAACTCCATAGGGGACCGTCAACAAATTAAAAAAGAATGAATATCTTTTGAATAACCCTGTCAAAACTAATGTAGCAAAAGTGCTCAAACTGTAGATTATGATTGAATCCCTTATTGTAATACACTGTGTTCATTTTTATGCAAATAGCATGCATACTCGCAGAGTAATTAAGGTTTTTATAAAAATGGCCCCAAATTTTTCTAAGTTTTTCCCTTATAATTTTCAGAGTTCTTAATATAAAATAATATTTTTTTCAGAAAATATGACAAACAACATTGCACACAGTACCCTGTAATCAGAATTAAAAAATAATGAACATTTTATACAAAATGAGTTGGTTTACTAAATAATTTTTTACTGCGCATGCGTCAACGATATCAAATTTTCATTTGCATATTATGTTAGCTAAGTGTATAGAGCAACTTTTGTAAAAGTCACAAAATCATAACTTGGAAATTCTGAAAATAATCCTCAATTGAATAAGTTGAAAATCCGTTATTTTCAAAATGAAGCAAAAACAAGAGGGGATGTATCCATATATTCATTGATTAGTGTCAATATAGAATACACAATACGGGATGTTACGACTACTTTTGGATAAAATCCCTCATTTTTTTGCTTCATTTTGAAAACAACGGATTTTGTCCTTTTTCTATAGACGATTACTTTCAGAATTTTCAAGCTATAATTTTGAGACTTTTACAAAAGTTGCTCTATACACTTAGCTAACATAATATGCAAATGAAATTTTGATATCTTTGACGCATGCGCAGTAAAAAATTATATAGTAAACCTACTCATTTTTCATACAATTTTTATTATTTTTAAATTCTGATTACAGGGTACTATGTGCAATGTTGTTTGTCATATTTTCTGAAAAAAATATTATTTTATATTAAGAACTCTGAAAATTATAAGGGAAAAACTTAGAAAAATTTGGGGCCATTTTTATAAAAACCTTAATTACTCTGCGGGTATGCATTCTATTTGCATAAAAATGAACACAGTGTATTACAATAAGGCATTCAATCATAATCTAGAGTTTGAGCGCTTTTGCTACATTAATTTTGACAGGGTTATTCAAATGATATTCATTCTTTTTTAATTTGTTGACGGTCCCCTATGGAGTTTCGGTAAAAAACCTTCACGGAGATGTATGACGTATACTATTATATTTATACACTAAGAGTTTCGAGATGATTCCTTATGTATTTTTCTAGATATTTAGTAAAATGTCTAAAATCGCAAGTGTCCCATAATCAATGGCAATATAGTGTATATGTAAAGCGGATTCTCTCTATCTGAACACTCTGTAATGTGAACACTCCAGTATTATGAACACATTTTGACAGTCCTAATAAATCTCCATAGACTTAATAAAAGATTAACTCTCTGTATTCTGAACACCCTCTAGTCTGAACACTCTGGTGTTATGAAAAATACTTTTTATCCCCATTTCTACTCCACCTCTCTGTAAACTGAACATGTGTTTGCAATCGGAATTTGAATCCCTCCATCATGAAATTTCAAAGATATTGTAAATAGAAGAATAAAAAGGTTCAACAAACTCTATTAAAAATAAACAGACAAAATCAGTGCTAGATTTCAAGCATGTATTTAAAGTCGCAATTTGTTTAAATAGTTCAGATAAAATCTTCAGTTAAAAGTTTGGAGAACTTGTCGCATTGTTGTCAGTTGCTTTCTGTAAGAGAAGCAATTTTAGGATTTTTGCTATTAGAAAGTGTAATCATTTAATTTTTTATTAATTGGAGACAACTATAATGACTTCCATCTACTTACCATCCTACTACCAAGAATCTACTTCCATCTTGCTTGATTCAAATAATAGTTTTATATGAATTATTGTTAATCATAGCTTAAGCAAGATATTTTAGAGATTAATTGTGGAATGATGACTGATTTCTTCAACTGATCAACTACTGGGAAAATGGTAATTAAAGAAATTATTTGATTATAAGGGACCGTTCAAATATTACGTAAGCACTAAAAGAGGAGGGGGGGGGTCTAGAGTCTGCTTATTTTTTCTTACAAGGGGGAGGGGACAGTCACGACAATTCTTACATAAGCATTAAACAACAAAGCAACAGCAGTTCAAATTCAACAAGCAAACAAAGAATGATGGGGAAAGAGTGTTCTACTGTCTGTTCGAAATTCGCTGTTTATTTTTAGTTTTATCTTTTGCTTATCCATCGGCAGTCGCATGACCCGCATCACCCACTCGCCCTTTGTCTTCATCAGGGCCGGTAACAGGTTTCACGGGCCCCTATTAGAAAAAGTTCGAAAATCCGCTGCTTATTTGAATCACTGTATAATTGAATTAATGATTTATTTTACTTCAGAACGTAATGTTTATTGTGGGTTTTTTTAAAATCAACGGTACGTACTCAAATTAAATCAGGTTCAGATTTACAAACAAGTTTTATTTAAAGGTGATTATCAAAATTTGATCGAATTTTGTCATAAAATGATTTATTTCAGGGTATTCTGAAATTTTACATTTCATCCACTTTACAACCCCATTGTTTATGACACAAAATATTTGCAAACAAAAGCAGCTAATTTCAATCAGCTGTTAAATAATTAATAAACGTGCTCCTCTTCTGAACTGAAAATTCTTTTGTTTAGCAAAAAGTATCAATAAATCGCTGCAAAACGCGAAAGTATGCCAAAAAATTCATAATTTTTTTTCGAAGTTCACAGGAAACAAAATTTACTGTATTGGCCTAAAAGATTGAAACTGGATTTTCTTTTTACTTATTTTAAAAATAATCTGTAAAAAGCTTTTTAAAAAATTAAAAGTTCTCAAAAAATTTGAAAATTGGCAAAAATGTTTGTAATTGAATTTTCTTTACAAATGTTAAAAAACGCCGCAAAAACTCTAAATACTGCACAAAAATAAACTAAACAAGAAAGTAAAAATCATGTATCAAACACTGATTATGAAGCACTTTCCGGCACATTCAGTATAATCTAACAAAACTGCACCGTTTAAAAATTTAAATATTATGTCTCTTTTTTCCATATGAAAATTTATAACGCATTTCAAAACCGAATTTCAGCTGTTCCCATCTACAATCGGAAAATTCCCTGAATTTTTTATCAGCCTTGTATATGATTTAGATATTTGTATCTATCAACATCTATTCCAAAATTTAGTTCATTTAAGAGATACTTCAGAAAATTCCCCTTCTGCAATTTCCTCTAATCAGGAGAATGGTATGCGAATACTTTTGTGAAGCGCAGTATATGAGATATAGAATTTATATATAAAAAGTAGAGAGATATGTGGCACATTTCAAAATTTTCCATTTCTTTAATTATAAATAGTGTTTCTAAAAATAACGTTTCTATATTGTTCAGGGACGTTAAAAAATGTTTCATCTTGTATTCTATAAATCGATTTTTTTTTTTTTTTTGGCATGTGTGAAAAAAAAATGTTGATTTTTTATTTTTTGTAAAAAGTGCCCCATTGCTCCTCACTCTCCCTTATATATATGTACAGATTTACTAAATTAAAAAAAAAAAAAAAAGAAAGAAAGGAAAGAAAAGAAAGAAAAAAAAAAAGAAACTTTGGAAGTCGTTTTCATATTTTTATGATTTTTGCTAGTATAAATTTGTCATTCAAGTTGACCGGATAAAAATTTGAAAAGAAAAAGATACCTTTGGATAGACTGTACCTTTCTGTGGGCAACGAAGACGGTTACTTCTTGTAGATAACAATAAAGACTGTAAAGAGTTTTTCTTTGTCTGAGAAGTAGAAGATGTTTTGCTGTGCAGGACAAAATTTGACAGGAAGGATACGTGTATGCTTGATGTTTTGTATCTCGAAACAGATTTTGATTCAATTTTTTAAGCTATTTATTATTGTTTTTTCAAGTTTCGAGCTTTTCCCCTACATTAAAAAAAAGCATCCATTTTCAATCCATATTTCCATTTTAGCCGAATATAGTAAAGTAGTTTTCTTTTAATTTTTGAATATTTCACAAACTTTTTATATGATTTTTAACTTTTTTCGTGTTTTGGCGTGATTTTTTTTACTATAGTAATCGGAATCAGGTCTCAGTCTTTTTACCCGAAGTATTAAATTTTGTCCTCAGCTATTTTTTAAATTTTTGCGAATTTTTAATGTGATTTTCGAATTTTTCACAAATTTTTATGCGATTTTGAGCATTTCTCCCTCGTTTTGAAGCAGTGGGGAATTCAGACACTTTTCTCTGTGGCTCCGATAGGGACATTAGAGTTTCGGGGAAAATTGCACTTTTTGACCAATGAAAACTTAAAATTTCAAAACTTCCGGGGGGGGGGGGGGCAATGTCTCCCCCCCGGACCACCCCCTGGATTCAACGCTGTTTTGAAGACTCCAATTAGAAGCAATTTTTTTCTCATATCTGAAGAAATTTTCGACTTTTGAAGGAAAATTTATAAAAATTTTGATCTCTAATTCACGATTTATTCTAGTTATACAGGGAAAAAAAAGTCATGAGTAAAAGTTCAGTGTTTAATAGGAAAAAATACAATGCTGCACAATTGATGGAACACTCCTGTGATTTTATATGACGAAAATGAACCTTTATATTTAAAGATGTTAGGTAATTTTTACATTAGATTGTGTACTTTTCTATATTTTTGCGGAAAATTGGCAAATAAATGCATTTTTGTGTCTGCGCGTCTGAATGGGGGGAAAATGAGGAAAAAAAAAACCCTTCAATTCACTTTTTTTAATTATTGTAAAAGGAACTTATTTTCAATCTTTTATCCCGATATAGTAACAGGGTTCGTACAGACTCCTTGGACTTCCTTAGAAACTACTTAGAAATGAAAACGTTCCCAAGTAGTACTTAGAACTACTTAGATAAACAAAATACTCCTTAAAAATTCCTTAAATTGTATAGTGGTTTGCATGCAAGCAATATTGCCCCGGGAAAAAAAAAAAAAAAAAAAAAAAAAAAAAAATCGCGATTGTAAAACGCGCAGTAAACCCTTTATGTGATGGAATATAAAACAAGAATTCCATCGGGGTTGAATATTTAGCAGAGTCGCTTTAAAAACAGTGTCAGCGTTATGCTGATTTTTAACCCCATAAGTAATTAAATTAATTTAATTTTTAACGCAATGCCCAAATGAATATCTAATTAAATGTTTAGTCAAGAATAAACTTAAATCAACTGAAATAATGACATGCAAAATTAAAACTTAACAATAAACATTTATTAGTTCATAAAATAAATTAAACATAAAATATAAAAACAAATATAAATATATTGCATCTATAATCGAATCATATTTAAAACAAAATATATTTTTCTTTCTATTAAATCAATAAACCAAATATATAAATAAATATATTGTAAATTAAAATATATCAGGATAAATAAAAATTGAACTTATCTGTAAATAAAAATAAGTAAAGATTTAAAGAACATTTTATAAGTCCTCTATTGTCTTGATTAAGTGAACCGGAGCTTGCTAAGTCAAAAACTGGAAAATGATTTCAGTTCCAAAAGAAAAATACATCTAAGTCAAATTCATCCGTCAACAAAGTTCCAAAGATTCCATGAGCAAAAACCGAAGTGAAAATAACAGCACTCTCTCACGAAAGAATAGCCAAACTTCCCTCAAGAAGGCGAAAGTCAAAAGTCCAAATCTCAGTGTCCCTTCTACCCGAACATCTCTTGACACTAAGGATCATCACATCATTCCAGGTCAATGATCTCTCGACAATGGCGGACATCTCCTTCTAGCCTCCAGGTAAAAATTAGAAATAAAGTTCCATATATTCGAATATCTTCCGTAAGTTTAAGTGAAACGTGAAAGCATAATGAAATGCCATTACTAGATGAAAGTTCTACTTCAACTGATGACTTAAACTATTGTATTGAACGATGTATTAAACGAATTAAATAAATGACTTGACCGATGACACATATGACTTCCAGATAACATAACACAACATCCAACAGACGAAAATAATAGAAACAGAAACAATAAAATACGAAGCTGATAAAACTACGAAGCTGCTTTACGCCGGCAAGACTGAAGTATATATACTTCTCAAACGGATTGAACATCAGGTTTCTCCCTGCCGAGAGACACACCCACCAATCATTGAAAGATGAATGGCTGATGAGATCATTACGTCTGATCGCGTAAGCGATTACGTCATCGATTCTCATCGCTACGCCTCCACATGGCGATATGGGGAACTAGGTCAAAAGACGATGTTTTTCTTTTGAAAGGAGTATGAAAAATGTAAGTCTGCCGGGAAATATAAATTAATATAGAACTAAAGTTTAATTATACAGTTTATAGACAACAATTAAACAGAAATGAAACTTCTATTATAAAAGGTAAGTGTACTTTAAATTATATTGAACTGTAAATAAAGATGACTATTGTAATTATTTGCTGTAAATTTAAGTTTTATATGGATGAAATATGTAATGATTAAGGGCTGGATGAAATGGCCTGACTCTCAAACCAAATGACATTTCTTACAGTAAATGTCAACCAAAAGATAGTTACTACAGTGGCAAGAACACAGGGTCTATTTCCTATCATTATGGACGTCATTCATCAGAAGCACAGCAGTGTTTGGTTGGGATCATACTAATAGCCACCAAAGTGATTTATTTTTCACAGCCATAAGGGAAAAAGTGACAAGAATAATCCAGACACAGCTCTAAGCTTCTGATTTCAAAAAGTGATTACACTGTTTAAATTCTTCACAGCTAGATATAAAACTTTGGGGTGATTCTCTTCCGAAAATTTCAAATTGGGTTATCAGTTCCGCTTAGTTGCCGACTTGTATGGTTATGTGAGTGGAAAAAACAATCGCGAAGAAATGCAAATTTCGTGAAAAGATCCCGAAAAAGCACACATTTCGTCAATATTTCGTAGAAAAATGACGATTTCGTCAATGTTTTTGTCAACAAGCTTTGTCAAAAGATCGTTGAAAAACGCAAATTTCCTGTGCGAATCGCAGTTAAAACAGCAATTTCACCAAATATCGCAGATAAAACGCTAATTTCGTCTGAAGACCACGGAAAAACGTCGATTTCGTCTAAAGATTACAGATTAATGCCGATTCCATTAAAAGATCGTAAAAAAATGGCAATTTCATCAAAAGATCAAGGAAAAAATGGCGATTTCGTCAAAAGATTGTGAAAATAAAACGGCGTTTTCCAGAAAAGATCGCGTAAAATGCAAATTTTGTCTAACAATCGTTGAAAAAACATTGATTTCATAAAAAAGAAATACGGGAAAATCCCGATTTTGTCAAAATATCGCAGAAAAACCGCCGATTTCGACAAAAGATCGCAAACAATCATCAATTTTGCTAAAATATCCAGATAAATCGCTGATTTTGTCTGAAGATTGCGGGAAAGCACCAATTTCATCTGAAGATTGCGGATACCCTGCGAATACGCGAATTACCCCACCCCCCCGGGAGGGGGGGGGGTAACTCGCGGAGTCCCTGCAGAATTGGGGCTGCGCAAGTGTATGCTACATAAATAACAACAAAAGTGGCAAGTCCTTAAAATTTTTTGGACTCCTTGAATTTTTTATGTATTCCTTGGATTTTTTCTTCCCAACTCTGTATGAACCCTGAGTAAATTTTGACCTTGCAGCGCTTTATTCGCAGTTTCTTGACACACCTAAAAAAAATCAGGTTTCAGTCTTTAAACTCAATGTAGAAAATTTTATCATTTGCAATTTCTGAATTTGTCTCGAACATTTTAGGTGATTTTTAGCGATTTTCGTCTTTCGGGGTCATTTTTTAACATTCCGATTTCAATGTTTTCGCTAGATATAGTCAATTTTTGAATATTTGCCTAATGTTTTTATGCAAATTTTAGCCCTTTTTTCGCGTTTTACGAAGTTTCTTTTTTTGACGATTTTTTTCTAAAAACGAATAATTATCTGGTAGATTTTGCTGATTTCATATTTAAGCTAAAGTGGAAAAATAACGAAATGGTCCCTGTAGCAGCGTGAACGACGATGCTAGAAAATTTTAATTTTATCAAGAGATTATAACTTTTATCAGAAAGAAAAATTACAATAATTCAAAGATTGTTTGATTCAAGATCAGAGCGGGGGATGCCCTGAACGGATTTAAGCTGTGGAAGGCATTGGGACGTTCAAAAAGAAATGGAAAACAAAAAAGCCGTTTTTTTTTGGGGGGGGGGGGGGTGCATAAAAAAAATTCAACCTGCGAAGCGAGCAATGCTCCGCTGATAGATTAAATAACTTCAGAACATAATTTATGTATAGTTATCATTAGTAATTTACGATGACAAGAAAAGTGAAACATTAAAAAAGAAACAGGTCGAACATACGGGGTTGGGTGACAAATGCATTGCACACAGATACTTGCTTATTGCAACTCCCAATAAGATTAAAAAGCATATATTTTTTTAAGCAATTGCATTCCAATTTTTCTTCACTTTTAATATAGGCCCTAAAAAAGACAATTTAAAAAGCATTCAGAGTCTGCGAAATGTCTTTCAGCTAGGCACCTTTAAAATGAATGGCAGCTATAGCAAGAAAGGACATGTTTGTTTTGATTGAAAGGAGCAATAGTATTAAGGAAGTTTTGAACCTTGTTGAAACCCCCAATGAGGTGAAAAAGCACATTATTCTAAACATTTTAATTAAAAAAATGGTGCCTAAAAGTTTTGAATGTTGGGTTCCAATTTTTACTTTTAGTAAGGGACCTAAATAAGTCAATTTAAAAAATTTAGAACTTGCGATTTTTTTTTTTTTTCATCTTAGCACCTTTAAAAAAATTGCTGGCTGTAGAAAGGAAACATGTTATCTGTTTGGTTGAAGAAATTAACAGTATTAAGGAAGTTTTGAGCCTTATTGGGGCCTCCCAATGAGATTAAAAAGCCCATTTTTTAAACATTTGAATTAGAAAATATACGTAGCTTAACAATTTTGAATCATGGGTTCCATTTTGCTTCAGTTTTATAAGGGCCCCAAAAAAACAATTTAAAAAATACTTAGTCTGCAAAATGTTTTTCATCTGGACGTCTTTAAAGAGAATCGTAGCTACAGAGAGAAAGCGCATCTCTGTTTTGCTTCAAGGAAGTAATAAGATTAAGAAACTTTTGAACTTTAAAGAAACTTTTTGTTCTATTAATGAGATTAAAAAAGCCTATTTTTAAAACATTTGAACAATAAAAATAGGCTCTAAATGTTCTTAATTTTGAGTTTCAGCATTTTCTCACTTTTATATTAGGCCTTAAAAAAGACAATTTAAAACACATTTACAAACTTCTTTCATCTCGCAGCTTTAAAAAGAATGGGAACTATAGAAATAGCATATTTAGTTGAAGGATGTAATAGTAGTAGTAGGAAAACAAGAGTACGGGGACATGCGGCGGCACTGCGGCACCGTGCCGCCGCCGCACCACGCAGCAACCGTCCCTCCGCATCCCTCCACGCCCCGCCGCCACCACCGTGCCACCGCCGCCCTCCTGGTCCCTCCTGCGGTACCCCTGCGCCCGCCGTGCATCCCCCACCACAAACGCCTCCTAGTGGAAAAAAGGAACATTCTATTATAACAGGATAGGTGAACAACCTTCACTAATTAAAAATATTATCAATCACATCTCAACTCGAAATCATACTATATGATGAAGATTAAATTTATATTTGAATTTTGAACAACCGTAATTTTAATGAGTATTATTAATTAAGCGAAACAATTAAAATCTCAGTTTTTAACCATTTTATTTAGATTTCTTCAACTACAAGATGAGATTATCAATTTAACACAAGAAAGTTAAACATATATTTGAATTTTGCTTGATAGACATCTTAATGAGTAGTATTAATTAAATAAAAACAATAGAAAATATCCAGTTTTATAGAAAAAGACTGATTTCTTACGATTTTTATCAACTATATGATCAATGTAACGTCTTAAAAGTTGAAAGTGAAACATGTATCCTAGTTTTTCAACAGCTATAGCCTTAATCAGTATCGTTAATTAAGTAAAAAAACAATGGAAAATATCAAGTTTTATGGAAAAAGACTGATCTCTTACGATTTTTATCAACTTAAGAGAGAAAACTTAAACATACATTTCAGTTTTTCAACAGCTATAACCTTAATGAGCATTCATAATTAAGTAAAAAACAATGGAAAATATCGATTTTTATAGAAAAAGACTGATTTCTTACGATTTTTATCAACTGCAACATCAGAATATCAATTTGATAGAAAGAAATTTAAGCATGCATTCCAGTTTTGGACAACCATTTCCTTCATGAACATTATTAATTAAGCAAAACAACAGAAAATATTAAATTTTTAACTGATTTCTTCATATTTTTTTATTTATTTATTTTTTTTAAATATAAAATCAGAATACACAACTTAAAATAGAAATTTAAAGATATTTTTTTAGTTTTTGAACAGTCGTTACCTCAAAGAATTTCGATAATTGAACAATTAACAAAGGAAACTAATGATTTTTTAACGAAAAAAGACGAATTAAACGAATTTGGTTAACTTTTACTCTAATTGGAAATTTCATCGTACTTTATATATACTAAGTAGAATTTTAAAATATAAACGAATGATTTAAAGAAATCCTCTACACACAAATGTGAACCTGCAGAGCATTCCTTATTACGTCATATCTAAACTAAAACTTTTTTCTGCAATCCCTCCATGCATGCATTCCAGGTAGGGGAACATAACAAAGAATTTTGACGTCACAACTTACAATGGTATACAACAAAATGTTTACGTCCAAGAAAAAGTATCACATAGAGAGAAAAAAAGAAGAGATTTAAGCTATTTATCCATTCTAGTTTTATAACAGTTACCACAACATCTCCAAATTAAAATTTGGAAGTCATAATGAGTGTAATTAATTAAGCAAATCAATAGAAATATTAGTTTTTCAGAGGGGAAAAGACGAATTTAAACAAATTTTATCAGTTTTACACTAGTTTAATAATAGTTTTAAGAAGAAAAATACGAATTTAAACTTTTTTTTTTTTTTTTTTTTTTTTTTTTAGTTTTACACTATTTTTTCTCATCTCCAACACGGATATATCAATTTTAACAGAAGAATTAAACATATAATTTAGTTTTAACAACAAAATCTTAACAAGTATCATTAATTAAACAAAAATAAATATCAGTTTTAAAGAAAAGACGAATTTGAATAATTTTACACTAGTATTTTCAAAAGCAACATGGAAATATCAATACTTATTCACATATTTCACTTATTCACTGTATTCAATACTATATTTAATAAATTTGGATACACTTTAAGAATTTCCTAATCTATAATTATATATTAGCTGTATATTTAATGTTACCCGTGTTTTCAACATTAGTCCATAATCGTGAATTTTGTATTTTAAATACCATCTATTCAGGTTCAGATTATTTTCACTTGAAATCATACAGAATTTTTTAACAGAGTTTGTTTTTGAAATCATTGAAGCAACTATATTTAATATTTTTAACACCAATTTTCTAACATTTTCCGATTATACATTCCTCATAAGTACATTTCTAAATGCTACAATCACTTTACATATCGAAAAGATATCATTGAAGCAACTGTATTTAATATTTTTAACACCAATTTTCTAAGATTTTTTAACATTTTCCGGTTATACATTCCTCAAAAGTATATATTCTAAACAATAGAAAATATTAATTTTAAGAATAAAAAGACGAATTTAAACAAATTTTATTAGTTTTACAATATTTTTTCTCATCTCCAACACGGATATATCAATTTTAACAGAATTAAACGCATATTTTAGTTTTAAGAACAAAAATGTAATAAGTATCATTAATTAAACAAAAAAATAAATATCAATTTTCAAAAAAAGACAATTTTTTACACAAATTTTCAACTTTGAAATACATTTGTTTACATATATTGTTACAATATATTACTAAACTTAAACTTTTTAAAAAGTTTGAATGTCTTTACAAAGGGTTCATATTTATATTTTTCACGTCTTGACTGCATTCGAAATCTTACAACAAAAGTATACTTTTATTATTTTTATTATTATTATTATTCTAGAAAACCTAAAAAGTCATTTCTTGCGGCTTTAAACACTTGACATTTTAAAACTACTCTCACATATTCTACCCATATAATTAATCAAATTAGGACATGATTCACCTTACACTTCAAAATTTCTGAATTTTTACAATACTTATTTTCATCAAACTTTATTCTTGATCCTATATATTTTAGGAGTACAGAATTTTAACATCTGTTTTTATCTACTTATCAGAAAATTATTAAAACACCCAACACCATTTTCCAAATATGAATATTATCTTTACAGTTTAATAATGCAAAACATACACGAATACAAAGTTAAATTTTTACAAACATTTCATATTTCAAACCAAACTGTTCGAAATTTTCACAACATAAGAGCAAACATTAGACGAACTTTTTAACATTAATATTGCTTAGATCTTTTCATCATAACCTTTAACTATGATAATTATCCATTTTTAGATTGATTGTCGAAAAACTGTAACTGAAATTACATAAACTTAATGTAAAAAAACATGTTCTCACACAATTTCTTGAAATTCAACAAAGAATGGACTATTACTCTAATACTTATCTACATCAATCTCGACTCTCGATAGTATATAGATATTTCATCATTACATACTTACAACTCTTTTCAAACGTTTATCAGAAAATCAAGTCAATCAAAGTCTAGTAATTATCACACCTGTTCCTCAGAAATATTACTATCATATGAAACAGTAAAGAAAATTAATAAATATTTAATATTTAATAACCTCATACGTAAAATTACTGCCGAATGAGAATACTAATAATCAATAAAATCAACTGTTGGACAAAAAATAGTACAGAATACCGAAAATTCAAATCATTTTTTCTACAAAAATTACAAAAATTAACAAATGAATGACAAGTTAGAGAAATAACTAAAAAAATTAATGAACATATTTACAAATTTATTAAAATCACACCTTTTTCTGGATTACAAATCACAATTTCTTGAAAAATTTAACACCGAATTTGTAAGATTTTAATCCTAGTATTACATACACTCAACAAATATTCAAAATTAACAAAAAAAATATTTTTTTAGTCTCATCAATAAGCAGAAATTCTATATTAAAAGAATATTTTCATAGTAGTACTTATAAAAATGAGAGTTTACAAACTGATTTTCATAATTTTATCACATTTAAACTTAATTTTTATACATAAAACATTATTTAATCAAATTTTATACGTTCTAATTCAGTAAAATTCAATACTTTTTTAGTTTTTAAACCAATACCACAATATTTATTTACATCAAACTTGATTCTTTACCTTTTATATTTCCACATTACACAAGTGAGATAAATACTAACTTGGAACGAGAGTTTAAGTCAATTGATTCTATTCGGTTTTCATCGTATACGCATTGCTACTACACGAAATTTCTTACTTCTATAAGCATCTAATGTATTAAAACTAATCTACTCATATTTTTAATCAATTCATCTGATGTTTCATCTCGCATTTCTGAATTATCATCCATTAAGTTGCTTAAAATATAAATACTATCTTTATAGTTTTAATGTAGTATACATGACTAATCTTGAGTTAGACCTTCCATAGTATTAATCAAATTATCATATGTTTCATCTTACAGTTAACGATTTCTGAATTATCGTCCATCTAGTTGTTTAAAATATTAATAAAATGTTTATAGTTTTTGATTATACATAGTATGTATGAATACAATCTTTAATTTTTAACAGTTCATATTTCAAATAATCTATTTTCGAAACCAAACTATGTGAATTTTACCACAATGGTTATCATCATACAGAGATTTGTGTTTCATACTTTTTCTAAAAATTATCAGATATGTACTCTTCAGAGGAATTTCTATCATATGAGTAAATAAAAAAAAAAAAATTATATTAAACGTACAACGAAATTTGATTGCAATATACATGTATTTAATAAAAATAAATAAATAAGCGATTATTTATACATTAAACCTTTACTAAATATATATTTCTTGCGTTATACAGATGTTTCAACAAGATGAACTAAAACAGCAGCAAACTTCAGAAATTAATGATCTGAATGATTCATCCCTAGCACATGTAGCGTTAATGAATAATACATATGTAAGTACTTATATGAAAAATACTAGAATTCGTATATGTAACGTAATTAGAGTAATATAAAATGATTTGTCTTACTGCCTACACTTTAACAAATACCTTTTTACCTATATTGTTGAAGATAAATGTCAGTACTTATATGAAAAATACTAGAATTCATATATGTAACGTAATTAGAGTAATATAAAATGATTTGTCTTACTGCCTACACTTTAACAAATACCTTTTTACCTATATTGTTGAAGATAAATGTCAGTACTTATATGAAAAATACTAGAATTCGTATATGTAACGTAATTAGAGTAATATAAAATGATTTGTCTTACTGCCTACACTTTAACAAATACCTTTTTACCTATATTGTTGAAGATAATCCTAATTGTTTGCATTTATTTCTATTACAGATGTGTTCTATTTGCTACAAACACTTCTTAAGTAAATGGAATTTAACAGAACATACAAAAATCCATACAGGTGAAAAATCTTACACTTGGGAAGATTACCAAATGCGGTTTTCAAGAAGACGTGAATCAAAAATGCACACATCATCATATAAAGCGTCGTCATTTATATGCAAACTTAGTGAAGATATTCAAAAATTAGTCAGACGTTTGAAGAATTTAGACATAAAGGAAGATATTTAGACTATATATCCATCATATTTTCATAACACTTACCACAATATCTCAAACTTAAAATTTGGAAGACACACACTGCTGAAAAGTAATTTTGTTACCCGTGATTCTTCTAACCAGCATGAATGTATAGATATTATTTTGCAATGTATTATTTAAATGCTCACAATAAATATTCTTTTATATACATATATCGTTGTGTTTATTTTTTTAAAACCTATTACATTAATAAAATAGGTTACACACACATACATACACATAACATTTTAAGTGAAACAACACTCTCACAACTTAAAAAATGCATAAGAACATACAAAAATAAGCAGATGTATGAAAAAATATGCAAGTTTACAAAATAATTTCACTGTTTTCTAGAAATACCAACAAAAAATATTTACAATATAAAAAAATTACAAAAGTGAAAAGAAAAAACACAAATGTAAAACAAAAAAATCACAAAATGAAAAACTCACAACAAAGTTTTTGAAAAAAAAAATTTACAACAAAAATTTTTTTTACAAAAACCAAAACTTCAAAAAATATTTTTACAAAAAAAAAATTTTTTCAAAAACATTTTTCACAAAATTTTTTTTTTTCAAAATAAGTTTTTACAAAAGTAAAAAATAAAAAATCACAACGTTAAAAAAAATGAAAAATTTTAATTAAAAAAGTGTAAAAAAAATTGCAAAAAAAGTTGCAAAAATTTCAAAAAAAGTTATGAAAAAATATCAAAAATTTTGTTCTTTTTAATACAGTATGCAATGGCGAAACCATTGTATTTGCTATTAAAAAGAACAAAATTTTTGATATTTTTTTCATAACTTTTTTTGAAATTTTTGCAACTTTTTTTGCAATTTTTTTTACACTTTTTTAATTAAAATTTTTCATTTTTTTTAACGTTGTGATTTTTTATTTTTTACTTTTGTAAAAACTTATTTTGAAAAAAAAAATTTTGTGAAAAATGTTTTTGAAAAAATTTTTTTTGTAAAAATATTTTTTGAAGTTTTGGTTTTTGTAAAAAAAATTTTTGTTGTAAATTTTTTTTTTTTTCAAAAACTTTGTTGTGAGTTTTTCACTTTGTGATTTTTTTGTTTTACATTTGTGTTTTTTCTTTTCACTTTTGTAATTTTTTTATATTGTAAATATTTTTTGTTGGTATTTCTAGAAAACAGTGAAATTATTTTGTAAACTTGCATATTTTTTCATACATCTGCTTATTTTTGTATGTTCTTATGCATTTTTTAAGTTGTGAGAGTGTTGTTTCACTTAAAATGTTATGTGTATGTATGTGTGTGTAACCTATTTTATTAATGTAATAGGTTTTAAAAAAATAAACACAACGATATATGTATATAAAAGAATATTTATTGTGAGCATTTAAATAATACATTGCAAAATAATATCTATACATTCATGCTGGTTAGAAGAATCACGGGTAACAAAATTACTTTTCAGCAGTGTGTGTCTTCCAAATTTTAAGTTTGAGATATTGTGGTAAGTGTTATGAAAATATGATGGATATATAGTCTAAATATCTTCCTTTATGTCTAAATTCTTCAAACGTCTGACTAATTTTTGAATATCTTCACTAAGTTTGCATATAAATGACGACGCTTTATATGATGATGTGTGCATTTTTGATTCACGTCTTCTTGAAAACCGCATTTGGTAATCTTCCCAAGTGTAAGGTTTTTCACCTGTATGGATTTTTGTATGTTCTGTTAAATTCCATTTACTTAAGAAGTGTTTGTAGCAAATAGAACACATCTGTAATAGAAATAAATGCAAACAATTAGGATTATCTTCAACAATATAGGTAAAAAGGTATTTGTTAAAGTGTAGGCAGTAAGACAAATCATTTTATATTACTCTAATTACGTTACATATACGAATTCTAGTATTTTTCATATAAGTACTGACATTTATCTTCAACAATATAGGTAAAAAGGTATTTGTTAAAGTGTAGGTAGTAAGACAAATCATTTTATATTACTCTAATTACGTTACATATACGAATTCTAGTATTTTTCATATAAGTACTTACATATGTATTATTCATTAACGCTACATGTGCTAGGGATGAATCATTCAGATCATTAATTTCTGAAGTTTGCTGCTGTTTTAGTTCATCTTGTTGAAACATCTGTATAATGCAAGAAATATATATTTAGTAAAGGTTTAATGTATAAATAATCGCTTATTTATTTATTTTTATTAAATACATGTATATTGCAATCAAATTTCGTTGTACGTTTAATATATTTTTTTTTTTTTTATTTACTCATATGATAGAAATTCCTCTGAAGAGTACATATCTGATAATTTTTAGAAAAAGTATGAAACACAAATCTCTGTATGATGATAACCATTGTGGTAAAATTCACATAGTTTGGTTTCGAAAATAGATTATTTGAAATATGAACTGTTAAAAATTAAAGATTGTATTCATACATACTATGTATAATCAAAAACTATAAACATTTTATTAATATTTTAAACAACTAGATGGACGATAATTCAGAAATCGTTAACTGTAAGATGAAACATATGATAATTTGATTAATACTATGGAAGGTCTAACTCAAGATTAGTCATGTATACTACATTAAAACTATAAAGATAGTATTTATATTTTAAGCAACTTAATGGATGATAATTCAGAAATGCGAGATGAAACATCAGATGAATTGATTAAAAATATGAGTAGATTAGTTTTAATACATTAGATGCTTATAGAAGTAAGAAATTTCGTGTAGTAGCAATGCGTATACGATGAAAATCGAATAGAATCAATTGACTTCAACTCTCGTTCCAAGTTAGTATTTATCTCACTTGTGTAATGTGGAAATATAAAAGGTAAAGAATCAAGTTTGATGTAAATAAATATTGTGGTATTGGTTTAAAAACTAAAAAAGTATTGAATTTTACTGAATTAGAACGTATAAAATTTGATTAAATAATGTTTTATGTATAAAAATTAAGTTTAAATGTGATAAAATTATGAAAATCAGTTTGTAAACTCTCATTTTTATAAGTACTACTATGAAAATATTCTTTTAATATAGAATTTCTGCTTATTGATGAGACTAAAAAAATATTTTTTTTGTTAATTTTGAATATTTGTTGAGTGTATGTAATACTAGGATTAAAATCTTACAAATTCGGTGTTAAATTTTTCAAGAAATTGTGGTTTGTAATCCAGAAAAAGGTGTGATTTTAATAAATTTGTAAATATGTTCATTAATTTTTTTAGTTATTTCTCTAACTTGTCATTCATTTGTTAATTTTTGTAATTTTTGTATAAAAAATGATTTGAATTTTCGGTATTCTGTACTATTTTTTGTCCAACAGTTGATTTTATTGATTATTAGTATTCTCATTCGGCAGTAATTTTACGTATGAGGTTATTAAATATTAAATATTTATTAATTTTCTTTACTGTTTCATATGATAGTAATATTTCTGAGGAACAGGTGTGATAATTACTAGACTTTGATTGACTTGATTTTCTGATAAACGTTTGAAAAGAGTTGTAAGTATGTAATGATGAAATATCTATATACTACCGAAAGTCGAGATTGATGTAGATAAGTATTAGAGTAATAGTCCATTCTTTGTTGAATTTCAAGAAATTGTGTGAGAACATGTTTTTTTACATTAAGTTTATGTAATTTCAGTTACAGTTTTTCGACAATCAATCTAAAAATGGATAATTATCATAGTTAAAGGTTATGATGAAAAGATCTAAGCAATATTAATGTTAAAAAGTTCGTCTAATGTTTGCTCTTATGTTGTGAAAATTTCGAACAGTTTGGTTTGAAATATGAAATGTTTGTAAAAATTTAACTTTGTATTCGTGTATGTTTTGCATTATTAAACTGTAAAGATAATATTCATATTTGGAAAATGGTGTTGGGTGTTTTAATAATTTTCTGATAAGTAGATAAAAACAGATGTTAAAATTCTGTACTCCTAAAATATATAGGATCAAGAATAAAGTTTGATGAAAATAAGTATTGTAAAAATTCAGAAATTTTGAAGTGTAAGGTGAATCATGTCCTAATTTGATTAATTATATGGGTAGAATATGTGAGAGTAGTTTTAAAATGTCAAGTGTTTAAAGCCGCAAGAAATGACTTTTTAGGTTTTCTAGAATAATAATAATAATAAAAATAATAAAAGTATACTTTTGTTGTAAGATTTCGAATGCAGTCAAGACGTGAAAAATATAAATATGAACCCTTTGTAAAGACATTCAAACTTTTTAAAAAGTTTAAGTTTAGTAATATATTGTAACAATATATGTAAACAAATGTATTTCAAAGTTGAAAATTTGTGTAAAAAATTGTCTTTTTTTGAAAATTGATATTTATTTTTTTGTTTAATTAATGATACTTATTACATTTTTGTTCTTAAAACTAAAATATGCGTTTAATTCTGTTAAAATTGATATATCCGTGTTGGAGATGAGAAAAAATATTGTAAAACTAATAAAATTTGTTTAAATTCGTCTTTTTATTCTTAAAATTAATATTTTCTATTTTTTAGAATATATACTTTTGAGGAATGTATAACCGGAAAATGTTAAAAAATCTTAGAAAATTGGTGTTAAAAATATTAAATACAGTTGCTTCAATGATATCTTTTCGATATGTAAAGTGATTGTAGCATTTAGAAATGTACTTATGAGGAATGTATAATCGGAAAATGTTAGAAAATTGGTGTTAAAAATATTAAATATAGTTGCTTCAATGATTTCAAAAACAAACTCTGTTAAAAAATTCTGTATGATTTCAAGTGAAAATAATCTGAACCTGAATAGATGGTATTTAAAATACAAAATTCACGATTATGGACTAATGTTGAAAACACGGGTAACATTAAATATACAGCTAATATATAATTATAGATTAGGAAATTCTTAAAGTGTATCCAAATTTATTAAATATAGTATTGAATACAGTGAATAAGTGAAATATGTGAATAAGTATTGATATTTCCATGTTGCTTTTGAAAATACTAGTGTAAAATTATTCAAATTCGTCTTTTCTTTAAAACTGATATTTATTTTTGTTTAATTAATGATACTTGTTAAGATTTTGTTGTTAAAACTAAATTATATGTTTAATTCTTCTGTTAAAATTGATATATCCGTGTTGGAGATGAGAAAAAATAGTGTAAAACAAAAAACAAAAAAAAAAAAAAAAAAAAAAAAAAAAAAAAAAAGTTCAAATTCGTATTTTTCCTCTTAAAATTATTATTAAACTAGTGTAAAACTGATAAAATTTGTTTAAATTCGTCTTTTCCCCTCTGAAAAACTAATATTTCTATTGATTTGCTTAATTAATTACACTCATTATGACTTCCAAATTTTAATTTGGAGATGTTGTGGTAACTGTTATAAAACTAGAATGGATAAATAGCTTAAATCTCTTCTTTTTTTCTCTCTATGTGATACTTTTTCTTGGACGTAAACATTTTGTTGTATACCATTGTAAGTTGTGACGTCAAAATTCTTTGTTATGTTCCCCTACCTGGAATGCATGCATGGAGGGATTGCAGAAAAAAGTTTTAGTTTAGATATGATGTAATAAGGAATGCTCTGCAGGTTCACATTTGTGTGTAGAGGATTTCTTTAAATCATTCGTTTATATTTTAAAATTCTACTTAGTATATATAAAGTACGATGAAATTTCCAATTAGAGTAAAAGTTAACCAAATTCGTTTAATTCGTCTTTTTTCGTTAAAAAATCATTAGTTTCCTTTGTTAATTGTTCAATTATCGAAATTCTTTGAGGTAACGACTGTTCAAAAACTAAAAAAATATCTTTAAATTTCTATTTTAAGTTGTGTATTCTGATTTTATATTTAAAAAAAATAAATAAATAAAAAAATATGAAGAAATCAGTTAAAAATTTAATATTTTCTGTTGTTTTGCTTAATTAATAATGTTCATGAAGGAAATGGTTGTCCAAAACTGGAATGCATGCTTAAATTTCTTTCTATCAAATTGATATTCTGATGTTGCAGTTGATAAAAATCGTAAGAAATCAGTCTTTTTCTATAAAAATCGATATTTTCCATTGTTTTTTACTTAATTATGAATGCTCATTAAGGTTATAGCTGTTGAAAAACTGAAATGTATGTTTAAGTTTTCTCTCTTAAGTTGATAAAAATCGTAAGAGATCAGTCTTTTTCCATAAAACTTGATATTTTCCATTGTTTTTTTACTTAATTAACGATACTGATTAAGGCTATAGCTGTTGAAAAACTAGGATACATGTTTCACTTTCAACTTTTAAGACGTTACATTGATCATATAGTTGATAAAAATCGTAAGAAATCAGTCTTTTTCTATAAAACTGGATATTTTCTATTGTTTTTATTTAATTAATACTACTCATTAAGATGTCTATCAAGCAAAATTCAAATATATGTTTAACTTTCTTGTGTTAAATTGATAATCTCATCTTGTAGTTGAAGAAATCTAAATAAAATGGTTAAAAACTGAGATTTTAATTGTTTCGCTTAATTAATAATACTCATTAAAATTACGGTTGTTCAAAATTCAAATATAAATTTAATCTTCATCATATAGTATGATTTCGAGTTGAGATGTGATTGATAATATTTTTAATTAGTGAAGGTTGTTCACCTATCCTGTTATAATAGAATGTTCCTTTTTTCCACTAGGAGGCGTTTGTGGTGGGGGATGCACGGCGGGCGCAGGGGTACCGCAGGAGGGACCAGGAGGGCGGCGGTGGCACGGTGGTGGCGGCGGGGCGTGGAGGGATGCGGAGGGACGGTTGCTGCGTGGTGCGGCGGCGGCACGGTGCCGCAGTGCCGCCGCATGTCCCCGTACTCTTGTTTTCCTACTACTAATAGTATTAAAAAAGTTTTGAAACTTATTGGGGCCCCCAAAGAGATTAAAAAGCGTATTTTTTAAACATTTGATTAAAAAAAGGACCTAAATATGTAGTTTTGAATTTTGGGCTTCAATTTTTCCTTACTTTTATAAGTAGCCCTAAAAAAGGGAATTTAAAAAGAGTTTAGAGCCTGTAATATTATATATCCAATTTCGCTCACAGGCCCCTTTGAGCTTAGGACTGATACAACTGCATCCGCTATCGCCCACTGTGCATATCCCTGTCACTCGCACAATAATATTGTAACTAAAGTAATTACAGAAACTGACAGTCTATAATGCCCAACGAGACATCAGGTTTCAATGAGACATGACGGATGCATATAACCCTATTTTTGCCTGAAGGCACAGACACCCACGGTGGTCGGCGATCCAGGAAAACAGGAAGTTCCCGAATATTTCACACCTTTTATGGTACTCTAAATGGGAAATTTCCGGTATCTTTGTTGGAAATATTCTAAATTACAATTCTGCGAAATGTTTTTCAGCCGGTAAAAGAAAAAAGTACGAAAAAGTTAAAATTTGGAATATCATGAAATGTAGATACTTTTTTCATCCGAAACTGCGGGCCCCCTTTGGTTCCCAGGCCCCTGGGCAATTGCCCCCTGTGCCCCCCCCCCTCTCACCGGCCCTGGTCTTCATTGTTGTCTGTTAAGTTGGGTGCCAAGTCAAGTACATTGATAGACTATAAAAACACAGGAACTGGTGTGGCTGGGCTCTGTTGCCAAGGTAACTGGTCGTCGAACTTCCTTCTCTACAGGTTTTGGAAAGCAGAAAACCTATTTAGGGTTTTTCTTGTCTCGGATGCATAGCACAGATATTTATTGTTTTAGTTCAGTTACATAGTGAATTTTTAGTGAAAGAGTATTGCTTTTAGTTGTATAGTGAATTTAGTCGGATTTAATTATGGATACTAACATTGACAAAGAACAAGGACCGGAAACCTGCAATACCCCAGGTCAGTTCCAGTGAAAACTTTATAATAGACAATGTGTTACATGGGTTCAAGGATCCTGGACATCAGATTAAAACATGAACAACAAATTGAACTCCAACATTTGTATGATTCATGTCAAAAATTTTAGTTATGTATGATGCCTAAGTAAGTTAAGACTTCTAGTATATCTTGTTTTATTGTTCAATGTGATAAATAACAATATATTTAAACCATTTTGTATTCTGTGGTTTGTTTAATGCAATAAGCAACAATGTATTAAAACCATTTTATATATTTTGATATCACAATCCCTATATGCCTATATAAATTTGTAGGATTAATAATTTAACTGATTGGTAACTTTTTATAAGTCAAGAAGTATTAATGTATAAACTGTCATAAATCTTACATAAACAAAGTGGGGAGGGGGGGATCTAGCATTTGCTTATATTTTCTTACAAGGGGGTGGAGGGGGTACAAAATGACTAAAAATATGCTTACGTAATACTTGAACAGTCCCTAATTTTGAGGATACTTAATTTCAACAGATTTTATTTTTGCCCATGATAGGACATTCATTAAGGATTGTAGCATTAATGTTAGTTTACTTTTAAATTTAAAAGGAAGGAAATATAATAAAAACCCCATAGCACTGACCTTATTTGATCAACTACTGGCTTGGTCATCCTACATAGTAGTAATGAATTTCCATATTCTTTCTATAATGAACAACCCCATAATATAAACATTTTGGGTTGGTCCCATGAATGTTCATGTTCAGAATAGAGAGAGTCCACTGTATAATGCTGTAAACTCCCTCAAATTGTGCAGATTTTAGAATTTTGTGGATTTTTGGACACTGCTTTGTTTACATTTTTTAAACAGTAATTTGAATGCAATATTGCAATCAAAATTATAGTGAATAATTGTAATATAGTGAAATATTTAAATAATTAAGTAAAGTAATAAACTAATAGGATAAAGAGTAAGGTAATTTAAAAACTGATTAAAATATTAAAAGTAAAGATCAAGTAAATAATGATATATATTTCAACATGCAGACAGAAATGAAGTACCTTTTTAACACGCTTTTATTAACTTCACCTGTATGTGAGTTTGTGGATTTGTAATTCTCCTTATTATCTAAAGATTTTCTCAAGCAATTTTGACTAAAAATTGCATTCTATGGTTTTCGGATACGAGAAAATCATTGGGCTAGGTTACATGTTCGAGAAAAAATTTTAATGGGTCATTAAGGGTATGGGTCAAGCTATTTATATTTAAAGAACGGCATGATCGATTATAATGAAATTTTGTATGTAACAGTTTTTTGGCACGAGAAAACTATCGGGCTGGGTCACATGTTCAAAAAATTTCGATTAGTGGGTCATTTTTGGGTCATTATGGGTCAACCCATTTTTATCTAAAAAACGGCTCTAACGATTTTGATCAAATTTTATATTTTATCGTTTTGGATTGCAAGAAGACCATTGGGTTAGGTATCATGTTCAAGAAAATTCGGTTAGTGGGTCATTTTTGGGGTCATTGCGGATCATGCTATTTTTATCTAAAGATTTTCTCACGCAGTTTTGACTAAAAATTGCATTCTATGGTTTTCGGGCACGAGAAAAATATTGGGCTAGGTTACATGTTCTAGAAAAAATTTTAATGGGTCATATTGGGTCATTAAGGGTCTGGGTCAAGCTGTTTATATTTAAAGAACGGCGTGATCGATTATAACGAAGTTTTGTATGAACAGTTTTTTGACACGAGGAAACTAATGAGCTAAATCACATGTTTGAGAGATTTCGACTATAATGATCATTTGTGGGTCATGATGGGCCATAATGGATCATGTCAAGCTACATCTAAAGAACAGGTGGATCGATTTTAACGAAATTTTGTATATAACATTTTTTTGGCACAAGAAAATCATTGGGCTAGGTCACACATTCGAGAAATTTCGATTAATGGGCCATAAAGGGTCTGGGTCAAGCTATTTACATTTAAAGAACGGCTGGATCGTTTTTAACGAAATTTTGTATGTAACAATTTTTAGACACGAGGAAACTAATGGGCTAAGTCACATGTTCGAGAGATTTCGACTATAAGGGTCATTTGTTGGTCATGCTAATTTTATGTAGAAAATGTCTCTCACCATTTTGACTATATTTTGTATTATGATATTCTCGGGCAAGGGAAAACCATTGGACCAGGACACATGCTCGCGAAAATTCGATTAATGGGTCATAATGGGTTAGGGTTATTCTAATTCTATATAACAACGATTCAATCAATTTTACCTAAATTTTGTAACGAAACGTCTTTTGTCATGAGAAGACTATTGGGCAGAGTCGCAAGTTAAACAAAATTATATTAGTGGGCCATTATGCTTTATTGATGAATACTGTCAAGCTAATTTTATCTAAGAAATGGCTTAAATGATTTTGATTCAATTTTATATTTCTACTGTTTTTGATTACCTGGAGACCTTTGAGCTAAGTCACATGTTTTATCAAATTTGATTAGTGGGTCATTTTGGGTAATACGGGTCAGGGTCATGAGAAAATGGCAGCAACCAATAAGTTGGCGATATTTCACAACATATTGGTGACATTTGGCCGAAAAATTGACTATTAAGATTACGAAAGCCACAACACGTATTTGTGCCAAATGAAAGAATGTCTCCAAATTTGGCTATACCTGGCAAAAAATGTTGTCTTTCATAAAGTGAAGAATTTTTTTAATACATTCTTAATAGGATTCGAGATGCATGGTTAAATTAACCAGAGTCGACCAAAAAAAGTGATTTGGATCGATGTCCTTTCGTTGTAAATTTTAAAATAAATATAGTTTAAAAAAACTAAAAACCACACTTTTAAAGTAATCAAACTAAAAAGTGAAAAATAAATATAGTTAAAAAAACTAAAAAACACGCTTTTTAAGTATATCAAACTAAAAAGTGAAAAATAATTCGTACTATAAGCTGAAAACGAAAATAGATGAAAAATACTATATTACTACAAAATCATTGTTATTCTAGAAATCTATTAATAAGCAATAAATAAAATTATCGTGGAAAAAAAGCGTGGGGTGCTTCTTAAGAACTGATAGATGGAGCATGGTAGATGGAGCACCCCATGCTTTTTTTCCACGATAATTTTATTTATTGCTTATTAATAGATTTCTAGAATAACAATAATTTTATAGTAATGTAGTATTTTTCATCTATTTTCATTTTCAGCTTATAGTAGGAATTATTTTTCACTTTTTAGTTTGATATACTTAAAAAGCGTGTTTTTTAGTTTTTTTAAACTATATTTATTTGTGAATTATTCAAAGAAACTTTCCTTATGAAAAGTACTCTCTATTAATTCACATCAAAATCATCATAATAATAGGAAAAAAAAGTTTGATTAATACATAAATATATTTGGTAAAAAGGTCGTGATTGCTAATTACATCTTTGAAGATGTGTGGATTTTAGACAAATGCAGATTTCAGGAAGTCTAGTGCATACATACACACATATATATATATATATATGTAATATATATATATATATATATGAGTGTGTGTGTGTATATATATATGTATACATAACAGTGGCGCCAAACTAACAAAAAAATACCGAAGAAACATCTTTTAAAGTAAACAAACAAATAAAAATTCTGAAATATTAGGTTGCAAAATTCTCTTACAATCTGAAAAACAAATCGACACTAAGCATATAAATAAAAGAATATTAAGGTCAGGTAGTGGAAAATGGTCATAATAATAGACCTTTTTCAACTTTCAAAAGGTTATAAACATAAGAATTTATGTAATATATACTAGCATTTTGGGGCCTATTTTACATTACATTAGTCTTAAAATTATATCAATAAATTCAAAAAGACAAATAAATGTGAATTAGAATGTATAGTGTACAGTAGGGTGGATCGAAAAGTATAGGAAAAAATTTTTTTTTAGAAATCACTATCGGCGCGACGTGCAAAAGTTGCCTTTTATGCATTTTAGTTTACAGGGTTTTTTTAATTAATATCCATTCATATCTTCTGGTGCCCCAAGCGCCCCAAAAATAATTAAAAATTGTGTTTTTTATGATTTTTTTTATATTTTTTTGTTTATTTATTTTTTCTTAATTACTTTTGGCACGGGTTGCAAAAGCTATCTTTTATCTATCTTAGCTTACATATTTTTTAAAAATAAAATTCATTCATATCTTCCGGTGCCCCAAGCACCCCAAAAATAGTTTAAAATTGAAATTTTCTTGAAAAAATTTTGTTTTGTTTTGTTTTGTTTTATTTTATTTTATTTTACTTTTTGAAATTCATTAGGCACTGGGTTGGAAAGTTGTAATTACAATACTACATAACTCTGCAGTTCCCATATATTTTTTAAATCAAAATCCATTCACATCTTTGATGCATCAATTATAATTAAAAACTGAAATTTTTACAAAAATGTATTAAGAATTATAATTTACGAAAAATACAAATTTTGAAAACAGTTTAATTAATAACGTATAAGGTTATAAATAACATTAATTTTACAATAATAAGCCACATATAAATTTAAAAATCAAAGCATTAAATCATAAAAATTACAAAAATCGAACTTACGTAGAGAAAAGTTTTACATCCTTCAATTTGGAAATTTACATATTTTTAAAATTTGTAATCTTTTTTTGGTGTAACTAAGGGGGCGCCGCCCCCCTGCTCGCTATGCTCGCCAACCCCCCGCGTAATCGCTTCGCGATTCCAAATTATTGGCTACCCCTGCTTGTTGCGCTCGCGAATACCTCATGGTATGAATAAGCAGTTGCAGACGTTTCAACTGATGTGTCACACGACTGGTGTTGTAAAGAAATTAAAAATGTGCCCCCCTGGGGGGCAGAGTGGGAGGCGACACAAAAGACATCCATAATATGAATAAGCAGCTGCAGACCTCTCAAATGATATGTCACACGACTGGTGTTGTAAAAAATTGAAAATGTGCCCCCCTTGGGGGCAGAGTGGGGGTGACACACAAGACATCCATAAAATGAATAAACAGTTGCAGACCTTTCAAATGATGTGTCACACAAATGGTGTTGTAAAGAAATTAAAAATGTGACCCCCCCCCCCCCCTGGGGAGAGCAGAGTGTGGGGGTGACACACAAGACATCCATAATATGAATAAGCAGTTGCAGACCTTTCAAATCTTGTATAACACGACTGGTGTTGTAAAGAAATTAAAAATGTGTCCCCCCTGGGGAGCAGAGTGGGGGATAACACACAAGACATCCATTATATGAATAAGCAGTTGCAAACCTCTCAAATGATGTATCAAACAACTGGTGTTGTAAAGAAATTAAAAATTTGGCGATATATTACAGTTATCGCCAAGTTGGTGTCACTTTTGACAACTAATTTTGGTCGCCAAATTTGGCGATATATCGCCAAGTTGGCGACAAACTTGGCAATTGTTGGCGATGGTAACCTTACCTCTCTTTATGGTAACCCATACGGTGATGCATAGACGGAGCCCTTTCCTGATTGGTCAATTCGGCTCATGGAAGGAGTGGACAACCCGGATTCGTAAGTTCCGGAAATCTTCCACATCAGCATCATTCAAGGAGTCATTCCTTTTAAGGCTAGTTTTTTTTTACTATAGAAGGATAGTGTTTTGTAGTATAAAACTGTGTCTCTTTTCTTGTCCAGATACAGTTTCTGATGCTCTGATACTGTTTCTGACACTAGTCGAATGCATCTTTCAACCGCTTGGGTACGGCATGGATATGATGCGCTCCTTCAGTTATGGATGGCTTTGTTTTGATATGAAACCATACAGGTGCAATATACCTTCATAATATATGTTGTAAGGGTAATGAGATTATCAGAAGGATTTTCTGTAGCCACTTATAACCTTAAAACTCTACACGCAGTTGTTAGCCATCTTGAGTGATAAACTGGGCCAGGTTTCATTAATGCCAGATCAGAACCACATTCACCACATGATGTTGCTATGTAAATATCATATAAATATTGCTGGTCATTGCTGAGAACTCTTCTATCTATGTTGTCTTTCAAATAATAAAGTATAAAAAATTTATTTTATACATTTAATAAAATACGATAAACGATTTCTCATCCTCTCGATCTACGTTTTACGTTAGAAAAATTATTATTTAACTGTTAATTTTACTTGTATTTTTTAGCTCAAAATTTGCATGAAACTCGATTTTCAGCAAATAATTAAAAGTTTTGGGGCATTGGAAGAAATTTATCAAAGCCGAAAATTATTTGGATGCATGCTAATGTACTATAAAATGCATCTTTTTTATCCTGCTAATAAAATAATTTAAAAGAAATTTTTTTAAAAAAATTATAAATTTTTATAAAAATTTTATTTTTTTTACTATTTTGGGGGTGCTTGGGGGCACCGGAAGATATGGATGGATTTAAATTTAAACAAGTTGGAAATTGCACATGAACGTAGCAAATGAGGTGCGTTCGTACGATAACGAAGTTTAAAAAATATTCAGATCTTGCTGATATAGTAGAGCGTACTTCGGATATAGTATAGTAGTCGAAATCTTTGTGTTTCTGTAAATATGCAGAAAGTAATTTTTATTACACCTCAAAAACGTATATCTTATTCATAAAATGTGAAATAGTTGAATATAATTAAAACACGCCCCAAACAATGTTTCCCCATATAGCATTATGTAGTGGAATACTTTTGTGTGGCCCTGTAACTTAATAATAAAAATTCTTTGCATCACAGATTGTACAGAATGCATATTTTAGTATATATTTCACAGATTCATACCACTTATATTATGTTCGAATGAGTAAAACATCATTAAAATTCATTTGAAACTTTTTTCCCATTGATCGTAATGTAATGGAATACTTTTGATTGTCCCTGTAAATGATCTATGCATCCGACTTTCATAACATTTTAAATGACTCAATAAAATTACGTAATAATTATATGTTTTAAATTTCAAACGATTAAAATGCATGTGAAATTTTTTTCCCCATTGACCATAACGTAATGGAATCCTTTTGATTGTCCCTGTAATTGATCTTTGCATCCGATTTTCATTACATTTGAAATGACTCGACAAAATTACGCAATAATTATATGTTTTAAATTTCAAACGATTAAAATGCATTTGAAACTTTTTTCCCCATTGACCGTAATGTAACGGAATCCTTTTGATTGTCCCTGTAATTGATCTATCCTTCCGATTTTCATAAAATTTGAAATGACCCGACAAAATTATGTTATAATTATGTATTTTAAATTTCAAACGATTCGGTTGGGTAGTTTTTGCGTTGTTATATGCGGACGGACAGACAGACAGACAGACGGACAGACAGACAGACAGACGGACAGACGGACAGACAGACGGACGGACTGAGCGACAACAATAGGTGCTACATATTTACATAATTACGAACGCACCTAAAAAAGATTGAACTAATATATAAATATAAGGCAACTTTCGCAACCCGTGCCAAAAATAATTTTAAAAATATTAAAAAGCAAAAAAAAATTTTAAAATTTATAAAAATTTCAATTTTAAACTATTTTTGAGGCGTTTGGGGCACCGGAAGATATGAATGGATTTCAATAAAAAAAACATATGGGAATTAATATGCATAAAAGGCAACTTTTGCACCCCGCGCCGATTCGATATTCCAAATTTCGATTTTTCGATCCACCCTAGTGTACAGTCAGCATTTAAAAAAAAAAAAAAAAAAGGATCTTTTAAAATTTGTCAAATTTTCACAGAGAAATATACATACAAATAGCCTATGAATTATGCCTTCTTTCAATTAATGTTCAAAAAATGTTACTAACAGCCTCCTTATTGAAACTGTACCAAAACTCTGTAATTTTCAATACAAACACCCAATTTTGATAGCATATTTGGATTTTTCTATACGTTTACCTTTGGATACGAAACAAGAAGTCAAATATTTTAGGAATAAGAATTAGACTAAGAATTAGACTTAAAATTTAAAACTCATAACATTAAATTGTTCTAAAGAGAATGCAATGTGGGTAATGTTTAAAGCATAACTCAAAACTGCTTATCAGAATGAGCTGTAACTTTGAATTTGCATATTACTTAATTTTAACTTAGAGAATGGTTCTCATATGAAAAAATCACTTTAAATTACACAATTTTCCAACAGGGGTGCTATAAGTATAAAAATCTATTATGTGGAAAATTTTACCAAAACATAAATTTTCTTGTGGCATAAATGGTACTACAGACTAATACTTGTATATATTAATTGTATCATAGAATTAGACAATTTAAAAAAGGTACTTTTAAATTAGCCAGGTGCCAGAGTTATACATAAATAACATCTCAGTAGCAGAAAGTTTAAGACGCGAGACAGACATCACAGATTTTTACTTCTCTTTTGCATATTGTTTTTCATCAAATCTTTATTTTGCTTCATATTATGTTAACTCTTTATTACTTAATACAAAAAGTTAAGATTATTTTTAATAAAAATTTATAAAATGCCTAAAAACGCTACAAGTAAGTGATTACTTGATTAATAACTGCTTCAGTTATAAAAATATTTTACTTGCAGATTATTTTTCCCTCAAACACTTGGAGAATTTTCTGTTACTGGGTATAACATTATATATATATACATTAGGGCGGAGCGTAAAAAACTTTTTTTCGAAATTCTTTTCTCCCTAGCGCAGAAAAGTTGTCTAGTGGTATCAGTAATATACTCACAAAATTTCAAAACAATCAATAAATATCTTCCAGTTCCACTTTTGGGTCGAAATATGCAATTTTAGCCAAAAAGGTTGTAATTTTTCACATTTCAGAAATATTTTAAATGTTCAATTTTTTCTTCGCCTTAGTGCGGAAAAACTGAAAGAGTACATAAGGAACACAAGTCCAAAATATTAGGGTAATTAAAAAATATCTTCTGGTTCCACTTTGGATTCTAAATATGTGAAATTTGTCGAAAATTATACAAATTTTCATATTTTAGTCATTTTTTTTATTTTTCGATTTTCTATTCCCGCTGGCATGGAAATGTTAGAAAAATATGCAAGAAACATAAGTAAAAAACTTTATAATAACAAATAAATATCTTCCGTCTTCCTTTTCGGGGTCTAAAAATATCAAAGTGGCCAAAAATTATGTAACTTTTCACATTTCAGAAATTTTTTTTCCTTTTCAATTTTCTCTTCTTGATGGAGCAGAAAGTATGGAAAATCATATGAGAAACACAGCAGAAAAGGTTATTGGTGACACTTGCCCTATATAATCGCAGCCAGGTTCTTCTATAAGTGTCCAGTATTCTTCAAGTACTTTTTGTTCATGGAGCGTTCCCTCAATATTCCTCTGAATTAAAGTTGGATCTTTTCGACGGTCAAAATACAGTCCTTCCAAGATATTGGTAGATATGAAACTTTAATCTTGGACTTGGCATTTCGTGCGATATTTAATTCTTTTTCTACTTGTGTTATGATTGACTATAACTTTGGACATGTTGTCACGTGTCACAACTCGCAAGTCTTCGAGAAATGCGCCTGTTACTGATACTGCAACCTGGTCGGACACTCCTATTGTGTTTCAAGTTCTGGCTAGGGCAGAATGACGGGTTGTTCGTGATATACTTATAGTATTTATATCGAATGCAATGAAACTAAAGATTTATCACTAAGATCGTGACACAATTGTTCATCAACAAGACTAAAAGATTTAAATAACTCTAAGTCTTCGATGAAGCAGTAGTGATTGTTTTTTTCCATTTTATACCATTTTCTGAAACGTTCTTATTCTTTTTCGAGTCTACTCATTCATTTACTAAGTTTCCGTGTTGTGGACCGTGTTTCTGAATATATCAATTGGGTCTATCAACAATTTCCTTAACTTTTTTGATCCTTAAAAAACTGTCTTCCAATTCTGGAATTTTTATATCACGTGGGCATTTACATCGTTCTAGACATGTACTCTTATAAGAAAAAAATTCTAACAGGTGTTTTTTCCCCCTTCCAATAAGAAAATTTTCAATTTTGACTTCGTCTGTTCTTTCGCATCAAACTTCTTTATACTCTTGTATTTATCATTATATGAACCAATCATTTGGACTATTCTTGGCCTAGAAATCGTTGGAACTGAGTAGCCTGCTAAATTGCTTCAACCATTTCAGCCCATAACCCGCTATCACCCCAAAGGTGGGTCCGATTTTTAATTATATTTCGATTCATTTCTCACCAACAAAAAAGTACATTATATGTTCATAAGTTGGTAGAACGCCAGTTCTTAATTCAGTAGGATCCCAAAAATTGGGATGAGAAAAATCCCGTGTATACTGCACCTTAATTGTGATATTGTAATATTTTCTATGCACACTATGAGTTCAACACAATTAAAAATTAAAATTTTGTAAACACTTTCAGATGTATTATTTTTCAATAATATACAGAAGCTAAAATTGAATATCTCATTAAGACCCTATCACGAGCGGAGCACTAAACCAACAGTAACACTACAGTAAACGAACAGAAAGCTGAACTTATTAGAGGAATTTCCCTTAGATCGCTTTTAATTTGATTGTTCTATGACTTTTGAGTACATTAATGCCATGTATTTGCCAGTTTAAGTAATAAAAATTAAATAAGAAGATATTTATTAATTATTTTAAATTTTTACACTTATCTTTCTCATATGATTTTCCGAATTTTCCACCCGAGCGAGAAGAGAAAATTGATAAGAAAAAAAAAAATCTGCGAAATGTGAAAAGTTACATACTTTTTGGCTATTTTGACATTTTTAGACGCCGAAAAGGAAGACGGAAGATATTTATTTATTATTCTAAAATTTTTACTTATGTTTCTTGCATATTCTTTGAACATTTTCCATGCCAGCGGGAATAGAAAATTGAAAAATAAAAAAAATGACTAAAATGTGAAAATTTGTATATTTTTCGACAAATTTCCCATATTTAGAACCCAAAGTGGAACCAGAAGATACAGTAAAACCTCCATAACGGACACTCCCGAATAGCAGACACCTCTATTTAACGGACAGTTTTCAAATCCCCACTCCCAAAACTTAAAATTTTGTATGTTTAACCTCTAAATAACGGACATTCCAAATAGCGGACAGTAATTTTGGCAAAAAAGAATGAAAATTATTTTTTAACGAGAAAAAAAAAAAATAAAAATCCTCTAAATGTATCAAGCCAATGTGCCACAAATTTTGTGATCACAGATAAATATGGGGATAAGCTGGGGAAAATCTCCTCTCCCTCTTCATTTATCTGTGATCACATCCCCTACCCCCCTCTCACCCCCTCCTTCGAATGATTTGAGATTGTATGCTTTAAAGAAGCAGAAAAATTCAGTAAAAGGATACATTTTTTCTTTTTTTTAGAAAAAGATGGTTCGAAAGGATTAAAACTACGGACAGAGTTAAAACTTCACATTGAAAAACAAATTACATGTAATCGCAAGTAAAAACAAACTTTTGTAACTTTTTTTTTTTTTTTTTTTTTTTAAGAATGCTATAAACAAAGGATAAAAATAAGCACAATTTTATTTTAGTTTTATTGCTTTAAAAATTATTTTAATTTCTGTTTAATCATATAATAGAGGTTTTAGGATATTAAAATCGACTAATGAAACATTAAGCATTCATTAGTAAGTTTTCTATCTCTGAGGTTTTCCCAATAGCGGACACCTCCGAATAGCGGACAATTTCTGCGCTCCCAAGGTGTCCGTTATTTAGAGGTTTTACTGTATTTTTTAATTACTCTAATATTTTGGACTTGTGTTCCTTATGTACTCTTTCAGTTTTTCCGCACTAGGGCGAAGAAAAAATTGAAAATTTAAAATATTACTGAAATGTGAAAAATTACAACGTTTTTGGCTAAAATTGCCTATTTCGACCCAAAAGTGGAACCGGAAGATATTTATTGATTGTTTTAAAATTTTGTGAGTATATTACTGATACCACTAGACAACTTTTCCGCGCTAGGGAGAAGAGAATTTCGAAAAAAAGTTTTTTACGCTCCGCCCTAATATACATATTAGGGATGGGACGAATAGTCATTTGGTTGAATACCGAATATTCGGCCAAATACCAACATTTTTTCAGAATAAAGAAAATAACTTTTAATTTATATATGTATAATGTACACACACATACATTATTTAAAATGGAAAAACAAATTTATGTTCTATTATTAACAGGGGTGGGAAATTTTCGAAAATTTTCACCAGCCAGCAAAATACAATATACAGTTGAAAATAGTTAAGACAAAATTTAAACAACTGAAGAAACAGTTAATTATTATTACTACAATGCATTTTCATATTTTTGTTCGATAAAAATAAGAAATATATACAAGAGAAAAAATATTAGTATTATAGCGTAGAATTTAGTATAATATTTATATTACAAAAGTTTCAAAATATAGGGAACTAATAAAAATAAATAAATAAATACAGATTCTGGCATCTTTACAGTTTGAAGTTTGAAAAAATAACTTAAAACTTCACTCGCCCTGAAGGAAAATTTACTCGCCAGTGGCGAGTACAATGATGTAATTCCCCAGCCCTGATTATTAAGCTTTTTAAATTTTTTAATAAGTTAATGTATTTCTTGTTCCGATAATATTTCAAATTTCAAACACCTTGATACTGCTAATTAAACATGTTTTATTACTTCTATAATTATAACAGCATAATTTTAATGGCAAGAAAGCAATTTCTAAACATTTTATCTAAAAATAGGAATTTATTTATTAGTCTTAAAATGTACTACTTAAATTTATTTTGAATTTGAAAAACTTAGTTTAGCACAAAAAAATTATAAAATTGCATTCTATTTTTTTGTTTTAATCTATATCAAATTGACTTTCAGTAAGTAAGGATGTTAAGTTATTCCTATTAAAATATAAAGAAGGTACTTCACTTACTATCAAATAATATATTTATCTTTTCTTACTTTCAAAATCAATACTCTTACTCTTTTTCATAATTCATTATGAGATTTTCTGAAATAACCTTTATCAAGTAAATTTTATGGTGGAGCATTTGTATCCTTAATGATAAACAAATTTGTAAGAATAAGTCTTTGTTCTGAAATCAGTCTCCAAGTCTTACATTATAAATTGCATGAAAGCAAAAGTTATGATTAACGTAGAATATATACATTAACAAAATTTTTGACATTTGAACCAGCATATACACCATTCAATAATTCATATGGAAGCAATATTTCACTTATTCAACAAGCATTAAAAGCAGGGTGGTTTTTTGACGTCAAAAAGTGGTTTTTGACAACATGTCGAAAACCTGTCTAAAAGTGTCAAAAAGCATCAAAAACCTTATACACTTTTTTTTTTTATCAATCATTAGTGATATTTTATATTAAATAAAGCTAAAAACTGGTTAAATAATAATTTATGTATTATGTAAATAATTTTTATTTAGTTATACTATGAGTTGTAAAAAAATTATGTATCAAAATTTAAATTATATGTCAATTGTCATGTATAGGAAAATAGCTAAAAACATTGAACCTACTGTACATTTTTCAAAGAACTATTTATGTTTGTATCTTTATTATTATTAAGTGTTTGGTTTGATGTAAAAAATTTTAAGTCTAATTTATGATTAAAAAAAGCTTGTGTAAATCTAAAGTGATCACTATTCAATGACTGATTATAAGTTCCTTCTATTTTTATTGATTCTAAATGTTTGTTTTCATACATAGATATAAACCACATTGCAACACAAATGTTCTAAGAGTAATTAAATTAATTATAATATGAAATCAATATAATTAAATGTTCTTTAAATCAATATGTTAAAAGAATGTGTTTTATTTTCAGTTACGCATATATACAGTAAACTCCCTCAAATCCACACAGCTTGGGACCAGAAGTTGTGCGGATTTTAGAATTTTGCGGATTTCTGGTCATTGTTTTTTTTACATTTTTTAAACAGTAATTTGAGTGCAATTAATAATGTAATTGAAACTGTAATGAATACCTTACAATATAATAAAATATTTAAATAAGTAATTAACAAAAATAATAAAAAGTTAGATAATTTTTGAAATGATTAAAGTACTAATAGCAAATGTCAAGTTAATAATCAATAGTGTATGATTAAATATACATTATAAAGATTAATTGTATTTTTCCAAAATTATTCAACAAAACTTGGCTCATAAAAGTACATTACTAATTCACATCAAAATCATAAAATAAGGATTTTTTTTTCCAAGTTTAGCCAGGCTTAATAACCAAAAAATCTTGATTAATGCATACATATATTTGATAGGAAGATTGGGATTACCAGTGATATCAGAAATATCTTGAATTTTTTCCAAAAAAAATTTATTCTTCTTTCATGTAAAACATGAATAGACTATTATTAAGAAAATTACAAATTTAAAAACATATGGAATTTATATAAAACTAAAAAAAAAATCAAATTTTGTAGCAATATCCAAATTGAAAGTTTCATTGTTTACATCCATAAAATATGTGCGGATTTTAGAGAGTTGTGGATTTCTGGTTTGCGGATTTGAGGGAGTCTACTGTATTTTCATTTTACTATGTCAGTTTCAGTTTAATTTTTTAGAACAATTTGTTTGTGTTAAATTTTTCTTTTGTGCATTATAAAATAGCCCACCAACCTCTTCTTTTTTTTTTTCTTTTTGAGTATATTATTTCAGAAGCTGTAAATCAAGCCTTTAATGCTTAATTATTTGTTTGTGGAATATACATTTGCAAGCAAAGAACAGGTGTAAATTTTTTTTTCTTAATTTGGATTCTATTAACTATAATTGTATTTGGCACCTGTCTAGTATTGCACCTGCCTGTGTAGAATAATGTAGTTAGGTCAGTATTGTGCAATTACTTGTCAGTTTGAAAAACAAATCTGTGCTTTATAGAAATTATTTAATCTTACTTTCTTAAAAATTGCTGAAGCTACTTCTAAAAGGGAAATTATTTCAATTGTGGTTACATAGCTTTATCCAGAGATCTTGTTTAGTTAATGTGTATTAAATCTGTTTCTGTAGTAGATTTTTTCCTTAAGTCATGGATAAAGGTGGTAGGCCTAAAAATGCTGTGTGGAATGATTTTTTCTGTGTGAAAGAAGGAAATAAAACTTATGGAAAATGCAAAAGATGTGGACACACTATGGCCAATAGAGTTGACAGAATTAAAGGTCATTCAGCAAAATGCAAAAATGCAGAGCATGTACAAGAGAAAAGAGAAGATTATGTAAATAAAGAACAAGAACATCTGCACATGGAAATTGATATTGGAAGTCCTGAGAACAATAGTCATGTGAATGAAACTGTAAACAATAACCATGAAGAAAATGATTGTACTTCAAATATTACAGGTGCTAAGAAACTTTGTTTGGAACAAAATAAGATAGATAACTATATAGTAAAAACTACACCTATCATAAAAAAGCAGTTGGATCTACAAGTTGCTAGATTCTTTTATAGCTGTAATATCCCCTTTAGCGTTGTTGAACTAGAGGAATTTGTCAAACTAATACAGCTTCTTTACCCTGGATATAAACCCCCTTCTTGGAAAACATCATCTGGTAGCCTTCTAGATAGAGTTACTGAAACTTTAGAAAGTGAAATGAAATCAGAACTTCAAGGAAAAGATTATACACTAGTCGAAGATGGATGGAGTAATGTCCATAATGATGCCATAATAGCTTCTTGCCTGCATGTTGAGGGAAAGGTTTTCTTCCTTGAAGCTACTGATTGTACAGGTCAATCTAAAACAGCTCAGTTTTGCAAAGAAAATTAAAAAACTCAATAGCTCTAGCAAAAAATAAATTTTCCTGCAATGTCTCATGTGTGATTATTGACAACGAAAGAAAAATGCAAAAAATGTGGGAGTTATTAAAAGAAGAAAATGATGATCTTCTTGTGTATGGATGCTGTGCCCACTGGATGAATCTTCTTGGGAAGGAAATTACTCCACAAGACATCATGAAGCATATTGTGGAAGTGCAAAAATACTTTCGCAACCACCACCTTCCATCTGCCTGGTTAAGTCAATTGCAAGACACTGTGAAGCCGCAGCTTCCAAATGAAACTCACTGGAATAGCCAACTCACTTGTATTGACACTTTTATCAAAAATAGGTCAGCTTATGTAAAAATTTGTGAAGATCATGCAATTGAATTTAGAATAGTACAGCTTGTGAATAATTATAGCTTATACCAACAAGCAAAAGAATTGCAAATGCAGTTAAAACCTTTGGCAAATATGCTTGACAGGGTCCAAAGAGATAATGCAACATTGGCTGATGCTTGTCAAGCTTGCCTTTCTTTAGCTGTGGACATAAATCTGGCTCCATACTATGATGCAATTATGGAGCATATGGAATCCTACCTACAACCGTTTCATTATCTGGCATGCATGACGCATCCAGCATACAAAGGTGCATTATTAAACGATGAACAGAGGGAAGCAGCTCGGACATGGCTGCTTGAAAGAAACCCAGATTTTCTCAAATTTATCATTGCTTTTGAAGCTGAATCTCCACCATACCCTAAAAGTTTCTTCTCAGCTCAAGATGTTTCAGCAGCAGTATGGTGGAAAGGCTTGAAGAAAAACAATATACTAAGTGAATTCATACAGCTCATGGTGCGTTTGCATTCCAGTCCATGCAGCTCAGCCTCAATTGAGCAAATATTTTCAAATTTTGGATTTATCCACTCCAAATTACGAAACAAACTTGGAGTACAGAAGGCATCAAAACTAGTGTTTTGCTATCGCATGCTTCGTGAAAAAAAAAAGATTTAGAATGGGATTAACATTAAAATAAGATAAAAATAAAAATATGTATTATTTATAATGTAAATTTAAATAATTTTAATTATAATTGTTAAATTATAAATATTTTCACCATGTACTTTCATTTTTAAAAATTAAAGTATTTAGTAGTTTCATTAGTTTATATTTTTAATGTAACAACTAATGTAACAACTTATTCTTTATTCTATATTTATAGCTTACAGTTAATTTCTATTTTCTAAGCAACTTTTATTAAAACTGTCAAAAAATTTATTCAAGCGTCTAAAACTAAAAATTATGAAAAATTGTAAATTTAATGTTGCTCTAAAAATAATATTAAACAGTTTTTGGACTCAATTTTAGGTTTTTGACACTTACTGTCAAAAACTATGTCAAAAAGGGGTTTCTGACATGACGATTAAAACCATGGTTAAATCCGAATAAAACTGTCACACTGTCAAAAACTTGCCAACCCTAATTAAAAGCATAAACAAAAACTGAAAATTACATGAATGAAGGAAGATGTAAATATAAGTATATATAATGTCACATATTAGAGAAAATAATCATGCAAATAATTATTTAAAAGTGAAAACTAGAATTAAAAAAATATTTTGCTTAATATTTAGAATTTATATTTAAATATTTATAAAACCATCTTCATAAAGCAGGTTGCACCATCAAGTCAGCATCTAGTTTGATACAAGTTCTGTTTTAAGATGCATTGTATCCTTTTGACATATTCATAAAGCCCTTTTTATATGTGTGTGGAATTACAGACACTAGCAGGGGAGACCGAGCTTAGCTCGGTCAATATTAACTTTGTGTTCAACTCGATATAGTATTTTCACTTTATTATTAACTCTGTATTATTTTATATTGAGAAACACCGAAATCACTGGCGATAAATTTATAAATAATCTAAAAAAAACTTTGTAAAATCACCATAAAAAAGAAAATTAAACAGGACGCGTTTCGAGCTTCAAAAATACCGCTCGTCATCAGTTAATCCAAACACGTATCACAAGGGACAGAGTAGAAATAAAAGTCTGTATTATTACTGTAAAACATGTTTATAATAGTATTATTTAGAAAAACAATCAATAAGAAAACTAAGTTTTTATGCGCATATTTATAAATTTTATTTTATTTTAAATTTTACAACGAAAGGACATCGATCTAAATCACTTTTTTAGCTCGACTCTGATTGATTTAACCATGCATCTCGAATCCTCTTAAGAATGTATAAAAAAATTCTTTACATTCTGAAAGACAATATTTTTTGCTAGATATAGCCAAATTTGGAGGCATTCTTTTCATTTGGCTCCAAATACGTGTTTTGGTTTTCGTAATTTTTATAGTCGATTTTTTGGCCATATGTTGCCAATATTTTGTCAAATATCACCAAGTTATTGGCTTTTGCCATATTCTCGTGATCCTGACCCTATAACCCAAAATGAGCCACTAATCAAATTTGATCAAGCATGTGACATAGCTCAATCGTCTTCAGGTAATCAAAAACAGTAGAATATAAAATTGAATCAAAATCGTTTAAGCCATTTTTTAGGTAAAATTAGCTTGGCAGCATTCAGCAATGAAGCGAAATGACCCACTAATATAATTTTGTTTAACATGCGACTCAGCCCAATAGTCTTCTCGTGACAAAAAACGTTTTGTTTAAAAATTTAGGTAAAATTGATTGAGTCGTTGTTATATATAATTAGAATGACCCTAGCTCATTAAGACCCAAAATGACTCATTAATAGAATTTTCGCGAGCATGTGTCCAAGCCAAATGGTTTTCTCTTGCTCAAAAACGATATAATACAAAGCATAGTCAAAATGGTGAGTACCATTTTCTATATAAAATTAGCATGACCCATCATGACCAACAAATGACCCTTATAATCAAAATCTCTCGAACGCGTGGCCTAGCTCTTTAGTTTTAGCATGCCGAAAAACATTAGATACAAAATTTAGATAAAATCGATTGAGCCGTTTTTTAGATATAGTTAGTTTGACCCTGACCCCTTATAATCCAAAATGACACATTGATCGAATTTTCTCAAAAATCTGTCCTAACCCAATGATTTTCTTGTGACCGAAAACGATAAAATACAAAATTTAATCAAAATTGCGCGAAATGTTGTCTAGATAAAATTAGAATGACCCCAAAGTGGCCCACTAATCTAAATTTCTCGAACATGTGACCTACCCCAATGATTTTCTCATGCCAAAAATATGTTGTATACAAAATTTCGTTAAAATCGACCCACCCATTCTTTAGATATAGCTTGACCTTGACCCATTAAGACCCACAAATGACCCTTATAATCGAAAGCTCTCGAATATGTGACTTAGTCCATTAGTTTTCTCGTTTCTAAAAATTGTTACATACAGAGTTTCGTTAAAATTGATCCTGCCGTTCTTTAATTATACATAGCTTGACCCAGACCCTTTATGATCCAAAATGACCCATTAATCGAAATTTTTCGAACATATAACCTAGTCCAATGATTTTATCGTGCCAAAAAATGTTGCATACAAAATTTCATTAAAATCGATCCACCTGTTCTTTAGATATAGTTTGACCATGACCCATTATGACCCATCATAACCCACAAATGACCCTCATAGTCGAAATCTCTCAAGCATGTGATTTAGCCCATTAGTTTTCTCATGTCAAAAAACTGTAGCATACAAAATTTCGTTATAATCCATTACGCCATTCTTTAAATACAAAAAGCTTGACCCAGACTCTTAATGACCCAAAATGACCCATTAATCGAAATTTTTCGAACATGTAACCTAGTCCAATGATTTTATCGTGCCAAAAAAATGTTGCATACAAAAGTTCGTTAAAATCGATCCACCTGTTCTTTAGATATAGGTTGACCATGACCCATTATGACCCACAAATGACCCTCATAGTCGAAATCTCTCAAACATGTGATTTAGCCCATTAGTTTTCTCATGTCAAAAAACTGTTACATACAAAATTTCGTTATAATCCATCACGCCGTTCTTTAAATATAAATAGCTTGACCCAGACTCTTAATGACCCAATATGACCCAGTGAAATTTTTTCTCGAACATGTAACCTAGCCCAATGTTTTTCTCGTGCCCGAAAACCATAGAATGCAATTTTTAGTCAAAATTGCGTGAGAAAATCGCTAGATAAAAATAGTATGACCCACAATGACCCCAAAAATGACCCACTTACCGAATTTTCTCGAACATGTTACCTAACCCAATGGTCTTCTTGTAATCCAAAACGATACAATATAAAATTTGGTCAAAATCGTTAGAGCCATTTTTTAGATAAAAATGGCTTGACCCATAATGACCCAAAATTGACCCACTAATCGAAATTTTTCGAACATGTGACCCAGCCCAATAGTTTTGTTGTGCCAAAAAACGATTGGATAGAAAATTTCCTTAAAATCGATCCAGCCGTTCTCTAGATATAAATAGCTTGATCTTGACCCATTATGACCCAAAACGACCCAATAATCGAATTTTCTCGAACATGTGACCTAGCCCAATGGTCTTCTCTTGCCCGAAAATGATAAAATCCAAATTTTTGCGAAAATCGTTAGAGCCGTTTTTGAGATAAAATTTACCACACACACACACACACACACACAATTTTTGCTCGCATTATAGTATAAGATTAATGAATCAGAATTGCTACTCATGTGGGAGAATGAAATTCGCTGACTTTTCCAGGTGTATTTCAAAAAAATTCTAGTTTAGCGGTATAGCGCATAATGGACATGCTGAGGATAAAAAAAGTTATATTACTCAAAAAACACTAAAATTTCTTATAGAGTTGCTAATAATCTCTGAGCTAAAGCTCTTTATCCCAATTCCCCTCCCAAATCAATAACAATCTTTCTTTGAGGTTTACAATTGGAATGGCTCCTACAGTAAACTACTAACTGTACAAACTTGCTACAAAATATTTGTACACTTAGTTCACAAATATCATTTTGTTAACTATATCCCAAAATCACTGTCTAGTTGAAATTTATTTCTGACAAGAGAAGGAGAAACAGAGTGGGGAGATGTAGAGGTCGGCACGGACCAGAATTTCCAGGCCCGAGCCCGGCCCAAACGGAAAAAATATTGGCCCGACCCGAAAGTTAAAATTTTGGCCTGGAAAAAAGTTAAAAATTTGGTCCAAACCCGGCCCGGCTCGAGTGAATTTCAACAGTGAATTTCTTTTTCATGTTTATAATCTCCATTTATGCAGAAGTGCCGTAGGCTGCGATATTTACGCTTTTAGTGAACCTTTATTTGTTGTACATAAATGTTTCAGCTATCATTAGTATTATTAAACCATATTCCATGTAATGGAGACAAAAAAATCTAAAAAATGGTATATGGTAAAAGTAAAAAAATATGTCCCTTCTTAGCAGATGAAAATGTTTAATATATTTTTTTTTTTTTCTTGCGTATTGGTGTATTCATTTTGCATCGATGAACAGTTTAAAAGAAATTTGCAGTTTTCAATTTAAAAGAAAATTCCATCAAAATCATGTTTTTTTTTTATGTGTTTAAGTCTATTTTAAAACCCCTAGTAATCTATGATTCTTTGCAAAGAATAAATTATAATGCTTAATTGTTAAATATTGGCGACTTAAAAGTATATGCCTATTTTGAAAAAATTTTTGGACCAAACCAAATTTTACCGATTTATGAACAGACCTGGCCACGTCGAGAAAAGGATTTTCATACGGGATGATTCAGCAGGAACTGATTATTTTGGTACGTAAAGACTAGGAAGAATGAAATCAGTCTCGGCTTCATACAGGAAAAATACGTTAGGCCCGGCCGATACTCCAGGGAAAAAATTAAGGCCTGAGCCCGGCCCAGCCCAAAACCAGCGCGTGGGCCTGGCCAGGCTCAGGCTTCGGGTCGAGGCCCGGCCCGTGCAGATCTCTAGGGAGATGGAAGCTTGTGATAATTATTGTTATATGAAAATGACTGCTGGAAAAAGTTTTAAAATCTGCAATAATGAGTTTTAAAAATATAAAATGTGGAGGATAAAAATGGAAATTTTTGAAAAAAAAAAAAAGGTAGACGACTTTTCTTCTATTTTTAAATATGCAGTTTGCCAAATCATGGAAGACTTTCAGTACTGGCTGCACAATGATCAAACTCACTTAGAGATCACAATAAAAGTTTATCAAATTTCCTGACTTTTCCAGGTTTTGGGAAAAATAGTGACATTCGCTGATTTTTTCAGGTTCTCCAGGTTGTTTAGCAACCCTGATGAATATTCAAGCACTTTAGAATGAAGCAGTGTTTTTCTTTTTTCAATAACAGTTTATACACCTCGAGATGTAATGTAACATTCTCTAACAAAGTCATTTTCCTGACAGTTGAATCTCCAAGGTAAATGTAACCTAACATTTTCTAAAAAGATCCTTAACTTTTATAGGAAATATAGAAATGCTGCAGTTTTTAGTATCCAAATAACTGTATATTTTGTGTAATTATGAATGAAAATGATGTCAAAATTAAGCATAAATGGATTAAATTAAAAAAAAATATCCAAAAGTGAAAAAAAAATTTTTATTCTGAATTTATTTGTTAAGATATCTTACAATATTCAGCCATAGGTATTCAGCCGATTCATTCAACAAGCCTTCAATATTCGGCTGACTGAATATTCGACAAAAGAGCTGAATACCGAATAGTGGCCAACTATTTGTCCCATCTCTAATATATATGTATATAATAAAACCATTAATTGTAAAACTTAAAACAATATATACAGTCGAGTCTCTCTATAACGAAACTCCATCCAATGAATTTCTCTATTTAACAAATTTTTTATAGGAACGGGTAATTTTTTTCATGATTACATTAAAAATAGTCTCCATATAGCGAAATAAATAACTCCATTTAACAAATTTTTTCGAAAATGTTCTATCATAAGTTCAGAAAACACTTCAAATTATTTGTAGAATATATATATATATATTTTTTTTTCTGGTTTATATTTCATAGCTACATTCCTCCACCTTATTCCTCATGTCCAAAAAAAGACATTCAACTCCCCCCCCCCCCTCAAGAAAAACTTTTTTTTGCATGGTTACACTTGACTTTGTTTTAGCCAAGATGAACATGTGTTCTTGGAAAAGATTGAAACATTTGCTAGCTAGTGGGGTGATTTGCAATTACCACAAAGCATCCTAAAAGATAAAAATATTCCATTATTTGTCTTTAAAATGGTGCTTGTTTCTTAGTTTGGATAGTAAAGCAGGAATAAGGGGGAATTGCAGAAAAGGTCATTTTTCAGCATGTTTTCATCTAGATAAATTAACTCTCATTACTTTTAGAGTTTAGAGAGGAAGTTTGTTGTTTATGGTGACTCGGAGCATTTTTTCTACTGAGAAATCATTTGAATAAAGAATTGTTACTAAATATTATTTTTGCTGGTGTTACCTTCTACTGCATTTGCATAAAATCACTTCTAGTTTAAACACAACTCTCTCTCTGATAAAGTAATAATTTTGAAAATAATCAATAAGACTATGATAAAAAGTTTATTAAATCCAATAGATTTTTTAAACCACAAGATTTTAAGAGATTCACCTTTTTTATATACATTTTAATAAAAATTTTATATTACTTAAGAAAAGTGTTATAAAAATTTAAAATAAATGACATTGACGTGTTTCAGATCCATCTAATGAGATCCATAATCATAATTAGAGATGTAAATTTTCCGGAAAAATATAAGTGGCGGAAAAAAACCGGTTTTTTTCGGGAAAAAAAAGGAAAAATTGGAAAAATTGATTTTTCATGACTGTTTCTCCCAAATAAATTATATTTTCTTAGAGAATATTAAATAATAAACATTTTTTCCCATTTAAATGTATTAAATGAAAATTATTTTCACTTTATATTACAAAATAAAAAGAAAATAGCAAAGCCTGCTGTTTATTTTTTTTTCAACAGCCTAAGAATTTTTATTAAATGCTATTGTTTGTTATATCATATCTCTATTGAAAGGATTTTTCAGTTACATGTTTAACTACCAATTGTCCTAATGTAAAAACCTGAGCCAATATGTCTGCAGTTTGGAATGAAATAAATTATGCATTCCATTTACATAAGTATAGTTTTTAAGTAAATGATACTAGTTTAAAGAAATTATTGCAGTTTTGTCATTATTATGAATATCAGTGTTCAAAAATTCTATCGTTTGTTTAAAAAATGTATATTTTTATATTATTACTTTTTTTTCTTACAATTATAATTTTAATTCCTTTATAAAATATGTTTAGTTTTGGTATAGCTTTCCAATCTGAACTCAAAAAAGTTTTGATTTAGTTTTATAATCTAAATTCAAACAAAACTAAGTTTTACTTTGGCTTACTCAGGTCTGCAACTAAAAAATAGCATAGGATTTATTGACTGTTAGATTTTTATTCACTGAAACCAAAAAAATATATATATATACAGTCGAGCCTCTATATAACGAAATCCATCATTCGAGTAAAAAATTCGTTATATAGAGAAATTCGATGTATAGAGTATGATGTTAAAAAAATAGTATTTAATGTGTAAATTTTAAACAAATATTATTTTTGATCTTTTTAATTAAGAATTTGAAATGTTTAAAAGTATATATTAACCTAACATTTTATTTCTTACTTATTTAAGCAGTTTCAAAAAAGAGAAAAGACATTTATTTAAAAGCTTAATGAAAATCAAATAAGGAAGACTTACATAAATTTCAGAGGAAGAAATCTGTAATTTTTTGTTGTTTTGATTTTAAAATTACAATTGTTACGCTCTCAAAAAAAATTCTCAAATTTTAGCAAGGAATGAAAAATTGTAGTTGATATTTTCCTCCATTTGAAGGTCTCTCTCATGTGCTCTCATTGATTTCTCTCTTATATGTGTAACAATTCAATTGACTGTGTTTTGAGAAGGATGTTGAAAGGTGTGTGGGAGGTGGGATGAACTTGTTAGATTTAAAGAATAAGGAGAAAAGTAATATTTATAAAAAAAAAAAAAAAAAAAAAAAAAAAAAAAACCTCTCTACTGAACGATAAATCAAAAATAAGTGATGGAAAATTGATTCCATATGATTTTGAAGCTTTTTTAAAACTGAATAAATTAAGATCAATTTATGAAAAAATTCGTTATATGGAGATAGATATTTCGCTATATAGAGTCTGTTCTTAATGTAATCATGCGAAAAGGGGACCATTCTTACTAAAAATTCGTTATATGGAGAAATTCGATGTATGGAGTTTCGTTATATAGAGGTTCGACTGTATATATATATTTAAGTTTAATTAAATGTAATTTTTTTTCTTTTTACCCTGAAATCTGGTATTCTATTCTTGAATAAGAAACCACATTCAATAATGTTTCCACATGGTAATATTATATTTCTAAGAGTGGAACTCAAAAGTTATGAAAACAGAACACTACAAATAGAAAATGCTCACTATTTGAGGAATTAACAAAAGCAGTTACATACAGAGATAAACTTCTACTGTGCTATAGAAAACTACAAAATTCAAAGTTTAATCAAGAGGGAAAGTACAATTTAGAACATAGTTACTTGTAATAAAATATGGTTTTTTTTTTTTTTTTTTTTTTTTTTTTTTTTTTGTATTTTCATTGCAGTTCTACTTTTCTAATGCAAACTGCCCATGTTTTTGCAACATTACTGTACATTATAAAGGTAAATTAGAGGTCAATTTTAGATTCAACACCTTGAGAAAACATTCAATTAATCAGCTATAACAAAATCTTGAAAAATGCAGCATGGTAGTGCCACCTATAGGACAATTTACACCAAAAACTAAACAACATTAATATATATCAGAAACTGTCTGAAGCTGTAGTTTGATTTAAAAAGAAAAATCGGCTTGAGGTAAAGCTATTGCGATAATCTATAATAATGCAGCATAGCAGCGTCATCTGTTGAACAATTTACACCAAAAAGTAATGAGCACGAAGTTTAGCCAAAGATTAACTTAATCTGAAATTTTATAAAAATACATACATTAGTTTGAGATAGAACTATTGTGGAAATTACGAATAATGCAGCATAGCAGCGCCATCGGTTTGGCGATATACACTAATAACTAAACATCTCGAGTTTATATCAAGGTGTAACTGAATCTAAAGTTTTGTAAAATTATGTGCATCAGTTCTTGAGATAGAGTGCCCATAAAATTTGTCACATACAGACTCGCAGAGTGACAGATATTTTCCAAAAACCATCAAAACGTGTTCAGGACCTTCTAAAACATTTAAATACACCAAAAATTGGAAGTCAAATTTTTCACGAATTCAATACTTATTTCTTGAAAAGGTAGATTAAAGTAATAAATGCATACTTCAAAATTTTATGTTGAATTTTTAATTTTATCATTTCCATTAATCGGCATATATTATTGAAATAATTTTGCACATGAATTAATTTTTTAAAAAGAGAAGTTGCATTTAATTACATATCTAGATTTTTTTCATGCAATCAAGTTTTTGTGAAATTGTGAACTTTTTGTATATACTTGTACAAAATATATTCAGAATTTTTGAATAAGAAATTATTACTATATTTAGGTTCCTATTTAGACATTTTTAATAAAGTTATTTACATACATATATGCAACTTAATAAGATTCAGCTGCTGTATGGCATGAGATTTTTTTTTTCTTCAATCACTGCACTTGCGAAAGATTCAATTTGTTGATTAAACATTTTCTGAAATGTCTATTTTCAAGAGAAATTTTGCAAAGGGTCTTGTGTTTCAAACAAGAAAAAAATGTGAAGGATCCTTTCAAGTCTTCTCAAACAGACTTCTGCTCAGAGATCAGATTACCCACACTTAAATTTTCATGTGAGACACTCAACATAAAAATAAATAAAATAAAAAGTATGAGAATGTAGCTATTAGAAAATTTTCACTATATTATTTCATAAATGAAATTTCAATTTTTCCAGTTCGGAAAAATTGAAAAATAAGCCTTCGGAAAAAAAACCCGAAAAAAACTGTTTTTTTCCCAATTTTTCTGGTTTTTTTCCGAGCATTCCCATCTCTAATCATAATAAAAATAATATTTAAAACAATTCACGGTCAACACAAATGACGCGCGACAATGAGATATAACCAACAAAAAACCATGATCATGGTCTATTTTAATTTAATTTTTTACAATAGAGTGCGTGGTTTTTTTGTTGTTTATATCTCATTCTCGCATGTCATTTGTATTGACCATGAATTGTTTTGAATTTTATTTTTATTTTGATTATGGATCTTATTAGACAGATCCGAAACATGTCAATGTCAGTTATTTTTAATTTTTATAATATCTTTCTTAAGTAATATAAAATTTTTATTAAAGTCAATAAGATACTGGGGGAAAAAAAGGAAGTGATGAAGACGTTTGAGAATCTGAAAAAAAAATCTGTTAAATATTTCAAAAACTTCTGTTACATACTTCAAAAACAATTCTGTTCTAAAATTGAAACATTAAATGAAAATTTTTTGCCGTTCTCTATTCAACGAATTTTTCTATATAGCGAATTTTTTGTCTGAACGATGGATTTGTTATATAGAGACTCGACTGTATATCAACAAAAAATGAATAGAATATATATATATACATACACATACATATTGCATGTATACATGTATGTAACACTGATACCCAGCTAACTGAAAATTACCAAAAAAAAGTTTGTTGAATTAATGAGATTCCGAATCAAATTATTTTATTAGTTCTATCGAAAGTTTCAAGTTATTTACTATTACAGTATAGGATCCGTTATCTGGCGTCCCGGTATCCGGAACGCTCCGAAAACCGGAATGCAAATTGGTAACTTTTTTTCAGCTATCCCGCGGACGTGCTATAGCGCGTAAATTCTGCAATAAATCGGCGACAGATGCGAAAAAATAGCTCTTACGCATCCCTTGGGACGCGTAATTTCGTCAAAAGATAGCGAAAAAACGACAAATTTCGTTAAAACTCACGAAATAATGACTAATTTTCGGCAATTTTTGTCAAAAGATTCGCGAGAAAATGGGTAATTTCGCCACAAAATCCTCAAAAAAGACAGATTGTCCAAAATGATCACAAAAAAATAACAAATATATTCCAAAAAATCGCGATAAAACGGCAAATTTTGTCAAAAGATTCGCAAAAAACGGCAAATTTCAACAAAACATCGTGAAAAACGGCAAATTTCAACAAAAGATCGCAAAAAACGTTAACTTTCTTCAAAAGATCCCTATTAAAGGCAAATTTCTTCAAAAGATCATGAAAAAATAACAGCAAATTTTGTCAAAAAATCCCGAAAAACGGCAGATTTTGACAAAAGATCCTTAAAAAACGGCAAAATTCGTTAAAAATCAAGAAATAACCACTAATTTTCGGCAAATTTTGTCAAAAGATTCGCTAGAAAATGGGTAATTTCGTCACAAAATCCCTAAAAAGGCAGATTTCTCCCAAAAGATTACAAAAAAAAAAAAAAAAAAAAAAAAAATATAGTCCAAAAAATCGCTTTAAAGCGGCAAATTTTGACAAAAGAATCGCGAAAAACGGCAAATGTGCAGTGTTTTTGCCTCCAAATTGTACATCAGTTATCCAACCATTGGATCAAGGAATTCTGAGACCTTTAAAAACTCACTACAAAAAAGACTTCTTTAAAAAAAAAAAAAAAAAATGCTCATAGAGTGCAACAAAGGAATTGAAATAAAAAATTTCCAGAAAAGCTTCACAATCAAAGATGCTGCCATGTGTCATGTGGCCCTCTGCATTATTTTTGAATGACGAAAATGAGCCGGAGCCAGAGTTTGAAGGCTTCAAAATTTCAAAAGAGAAGCAAATTATTGCTGATCTGTTGGCATATGCCAAAGGCTTTATTTGTCCAGAAGCTAAATTGTTTAGAAGCCGATGAAAACATTCCTGTCACTAATCACATGACTGACAGTAAGATTTATGAAATGATGACAAACAATATATCTGATGAAAGTGATGATGAGAAGGACAGCCAGCAGAATGAAGCAGTTAATAAGGTATAAAATGAAAAATTAATATTTTATACCGAACAATTAATTTCAGGCATGCAACAAAGGAGCTACTTCCACGAGCAGGAAATCATGTCTCTGTACAAAATACAAGAATAATTAGGGTAAGAGACGTGCTATAAGCAAAAGACTATCTTAGAAATGTTTGCTAAATCCCAATCAAAAGATTGTTTCAAAATCTCAAAATGAAATTTCATATATATATATATATTTTTTTTTCATTTATTATAATTATTTTTTTATTAATTTTGATTTATTTTGTGTAAATTAATCCATAAATTAAGGTATTTACACGTATTAGTATTCATATTTACCTATTTATTTCACTATTTATGAAATTATTTCATGCATTTCTTATACTTGTGGTAAAGTGTTCCGAATTACAGAAAACCCCCTTATCCAGAATGCCCTGGGTCCCAAGCATTCTGGATAACGGATCCTATACTGTACTGTCAACCTTCATTCTACTACAAATACACTATTTTTGATAAGTATGCAAAATCATGATTCATTTCAAGTAGTCGCAAAAAATGCATTCATTTAATCGACCCAATGGAAAATATTTGTTTCCTGCAAGCAAAATCTGAAGTAATGCAAATGAATGAAAACTAACCATGATGGTCCAATTGCATTCATTTTCATGATCCATTATCACTGTTTAAGCAAAAAAAAAGATAGTGAAGAAAAAAATGTAGAATAATGAATTATTAAATTTTATTGCAAATGTTAACGAGCAATAATTATTAAACTATAATTTTTTGTTTAATTTTTCCCTCAATAAAGAAAAAACTAAAATATTTGTTAGGAATTTTATCTAAAATGCTAAAACAATTATTGGCCAATTTAAACTTGGAAACTAATCTTATTACATAAGAACCATTGGTACTACTTGGTTATCCTGTTGACAAAAAAACTATCACCAAATTGTAAGATTAAATGCCAATAATGGATGATTGTTAATGTGACATTCAATGACATTAAACACAATGCACCTGTTTAAAACATCATCAAGTGGTTTTTAATTCCACTTTTTATTTGTATTTTTATTCATGTTTTAATAATTAATTTGTTTATTTGTTATTTAAAATAAAAATTATGTCAACATGTATAACTTGGCTATTAGTTTGGCGATGTTTATAATTTGGCGAAAATGATCGACGGGATAACCAAGTAGCAACAAACCATTTAATATGACAGTAATGAAACAGATATCAATTATACGCATACAAACAAAAAAAAAACGAAAAAATATAATACCGAGAATTTCCAGGAACAGTGAAATCTACATCATCTACATCCATTACAGGAAACTAAATTTATTTATCAGCATCAAAAAATTTAATTGGACAAAATGAGAAAAACCTAAAAAAAAAAAAAAAAAATGCATGATTCAACAAATAAATTTTTGCATAATTTTTAATGTTTTATATTCGTAACATAAACTATAGAAATTGAGGTACTTTTCCAGTATGGAGACCTTAGACATTTCTTTTAAAGCTTGGCATCATAAAATAATATTGTTACCAAATGTTGTAAACAGCTGTGAAAATTTTTTTATAGCAAGTTCTTTTGTTTGTTTATATATTTAACGACATTTTGTGGATATAATATTGTTATTGAATTTTTATAGAGAATTTACTGTTGTTTACATATAAGAATAGACAAATGGTTTGTTTATATTAAAAAAATTGTATAAATATTAAGAACCTGCTTCTGTATAGTACGAGACAAATAGGTTACCAGAAATTATGCATGAAAATTTTCTTCTCTCCACAAGCACAATATTTCTATCTTGTCAATTCCATTATATTCCAAAAGTATCAAATTTCATTGTTAAAATAAAGTCAACAAAAATTGCAAGTGAATATTGATTTAATAATGAATTAATTACATGACCTATTGTATAATGGAGCCCTTTCAAAAAGAACATTCACTACACAATTTTTCATCTTTAAACATCAGTATTTCAATAGAAACCTCTGCTTAATTAAGTTTTCCAAAATCTATTAATTACATGTAAGGTAAAAATTGGAATTTAAAAATAAGGAATTTTTAAGGATTGCATGCATTGAATATGTCACATTATACATGATGCTCATATCAAAGGGGTTAAACTTTATTAAAAAATGTGATTATTGCATATTATTATTTGGAGTACTACCAGTAACAACTTAACTAATAAACAAGAAGAAAAATATTTGCACCCAGCATAAATTATGTAACACTTTCTAACACATTCAGAATACAGTACTAAAACTTATCCAGATTTGTATAAAACCAAAAACTTTCTGCACATGCAATACTGGGTCAAAAATTTTCTGCAAATTAATCTAGTGTTGCGTGTAATTCATGTTTTTTGTGTGATTTATGAATGTAATTAGCGTTTTTTGAGAAATTTGTGGATGTAATTCACAATTTTTATGCGATTCATGAATGTAATTCACATTTGTTATGTGATTTATGGTCGTAATTCTTTATTTTTATGCGATTCATGGATGTAATTTGCTTTTTTTTAGCTTTCTGGTGACGAAATTGATGATTTTTGAGCGATTTATGGTCATAATTTACATTTTTTATGCGATTTTCGAATGAATTCACGTTTTTTACACGATTCATGGACATAATTCATGTTTTTTATGGCATTTATTAATGTAATTCATGTTTTTTATGAAATTTATGAACGTAATTTGCGATTTATGTTTTCTTTTGCCAATGAAAGTTGCGTTTTTAAGTGATTTATGGACATAATGTGTGTTTTTTATGCGATTTATGTATGTAATTCATGTTTTTTACACGATTTAGGGACATAATTCGCATTTTTATGCACTTTATGAACATAATTCGAGTCGTTTTACAAGATTAATGGACGTAATTTGTGTTTTTTGAGTGATTTATGGGCATATCTTGCGTTTTTTAATCGATTCAAGCACGAAATTCCCGTCTTTTATTCGATTCATGCACGAAATTCGCATTTTTTATGCGATTCATGGATGGAATTTACGTTTTTAGCACGGCCTTTGGATGAAATTAATCTTTTCACATGATATTTTGTCAAAATATGTGTTTTTTACACGATTCTCTGTTGAAATGCACATTTTTTGCACGATTCTTTGTTGAAATGCATGTTTTTTACATGATTCTTTGTTGAAATTTGTGATTTTTTAAAATGCTTTTTGAAGATATTCGCGTTAACAGTAAATAATTTGTTCATAAAATTGGGGAATATATATACATATATTTTTTTTTTTTGGTTTAAAAAAAGTTACAAAAATAAAAATCATTTCTTTCTTAAAATTTTCTGCTAACTTCATAAAATTTTCTGCGCACGGCGTGCGTCTATATTATACAACTCTGGTTAACAATAATCTAGATTTATAAAACATGCAAGAGGAAACTTTAAAAAATAATAATTAAAGCTAAATATTTATTAGTTATTTTTTATAAACCAAAAACATCAAGGGATATCCATTACTAGGAGTATGTCCCTAGAAGTGTGGCACATCTACCCTCTATCTATATCTATATATCACACACAAGCACAAATTTTTCTTTTTTTCAAAATGAAACAATAATTATTGTTATTTATTATGTTAATTATAAGGTTCATTGATATGGGAGGTGAACCTCTTTTCCAGACTTTGATAACTATACCCATTTTAATGTCTGAATGTGAAAGAGTATTCAGCTGAATGAATAACATTATGACTTAAGCAAGAAAAAGCCAATTCACTTATATGTGCATAAGCCATGTAAGAATCTCCCTTAAAATAATTTTGTCCTGATGTCCTGAACCATATGTGAAATCTTGATTGCGATCAGGAAGAAGGTTATCAGACGAGACAGCTTGTTGTAAATCAAACAGCATAAAAAAAAAACTCTCATTACTGCTCTTTATGGAAATTTCTGGGATTGATGTGCCAGTAAGTAATATATGGATCTATTTATCTTATTTCAATTAAATTTTGATTCATAATGGAAAATATTACTATGAAATTGATTAAATATTAAATTATTTTTAGATAAATACCATACAAATACAATACTATTTCAAAAACTAGAATACAATAAGTATAACTGTTTAAAATTAAAAAAGTAGACTTTAGATTAAATATTTTAAATTGGCTTTTTGCTTAGCAAAAATCCAGTAGGATTAACATCTACTCTATGAAAAGATGAGTTCCCACCATAGACTTCTCATATAACTGGACTCAGAAATAGCAAGCTTTTCTTGAAGCATTGACCCCTTCCCTACTAATCACATGATGGTGGGAAGAATGTGTATCAAATCAGTTTCTTCCACCGATTCCAACAGCCATTAAGACCTATTTCTCTGTGTCATGTTTCTTTTATTACGACAATGAAAGCAGAAAATCGCCAAAAAAGGGATCACCGGCAAAAAAAAAAAAAAAAGACACCTTTTTGGCAATAAAAGTTTCAAGAATCAATGAGGAGAACAAAGGGATCCATTATCTACTCCATTTCTCATCTAAGTTTCCCACAAATATTTTTTTCCAACTACAACACTAATATATGTATATATATAAGGTACTACTTGGTTATCCTGTCGACTAATTTTGCCAAATTGTAGAAATCGCCAAACTGATAACCAAATTTCACATATTGATATAATTTTTATTGTAAATAATGAAAAAACAAATAATTAGTAGAATATTAATAAAAATACAAATAAAAAGTTGAAATAAAAATCATTTAATGATGTTTTAAACACATTTGTCATATCTAATGTTATTGGATGTGACATTCACGATCACTGATTATTGGCATTTAATCTTATAGTTTGGCAATAGATGTTTGGTCAATGAGATAACCAAGCAGTACCATATATAATTTGTGAATAAATAAAATTTTTAATTTGTGCGCGATCCTAAAGATTGGTACAAACAGAATCCTGGCTCCAGCTGAGCTCGTTTCATATCTTATTGTCTAGTCCATATAACATTAAGCCCTAAACAAACCTGACCAATTCTTGAAGTTCGATGTTGGCTCATTTGATGTGACGACACAGTGCTTTTGATCTTTAACGAGTTTAGCATGAAAGGGACGGTTGTCCAGCAAAAGAAAAATCTTTCCGTCAAGTAGGGCGAATTGCTTATCTCCTTATTCTTTTGTTCACTCCCCTCCATTCCATTATGAAGAAATGGCAAATGGGTCCTATACAAAAGGCTCTTCCAAGAATTCAGTTGAACTGAAAATATTGCAATCTGAGAGCAGCCTTACAAACTCCTCCCAAAAAACATCATTCGAATATTTTGACTCTTTACTTGCTTTTACAGGGTATTTATGTATAATCCGGACCAGGTCAAATACAACTGTTTCAAACATATCTCCTATCATACTAATTATAATAAACCTTATTTTTTGGCAAATATATAGTTCATTATTTATTTAACAATCACAGTTATTCAATTTTTTATAGCTTTGTTGTTATTTATTTATTATAGTTCATTTATTATATTTTATTGATTTATTTATTTTATAACATTTACTAATTAATTTTAACAATTTTATCTATTTAATAACACTAAATTATTGCTTTGAACATGATTCGTAACAATAACGGGATCTGCAAATGTCAACCAGTTTACACGATTTATCGCATGGCTAGGATAATAACTAAGTAACATTTATAGTATATATAGTAATCTTTTAATTTCAAAATTATAAAGCGTAAAGTAATTAACACATAGCACCAGCATTTATAAAAAATTAAGAACAAAATAATGACAAAACTTTCAAATTTAAAACTTTTCTGGTTAAAAAAAAAGTGGGGAAATTATTACTCAAAGAAATAAATATATATGCTTAACACAGTAAATCATTTTGGTTTTTATTAAAAATTTATATTATGATAAATTCCTACTTTTTAAAAAAAAAGTTGGAATTTCTTTCTGCAAAAACACCAAAATTTGAAATCATTTAAGGATATGAAGTTACATGTATATTAATTTAATAAAGATATATGAGATACAGGTGAAATTTCAGGTTTTGTTTGGATTTGAAGGGGGCCGGAATCCAAAAAATCTTTGTTGTTATCAGGTGACAGTTTTTAAGTTGCCAAGTAAAAAATACTAATTTGTGTTTGTTTGGAACATGGCCAACTAGATCTATGCGACCTATTTATTAGAGATTAATGTATAAAGTCTCCCGCCAGAGGACTCTGATACATTGCCCAAGTTATTGAGTTATTCTGACCAATCGTACAAATCCTGAACCAAAACAATGACCATGTGCACAGAACAGAAAATCCAGCTTCACTTTTTCGGGGCTTTTTAGCGAAATGCGCAGGGCATTATATATCTAGTTGGCAATGGTTCGGAATATGGACATTACCACAGACTTCTCATATATGTAGACGCCACATTTCCATGAACATAGATACAGACAAGGTTTCAAATCCAACATCTTTGGCGAAAAGATGCCGTTTTTTGACGGTGATCGCTTTATTGGCAACTTTCAAATTTCACAAAGCCCGTGTTCAAAAGACGCTTTTTTTGTGCGCGCGCGCTCAGAAGATTCTGCTTGGAGTAGGTACTATCGAAGAAGAGCATTTTAAAGTTATTCAATTATTGTATTATTTTTATGGTTCAGAATTGGTAAATACAAATACCATATCCCTTTATCCTTTCAAAACATGATTTTCGTAACAGAAATACATACCTGTGACCACTCAAATAAAATTAAAAGTATTCCGTAAAAGTATCACGTGACCTATTTCACGTAATTAAGCCCGTTCAACATGTAAAATAAGACATCCAACCCTGCTAAAAGCTGACGCGCGTCACGCGAAAAAAACTGCTGGGCGATTTGATCACGTGATTGTGCATTTGTGCTTATCTGTTATTGGTTGCACTTTGTTTGTAAACAAAGTTGGTAGGTTGTCTGATACAATTTAAATTTTTTAATAATTTTCTTTTTATTTATTTAAAAATCATTTATCAGTTGCTTTATACTTTTCGTATTAAATAGAATGCTGTTGATAAAAAAAGGTTGAGATATCCACACGGGGGACTAGCTAAGGGGGGGATAGGGGGGGACTTCCCCTCCCAAAACATTCACAAATGTTGTTACACTTTGCAAATTTAAAACTTTTATGTCAAATTTAATTAAAATTTTAATAAAAACTGCAATACATTTTCTATTTTTGATAGAATTTGCAAAAGTTACAACTCTAATTGGGAATATTATTATTTTTTTTACAAATAAGAACTGTATTACATTTTCAAAGTGCGTTAACTTGGCAAAATGATAAAACGAGTTGGAGAATATAAAAATTTGACATGACAATATTAAGGTTTTCTCCCCCACCAATAAAAAGTCTTAGCGACGGCCCTGTTTCCACATATTTCAAGATTGATTTGTAATCTACAATACTGGATTGTTTTCAATGGAATTTGCATTGTTAGTTAGATAATTTTTCAGAAGAAGTTTTAGTATGTGTATATTTCTTATTTAATGAATGTATATTTTAATACCGTGTGGATAACAGGCCAAAATATGTCATAAAATATGAGAAACAAACGACATCCGAAATTATGTTAGTACTAGCGGCCTTCGCCCGCTACGCTGGTCGGTTTATCTAAAGAAATCTTGAAGAAGTAGTTAGATAAGGTTCAGACATACATTAAAAAAAAAAAAGCAAGTCGATCATTCAAAAAACGTTGGGAAATATCAAATATTTACTGTAATTTTTTAAGAAAAACAAAGTTTCGAAAAAAAAATTAAATCGAAAAAAAAATTACACTGACATATTAATGCAAGGAAATTTTCCCAGAGAGAAAATTCGCCTTGAATACAATATTTCAAATTCTTTTAATTGCTTATAGGCGTTAATGCCAACATAGTGAAAAAAAATTCCATGCTGGGAATCGAACCCGGGCCATCAGTATGGCGCACTGACGTTCTACCGACTAAACCACATGGAACGACAGCCAGCTTGAAACTTTCTCATACTTAAGTAGACTGGCGAAAACATAACGATAGCGCGTTTTAAAATCGCACAGTGACATCTATTGGATTTTATATGTACTAAAAAACGTTATGTACTAAAAAACGTGAGCAGCGCACCTAATAGTTTCTTTTGTTTCTTTTTGTTACTTTTTTGTCTGTTGTCCGATTTTGATGAAACAAAGCCTATACACTGCCCGGGAGTGTGCATTCTTCATTAGTGAAAACCGCATAAAAATCCATTCAGTAGTTACGAAGATAACCTCGAACAAACAGACAGACAGACAGACAAAAAATTCAAAAAAATTTTTTTTGTGTTTCATTGGTTTTCTTTTATCGCCCTGACTCCATTTTTGTCAATTATCTTCAATGTACAGACACACCGGGTCCTACTGTTTTATTATATGTATAGATAAGTAAAACACTTATTAAACATTCTAATCATACTTTATTCATTACAAAACTAGAAGGCAAACTCCAAATATTTCACCTCTTTAAAATATATGTATGCAGATATTCTTAATTTAAAAAAATTTATATCTTTTACATTTTGCTTTTATACTATTTTCCATTTTGATTTTAACACCGTAAAATATCCACGCATGCATTATATTTGCATCCTAATCTCAATAAAAACTTACTTCTAAAATTTAAAAAAAAAAAAAAAAAAAAAAAAAAAAAGAAGAAGAAGAAGAACATTAATAATTATTTTATGCGTATACGGATATTTTCGCAGAAAACTTTTTTTTTATTTGTTTAATATATACAGGGTGATTCATAAAAGATGGGCAGAACTTTAAGGGGTTATAGTACACTTAAAGACAAATAATATTAAATAGGAGACTAAGGGTCCCAGACGTACTCCCAAGGAGATAGGGGGCATTAAAGTTTAGGGTCCGAAATTTCAAATGATTATAAAAAATGGAAAAATTGGTCGATTCGTTTGCGGTTTTTGCAAAAAATTTTCTTTATGCCAGTATTTTCTTGAAATAAAATTTTAAAGTTCAATTTCAAAAAATGCCGATAGGGGGCGCTTTAGACTTTGGAGTAACAAACAACTATTTTTTAACGTTATTTTTTGTATTTCTTTAAATGATTTCGAAAGCTTAGACTTAAATTTTGATCTAAAAATCTGAGTCCTAACGAGTAGTTAAGTAGCGTAAACTGAAATTTGAAACCCTTCTCCCCCCAGAACAAAAATCAGTTATTCCCGATCTTTGTGTCGTAGATTAGGCTCTAACTACTGCCGCGTTTTGCTAAAATTATTCTTTATGTCAGTATTTTCTTGAAAATAAATTTTAAAGAAAAGTTTCAAAAAATTCCGATAGAGGGCGCTTTAGACTTTGGAGTAACGAACAACTATTTTATACCGTTATTTTTTGTGTCTCATTAAATGCTTTCTAAAGCTTAGACTTAAATTTTCAGCCCAAAATCTGAATCGTTAGACGTGGTTAAGTTTCTGGGGAGAGGGGTTTGAAATTTCTACTCCTGAGCACAGTTCAGTTTACCATGTCCACACATTGTGTGCTGTGATACGAGGTAAAAAGACACAAATTAGGATTATGTTACCAAAGCATATTTATTAACATGTAATTAGAATAAATGTTCAAAATTGTGACCACCAGAGGTTATGCACGCAGAACAACGGCGAAGAATGGAACGGCGAACATTCGCGAAAACATCAGGCTTTTCGAGCACTTACCCTACAGCGGCGGAAAGTCTGGCGACCAGTTCCTCGGGGGATTCAATGGGTGTCTCATACATAAGAGTCTTCATTTGTCCCCAAAAAAGAAATCGAAGGGTGAAAGATCTGGCGAGCGAGCAGGCCAAGCAACAGGACCACCTCGACCAATCCATCTGTTCGGAAATGTGATGTCCAGATAGTTGCGGACGTCTCGTACGTAATGGGCTGGCGCTCCATCGTGCTGGAACCACATGACCCGCCGGATGCGTGGAGGAACAACGTTTAACAGGTCTGGCAGCACATGTTGCAGAAATGTGAGGTATGTTTTACCGTTGAGGCGTTCAGGAAGAAGGTACGGTCCGATTAGGTGGTCTCCAAGGATTCCTGCCCAAACATTGATGGAAAAGCGTCTCTGATGAGCATGTGGATACGTAGCATGTGGATTGACATCCGCCCATACATGTGCATTGTGTGTGTTAAATGAACCTTCACGTGTGAAGGTACATTCATCGGTGAAAAGCACAGTTCGTCCAAAATGTGGATTTAGCGCGTTCTGCTGCAGAAACCAGCGGGCGAATTCAATACGATTTGGATAATCCCCTGGAGACAGTTTCTGGACTCGTTGCACATGAAACGGGAGCAAATGTTCATCCTTCAGTACCCTCCAAGTCATGGACTGTGAGGTATCCACCTGCCTAGCCACTGTTCGTGTACTTGTACTTGGCTGCGCCGCTACTACATCCAGAATGGCTTCTGCAACAACTACTGATTCGTCCTTTTTTGCACGACCTGCATTCGACCGGGAAGCGAGAAATGATCCCGTCTCACACAACTGTCTGTGCAAGCACTCGAAAGTTTTGCGGTTAGGCAACCGCCTGTTGGGAAATCGCTCTCCGTACATTCGTTGTGCCTCTGCACCATTTCCATCTGCCGCTCCGTAAATTAAATGCATCTCAGCCTTTTTCTTATTCGTGAAGGGCACCATCTTCCGATTCATTACTACAGCGACTTACACTTGACTCACCGTTCAGTGGTTTTTATGCCTGAATCGTGTCGAAATTTTGCATACGTGTTCGTCTTCTTCCCCATTTGACATTTGCATACTTTCTGTCTCCTTCTTCACCCGGTGACTAGCGTCAGGAATGGAGCTTTAACGTTTGCATGAGCGACGTTTCCAACTGTGCCAGTGCCTTTATGAGTGAATTCCGACTATGCAGTCCTTGACGAAAGTTGTATTTTTGCCTCGTATCACAGCACAGAATCGTTGGGCATGGTTAAGTAGTGCAAACTGAACTATGTTCAGAAGTTGAAATTTGAACCCCCTCCCCTCGCTACTGAACCACGCTCAGCGATTCAGATTTTGAGCTGAAAATTTAAGTTTAAGTCTAAGCTTTAGAAAGCATTTAATGAGACACAAAAAATAACGGTATAAAATAGTTGTTCGTTACCCCAAAGTCTAAAGCGCCCTCTATCGGAATTTTTTGAAACTTTTCTTTAAAATTTATTTTCAAGAAAATACTGACATAAAGAATAATTTTAGCAAAACGCGGCAGTAGTTAGAGCCTAATCTACGACACAAAGATCGGGAATAACTGATTTTTGTTCTGGGGGGAGAAGGGTTTCAAATTTCAAATTTCAATTTACGCTACTTAACTACTCGTTAGGACTCAGATTTTTAGATCAAAATTTAAGTTTAAGTCTAAGCTTTCGAAATCATTTAAAGAAATACAAAAAATAACGTTAAAAAATAGTTGTTTGTTACTCCAAAGTCTAAAGCGCCCCCTATCGGCATTTTTTGAAATTGAACTTTAAAATTTTATTTCAAGAAAATACTGGCATAAAGAACATTTTTTGCAAAAACCGCAAACGAATCGACCAATTTTTCCATTTTTTATAATCATTTGAAATTTCGGACCCTAAACTTTAATGCCCCCTATCTCCTTGGGAATACGTCTGGGACCCTTAGTCTCCTATTTAATATTATTTGTCTTTAAGTGTACTATAACCCCTTAAAGTTCTGCCCATCTTTTATGAATCACCCTGTATATAAATCACTTTGGAACGATATTTAGAATACTAAAAGGATAATTAGAATATTAAAACTTTCTCCGCAAAAATCTCATTTTCTCGTATTTAAATAAGTATTTTATTATTATAATAGAAATACATATGCTTCTGTATTATTAATATAAAATTTACCTTTAATAAAAATATCTTATTTATTAATAAAAAGCAACAACAACAACAACAACAAAAAAACCACAAACCAACTTTTGGCCCGCGCAGGTCTCGAACCCGTGTCGTCTAGGTGCAAGTTCAGCACTCTGACCCGGCCAGCGAGCTCACATTCATTTGTAACAGATTATCTTTATAATTGGCACTACAAGTAATTACATCCGTGGCACAGTGGCGAGTACTGAACGCACATCCCGTCCACTATAGGTACCCACTCCAAGTCCGTGGCTCCTGAGCGTGCGCGTCCAGCGCGCGTAACAGCTGAACACGGCCAGAGATAAAAGCAAAAATGCGGTCAATCCGTCAACTCAAGATAAACATAACAATGTGAGTTTCGGCGGGAAGAAAAACCGGTTTGGCGCGCTAAATCTGTCCTCCGTCACGTGACGGAAGGCAAAGATCCCGGCGTGAGAAAAGGTTGCCGATTAGGAGTCTAGTTATAAGAAGTCTCTGGATATTACCTAGAAGTGGAGCCAGAGCAGAGCACAACTAGTGACATACCAATGACCTAAGATACCTAGACACCACACCGGCAACCTTTTCTTAGGCCGACATCTTTGCCTTCCGTCACGTGACGGAGGGCAGATTTAGCGCGCCAAACCGGTTTATCTCCCGCCGAAACTCATATTGTAATGTTTGGGGTTGTTCAGCTTTTACGCGCGCGCTCAGGAGCCACGGACATGGAGTGGGTTCCTATAGCGGACGGAATGTGCGTTCACTACTCGCTACTGTGCTACCCATGGAACAAAGAATACAAACGGGAAGGAAAACCGGTCAACGGAGGCGAGCCGAGGCAAGCCGAGAATTCTGGGATAAGTGTGACCCTGAACTGCCGGCAACCTTGGCGAATTTTTCGATTGGCGATAACTTGGCATGTGTTTTACCTCTCGCCGTAGAAATCAGCACCCACCCGTCCCTGTTCGCTTTGAGTGTAAGAAAGACCAAATAAGCGATAAATGCGCCAAACAGTTGCCATTCCTCAGGGAATGCTGGGATATGGGTGAACCTCACAGAAATCCGGTGGCATCGACGATCACCCTGCTCCTAAGGGGAAAGAGGCTTTGTTTTCCTTCCCGTTCATATTCCTTCTTCCATGGTGCTACCGGTACTGCAACTGTGCGCTCAATAACAGGTGGAGAACAGATCACGGATGTAATTACTTGTGGTGATCTGTTACATATAAGATAATCTGTTACAAATGAATGTGAGCTCGCTGGACGAATGGTCAGAACGCTGAGCCTGTAACCGGAAGATACGGGTTCGAGACCTTCGCGGGCCAAAAGTTGGTTTATGTTGTTTTTTTTTATTATTTATTTATTTAAATTATTGGTTGCTTTTTATTAATAAATAAGATTTTTATTAAAGGTAAATTTTATATTAATAATACAGAAGCACATGTATTTCTATTATAATAATAAAATACTTATTTAAGTACCAGAAAATAGGGTATTTTAACAAGAAAGGGTACTTCTAGGTTATCCCGTCGACCAAAAAATTATCGCCAAACTATAAGATTAAATGCCAATAATGGATGATCCTGAATGTCACATTCAATGACATGAATGCGATTCACCTGTTTAAAGTGTCATTAAGTGATTTTTATTTCGACTTTTTATTAATATTTTATCAATATTCTACTATTTGTTTTTTCGTTATTTAAAATAAAAATTATGTCAACATGTACAATTTGGCTATTAGTTTCGTAACTAAATAAATAAACAACGTTCAAGAGCACAAATATTATATATTAGTGCCTTTTTATATTAGTTTCGTCAAAAAATTGCCGATAAAACACGAATTTTGACATAAATCAGCAAAAAACACGAATTTCGTCAAAGGATGGCAGAAAAAGCGCGAATTTCTTGAAAAGATCGCAGGAAAAGCACAAATTTAGTCAAAAGATGGCGAAAAAGAACGAAGTTTGTCAAAGAGACGCGGAAAAAGTGTAAATCTCTACAGAGGATCGCTTGAAAAAACGCGAATTTCGTCAAAGAATCGCTGAAAAAACATGAATTTTTGCAGAGAATCGCTGAAAAAAAGCGAATTTCGTCAAAGAGTGGCAGGAAAAACGCAAATTTCGGAAAAAGAGCACAGGAAAAGCGCAAATTTTGTCAAAAGGTCGCGGAAAAAAAGGCGAATTTAAAAACACCATTAAAGATAACAAAGAAAAAAAAATACATATTCAAAATCTAAGATTTGTATTTTAGGATTAAAAAAACAAAACAAAGGTGTATATGTGTATTTGAGGAGGGGGGTGACATTCAATATCGTGGTAGGAGGCTTAAGATTTCCAATAGCGTAAGGGGGGCCCCCAAAATTCCCAATAGCCCCGGGCTCCAGAAGTGCTTAATCCGGCCCTGGATTCGAAACCATGCCGAGAGAACAATGGGATGTGGCGTCTACGTATATTAGAAAGTCAATGTGACATACAAAGCCAGTTCATGACTTTTAAACATCACATAGAGTGTGGATCACCTTTACACAGCGATTGGCACAAAACGATGGGTGCTCCGTTGCTCTGTACCAATCACCAGATGATTTTATTTAGCATCATGTATGCATCTATGCACCTTGTATGTAGTTGATCGTGACCAGAGTATAGGGATGTGATGTCACGCTTCAACTGCTGGTTTGTTTGAGAGGAAAAGACCATTTCTATTTTTCTATCCTATTTTTTATTACAGAAAAAAACAGCCTCTTTTTTTTTCTTCCTCTGTGCTTTTTAGCCTCCGATGCTATTACTTTCAGACAAGCTAAAAAGTGCCGTGGCACACTTTTACTTACCTATCATATGTAGTATAGGGCAAGTCTTGCAATCGTTTTGAAAATCGAAAAAAAAATTTTTTGACGGATTTACACGTTTTAGATACTGGAGATTCCGAAAAACATATTTTTAGAAAAAAAATTGCCGTCAGTCTGTCTGTAAACGTTCTAGCTCACGAACAAATGAGATAGAGACTTAAAATTTTGTACGTACTTAGTAAGTAAGAATAGGACGAAGCCTATTTAATATCAGTAACCTCGATTATCCGGAACTATTATTTTCGGACTCTCGAAAAAAAATTTGACGGATTTACATGTTTCAGATACTGAAGATTCCGAAAAAAATTTTTAGAAAAAAAATTGTCGTCCATCTGTCTGTCTGTAAACGCTCTATCTCATGAACAAATGGAGATAGAGACTTAAAATTTTGTATGTACTTAGTAAGTAAGAATAGGACGAAGCCTATTTAATATCAGTAACCTCGATTATCCGGAACTATTTTTTTCGGACTCTCGAAAAATTCGTTCTGATAAAATGTATATTAAAAATCTCTATCGATTTTTTTTTCTAAACGGAGGCGAAAGTGAAATCTGCAATGGCAAAATCTACATTCAACTTGTTTGAATATTTTAAACAGTCGAGGCTAACGAAAAATACAGACTACCGCGGTTCATTCCACGTATCATTATTTACAGACTGTTGGAATCACGTGATGCTCGAATGAACCAATGAAGGTGCACGAAAAGAGCATTACGGTCAGTAAAAAAAAAGACACGTGAAATGCACCACGGCAGCCTATCTTTTTCGTTAGCCTTGTTAAATAGTGATATGACGTAACAAGCATGGAGGACGGGGTATTCCAAAAGTGTAGGACGGTAATTTTTATAAGATTGCTTATTTATTGTTATTAGAAAGCATTGAATACAGAACTTTTTTCTTTTAACAGATTGAATGCCATGTTGATTGACACTGAAATTATTAAGAAAGTATAATCCTGTAATGAATAAAAGTTATGCAAGTTTAAAATAATTTTTCAGTAATTACGTCTATGAGAATGCTTCATAATAGTAAGTCCTGAAGTAATCGTTTGCTATGAAAGCGGTGGAGTGACGATGCAGCAAAAGTGTCAAAAATTTTTAACAGTGTATTTTAGACTGTCAGTCACCGGTGACTGAAGTGGCGCTCAACGTATTACATAAAAACATTTTAAGCAGAGTTGCGAAAACTAGAAATAAACGTTTCTTTTTTATAAATAAATCAGGCAATAAAATGGATATATTGGGGGGAAAACGGTTTTTTGCAACTCTAATTTTAAAACTTTAAATTTTGTATGCACAATAGTGAATTGTAAAAAAACAGACGGTATACGCTGTAAGCAGAGGGTATAAGCTCAAGGCAAAGCGCTGGGCTATAATATAGGGTTTTGTATTGTCGGCTCGTGGACTACTACAGTCAACTGCAAAAAGATTTGAGCGCCGGACCCCTCACAGAAAATTTCAGAATGCACAATGAGAAAATATTACTTATTTAAGAGAAATTTTGCTGCTGTCATTTATCAATGTTTCGTCTTAAGCGCTATGACGTCATACTTTATGTATTTAGTACATTTGCGATGACTGTATTTCATTTTCATAATGTGCCATTAGGAAATATTACATATTTAACAATTTTTTTTTTCAACCTGGCTACAAATACACTTTAACAAATTTGAACCTTTTGCCGCATCGTCACTCCTCTGCTTTTATAAAATAGCTCTCTTTTGACCAATGAGACTGCTCCATGATAGGATGAAGTAATCGTTTTCTATAAAAGTGATGGAGTGATGATGTAGTAAAAGAGTCAATTTTTTAACACTGTTTTGTCTTTGATGATTATTTAAACGCTATGACATTATACTTTACGAATTTCATACATTTGTGATGACTGCATTTCAATTTCAGTATTGCGTCATTTTTTCGATAATTTAAACAATTTAATAATTGATTCGTTTATTTGCGTAACTGTTTGTTTCACTGTCATTGAGGTACGCGTGGTTGACGGTATATATTGATTCTCAATGAGTTCACGTTTCATTCTTGCTAAATATTAGATGCGATGTTCGATTTATTTTACGAGCGATTAAAATCAACTTGGACAATGCGGTACGTTTTAATTTCAAGATTAAGTTTAAGTTTTTCTTCCCGTTTTGGATTTTTATTATTTCGTAAAATTTCTTCTTGGCTTCAAGGAACTGTTTTGAAAATTTCTATTATTCTTAGATTGGAGATTTTCGATGTCATATATTTCTCAAAATCTCAGTCAGATATTCACAAAGTTGCAATTGAGACGAGATTTAGAGAAACTATGACATCGAAAATGTTCAATCCACGAATAATAGAAATTTTTATCAATAATATATGAGTTCTTTTTATTTTTCTAGTTTTGCACTGTAAATTTCTTTTATTTTCTTTTATCATTATACATTTTGAATAGTTTCCTATATTTCTTTTTTTTATTTTCTTTTATCACTATACATTTTGAATAGTTTATCAAAATCTGCACCAGCACTATATGATTTATTTTATTTTCTTGTTTTACATTGTAAGTTTCTTTTATCATTATACATTTTCCCATATTTCTTTTCATTTTTTTCTGCTTTTATCACACATTTTAAATAGTTTATCAAAATCTGCACCAACATTATTTGAGTTTTTTTTTATATTTCTTGTTTTACATTTATTTTTTTTTTCAATCGATCCATCTGTGAAAAAATATTTACTGATTTTATGGAAATACGTTTTCAAATACATAGTTTCATTTTTTTTCTCAATCCATATTTAAAGATTATTTGCTGAATTTATGGAACGCTTTCAAATATACTTTCTTTCCAGTTTCTTGTGTTTCGGTTTATTTTACTATTACCCGCCAAGTATAAAATTTCTAATATGAAAAATATGAGAATAAGCTTTTTGTTCTTGCTTTAAAGTTTGAATTCTTGTCGATTTGTTTAAATGACAATATATTTTCTTCCCAGTTTCTTGTTCTTTTGTTTATTATTAATACCCAAATATATAGGATTCCTAATTTCTGCCGATAATTTTTTTTTCAATGCGAGAAGGAAAAAAAAACATGAACCTTGAAATTAAAACGTACCCAAAACATGTTCCAGCCAATTTATTCAATCTTGAATACCCGCCAAATAATATATTTTCTTCTCAGTTCGATTCGATGCTTATCATAATCAACAGACACGGGATTTTCTAATTTCTATCATGGAATTTATGCGAGTCACATCATGAACTTCTTTTTTATTTTTGCCTTTCGGCGGCAATGAAATCTTTGTTCTTTGTTTTTCAACCTACTGATCAACTGATTACCTTGAAACTGTATGATGCGAGCGAGCGAGAAAGGGAAAGGAACTCTTACTTTGAACTAACCATTTGCTCGCCCCCTCCCCCCGCCCGAAAGCCGTGAATGCTGTCCACCCGGATGATACGCCCCGCATTCCGTTTCGACTAATCGCAGCAGCCTCTTTTGAGCGGATCTCTAGCAGCAGTTCGGGAGGGGGGCGCGATGCCAAGAGTTTAAAAAGAAGCTTCGCGCCCTTTTTCATTTCTTCACAGAGTTTTGACTTTTTTTATCAAGCAAACTCCCCGACACGAATCATGGCCTCTACGCAGTTGCTGGAGTTACCCATCGACATACTCCTGATCCTTTTTCGAACGTTCATCCCTTTAAGGGACAAACTGCGTCTTTTGACGAGCATGCCGGAATTTCATGCCATCTTGACGTACCGGTCGGCTTACCTCTCGTCTCCCGTGCCCTTTTCGACCGCGTACTTGCAACGGCTGAGCCGAATCCGACCCGGCTGGTACTTCGCCACGCGAAACTGGACCCATCGATTCTGTCTTCGCCTCGACCCCGAAACCCTGAATTTCGCAATCTATCACTTTTTCCTCGAAGGATTCGAAGGCCATTACAAACCCGCCGTCCTGCACCAAAGTTTCTTTCGCGGATCCATCGATCGCGTTTTTCAAAACATCGAAAGTTTCTTGACGCAATTCCAGTATCTAGAGGAGGACGAGGGGGAGACAACGGCATCCAGACCCCCCCTTCCGCGGCAGCAGCAGCCCAAAATGTACATGTATCGTCTGGAAGGCTACGGACTCGTACTGATCGACTCGACCGCTTCACGAAACGGCTACCACAACTTACGGTTTTACGACTGGAGCGAAGTCAAGATCCTGCCCGGTCGCTGGCAACAAATCTACTGTCGATGGCGCTTGGACACCCATTTCAAAGTGAAATGGAAACTGAACAAAACCCTCCACGTCAAATGCATGACCCCTTCGCCCTATTACTGTCACTGCGAAACGCGATTTCAAAGACTGTCTCCGATAACTTATCGAGTTTCGCGAAATCTCAGCAGTCTGAACTGGAACGAACAAGAATCCGTGCCTTTAGTGGGAGTGCAAGAGTTTCGACTGGAAGAAGACGAAAACCACATGGAATCCAAAATGACTTATCACGTTAATTATAAGTTTTATAACTCGTTAGAAGTCGAAGTCATAGCCAGAAGAAAGGAAAGATTGAGAAGCCTGTTGGAATAAAAAAACTTTTTCATCACCAACCCCCCCACCAAAAAAAATCTTTCCCATATTGCTGATGGAATTTTTTTTCATCAGATTGTTCAAGGGAAAGGCAAAAAATTGCGCCAAAGGTTTTAAAAAGAAATTGGTTTATCCAATTTCTTTTTAAAACCTTTGGCGCAATTTTTTGCGACAAATAGAGTACCAACGTTGGCACAGAAAATAGAATAAAAGAAAAAAATCTTTCCCATATATTGCTGATGGAATTTTTTTTCCATCAGATTGTTCAATGGGAAAGGCAAAAAATTGCGCCAAAGGTTTTAAAAAGAAATTGGTTTATCCAATTTCTTTTTAAAACCTTTGGCGCAATTTTTTGCGACAAACAGAGTACCAACGTTGGCACAGATAGAATGAAAGAAAAAACGATCTTTTTTGCTTCATTTTCGGGAGTAACGGGCAAACACTTTTAAAATTTTTCAAGCTATGTTTTTTGAGACTTGTAAAAAGTTGTTCTATACAATACACATGTATATATATATATATATATATATATATGTCTCCCTCAAATCCGCACTCCTAAAATCCGCAACTCTCTAAAATTCGCACATATTTTAAGGATGTACACAATGAAATATTCAGTTCAGATGTAGGTGCAAAATTTGACTTTTTTAGCTTTATATCAATTCCATATATTTTTTCATTTGTAATTTTTGTTAAGGTTATTAAATTCATGTTTTTTCATGAAGAAAGAATAACTTATTTCTGAAAAAAATAAAGATATTGCTGATTTCATTGATGATTACAATCTTACCGAATATATTTATGTATTAATCAAGCTTTTTTTAATTATTAAATCTGACTAAACTTGAAATAACGTTTCATTATTTTATGATCTTGATGTGAATTAGTAATGTACCTTTATGAGGCAAGTTTCATTGAATAATTTAGGAAAAAAACACATTTCATCTCTATAATGAATATTTAATTGTACATTATTGATTATGGCATGAAAATGTTAAAGTGTTTTTTTTATTCCAATATTGGTAACCTAAAAGTCTTTTTAAAAAAAGGAAAAAAATGAACTGAGGAAAAAAAAAGTTTTTTTTTCTCTCGGTTCAAATTCGTAAACCGAGTCGTTTACAACGTTCTCTTTGCTCTCGTTTAAACTGGTGCAACCAGTCTAAAAAGCTGCTTCCCGTCGTCGCGTCTTTCGTCTGTACCAGCAACCAGGGTTCCGTCAATCCCCGATGTCTCGACCACTGTTTTCGAGGAACCACGCGTCCCCAGGTGATAAAGTCTAATAATTTTTTGCCCGTTTTCAATTTGATCAATTTTCTTATCAGCGCGTACATTTCCACACCGTCGCCGCTTTCACTGTTGCTTCCTCTGCCACACCGGTAGTTGCAAATTCGTTCGCAACTCAAGGATCTAACCAGCGGACGTCCCAAAAATCTTTCGAGATCGATGCTTCGAAAATACACCGTGCCGTTTGTAGTAACGTGACAGTGTATCGCCGCACCAATTTTTTCATTCACTTCTTTTAACAATTTCACGCGAAAAGACATTCGGCTCGAGAAGAGAGAAAGAGATTCAATAGCTATACTTTCAAACCAAAAAAAATAGACCGGACTACTAAACTCTGTGTTTTTCATTTAATCTCTCTCTCTCTCTCTCTCTCTCACTTTCTCTCTCTCTGAAAGATAAAACGCAGAGTTGGGTCGACAAGACAAAGACAAAGAGTCTGCATACCTTTCAGGGGGGAGGGAAACAACAACTAAAAAAAACCCCATCCTGTTTCGTGAGAAAGTTGACAAAGGCATGCATGCCCTTGAGGGAAAAAAATGTTTTTGAGATGGGAACGAAAAAAACAGAATTAAAAGAATAACATCCGTTGACCTTGCATGCCGAAGTAACCGTGCCGCCGCCGGTTAGCCTTGAGAGCCGACTGGACGCGCCCACACGTCCGCCCGCTCGCTCGCTCGAGTGCATCGAATGGATGGGAGGAGGAGGGGGTTAAGAAAACAACACGCGGAATGTCGACTAGAAGAATTAGAAGTTGAAATAAAAAGGGAAATCTTTTTGCGAACAAAGATTAGAGACAGAGAGGGCAAAATGGCAGCGGTCGCGGAAACATCCACGTCTATGTCTTCTACTTCTACTGCTAATACTCCCGCGCCCTCCCCTATCCGACTCACGGATTTACATCCCGATATCTTGTTAACACTTTTTCGCAACTACATACCTCTGCACGATAAATTGCACGTGCTTTCTAAAATGGAAGAATTTCGAACTCTGGTCCGGTGTCGCGGGGCCTACCGCATACCGCGAGGCGCTCCTTTTTCCAACGCGTATCTGCGATTCCTGCGTCGCATTCGTCCCGGATGGTACGCGGCCCGAGAGGACTGGACGCACTGCTTCCGTTTGCAGATCGACGAAAGCACGCTGCACGTTTCTCTCCATCATTACGAGCTCTTTCCGCCCGAAATCTTACAAACTTTGCTTTTTCGGCACCACCACTGGCAGCAGCAGTCTCGCGTCGGCGTGGTGGCCTGTCATCGGGCGACCCTCCCGCAATTGCATTCCAACCTGAGCAATTTTCTGGTGGACTATCACCCGTATCACCTGCTCGCCTATCATCTCCCGGGTCACGGATACGTCCTGGTCGAGCATTCCTCCCCGCGTCGTCCCACCCGTCTCTTTCAGATGCGCTTCTACGACGGCACGACCTGCATGATCGAAGAGGGACAGAAACGCGAAATGAGAGATTTCAGCAGCGGCGGCAGCGCGCATTTTTCGGTTCTCTTTTCGGACGACCGAACCATCACGGTGGAATGCCTCCTGCATCGCACGTGTCGCCGTTGCGATCCTCGCGTTTGAGTCCTGTCCCCTTTCGAGTTTCGATTCGAAACGAATTTCAGAACCTCCTCCTCCTCCCTGACTTGGAACCATCCCGAGGGGGTCCCGAGTATTCCTCTGGCCGGTCGACAAGTGTTTCGTTTGCAAAAAGACGGGCGTCACGTGCTTTCCGCGGCCCTGTCGAGTAAAACGTATTGTCCGCTTTCTAAAAAAAAGTGGAAAGTGGAAAACAAAGCCGCTTGCGTCGAAGAACAGCAACAGCGGAAAGAAGCAGCAGACAAGAGAAAGAGAGAGGCGGGGGTTGAAGATCAGCAACAACAACAACAACAACAACGGGATGACGACGAACCTCTTCGTAAAAAATAAGTAAGTTTATTTATGCATTCTTTTCCCTCGGGAAAAGGTAAAAAAATAAGCCAAAGGTTAAAAAAAGAAAGGAGTAAAAAAAAATTGTTTGGATCTTGGTCCAATTTCTTTTTTTTACTTCTTTTGTTTTTTAACCTTTGGCTTATTTTTTTGCGACGCATTCAGTACCAACATTGGATACGTGTCAAACGAAAAAAAATTTTTGAAGTCATCTTTCCCTCCCCCCCTCTAACACAACCGATTAGATTCGCTTGAAGACATCGACGCTCGAAAAAAACAAAAATCACAGAGAAACAAAAATTGAAAGGGGAAGAAGAGGATGGTGGTGGTGGTGGAGGAAAGTGAGATAACGAAAAAACCTTGAACCGTTTCGATGGTCAAGGATCTGCTCGCTCTTTCATTGGTTACGAGTTGGTTTTTCTTTTTTTTTCTTTCTGTATCTGTGTGTGTAATATTCGGAGGAGGTGGAAAGAGAGAGAGGGATGAGATGGAAGATGGTTTGACTCTTTTTCTTTTTTTTTCTTTAGACCGACAACTATTTAACATTGTCAGTCTCGTGTCAGTTTTTATATTTCGAAAAAGATGGCGACTGTTGCAACTGCTCCTCTCGTCCCTGCGAACGCTGCTGCTGCTGCTCCTCCTCCTGTTGGTGCGGCGGCGGTAATGAAATCCACTCCTGCGACCGTCGTCCGTCTGTTCGACTTGCCCCCCGAAATCCTGTTTTTGATTTTTCGGCGCTACGTTCCGCTGCACGACAAAATCTATCGTCTGCTGAGCATGCCGGAATTTCGACCTTATGTGGAAGACCGCGCGGCCTACCTGTCGCGTCCCGTCCCTTTTTCGAAAGAGTACCTGTACGATCTGTTGCGAGGCATCCGACCCGGACTTTACGCGGCTCGCAACAACTGGTCGCATCGCCTGTGTCTTCGAATCGATCCGCAAAATTTGAACGTGTTCATCCATCACTATTATTTGGAAGGATACAATCCCAACGAGAAATTCGACACTCACTACTATTGCGGGCCCGTGGATTGCATGAAACGACACCTCGATGTTTTTTTCCGAGATTTCATGTGCTTGGATCGATCGCTGCTGCTCACTTATCACCTGAAAAATTACGGATACATCGTCGTCGGTCGCTCTCCGCATTTCCCGCGGAGCCGCGGCGACGCCTACAGGATGAAATTTTACGACTGGACCGAAGTCGAGATCCGGATCGATTCGAGGCGTCCGGTGACGTCCGGTCGTCTCAGCCATTTCCACGTGACGTTGACCGCGGACCACAGACTCTTGGTCGAATGTTCCTGCGCTTCCCTGTTTCGAGTCTGTCGCTGCACCCGCGTCCTGACGGAACTGTCTCCGATCGAGCTTCGAGTCGCCGAAAATTATCGGTCGCTCGCCTGGGATGTGGAAACAGAAGAAGAAGGACGACAACAACAACAAGCCGAAGCCAAAGCCGAAGAAGAAAAACACAAAACCATTGAACAAATCGGTTATCAGCAATTCAATTTGTTAGAAGGAGGTTATTTCGTGGAATCCAATCTGTACTATAACTTGGGAATGTACCACCCGTACATTCGGGTGTTGGAAAACGAATTCCAACGCCTCCTTCGTTAGCAGCTCAACATCAACAAATAACTTTTAATCAATAATCAAAGACTTTAAAAAAACTTTTTTTTCCACTTATCAATCTTTAACAGGGGATTGAAATAGGAAAAAAAGTAAAAAAATGCGCCAAAGGTAAAAGGAAAAAAAAAATTTTTCCCTTTTTACCTTTGGCGCATTTTTTTTACGACAAAAGTGTTACCAACATTGGGCTCGATCATTTAAAAAAAAGAGAGATGGAGAAAAAAAACCAATTTTTTTTTCATTCAACAGTCTGTTTCGCTTTTGAAGGCGGCAAAAAAAGGGATCGAAAGGTTGAAAAAGAAATTCTTTTCAACCTTTCGATCCCTTTTTTTGCATCACATTGATCACCAACATTGGTTTCAACATAATAATAAAAAAAATAAACATATTTTTTATAGTAGAAATATGAACTTTATATCGATTTTTTCTAAAACTTTGATGAAAAGTACATAATTTTTTAAAGAATAGACTTAATAAAATAACGCAAAATTTTGATCGGATCACGAGTTTCAAAAATTGGATTGATTCAAAGTCGAACTAGTATACACATGGACAGCAGGAGCGACAATAGCGGTAGTAGAGGATAACTTTGTCATCTCCAAGTCATCCTTGTCTCGGGAATTCGGACCATGGCGTGAAACCATTCGACGGAGTTTCCCAGTTCCACGTACTTTCGGACGCAGGAGACGGCCCTGTCCAGAGACTCGTCCTCGAAGGTCAGGAGGTTCGGGTCCAGGGGCATGGGCCAGACGAGATCGAGTGCTCGTGGGGGCGGGTCGAACGCTCGGTCGAACAGACACTTGGCCCGGGCCATGGGCTTCGAGTCGAAGGGAACGGGTTCCGGTTTCGCCACGAGAGTGGGATTTTCTGGCGGTAAAGTGTTCTGTTTTAAAAATTTTCTCCAACACTGTATCATGTGATCGACGTGCTCGCGTTTCTGTTTGCTCGACCAAGAGATTTTCCCGAGGCACCAGACGCAACAGAGTTTGGAATTTAAATTGTGCGATGCGGAGCAATGTTTTTCGAATTGGATGGATACGAGAGAAGCGTTACAGAGAGGGCATTGAAAAGAGGAGGAATTCCGCTTAATAAAACTCCAATAAAGTCTTAAATTGTCACAATTGTCTTTCGGCATGATGATGCGGTCGGTATGATGAGACAAAAAATAATCCGACAAAAAGATAATTTGGGGTACGACTAAATGCATTTATAGTTCAAAAAAAAAAATTTATATATATATATATATATATATATATATATATATATATATATAAGGGACTGGCACAAATATTTATGACATAATGCTTTGAGTCTTTATACAGTTAACAACTACTGCATTGCTTAGGTAATACCAACACCGATCAAACAACTGAAGGTCAAAGGTCAATGATGTCTTTAAATTTTTTATTTTTGTTGACACAAAGAAGTTATGAGTTACTTAGAAACTATTTTATAATACATTGATTCGTTCATTTCTCAACATTTAAAACAGATTGTGTCCCCTGGACTCTACAATCTCCAAGCGAAGAATGACTTTAGATTCAGAAACAACTGAGTTTTACATTAAAAAAAAATTTTTTTTTTTGTACAAATATTTATGACATAATATTTTGAGTCTTTACACAGTTAACAATTACTGCATCGCTTAGGAAATACCAACACCGATCAAACAACTGAAGGTCAAAGGTCAATGACCTCTTTAGATTTTTTGTTGACACAAAGAAGAAGTTATGAGTTATTTAGAAACTATTTTATAACACATTGATTCGTTTCTGAATAATACATTTAGAAAATATTTTATATTTGATTTATTCATTTCTCATCTTTTAAAACAAAGATTGTGTCCCCTGGACTCTACAATCTCCAAGCAAAGAATGACTTTGGCAAAAAAAAAAAAAAAACTTTTTTTTTTAAATCTAAAACTTAGTTGTTTCAATAATAGACAAATAATTTTGTCAAGTTTTAAAAGTGCTACTGCACGTATTTATTTACAAATAAATCTCACAGTTTAAATATATACAAAAACCAGAATTGCCATTCGAAAAAAAATAGAATTTTTCAATTCTCTGATTTTTTTCCAAAAGTTTGATGGGTAACACGACCCGGTCGGGGTGATCGAGTCCAGATGACCACTGGTCAGCGGCATTGGAGCACGGACATCAACGGCAGCAGCCGGTCTCGACTCCGAGTGAAAAGCGACTCTCTGCAGTATACGGGCACCCAAGTCGTCGAGGTCCACTCTCTGCGAACGCACGGTCACCCAAACTCGAATCGAAGAGACGCGGCTGGTCAGCGCGTCGTAATCAGCAGCAGCAGCAGCAGCCGGCGTTGACTCCGAGCGAAGTAGTTTGAATGTCATTTATTTTGGGTCACAGGAGGTGAGTGCATTATTGGCCACACGGCGCGCAGGTCACTCCAATGGACGGGGGTGGAACACGCGAGACACGTGAGCACAGACTCTGGATTTTTTAAATATTGTTTTATTTTTCGAACGAGGCAACCGGCATGACATTCGTGACCACAGCTGTGTAAAATTATCTTCGAAAGTTTTCTGGGATCTTTGCATAAGTGACACCAAAGTCGAGACAATGATTCCTCCTCGGCAACATCGGGCAATGAGGCACAGGCATTAACGTTGATAGGTGTTGAATATTCCATCTCCGAGCGATAAGTGACTGCAGATCGCTCAAGATCCACCTAATTATACCCTATTCCTGGAAAAAAAAATTTTTTTATATATATATATACCCGATTAATCTGCTTTGTTTAGATTTTTATATCTGAGACAGAAGTCGAAACTCGTGGAAAATAAATTTACAAAGCAAACCAAAATATATATTATACCACATGGAAATTTTTTTTTTTTTTTATAAATAGGGAGCTCTTGAGCGATCTGCAGTCACTTTTCGCTCGGAGATGGCAAGATCAAGACCGACCTAATATTGTTAATGTCCGTGCCTCAGTGCCCGATGTTACTGACGAGGGGTCATCATCTGGACAGGTTTGGTATCCGTGTTGCAAAGTTTTTTTTTTTTTTTTTTTTTTTTTCAACCCCTCTCCATCAGAAACTCTTTAAAATGGCACTTAAAGGTTTTCCCCTTGCATAAAAAGAAAAACATCTCAGACTTGTAAAATTTTTTTAAACATTGTTTCTGTTCAACGGAGCCACTTTAAAGTTTTATGGAACACTAGTTATTCGTTGCAGAAAAGATTATTCTTCTTAGAGGGCTTCCGGGGGACCCGTCCGACGCGAAACGGGGTTTAAGTTTCGTCTTTTCGTTTTTTGTCTCGTTTATAACGATCGTTGAATATTGCCTTTTTGATGCGGGTCTCCGTCGGGACTAAAAAAAAAGTTTGCAGCAGGAACTCGAAATTCGGCGCGAACGTTCCCCTCCGTCAGAGCTTTCGTTTCCGCTCGGTTTCGCTCCCCTCCCGGGTCGACCGGGGGAGAGGGGCTGTTTGGAAATTTCGGGTTGAAACGCCGAAAACGTCCCGTCGTACGCGTTTACGGGCGGAAACGTTTCATTTCTTGCTCGGTGATGAGACCCCCACCTGCCCTTCGATTTGGTAGCCCCGAGGTACGGCTCTCTGTATCCATAGAGGTCGTTGACCCTAAATAATGTTTTTTGTCGAAATCGAAAATCGAGGGTCCGCGGACGACGGAGAGCGGCCTCGACCGCCGTCGGACTGTTTTTCGTTTTGGTTCGGCACGCGTTCTCCGACCACCCCCCGTTTACGACTCCGGCCGGTGTCCCGCCCCCTTTTTTCCGCGAGAGACTGATTTCGTCCGAAAAGTTTATCGAGCTCCGCGGTCCCGCGAACCGCGGGACACCCGAAAGAAAATCGTTTTCGAGTTGTTTGATTTTTTTGCAAAAGTTTGACGTGCGACACGACCCGTCCGGACCCGACCCGAACCCGACCCACCTGGAACGGGTCGCGCGACCCCTCCGACTTTCGGAAAAAAATCGAAGAATTCGAAAACATCTCTGTTTCGGTCGGCATCCGCTTTTTTCGTGGGTAAAGGGGGCGAAAACGGTGAAATCGAGTCGTCTGGAAATGCTAAAAACGACCCCGGAGGAGGCCCCGTTCGCACCGACGCCGCTGGATCCAGATTTCGAGACGCGGACCGACCCGTAGATCCCGAAAAACATTTCGCGGCGTTCCGTCGATCGCGCGGTCCCCCCGGGGCCAGAAATTCAAGGTCCGAAATTCGAGAGGGCCCGGGGCCCCCTCGACACCGCCGGAAAGGGGGCAGGCTCGGTACCGTCGGCGAGAGGTTCGAGAGACGTCACGGCGACAGTCTCCGCGATCTCTTCCGCCGAAAACCCTGCGCGGGAGACGACGTCGAATTTTTTCACCCGAAATTTCGAGAGGGGTTTCCGACCCCTAGTCGACGGAGGAGAGGGTCGGAACGGCGTCGGAACGAAAGCCCTGACGGAGAGGGAACCTCCTTGTCGAATTTCGAGTGTCTAGTCGAAAAGTTATTTTTTTCGCACGTCTCAATTAGGTACCGGAAATAAAACAATTAATTAAAAAAAAATTTTTTAAATGTGATTAAAATTTTTTTTTAGCGAGATGTGTCGGAAGGCATTTTCAAAATTTTCGTTTTTTTTTAAATTTTTCGGCATAGTGATAACGTTGTACCCGTAATTTCGCCGTTAGTTCATATATTGTGCGACAGGGGGCGCGCTGTAGAGTGTCACTGATGGAAAAGGACGCATTTCTAAAAAATCGATACGAATCCACCGATACCTTGCTCAAGAGGTATCTGAACGATGTATTAAAAAAATTTAAAGAAACATTTTGTATGAATCTATGAAAAAAAAAGCATTTACAAATTTACTAAACGATAAAATTAGTGAGCTTGCATGTCAGTTAGGCTGAAAAATAATATAAGATTAACAAAGTAAGTGATTTTGAGTCCCAGAACTCTTTTGTTCCTATATTTTTGCTACATAGCTAAAAATCGCGTGTGAAAAAATCCAATCATACCACTTAAATTTAGAAACATTTTAAACAAGAAATTTTAGATGCGAATCGCGCTAGAAACATACCTTAAAAATTATTTCTAAATGTAATTTTGTATCGCTTTTTACGTTTATAAAGAATCTGTGAAAAAGGCAATTAAAAAATTCATAAAAATCATATATTTAAAAATAAAAGCTGATAGAACTGCTGTTTTTTTTTTTTTTAAATTCGATCTCATAAAGTATACAGACTAAAAATTTTCAACACTGTTATTTTCGATACTGAAGACGCCTGGGATATAACTAGAAAAAAAATATTCTATGCGAAACGCAAAATTTACCTTTTAAAACAAAATTCCTCGTAAATTAAATTATAGTACAAAAAATATCTCGGCATTTATATTTAAGTTACAAAATCATGGCGTTTCGTTAAAAAAATCGCTCTTTGGCGGCGAAGCGACCGCGTTGCACACAATTTTAAAACATTTCGCGTTCGAATGATGAGTTTTGAATGCATAAAACGCGGTAGAGAATAAGCTCCGCCCACTCGCAGAGATATTTTTAATATTTACGCTAAAGATGCTTAAAATGTTATCTGAATACCGTTTCAGCGTCGCGAGGCGTGCGAAATGAAACGGTAAGAGTGTTTATTAATGTATTTCGCTGAGTTCTGAACGAGTGTTTTCCGAATGAGAGGCGGTCTTTGATCGAGATTGAAATTACGTCGCCAGTTACGCTTGTTTGGTGTGCACAGCGATTTTTCGTTTAAAAAATCGCTGTTTGGTGGCGAAGCGACCGCGTTGCACACAATTTTAAAACATTTCGCGTTCGAATGATGCGTTTTGAATACTTAAAACGCGGCAGCGAATAAGCTCCGCCCATTCGCAGAGATATTTTTAATATTTACGCTAAAGATGCTTAAAATGTTATCTGAATACCGTTTCAGCGTCGCGAGGCGTGCGAAATGAAACGGTAAGAGTGTTTATTAATGTATTTCGCTGAGTTTTGAACGAGTGTTTTCCGAATGAGAGGCGGTCTTTGATCGAGATTGAAATTACGTCGCCAGTCACGCTTGTTTGGTGTGCACAGCGATTTTTCGTTAATTTCGGAACTTTTACTAGCGTTGACAGGTACTGACAGATATTTTTAATATTTACAATAAAAAAAATTAAAATATTATTTAAAAACCATTAAAATGAGGTTTTTTTTAATTGAAAAATTTTTATTCCACTCATACCGCTTAAATTAAGAAATAACTGTAAATATATAATAAAAGCAGTATTTCTCTCAAATCAAGCCGTAATTTTAAAAGAAACTAATTATCACGCCCCCCAAAACCACTTATCAGTTACTTATTTTTAATATTTATGATAAACATTAAAATGATGCTATGTAAATATAAAAACTAAGAATTTTTTTTATTTTGTAAGAAGAAACACGAGTTTTCGTTTAGCCACGCCCATTTCAAATAAATAAGGTTCTGATTTAAACGTATTCTTAATATTTATGATAAAAATATTTAAACTGTTATTTAAATACTCCTTAAACTTACAAAATATAAAAATGAAAGAGATTTTATAACAATCTCTCAATTAGTAATAAAAAGAACCCTTCAAAAAATCGATTTTATATATCAGAAACAGGATTTCACTCCAACTATGTCGTAATTTTAAATGAAGTACCCAATATAAACTTTTGAAAATTTTATATAATATGGGAAAATATATGAATATATTTTTTAGAAGAAATGGTACTTTCCAAACATCTATAAAATATGATTTTTATTTTTGTAAATTTTTTAATTGTTTTTTCAAAGATTTTTTATAAACATAAAATTATATCAAAATTTCCAACTATGTACTTTTAATATCTATATATAGTCAGTTAATTACAAGTAATTTTGTGCAGTAACTTTTGAAAAAATGAGGTTTTTTAAAATAGAAAACTTTTAATTCGACCCACACCACTAAAATTAAGAAGTGACTGTAGATATATATCAGAAGCGTGATTCGGACTTCAATCATCCCTGAGGGGATGAAGGAAAGCGCCTGCTACCTTGCGGTGTTAACGAAAGCGCTTTTCCCGTCTTGGATGCTGGAAACCTTGTCGGTGTTAACAGAAAGCATCCTTTGGCTGAGTTCCGGGCAGCTCGTCAACGCGCCGAGTGGCCGTGGAAAGACCTGGACGGCTGAGGAGGGACTCCTGCCCTCCGCTCTTCGTTTATAAAAACTTCTTTTTTTTAAACTTTTTTTTCTTTTTTCTTTTTCTTTTTTTTTTTTTTTTGGGGAGCTGTTCCTATAAATTGGAATAACTCTGTTTCGCGAGACCACTTTGTGTCTCTCAGCGCTGCCGGTCGGACTTCCAGGTAATTCCAGACTTTGAAAAATTTTGCCGAACTTTGAAATAATTCCAGACTTTGAATAATTTTGCCGAACTTTGAAATAATTCCAGACTTTGAAAAATTTTGCCGAACTTTGAAATAATTTCAGACTTTGAAAAATTTTGTCGAACTTTGAAATAATTCCAGACTTTGAAAAATTTTGTCGAACTTTGAAATAATTTCAGACTTTGAAAAATTTTGCCGATCTTTGAAATAATTCCAGACTTTGAAAAATTTTGCCGAACTTTGAAATAATTCCAGACTTTGAAAAATTTTGCCGAACTTTGAAATAATTCCAGACTTTGAAAAATTTTGCCGAACTTTGAAATAATTCCAGACTTTGAAAAATTTTGCCGAACTTTGAAATAATTTCAGACTTTGAAAAATTTTGCCGAACTTTGAAATAATTTCAGACTTTGAAAAATTTTGCCGAACTTTGAAATAATTTCAGACTTTGAAAAATTTTGCCGAACTTTGAAATAATTCCCGACTTTGAAAAATTTTGTCGAACTTTGAAATAATTTCAGACTTTGAAAAATTTTGCCGAACTTTGAAATAATTCCCGACTTTGAAAAATTTTGTCGAACTTTGAAATAATTTCAGACTTTGAAAAATTTTGCCGAACTTTGAAATAATTCTAGACTTTGAAAAATTTTGTCGAACTTTGAAATAATTCCAGACTTTGAAAAATGTTGTCGAACTTTGAAATAATTTCAGACTTTGAAAAATTTTGCCGATCTTTGAAATAATTCCAGACTTTGAAAAATTTTGCCGAACTTTGAAATAATTTCAGACTTTGAAAAATTTTGCCGAACTTTGAAATAATTCTAGACTTTGAAAAATTTTGTCGAACTTTGAAATAATTCCAGACTTTGAAAAATGTTGTCGAACTTTGAAATAATTTCAGACTTTGAAAAATTTTGCCGATCTTTGAAATAATTCCAGACTTTGAAAAATTTTGCCGAACTTTGAAATAATTTCAGACTTTGAAAAATTTTGCCGAACTTTGAAATAATTCTAGACTTTGAAAAATTTTGTCGAACTTTGAAATAATTCCAGACTTTGAAAAATGTTGTCGAACTTTGAAATAATTTCAGACTTTGAAAAATTTTGCCGAACTTTGAAATAATTCCAGACTTTGAAAAATTTTGCCGTACTTTGAAATAATTCCCGACTTTGAAATAATTCTCGACTTTGAAAATATTTCGCTATAAACTGACTTCGGACTTTGAAACTTTTTCAGAAATCGAGACTTTGATGAAAATTAACATCGTTGTGGACTTTGTATTTTTTTCGCGACACGAGACTTTGATAATATTTCGTGTTCATGCTCGACTATGTTAAAAACTTTGAAAAAATTCCTCATTTTTACATTTCTCAATACTTAACTGATTCCAAACTTTTTTTGAGATATTGTTATAAAGGGAGTGCAACTGACTTAGGAGACCAGCTTGCGTTTGACAGGCCGATTAGGGACTCCTGCCTTCCGTTCTTCGTTTATATAAAACTTTTTTTTTGAGATGGTGTTATAAAGTGAGTGCAACTGACTTAGGAGACCAGCTTGCGTTTGACAGGCCGATAAGGGACTGCTGCCTTCCGTTCTTCGTTTATAAAAAACTTTTTTTTTTGAGATGGTGTTATAAAGTGAGTGCAACTGACTTAGGAGACCAGCTTGCGTTTAACAGGCCGAGGAGGAACTCCTGCCTTCCGTTGTTCGTTTAAAACATTTTTTTTGAGATGGTACTATAAAGGGAGTGCAAGTGACTCACGAGACCAGCTTGCGTCTGGCAGCGCTGCCGGCTTGCTCACTACTCGTAATTTTTTTCCCGTTACCAAGAAAGCTGGAATGGCGTTCTACAGCGCGCTAACTAATGTTTTTTGACGCTTTCGAATCAGAGGTGTTGGAACGACGCCTCTCGTCGCGGACTTGTAACATTTTTAGACATTGAACGTTGCTGGAGTTGGGGGGTCGCTGAACTTGTAATTTTTTTTACGCTTTCGCATCAGAGGTGTTGGAACGACTCCTCTCGTCGCGGACTTGTATTATTTTTGGACACCGGAGACCTAACGGTGCTAACGAAGGTGTCTCGCGACTTGTGTTTTTTTCCGATACTCGCTCGAATCAGAGGTGTTGGAACGACTCCTCTCGTCGCGGACTTGTATTATTTTTGGACACCGGAGACCTAACGGTGCTAACGAAGGTGTCTCGCGACTTGTGTTTTTTTCCGATACTCGCTCGAATCAGAGGTGTTGGAACGACTCCTCTCGTCGCGGACTTGTATTATTTTTGGACACCTAACCGTTTTAACGATGGTGTGTCGCGGGACTTGTAATTTTTATTAAAGTACGCCTGTTTTTTTACAATTTACTATTATGTTGTTTCGGTAAAATCATTTTCCTTTCAGACGGAAATTTAAAAAAATGTAGTTTTCGCGTAATTAGCTTTCCAAATACTCTCCGCCTCAAAGTCTCTTCGCTCCATTCCGGATCATGGAAAAGGTAAGTGTTTTTTTTCATAAAATGTATCTTTCATTTTCCAATTTCTTTTTTTTTAACTTAACTTTTTTTAAAAAAAAACTAATGTATTCGTTACATTTTTTTGTTAAACACACGCATGCACGCACTCAAAATCCATTTCCATCTTTTTTCGAAACCAGGTGCGAGAAGAAAAAGTCCGCTAGGGTCCTGGTACTAGCGGTGAAAACATCGAGAATTTTTTTGGTTAGAGCGCGGGTTTTTATTTCTTCGGCTGTCGTATATTTCATTAAAAAGAAATTGTTCCTAAAATTGCTGAGCAACCCGGTCTGTGAAGCCTCGTGGGAGGGGGAGACGGGTCGGCAATCCATCTTTTTTCGAAACCAGGTGCGAGAAGAAAAAGTCCGCTAGGGTCCTGGTACTAGCGGTGAAAACATCGAGAATTTTTTTTTATTAAAGCGCGGGTTTTCTTCACCTGTCGCACATTTCATTAAAAGACATTGTTCCTAAAATTGCTTAGCAACTCGGTCTGTGAAGCCTCATGGGAGGGGGAGACGGGTCGGCAATCCATCTTTTTTCGAAACCAGGCGCGAGAAGATAAAAGTCCGCTAGGGTCCTGGTACTAGCGGTGAAAACATCGAGAATATTTTTTTTTGTTAGAGCGCGGTTTTTTTTCTTCGGCCGTCGCACATTTCATTAAAAAGAAATGGTTCCTAAAACTACTGAGCAACCCGGTCTGTGAAGCCTCATGGAAGGGGGAGACGGGTCGGCAATTTCTTATATATTTAGTGCTTTTTTAACGTTGCTCATTTTTGTATTCCACAGTACATCCCTACTTTGAGTTGGAAATAAAAAATCCACCAAAAAAATGTAACGAATAAATTTGAGTTTTGAGAAAAAAAATGACTTGAACGAAAAGAAATTGGAACACAAAGGTACATTTTTTTAAAAAAAAAGTCTGCTCTCGTAATTGAGAAAAGATAAGAGGGAGGGGTAAGAAGAAAGGGGGCAATTCGGATCCGAGCCATTCTTTGTGTCGTCCCACAGCGCGCGGTCCGAGACGACACAGAGTGGCAAAGATCGTAGGCTGAGATGACGAGGGCTGCCCCCTTTTTTCTTTTTTTTTAACAGGATGCTTTTCGCATCAAAATTCTCTTTTTTCGCCATTTTTTATTTCGCGTGGAGGGGGGGGAGGAGGGAGGGAAAGGATTGTAAGGAATGAATTATTGCAAGTAGGTACTTTGGGGTTTTTTCTCAACCTCCATTTTTCTCCACTTCCGTGGTCATTTTGGGGGAGGCAGTAACTGGTCCATCAGGGAACGTTTCCGAATATCTGGTTCCATTTTAGGTTGTTCTTGTCTCTCACGCGGATCCTGAGAGTAGCTTTACGTGTGGTTACCTTGCGGGCCCGGCCCGGAACCCTGGTGTGGGAATTTGTCGCGTCACGGGGCGCGGTGGATCCCTGCAGCAGATGCGGTGGCCTGACTTTGTACGCACCGTAGACTCGGTTCCATGGATGGTCTGAGCCTCTCACAGATCGGTGGAAAATATGCCGTGTAGTCTTGCCGGGAGACAAGAGTGACTTTCCTTTGAATTAAAAAAAATATCTATCAAAGGATGTCGATGGCCTGATTTGAAGAACCTTAGCAACTTCATCGCTTCCGAAGACATACGAGAGTACTAGTACGATTTAGTTACTGGATTGCTTCTGTGAGGTATGGATGGAGTTGCTGCAGATACGGTAAAGCCTGCTTCAGGTGGGTGTAAATATCCATTGTGGATGCCCCGTGCTGTAGAGTCGAGGTGGACGGTTCGGAGACGTACGGGTTTCCCGATGACGGATCGGTCTGTCTTTTTCAATCAGATAATGGAGGAATGAAAGTGGAGAGGAAAGAAAACCCCGAAAAAAATCAAAAAATTGATGAGTAGGGAGCGCGTGTGGGACGAGTCGAGGGGTCGCGCGCAGCAGGTGCCTCTCAAGGGAGGTTCGTAAGTCGTTTTGGCGACCTTTCGACATCGGACTGTGACGAGGGAAACGAATGAGTTTTTTATATCTACGCGTGTGCGCGCGCGCTTCTCTCTCGTCTGTCTATATCAGAGAGAGAGACAGAAAAATAGGGGTAAAAAAAATCACCGTGATCTGGATATTTCATCCGGACTCACACGATTCATTTTTAACGAGAGCAAACTTTCTGGTTCAGATGCCTACCAATAAAGTATATTTCAAAAATAATATTGTGTCTTGTCTGATATTTTGTGTCTTGTGTCATTTCTTTTTCTTATTCCCAAATATAGGGCGCACAAAAAAAAGAGTATTTGGAAAGCCGTAGGTTATGAACATTGTACATTCAATTAAAAATGACTTTTGTTTTTCAGCTACTGTAACATCAACAACAAACCCCAACCCATAAAAAAAGAGTCGACTCTTCCCCACACCCCCCTTCAAAACAGGTAGACGGCACCCTCCGTCAACCTGTTTTGAAGAAGATTCGAAGGTTTTTTTTTTCACCTTCGAACTAAATGCGAGTTTGTTTATCATTGATCCTTTTTTCTGCAAAAAATGACCCCTTGCCACGGAGAGGGGAGGGGCATTTTTGGCACAAAAATATATTTTACATAAAACAAAAGAATTGTGGAGTTGCGATAGATTACAATATCGCAGCGGGTGGTAAATGGTGGGACACAATTCTAAAAAAAAATAATAATAATTTGGTTTCGGTAAAAAGACCCTTTCATTAAAACGAAGGGGCATTTTTGGCATAAAACATCTTTTTCAAAAAAAAAGAATTGTGGCGTTGCGATATGTTTTAATATCGCAGCGGGTGGTTATGGTGGGACACAATTCTAAATTAAAAAAAAATTCCTCCTTTCCCTTTGTCGACCAAAACCAACCAACATCTTCCAAACAAATGTTGGAAAATGACTTGAACGAGAAGAAATTGGAACACAAAGGTAAGGTTTTTTTTAAAAAAAAGTCTGCTCTTGTAATTGAGAAAATAAAAAACTTATCCGCGTGGGGGGGGTAATGGAGAAAGGGGGCAATTCGGATCCGAGCCATTCTTTGTCATCCCACAGCGCGCGGTTTCTATTCCAAGATGACGTAGAATGGTAAAGATCGTAGGCTGAGATGACGAGGGCTGCCCCCTTTTATCCTCTTTTTTTTCCAGGATGCTTTTCGCATCAAAATTCTCTTTTTTTCCTCATTTTTTATTTCGCGCGTGTGTGGGGGGAGGAGGGAGGGAAAGGGTTGTAAGGAATGAATTATTGCAAGTAGGCATTTTGGGGTTTTTTTCTCACTCTCCATTTTTCTGCTCCTCCGTTTTTTTTGTGAAGGGCAGAAAGTTTCCAGAGGAAGTGGTTTCCGAATCCTGGTTTTTCGGTCAGGTCTTCTCGTCTCGCTCGCAACGATCCTGGGAGTAGCTTTACGTTGGGTTGCCTTGCGGTGCCCGGCCCGGAACCCTGGTGTGGGAATTTTGTCGCGTCACGCGGCGCGGTGGATCCCTGCAGCAGCTGCGGTGGGCTGACTTGGATCCGCATCGTAGACTCGGTTCCATAAAAGGCCTGAGCCTCTCGTAGATCGGCGGAAAATATGCCGACGGCTTTGCGGTGAGACGAGAGGCGACATTCCTTTGAATAATAAAAAAATCTATCAAGTGACAAAGGAAGTCGGATGCCTGATTGAAAAACTAACAACTCCATTGACTCCGAAGCGAAACGAAAGTCCTTGGGCTTAGTAGTGGATGGCGAAACGTCCAGGTGCACTGCTTCAGGAGTAAATGCTCGAGTTGACGCTAGAAACGGTAAAGCCCGAAAGTCGGGCCTAAATCCATGTTACCCTAAGTTGTTTGACAGAATTGGGTGCCCCGTTTTTTTAGCAGAGTCACGTTGGACGGAGTCGGAAACCGTTGGACGGTGTCTCCAATTGGACCGAGTTTGATTTCGGTCGGACGGAGTCTGACTTTAATGACGGAATGCGGACTGCCTGGATCAAAAAGATAATGGAGGAATGAAGGTGGAGACGAAAGAAAACCCCGAAAAAAAACAAAAAATTGCTGAGCAGGGAGCGTGTGGGACGAGTCGAGGGGTCGCGCGCAGCAGGTGCCTCTCAAGGGAGGTTCGTAAGTCGTTTTGGCGACCTTTCGACATCGGACTGTGACGAGGGAAACGAATGAGTTTTTACTCTCATCTGTCTATAACAGAGAGAGAGAAAGAGAAATAGGGGTAAAAAAAAATCATCATCATCATCATCATCTGGATATTTCATCCAGACGCACACGATTCATTTTTTTTAACGAGAGCAAACTTTTATTTTTTTCTTTTTTTTCTGGTCCAATAAAGTATATTTCAAAAAAAATATTGTGTCTTGTCTTATATTTTGTGTCTTGTGTCATTTCTTTTTCTTATTCCCAAATATAGGGCGCACAGAAAAAAAGAGTCGACTCTTCCCCACACTCATTTTTACCTCCCCCCCTCAAAACAGGTAGACTGCACCCTCCGTCAACCTGTTTTGAAGAAAGGTTCGAAGGTTTTTTTTCCGTGGTTTTTTTTCACCTTCGAACTAAATGCGAGTTTGTTTTTGTTTATCATTGATCTTTTTTCGGCAAAAAAAAGACCCCTTGCCACGGAGAGGGGGAAGCATTTTTGGCACAAAAATATGTTTTACATAAAAAAAAGAATTGTGGAGTTCCGATAGATTACAATATCGCAGCGGGTGGTAAATGGTGGGACACAATTCTAAAAAATAATAATAATAATAATAATTTTATTTCGGTAAAAAGACCCTTTCATCAAATCGAAGGGGCATTTTTGGCACAAAACATCTTTTTAAAAAAAGAATTGTGGCGTTGCGATATGTCTTAATATCGCAGCGGGTGGTTATGGTGGGACACAATTCTAAAAAAAAATTTTTTTTTTCTTCCCTTTCCCTTTTCCGACCGAAACCAACTCTTAGCACTCTACCAAAAATGTAACGCATATATTTGAGTTTTAAGAAAAAAAAATGAAGTGTTAAAAAATGACTTGAAAGAAAAGAAATTAAAACACAAAGATACACTTTTTTTAAAAGTCTGCTAATATATATATATATATATATATATATATATATATATATATATCAATCCGGTTTAATCAGTTTTTATTTCTGAGAAAAAAATCCAAATCCTTGAAGGAAAAAAAAAAAAAAAAAAAATTTTTTTTTAAATATAAGTTAAAAACTCTTGAATGCCTGCATTATGATAGACTGATTGTAAGAAGATTCGTAAATCATTATATATTTTTTTGGTTTCAAAAGCATTATGTTGTCTAGTCGCTGGGTGTTTTTTTCACACTCAGATTCTAAAGGGCCCGTTTTTTACCCAGAGAAACATGTGTATTTGATATATTCATTTGAATATTCTAAAGATGGATCTCATACTATCCGTGGACTTGTAATTTTTAAAGAAATGTGTGACATATACGTTTGTCAAGCATGGTATCGATATGCAGTTTTTGATAAACATTATGATACAAGCAAATCGTTTTTAGACAAGTTCAAACAGAATCGTTATTATGTGGAGTATGGATCCATACAGGCCTATTAAATCTAATTTACATGATATAACTCAAATTCCTGAACACTAAATAGGTTCCAAATTCTTATTAAAAAAAAAAAAATTTAAAATATATATATATAATGTCTGTGTGAAACAGAACCACCACCCACGTCCTTTTGGATTGGAAACGAGCGAGAGGCGGAGACCCACTCTCTTATAAAACGTCCTTCTCTCTCCCAACCAGATTCAGTCTCACCATGATAATCCAGCTGCAATTCACCGCTCAACCCGCTTTATGGGGCTTCATCGGGAGAAAAGGCATGCTCTTTTGGCTCGACACCTCCGTCGCTCAGTTTTTAAGAAGGCCCGAAGGCGTGGAGGGCGAAGCCCTGGTCCAGGAGGTGGCGGACGACGAGGCCATGGAACAGTACCCGTTGAGCTGGCTGCGGCGTAAAGTTGTGTCGCATTATTACCTGATCTGCCTGCTCTCCGATCTTCCTAACAAAAAACTCCTCGAGACGGTCGCGTCGGAATTTCGAGTCATTGTTTCGCAAGAAAAAGGGATGTATAAGCTCCAGCAGTCGACCGCAGCGGATGCGATTCCCTTTCGGATGTTCATCGACGACCTCATCCGCCGTAGACCGACCGCGCCAGCCTACTCACCGGCCTCGCCCGCCTGTTCCCCCACGAGCACAGTCCACTCTGCCACAAGCCCCCGCTACACGCCGGCCTACTCTCCCTACAGTCCCTGCTACACGCCGGCGTCGCCCCGCTACACGCCGGCCTACTCTCCCTACAGTCCCTGCTACACGCCGGCGTCGCCCCGCTACACGCCGGCCTCGCCGGTCTACTCTCCCTACAGTCCCTGCTACACGCCGGCGTCGCCCGGCTACACGCCCCAGCCAAACAGTCGAGGATCTTCCCCCTCCGTCGTCACCTGCAGCTCCAGTGATTCCAGCGACTCGGAGGACACTGCACCGAGCTTCCCACAGGATTCCAGTATTACCATTATCCTAGACAAGATACCAGCGACGAAAATCATTATCAGGTCGAAAGGACTGATACAAACCATTTACGCGTAACCTGGTCCATGTCTGTATGAAAAAAGATTCCTCAATAAAGGTTGTTCTGTTGTAAAAGGTGTGTTTCTTTCTCAGCAGAAAAAGGGGGTTGAAGGAAGTTGCCACAGCAACTTCCTTCAACCCCCTTTTTTTTAATATATAAAATAAATATATATCGACATTATAAAATATGTAATCATGCTATATTATAATATTATCTATATAATATAGCTATATTATATTATTTTATATAATTTTTTTTTTTAATCTGATTATTAAATTTTAATCCGTAGTCACTTTTCGTTCGGAGATGGCGGAGACAACACTGGCTGCTGTCGATGAGCGTGCCCCAGTGCCCGATGCCGCTGGCCAGTATTTGTCTCGAAGATTATGCTGCGTGTACTGCAGAAAGCGGAGAGGAGGGTCCGGAATTATACTGAGACGCTGCGGCCACGAATTCCATGCGGGATGTATCATCTACAAAATTAAAGAAGATTTAAAAACACCCGAGCCTACGCTGACGTGCTACGCCTGCTCCACTCCCCTCCATTGGCGCGAGTTGCGCGCTATATGTACGATACTATACCATCCGCACAGCTACGCGAGACCGAGAATGAGAAAAACTGATTTGATTTTAGAAAAAACTTTGATGAAGATCATTAGAAAACTGAAAAGAAACGATGAATCATAAAAAATTAGAGACTGGTGTGATACAAACAAAAAAGTTTGTAATATTTACTTTGAAAATTTTTTAGAACATTGTTTTTTTGAACTTTGAAATTATTTCCGTCTTGTGTTAAAAAAAAGCTCGCATCAGAATACCAAATTCTTTCCTCGGAAATACTGAATTTTTTTTTTTTTTTTTTTTTTAGCCATTTGCAGTCAGTTTTTCGCTCGGCCATATGAAGTTATGCCACATAAAGTTTAAGCCTTATAAAGTTAACAGTTTGCATAATCGTCTCACATCTTTACAAAACATGACTAGTGTAGAAGTCTCCGATAGTGACAATTTGCAAAATTCTTTTTACCCTTTCTTGGGTAAAACATCAACCAATTACATATTACGTGGTCCACGGAAACAGAGATTGAATAATGTGCTACGCTATTTTGAGTCTAATGCAATGACGATGGCCTATATTATACACGAGTTATTTCAAAGACCTGCTGTTGAATGGCATATTTATGATGCCACACCCACGATCCCAATAGATTACTCGCAACTTGCTCAAAACGATACGTGTGTCTTGTGCAAAATCAAGTTTCGTCCTTTGGAGGCGGTTAAACTGTTACCCTGTCTTCATTATTATCATGATGCGTGCCTAGCGAATTGGTGTAAAGAAAACGATGATTGTCCGTATCGGGAAAATGAAGACGACGAAAGGAGCTATTGTAAACAAAAGGTTCACTTTCCCAAGGATCCAGAGTTTCTGTGGCGTAATGAAATGATTCTTCAATTAATGGACGTTTTATTTAAAAAACATGAATTTTTTAGAGAGTTTATATTGAATCGTATGAATGAAAGTGTTTCGACGAGTGTGGATAAAAACCTGGATGAATGTGCCATTTGTTTTGAACAGTTTCAAAAGGAGCCCAAACAACTTCCTTGCACTCACAAGTTTCATGAACTTTGTATCCAAACATGGTTCGAGAGAAAAAACACGTGCCCTTTGTGCAGATTTAAAATGGAAAAATTGTTATAAAAATGTAAATCTATCACGCAGTCAATGTTTTGCTTAAAGGAATTGTGTCCTGATAGCGATGTAAATAAATATGTATTTATAATCTCTATAAATAAAAGGAATAAAGAGGATAATTAATTAATTGAGGCACAGATAGGCTCTCAAACAGTGAATGCATTGCATTTGAGTGTCATATTTTTTTTCTTTATATTTTACACAGCTTAGGTAAACGCAGAAGAAATATAAAACAGATAATGTATTTATCACAAAAAATCGTCTGCTAAGAAAATCTTTTTTCATTTTGAACTCTATAAATAAAAGGAATAAAGCAGAAGAAATATAAAACAGATAATGTATTTATCACAAAAAATCGTCTGCTAAGAAAATCTTTTTTCATTTTGAACTTCTATAAATAAAAGGACAGATAGGCTCTCAAACAGTGAATCGTCGAATATAATTGAAGAACAAATGGAAGAACAAATGAAAGAACAATTGGAAGAACAGATGGAAGAACAGAAAGAAGAACAGATGGAAGAACAAATGGAAGACCTCTTCATTAACAATAAAAAAAGATATGCAAACGAAACCCCAGAACACCGAGAAGAAAGACTGGCGAAGAAAAGAGAGCAGAATAGAAAAAGAAGAGAAAATGAGACTGAAGAAAAGAGAAGAGAAAGATTAAGTAAGCAAAGATTAATAAATCGAAAGATTCTCAGCGATGAGACTGAAGAAAAGAGAAGAGAAAGATTAAGTAAGCAAAGATTAATAAATCGAAAGAATCTCAGCGATGAGACTGAAGAAAAGAGAAGAGAAAGATTAAGTAAGCAAAGATTAATAAATCGAAAGATTCTCAGCGAAGAATCAGAAGAAAAGCTTCGAGAGCGATTGTCCAGAAATGATGAGTATAAGAAAAGAAAATTATATGAAGAGAACGAAGAACAGAGACTTCACAGATTGAATGAAAAGAAATGTTATGATTACAACAGAAAATACATCGTCGTTGGATCTTGTTACAACAGAGCCTTCAATGAAATCAAAGGATTAGCGAAAAATCCCGACTTTAGAAGACATCTGAATAAATTCAATATCAACGCTGGCCCAATGGATAACGGGCTATACCTAGTTGTAAATAAATAAAACTTTTATGTTTTAAAATATTTCGTGTGATTTTTTTTCCAAAGAGAGGTGTTCATGGTAGTTATTTTGTCAAAAAAAAAAAAAAAAAAATTTTAAATAAAAATATTGATTACTTTTTTAAGGTAATTCTCTTTAAGATAATTTCTTAATGTTAATCTTTCTCTTCTTTACCTCTTTATTTCGACATGTTAATTATTATAAATTTTGACAACTTTTTTCTGGCGTCAGTAAAAAATATAAAAGTCTAAAGAGGTCATTGACCTTTGACTTTCATTTATTATTTGACAGTTCTTTGAAAAAAATTTCTGAGAGCCCGGGGACACCCCCGACTAAAAAAAAAAAAAAGAAAAAAAAGAAAAAAATTTTTTTTTTTTTTAGGATATAAAAATTAGCCTGCGCATCAGACGTGTCTTATTCGACGCCTCCTATTGTCACTCGTCGTCGACATGGCCACGTTTTTTCAAGATTCCTTTCCTGATTCCGAGAACAATCTGACCTTGGTGAAAAATTTCACTCTCGAAAAACTTTCGAACGCGTCCTCGCCGGAGCTAGAAACTTCCGTTTCCCTTAAACTAGACCGGGATCTTTTACCGCCCGATGCTGCTGCTGTTGCTGCTGCTCCTGCTGCTGCTGGTGATGACGATGACGACGATCGAGGAGACGACTCCCCGAAACGTGAACCCGAGGCGTCCCGAGATCTCGTAAACCCTGCGACGCCGCCCGTCGAGCCCCTCGGCGGCGGAGACGATCCGCGGAAGCGAGCACTCGAGACGCCGAAGAAGCGTTTGAAAATTTCTAAACCGAAACGAGGCCGAGAGTCTGAGAAACATTTTAAAACCCGAAAGTCGAGCCGCGCGTCTCGGGTGCAAAAGTCAAAAAAACATTTAAAAAAACTAAAGTCGAGCGGGGGCGACAGTCTCGGGTGCAAAAGTCAAAGAAAAAGTTGAAAAAAAATAAAGGCGAGCATCGAGAGTCGAAGAAAAAGTTAAAAAACATAAAGGCGAGCGGCGACGTCACTCGAGATACCGACGGTGGTGAATTGCCGTCTCCGACGAGCCCGGCGTCAACTACTCCGAAATCTGTCGGATTTATGATTTCGATCGGATCCCGTTTATCAAGGATCGCATTCCGCGAACGTCGTGTTCGTATTACACGGACGGATCCAAGCGGAAAGAGCACGCCGGGTGCGCCTTCATCGCCGTGTCGGACGAACGGACCGTCGCGGAAAAACAAATCCGCATTTCCGACGGTCTGTGCATAGTCACGGCCGAACTCCAGGCGATCAAGGAGGCCGTGACGGACGCACGCGAGAGGGGTATCCGCGAACTGGATATCTATACGGATTCCAGAGCGGCGATTGGATTCGTCGAGAGATCCTGTCTTCGACGACATCGAGTGGCCGATCAGATCAGAGATTTCATCACGAAAAATAAAATTAAAGTCTTTATGCACTGGATCAAATCTCACGCCGGTCACGTCCACAGCGATCGGGCAGACGCGTTGGTGAAAGCCGCCGCGACCAGGGACGAGGTGGACGTGACTGTGGAACCCTTTCCGTATCAAACAAAAACACGTCGTCGCGTCCCAATATGGATTCGACGCAAAGAGGCGAAAAAAGAACAAAACACGAAGAAAAGAAAGAAGAGTGAAAAAACACGCCGCCACGACCGAGGATCGGGTGGACGCAAAGAGGCGAAAAATGAACAAAAAACGAAGAAAAGAAAGAATAGCGAAAAAACACGCCGCCACGACCGAGGATCGGTTCGACGCAAAGAGGCGAAAAAAGAACAAAACAAAAGACAAAATAAAAAAAAATAAGAGCGAAAAAACACGCCGTCCCGACCGAGGATCGGGTAGAACAATGTAACTTAGTAACAATGTAAATAAATATATATTTATAGTTGTAAATAAATATAACTTTTATGTTTGAAAATGTTTCGTGTAATTTTTTTTTTTTACACCATAAAGTTTTGATTATTTTTTTGCATGCACTTTGCAAATTTTTCTGGCGTCTGTAAAATTAAAAATCTATATAGGTCATTGACCTTTGACCTTTGACCTTCATTTTTTATTTGGGAGCTACTTGAAAAAAATTTTCTGAGAGCTGGTTGAAACAAATTTAAAACGATTATAATTATTATATACGAATGTTATTATTATATATATATATATATATATAATAATAATAATATTCGTGTATATATATACCCTTGATGTTAATCTTCCTCTTGTTTACCTCTTTATTCTGACATGTTAATTAAAGTAAATTTTGACTTATAAATCTTTTTATCTTCAGTAAAAATCTAAAACCCTAAGAAGATGAAATTATTTTTTGCATGCACTTTGCAATTTTTCTGACGTCTGTAAAATTAAAAATCTATATAGGTCATTGACCTTTGACCTTTGACCTTCATTTTTTATTTGGGAGCTACTTGAAAAAAAATTTCTGAGAGCTGGTTGTAACAAATTTAAAACAATTATGATTGTATAACGAATATTATATATACATATATATATATATATATATATATATATATATATATATATATATATAATTACTGACTACTTCTCCTTTAAGGTAATTACCCTTAAGGTAATCCCTTGATGTTAATCTTCCTCTTGTTTACCTCTTTATTTTTTTTTAGTTTTCTTTTGAGGTGGTGGAGAATAAAGGGTAATAGGTAATACTTTTTCCGGGTTTTTAGAATCATTAATTGTACTCCCCTGGTTAGAACCGACCGATTGTAAAACACTATGGCTAGTGGATTGGTCCCCCTCCAAGCATGGTCGTTTACAATTAGTCGGTTCAATATTAGATTGTTTCCTTTTACGTTCTCGTCGCTCCTCTCGTAATTAATTTTCATGAGCTAGATAATCGTTTGAAGACCTAGCTTTTTGCTTTCTAAGACGATCTTTCATACGGCGTCTTTCTTTGGATTCGGCTTTTTCGATATCTGATAATTTTCGTTTAACCATTTTTAAATATGTTAGTTTATTCTTTATTATAATGATTTTAAACATTTTGATTTTCCTATTCAATAACAAATTCTTCTAAAAGTAAAGAATTTCGCATAAAATAGCAAAATTTCAAAAGTGCGGACGCACGGGGGTCCGCACGACCGAAAACAACAACCATTTGTCCAAATGGTCAAAAAAAAAAAAATTTTTTTTTTTTTTACTATAATGTAACACAAATTCCTGAATACTATATAAGTTTCAAATTGTTATTTCATTAAAAAAAAAAAAAAAAAAAAAAAAAAAAAAAAAAAAAAAAATTTTAAATATATAAATGGGACTTCTTGATAAATCTAAAATGACTTTTCGCCGGGAGATTTGCAGAGTCAAGATTTACTAACGTGTCGGTTCCACTTTGAGAAAAATCGAGTGGCTAATCCCTCTTTTTTATTTCGAGTCAATCTCTCGTTGCCACCATGTCGTTCGTGGTCGTCTACAATATTCCCGGAAAGTCTTCGATCCCTCATCATTATCTTACCGGGATTATCGGTTCAGATTGTTTCGTTTATTGGCTGTGTAAGGACGTGGCCGCCGTTTTGGGGTACAGCAGATCCTACGCGAGAAGACTGAGCGATAAGAAAGTACGCGATGTTACGGGGCCTTTGGATAACGTAGGTCCCGAATTCTTACGGAAACGGATAATTTCTCATTTCAATTTGAGTTTTTTGCTCAAAAAAGCGAGAAGGAGTACGGTGCGAGACTTTGAACAGAAAATAAACAGCCCAGGTACCCGAGTGGCAGTGAATCCCGGAGGAAATGTTACAAATTTAAAAGATCCTACTTATGTAGTGATAACCGAGACGAAAGAAAACCACCGCTCGTTTTTCGTCTGGTTAGAGATGTTTAAAGTGACGGTGTTTGAAAATCTATACAGCATGCCAGTTTTAGACGATTCATTCGTATCGTCATTCATAGAGCACGCTGAACCACCTGAAACGATCCCCGAGAATTTTCCACCGGCGATTTTTTATAAATGTAACGGACGCACAATCAAATATTTACCTGAACCGTAATTTTTTTTTCTCAATATCCTCTACTAATGACAGTTTGAAGAGTCCAGCGCTGACTTAATTAATTGTGAGATATTTTTTTATAAGCTTGGAAAAAAAATAAAACACACGAAAACCTTTTAAAATATTAAATAATATATTTATTTATATATCTATAAATGTTACATTCAAGTGTACATTGTTGCGAGGACACAATTGCTTTAGATTACAAAAAAAGTTGTAAAGTTACATTTGCGAGTTTTTTTTCGCCTCGTCACAAGTTTTTTTTATGGTAGATTGTCCTCCCCTCCCCCCCCCCCCGCGTCGTCTGGAATCACCTCTTTGTCTCGACAGTTTGTCCAGAATAATTATAATAATGATATTTTTGAGAATTATAATTATTGTAACGATAATTTGGGGGATTGTAACGTCTCCATCTGCGAGTTGTTTCGCCTCGTCCGTGTCCGAGTCTCCGATGGTAACCCCGCCATCTGGAATCGGGGTCTCTCGGTCTTCTCTGCCCGTTCCGGACGAACGCCTCGTCGGAGATTTCTTCGGGAGGTGGCGAAAGGGAACCGTACATGTCGATGAATTCTTTCCGCTCTTCCTCGCTCACGTCGACCACGAGCAGGTCTCGGGACGAGGATTCCTCGCTGCGTGTGTCGGGTTCGGATCGATCCTCGTCGACCGTAGTAGCAGCGGCAACAGCAGAAGCAGCAGTATCAGCGGCGGCGTCGGACTCGAATTCGGGATCTTTCGGAGACGTAGAAAGTCGTCGTCTGCATAAAACTTTGTCCCGAAAATCGCATAAGATTGCCGGCCATACGAAAGGTTTCAGTAGACGCTGTTGGGTCCATTTTTGGTAACACGGTCTTTCGAAAAGCGAAAAATCCATCTCGGGCGAGTGCCGCGGAAAAAATGGAAAGATTTGAACTCCTACTCATAAACACCTGAAAAAAAATTTTTTTTTTTTCAGGTGTGTAAAAGTAGGAGTTCAAATTTAATTTAAGAATTTACCTGCCGCGTGCAAGTGAAATTCTTTTTTATCTTTCAGAGCTTGCCACCGAGAAAACTTGGAACTTGTTTTACCATGTGTCTTTCGGAAGTTTGCCTCGTGATCGATTTTGATGGATTCTGCATCGACAAAAAATTTTACTGCAGAGAGATGGGATATGCCTCCTTGACAGACGGACGCAGCGAATCGTACAAATTCAAATTGAATCATCTGGTAAATCGAGTGACCCCCCAAGAGTGGAAGACTATAAATTATTGTACAAATAACGTGCACGGGTTGTCTTTTCAATCCCTGCCTAACGAGACAGATATTTTTGACATCAAATTTTTTAATTCAATTGTAAAAGTGGAATACGAAAATCACAAAACAGAACATAAATATATCGTGGCGTTCAAAGGAGGGCATATCGAAAAAGACGTGTTGATAAAATTGGGCATTCCGTACGTCAACTTAGAAGATTTCGAATGTCCAAAATTTGGCGAAATTTCCCATCCAATAAAATATATCGTGGTAAATGGTTGCGGAATCCATCAAAAACTGCAAAATGAGAAAAAGATGGCTCACTGCTCAAGAACTGAATGCGTCGATTTTGCCGACTGGGTGAAAGAACGCGTACGTGCCACAAAATGGTTTAAGAATCCCTGATAATATTCTCAAAAAAAAAAAAAAATTTTTTTAAGTATGTATAGATGATCGCTCCGTAACATCAGTCGTTTTGGCACGGAAACGTGTAATAAGAAGTTATACGAAAAAAGATATCCTCAGGATGCATTTTTTTCTTGAAAATATATTTTCTTATCTAATACGTGATCGTTATAAATTCGATGCGATAAATACATTAAATCGAAAAGAGATAGTTGCCTTTGAAGAAATAAAAAAATTTTTGGAAGCTTTTAAAGATAAATATATTGAGCAAATAAGAATCCTGTGTACAGAAATACAGGAAGTGGATGAAAATACTATTAATTCTATGTTATTACCTATTGCCGATGAATTGTTTTCCGATGGTATAGCTTGGAGCCGATTAATAGCTTTTTCTGTTTTCATCGGAGAATTGACTGTCATGTGTATGGAAAAAAATTCACCTAAATCAAATGTTGATGTAATGTATGATTGTTTTTCAAGATTAGTAATCGAAAAATGTGAACCGTGGATAGAAGACCACGGTGGTTGGGAGGAATGCGCAAGATCGTTTGATGTAAAGAAATGAAATATTACTATAAAATAATAATACATTATGTAAAAAAAAAAAAAAAAAAAAAAAAAAAAAAAAAAAAAAATTTCAACTATATAAATAGCAGTTTTTGATCAATTTAAAATCACATTTCGCTTGGAGATTGCCATCTACATCCCTTCCTCTTTTGCCTATGCGATTTTTATGGAGATTTCAACTTTTAATACAATAGAAATTCCTCAAAACGCTTTACCCGATCTTAAATGTAGGCTGTGTAAAAAATCTATAAAGCTCACTTATTTGTTTATGATGAAATGTGGGCATTTTTATCATCATACTTGTGTTTATAAAATTGGACGTTTAACGAGATGCAAGACGTGTAGGGATATTTCACATATTGACGAAATGAGACTTGCAGAAACCGAGCAGTGGATCGAAAACAGAATTCGAGAAGAACAAATGTAAAAAAAAAATTTATACATACAAAAAGTTTAAAGCATATTAACCATGTCGTTTAATTTTCGAATTGCGCGTCGTTCTCCAAGCTTTACTCCAACGCGTGTTGCTGTTCCTCATACAACGAATTACGGGAAAAGACTAGTGGAAGTATGCGAGAAAGCTTTTCCTATGGATATGATATGTAACATTTGTAGCACCGTCATACATCCAACAGAGATGTTTTTATTCGCATGCGGACATTATTATCACGGATACTGTGCAAAGATGATTGTAAGGCACACCATTCAACACATTGAATGTAAAAGATGCACCAAAAATTGCAGCGATGAAGATTTTAGGAGACTACAAAGTTTACCATCAAAAAAGCCAGAAGGTTATGATATATATTTTATCAGTGTGATAAATACGCCCATAGCTCCAAACACCCATAACGCGTAACATTAAAAAACTATAGAGGTCATTAACCTTTGACCTTCTTCATTTTTTATTTGAGAGTTACTTTAAAAATGTTTCCGAGAGCAAATTGTAAAAAAAATATAGAAAATATATCTTGTTAAAAAAAAAAAAAAAAAAAAAAAAAAATTTCACTGATTATGATTGTATAAATAGGAGCCATCGATCAGGAAATTCCCATTCCCTCTTCGCCATGGAAGAAGCGTCCAATGCTCCTGTTACTCCTGTTCCTGCTGCTGCTGCTCTTGAGACGCCAGCTCGAAAAAAAATACGCCTTGCCGTCTGCGAACCCATTCTTCGCCTAGCCGAAAGACTTGCGGCCGAGAAGAGACTTCGCCGCGACCACTTGCCGCCGCCGACGACGACGACGACGACGACGACACCTCCTCTTCCCGGAACGACCCGCGTGGAACGACCGAAATCTACCTATCGACACGACAAGATAACTGCCGTGATAGCCATTCGCGACAACGCTTTCGCCTTAGACAACGGAGTCCGCTGCGTCTTCGTTCGAGATGCTTCGACGTCCGCCTTCCTGGCCAAAGAGTTGGACGAAATGCGAGTGGGAACGCTGCACTGTTTCGACAAATACACTTACGGTGCCGTCCAGAAAAGCCTGGCGAAATTTCCGTCGCCTCGCCTCCGCGTGTATCGGCTGAAACCCTTTCCCGTGAAACCCTGCATGTACTGCAAAAGAAGATCGTGTCCCCTGTGGAGAGCGAACGCGGGAATTTCGCGTCTGCACGGCATCCCTTTCGATCCGATGGAGCACGGGTCCGCGACGACGGGACTCGAAGGGGAGGAGGAGGAGGAGGAGAAGAAGAAGAAGACGCACGTTTACCGACACAAAAAGATTGCGGCAGTTCTAGCCATAGGAGGTAACGGATTCACTCTCACCAACGGCATCACGAGCACTTCTTTCGAAAAATCTTTCAACAACTCGATTCTTTTCCGGGAAATTTCGGAAATGAATGTCAGAGTTCTCAACTGCATGGACGAACAGAGTTTTAAAATAAGCTGCGACCTTCGAAAATCGTACGCCAGAGAGTTGAAGAAACTCCAAGTCGTCTTGTTGGACGTCATCGAAGTGAAAGACTGCCCGTCGTGCAAATCGAAAAACTGCCACAAATGGAAGGCTTCGGTGGGCATCGCCTCTAAGTACAAGTTGAGGCATGATCCCATCAAACATTGAATTTCGAATCCTTATTTACAAAGTGACCGTCTCAAAAAAAATTAAATTCTATCAAACATTAAATTTCGAATTCTTATTTTACAAAGTGACCGTTGAAAAAAAAAAATGTATCGTCCAACAGAAATTTCTCAAACTTGGTGTCTTGAAAAAAAAAAAAAAAAAAAAAAAAAAAAAAATTTTTTTTTTCTTTTTAATATATAAAAGGGAGTGACATTGTTTCGCCAGATCAGTCGGTGTGTAGTAGCACTTTAAAACGAGGATGGCGACGGCACTTCCACAGTTATTAGACTTGCCCGTGGACATTTTATTCCTGATTTTGAGAGACTACGTTCCACTCAAAGATAAATTGCACACGCTTTATAAAATGCCTGAATTTCGATCGTTTCTAGAACATCGTGCATCTTATCTGAATTCTCCTGGTCCATTTTCGATGGACTATATTGAACTTTTGCGCTTATACCGACCCGGCTATTATGTTCATCGGGTTGTTTTGGGTCGGTGGACCTATCTGCGATTCGATGACGCCACGTTACAATTCACAGAGTATGAGTTTGACCTCAACTGCTGTTTCTTCCGACCCAACAGCCGTGTTGATTTTTTTCGTCAATCCATTTCGACCATGAAAAAAGAAAGAGAATTTTTGCTTCGTTTCCAATCTTTCGAAGAGAAAAAGTCAAAATATTTGATCTATTATCTGGAAGTATATGGATACATTACGGTACTCTATACACCTCCTTTGTGTAAAATAGCCTTTAACGTTTGTCCTTTGAAAGGGTATCACGAAATTTCGATCGACAAACCCATCCGTGTGAAACATTTTTTTGTAGACCGTTTTTGGGAAGTGACGTTGACCCGAGAGAAAAAAATAACCATGAAATGTGTGGACCATGTCGAGTGTCGTTGCAAAAAATCATTTTATGAACTGGACCCTATAACCTTTGAATTATCAAAAGATTTCACGTATCTGACGACGGATAGAGGGGGAATAATTACTGTGCAAACATGTTCCAATTACAGACTGGCGGACGAAAACCACGTTGAAGGATTTACTGTATACCACAATTATGAAGAAAAGAAAGGAAGATTAATCGTAGAAGAAGACAAACACGACCCACAGTTGAAGAAACTTCTAATGGATAAAGACACAATCTGTAAGTTTGAAAACTTTATGTAAATATTTTGAGTCTTGACACAGTTAACAGCTACTGGGAATACCGACAAAAAAAAAAAAAAAAGAAAGTTTTGGATAGTATATATATTGAACGCGAGGCTTCGAGCGTCAGCATTTCAAACCTTTCTGGAAGCCCAGCTCGATGGAATCGTGTATATTTTGTGCTCAAAGTGTCAGGCGACGATCGAAATTGAAAAAATGTGATCATAAAGCGCACGGAAAATGTTTAAAAAATATTTGGAAACTCATGATGATATGCGGTGTCCTAAATGTGGCGAAAATTTGAAATCGGCTGATTCGTGGTACGTTCTGCATCATTACGAAACAAGTTTCACCCCTGAACGTTATCGTGAATTACATAGACGCATGCGAGTCATGTCCTTCAGAGATGCAAGCGAGTTGAGCGGCGCCGAATTATCAGATTGATCAGAGAAAAAAAAAGATGACGACAAAGTAACCACCACCCCACTCGTTCTTTTGCTCTAGTCGAGAGGCGGGGTGAAGGGGGAGGGAAAAACAACAAGACTCCAACCGTTTCAATTTGCATCTAAAAAACTCGTTCTTTCATTCGTGGCTAAACTTCCAAGGACAGTACGTGACTGGCATCTTTTTTTTTGAAGCTGGGAACTCTGAACCGAGTTGTATATAAACGATCGAAAAAATTCTTTTCATTCTCATTGCTGTTGCTACCGTCGCTACTTCTCCTCCTCCTCCTCCTCCCGAGAGAGACAGAGAACATGGCATTCTTTAGAATCGAAATCAAATTGAATGAAAGGATCGAAACCGTCATGGGCGTGTTGGGAGACCACGACGGACAAGTTTATTATTCCGTGGACGACGTGGCCCGGTTCGTTCCCGCGTCCATGCGGCGCACCACTTGGCTGCCGTGTCAACGTCTGGAAGAAATTGTGATCGAACCACCGTTTCCTAAAACCATGATGATGATGGGACATCGAGACGTCCTGGATGCGCTCCGGTTTCTCCCGTGGTCGCATTCCAAGCGGTTCGTGCGAACGCTCGAATACGGCTGGGTGACAGACCTGCCGTACGATTACAACTTGAAACTTTTCATCATCAAGCAATGCGGAACGGGAGATGGGATACAATATCATCAGTGGATTGAGGATTTCAAGAAAAACTATGGACCTGTGCTGCTGCGACAAAACTGACAAAACACCCCAATCTTTCTCAAACCGAAAAAATCGGTGTTGAAAGAGTAAAAAAAATGGGGGGTTGAAGAAAAAGTCTGGATTCCAGACTTTTTCTTCGACCCCCCATTTTTTTTACGACAGACGACATACCAATATTGGTTAAATGTTATGTTAAAAAAATTGTTTTTTGTAAACTGTTTAGAAAAAAAAATAAAAAAAATTGAATTACAAATCTCATGTCTTTATTTCACACACATACACAAACTTACACTGCGTACAAGTGGTTAAAAAAAATGAATTATATTTTTTTACATCGAAATTTTTTTAACATGGAAAAAATCATCTTTTTATTTTTGCAATGTTTCATTATAAGAGTCCGCAGTACTTTGACGGAGATGAACTATTTTTTTTTTAAATGATTGAGCGATAAGTAAAAAAAAATTGTATATACGCATGCTAATGTTTTTTTACAAATAATAAAGTATGACATCGCCTCCCAATATTGGAAACCAATAAGTTGCAAAAAAATGGGCCAAAGATTTGAAAAGGTTTTTTTTTTCACCCCCAAAATCTTTGGCCCATTTTTTTGCAACTTTTTTTTTCATAATTATGTAAAAAAAAGTTAGTTCTCATCATCGATTGTTCTGTTTTCCGCCTCTTCTTGGGCGCATTTTTCTTTAAAGTTTTGTATCCAAGTGTCAAACGGTATACCTTCTTTCTCGTCAAAAGTTTGTTGGAGCACAGGAGGACTGTTCCCGTCGTTCTGGATTTCTTTCACGTACCCGAATCTCAGGGCATAATACACCGATCCTTCTCGCTCCGATTTCAACAAATCGAGCAGGGCCGAATGTTCAATCACCAGAGTGTCCGATCTCAATTTGCTCGCGTTCGTGACGTCTTTCATCTGGCAGGTGGCCATCGAGACTCGCCATCCGTAACTCTGTCCTATGGCCAGGGCTATATCCGAAGTGCAAAAATACACTTTGCCGTCGTTTCCGACTACTCCTAAAATGTCGAAAAAGTACCAACGTTTCGAAATATGGAGTCGAAACAACATGTTGACTACCAAACGAACAAAAAAAAAGAACAGAACCGTGAAGTATAAAGTATTACTCTTACGAATGAGTGTGCGTGCGCGGAGAGAGAGAGGGAAGCTCCACCTCCTGTTTTTTTTTCTTGTCGCACCACGTGGGAGGGAGGGGGGAGATAGGGAGATTAACTTTTGTATCTCTATTTTTTTTAAAGTCTCGAAAACCAATATTGGTAAGCAAATTGATACAAAAAAAATGGGCTGAAAGGGAAAAATATCCCTTTCAGCCCATTTTTTTTGTACTTCAACACTAAATATTCAGCATAAGAAGTTTTTTTTTTTTTTTTTTTTTTTTTCAGTCCTTGGGTAAAAATTCTTGAGCAGAGCTTCCGTGCAGTACAATCAATTTTTTAGGTGGAAAACCGGAAAGCCAAATCATGACGCCTTCTTCCGAAGTGTTGTCGTGTACGAGACGAAATCTTTTTTTCGGAGGCAACGCATTTAAAGGTTCGGGACGTTTGGTTGGTGGTGGTGGTGGTGCAGCAGCATCATCATCGTCGTCGTCATCATCCTTTTCCTCCTCTTGCTCCCCTTCTGTGAAATTGTAAGGCGGATCGGCCGGAGTGTAGGGTTCGAAAGCCGAATTAGCACTGACTTTCAAATGAACGCAAGTCGACAAGTTAGAAAACTGACTGCCGCCGCCGCCGCGAGGATCGGGTACCGGACTGGGCGGTGGTGGGTACGGAGGAGACGTGGGTGTATATTCGCTCGATCGGCTCTCTGTAGCGAAAGTATCCATGGAAACGGGTTCAATAACCACAGCGGCAGATTTAGCGTGTGCAATCACCGAATCTGGATTCGCAGCAGTATCGGGATTGGGACTCGCAACGGGAGAAATCCTCAGAGGGGGCGATACGTGGTAGGTAGGGGTTTCTTTCGAATAACCGGGTTCCTCCTCGTCTTTGCCGTCTTCCCCATTGAGATGTCGAGCGACTTCGGCGGCGGCGGCTTCGGATTCGGCATATTCTTCCTCGGCATTCAAAGCCTTACTGTAGGCGTGGATCCATTGGTAAAATTCGACTGCATCCGAATCGCGTCGAGAGCAGTGTTGGGCGATTGGAAACTGAAAAGTTTTTTTCACCCGAACGTAAAACTCTTTGCCGCTCAGGTTTTTGAAGGCGACTTGCGCTCGTTTCGATTTGCAACGTTCGAACACGTAGAGCGCGTGGTTGTGGGTGAAGAGCTGCAATTTCAAAAGAGATTTTTCCAAACCCCGAGTCCAGTACTCGCTGGTGATGTCTTTCACTTTGGTGGTCGAATGATTGCGAGCAAAGTGATAGGGAGATCGATAATTCAAGTATCTAGCCACAGAAACGGCTCCCCAGTACAAGTTTCCCTTATTGCCAATCACACCCCACAATTTACCACTCGTTTTGTCGAAACTCACTTGAAACAGCATCTTTTTTGGAAAGGGGGCTCTCGATTAGTTCGCACGCGAATGAAGAAAAAACCCCGACGAGCGAGTTGTTTTATAGTCTATGATTTCTCTCTCGGTAAACGAGGGGTGGTGGTGGTGGTGGATACACACGCACGCGGGTGAGTAGAAAAAAAAATAATGAGAGAATCAAAGTCGAAAACTGCGCGCACATGTTACTAAAGCAAAAAAAAATTCCGCATCAGTAGCGATTGGAGAAGTAGGAGGGGAAAAGAAGAAACCCGTTTGCTAGGCAAAGAGGAAGAGGTGTGTTTCTCGCTCGCATATCCAAAAGATGAATAAATTATTCACATCATCTCTAAAGAAAGTAAAAAAGGGAGGGGGGAGAACAAGATGAAACAACTATTATGTATTTTTTTTTTCAATGTTAGGTATCAATCGATTACTATTTTTTTTAAAGTCGCGATTCCAACATGAGTCTGATTGCAATTTTTTTTGTAAATAAAAAAAAACAATATAGGTTAAAAGTAACAAAACAAAGAATTGCGCTTATATATAGAGAGAGTTTTGAATCATAGACCTTTTTATTTTACACTTAATTTTTTTTTATGGAAAAAAAGTTTCCAACGTTGGTCACGAGTTGTTTGCAAAAAAATGGGCTAAAAGAGCCGTGCTTTTTTTTGTTTGCTATGCAAGCACGACTCTTTTAACCCACTCTTTTGCCTCTTCAAACAGAGTTATTTTTAATTATTACGAGAAAAAAGATGCCAACGTTGGTCATGAGTTGTTTGCAAAAAAATGGGCTAAAAGAGTCGTGCTTTGTTTTTACACGCACGACTCTTTTAGCCCATTTTTTTACCTCCTGAGGAAAAGTTTTTTTTTTTTTTTTTTTTTTTTTTTTTTTTTTTTTTTTTTTTCAGTTTATATATGTACTTTTATGACTCGCGGTATTATTTCATTACTTTCAAGACAGTAAAATTTTTTGGTGGTACCTTTCCACGTTAGCAATAATATTGTGGGATATCCTTCTGTATTATATCTCAATATTTTAGCATAATCCATGGGAGCAGTCTTTGCGACCGGAGTCGTCGACATGACACTGTTTTGCGGCTGCGGCTGCTGTTGTTGCTGCTGCGATTGTGGCTCTGGTTGTTGTTGTTGTTGTTGCGGTTCGACTATTGCTACTTGTAACGACTGAGGTTGTTGTTGCTGCAAGAGGATTTCTTCTTCCGTCGTGCGATCGACGTGCGTCTTGTACAACTTGTCGACCGCTTTTTTTTTGAAAAAAGTAAACCACACGAAAAACAGGTCGAGCGTCAACATGTCCGTGATGGTCATTTCGTTCACGATCATCAGTTGGGTGAGATTCTGGAAATCCGCGGGATCGTGCTCGGCCAGCACTCGGACGTACGTTTCCGGCGAATCCAGTTTTCGAGCAAATTCCTGGACCGCTTCGACGGGACTCGCCAGCAAGAGTTTGGTCGCGGATTCGTGACTCGTGACGTGTTTTCTCGACGCGTTTTGTGACAGGAAAGATGGCAACAACGCGTCCTTCAGAGTCGCGGCCACGTGTCTTACGCGCACGCTGCTGTAGTCGCGATGAAAAATTCCCAGGATGCGGTTGAGGTCGGACGTGAACCAGTAGAGGGACTCGTCGAATCCCACGAACCCGGTCAAGACGTAATGTTGGTAAGGATTCGGTTTGTACTGGATGCAGAAAGCCATGATGATTGTCGTCGTTGTGTGCGCGTTTGGCGAGAGAGCGAGTAAAACACGCGCCCAGGTTACTTGTCCACATATACGAAACGAGTTTATATTTTTGTGTGTGTGTGTGTGAAGAGGCGGGACTATGATGAGCGAGCGCAGCGAACTGGAGGACGACGGGAGAGGGAGGGAGTAAAAAAAAAGAGCGAATGCGAGAAGAAACCACTTTGAGAAGAAGAAGGGAGGAAGGGGTAAAAAAAAGTTAAGGGTGGAAAATATCCGTAAGTGCGTGTCTCTGCCACCGCCGCCGCATCCTCTCCTCAACGAGTAACGAAAAAAAAATAATAATAATAACAGGATGGATGGATGGTGATGATGATGGAAAGAGAGATGCGCGGTAATTGGTCTTTTTTTTCTTTATTGGGAGAAATGATGACTCGGTGTATAGGTTGAGAAAATGATTATTTTTTTTTTCAGCAAAAAAAAACCGATGTTGTTTCGAATATTTCTGTTCAGGAAGAGTTAAAAAAGAAAATGGGTCGAAGGAAAATTTCCTTCGACCCATATTTTTTTTTTGCGTTTGAGATGTTACCAACGTTGGAGGAGGGGGGAGGAGAGAGAGAATATACCAAAATATTACTTTAACAATTTATACTCTATAACTTTGAATATATATTTTTTTTCGCAAAACGTGAAAATGTAAAATTCTGCGGTGGGTCCGGCGCTCAACTTATTTTGCTGTCGACTGTAGAACTCCTTTTACTAAATTCAATTTTTTTTTCTCTCGCGATTTTTTAGCGGAATTTGCTTAGGGTTTTTTCCTGAGATCTTTTGCTGAATTTCATTTCTTTCGCGATGTTTTGACATTGTTTTTTACACTTTTTCAAAATTCACATTTCTTTGCGATCTTTCGACGAACATGGTGTTTTTCGCGATCTTTTAATAAAATTCGCCTGCTTTTAGCTATCTTTTGATGAAATTCACAATCCACTGATGAAATTCGCGTTTTTGCGATCCTTTGATGAAGTCTTCCACAAGCTTTGGGCGAAATTCGCGATCTTATGACGAATTATCCATTTTTTAACGATCTTTTGACAAAATTTATCCCCCCCCCCCCCCGACTAATCTTTTAACAGCGTTCGGTCAGAATATTAGCACTTCTTTGACAAAATTCATACTTTTTTTAGCAATCTTTCACGGATTTTGTTGTTTTTTTTGCGATATTTTGACGAAATTTGTGGGTTTCAACGTGAGTTTTTGATCGAATTGGCGTTTTTTCATCGTCTTTTGAGTGTTTTGTTCGTTTTTGGCAAAATTCCCCTTTTGCGATCTTTTCACGAAATTAGCGGTCTAAAAAAAGTTAAATATAAAATTTTTCTTTGCTTCTTCGATCGACGAAATCGTACTAAATTTCATTTTGGCGCGATATTTCGAGAGATATATGCACAAAATGCGCAGAACTTGAAAGCCAGTGACGTTATTTATTGAGATTGGAAAGAGCAATTTTCCTTTTTCAGAAGTACGTTTCTAGAAATTTCAAAATACGCGTGAAAGAAGTGAGAAAACTATACTTAAACGTAAAAACAGGATAGTTGGCAGCTCTGAGTTAATAAATGGCTAAGCGCTCAATTAAAAAACATAATGATACTTATGTATGTTATACAGGACCGGCCAAATTTAGCTGTGGAATTAAAGAAGTAAAAAAAATAAAATTCTTTCTAATATTTTTCATGAAAATGTGAGAATTCCACACAATTTGACAAGCAAAACATTTTCTTAACCAAATGCAAATGATTTCAGTGCATTTGGAAATTTCTTGTTAAATGAGCGTTTAAATGCTTAGTACTTAATGAATTTAAAACTTAAATTGTGAAATAATTTATTAGTTTTTTTTTTTTTTATAAACTTATATAATACATACAAGTTACATATGACGGAGGTTATTTAATTTTACAGGGTTTTGTCGGCTGGTTAAGTTTTAAGTGTATTTTAAAAGTACCTACCTGATAACGAAGGCTGCTATTATACATTTTGATATTATATAAGTCATTTCAAGAACAGCAATACTTTTTAGGTGTGTTTGTAATTATGTAAGTATGCAGCACCTATAGTTGTCGTTCAGTCCGTCCGTCTGCATATAAACAATGCAAAAACTACCCAACCGAATCGTCTGAAATTTAAAATACATAATTTTGTCAAGTCATTTCAAATTTTATGAAAATTGGATGCATAGTTCAATTACAGGACCACATAAAGGTATTCTTATACATTACAGTCAATGGGGAAAAAAGTTTCAAGTGCATTTTAATGGTGTTACACTCTTTTGAGCATAATAAAATTGATATGCATCTATGAAGTATGTACTATAATATATATATTCTATACAATCTGTGGCGCAAAGAATATTTGTTATTGATTTACAGGACCACACAAAAGAATTCCATTGCATAATGATATAAGGAAAACATGCTGTGGTGTGCGTTTTAATTGTATTAAACAATTTAACATTTTATGAAATTGATGTATGTCGCTTATTTCCTGTATAGTAGAAAGCAGAGAGTGTTTACAGGGACACACAAAAGACTTTGGCTACCTTACTGTATACTATTTATAAATAATGTACACTAAGATTTGAATGTTTTAGATGTGTTTGTAATTATATAAATAGGTAGCATCTATAGTTGTCGGTCAGTCAGTTTGTCTGTCTGTCCTTTTGCCAATCCGCATATAACAGAGCAAAAACTACCCAAACAAATAGTTTGAGATTTAAAATGTATAATTGATGCATAATTTTGTCGAGTAATTTTAAATTTTATGAAAGTTGGATGTATAGTTAAATTACAGGAACAATTAAAAGTATTCAATTATATTCTGGTCAATAGGAAAAAATAGTTTCAAGAACAGTTTAATGATGTTGCACTCTTTCGAATATAATAGAGTTGACATGAATCTATGAAGTATATATTAAAATATACATTCTGTACAATCTGTGATGCGAAAAATATTTATTATTAACTTACAAGGCCATACAAAAGTATTTCACATACAGAGAAACATTGTGGGACGTGTTTTAATTCTGTTAAACTATTTCACATTTTATGAAATTGGTATACATTGCTGAGGTTTAATACAATTTACGTACTGTATAATAAAAAGCAGATAGCATATACAGAAACACACAGCATATTTCAACCATTATACTGTATTCTATAATAGCAAGATCTGAATATTTTAAAAATTTCATCATAGTACGAACGCACCTCATTTGCTATGATTCACTGCAATTTCCAACTTGTTTTTGTTGTCAAAGACACAAACATTATCGAAGTAAAATTGACAATGCTCAAAATAAGATCCTAATGTTGAGTTTGAAACAATTTTAATCAATTTAAATTTTGTTCTAAAACTATATAATTATGGTCATTAAATTCCATTACATAGACATATAAATGTGCCTGAGAAGACTGTTTTTAAGAACATGCATTATTTAAGCTAAACTAGTTTAGTATGAAGAGTTAGAAAACATTTTTATTTAAAAAATATTTATCATTGTAGTGACGAAATTGTCACGACATTGCTTAAGTAAATATGTATAAAAAGAAAATGAACAGCACAATCAAAAAAAAATATAAATAGATATATAAAAATTGAAATAAAATTTTGAATTTATTTTAGCAATAACCAAGGAATAATAATATTTTTAATTATTAGGTAAAGTTGAAAGTTAATTGCAGTAAAAAACTGCAAGATTTTATTTATAATAATAATAATGCACGTGTGTAGTCTTGGAGGATTATCACCACGAATTCCCAGACAGACAAAGTGGGGCAATAAAACTATAAACTATGGTTTGTCGCCAGCCTTTGACATAAAAAATAGAAGGAAGAAGTGCAGAATTTATGAGGCTTTCAACGATTATTTACAACCAGGGGACAAGCATTGCGTGTGATCGACAGTCATACACAAATGCGGCAGCATCACGAGGGGTTGAACGGGAGGAAGAAGCCAAATAAACAAAAAAAAAAGAGAGAGGGGTGGAAAAAATAAAAAGACATGCCTCCTAAATGGTCAAGGTACCAATGACCTGCTTGGGATTACAAGGGACGATTAAAATCTTTTTTTGAGTAACCAATGAAAGAAGAGTCATCCGGACAGAGAGATCGAGAGGAAAGAAAAAAATTTCTTTTCTCTCAGATGCTTTTTTCCGTCATCTGGAGATCAGTGAAAGAAAAAAAATGTGTTTAATTTTTCATTAAAAAGGGACTTTGGAACGAGGTGCAAATTATAGAAGAAATATGAATAGACATTCTCCAAGATTATTTTTTATGCCTCTCCGCAGCCTACCAGGGCCGAATGGATTTGGTGTGATGATTTTCAATTGATATGCGATAGTCCATTTACAAACTGACTCTGCATGATTCTCATCAGGCCCGATATGATTCCTCATTTAGACATTCTCCAAGATTATTTTTTATGCCTCTCCGCAACCTACCAGTGCCGAATGGATTTGGTGTGATGATTTTCAATTGATATGCGATAGTCCATTTATAAACTGACTCTGCATGATTCTCATCAGGCCCGATATGATTCCTCATTTAGACATTCTCCAAGATTATTATTTATGTCTCTCTGCAACTTTCCATTATTAAACGGACTTGGTGTGATTTTCAACAAGATACAACTCTATGAACACTAATGAATAATATTTACATGGATGAGTGGTGCGCTTATTGCCAGAGACATGTCAATAATCATACAGGACTATCTAAGACGATTATCAAGTCTGCCGGATGCCGTGGTTTATGGTGAGAAATTTTTTTATAATCCTTCCAAGTGATAAGGCCATTTAAAAAAAAATATTTTGTTTTATGTGAATAATAATAATAAAAAAAAATCACTATTTAAGTTTTAATTGATAAAATTAATTAAAATAATAAAATAAAACTAATGAATATTTTTGGGGGTGAATAGCCGTGAAGATTGTGCTGTGAGCATTTAACAATATCCAGTATTTAAGTAGAATTTAAAGCAAAAAAATTAAGTGTAGTAAGTAAATAGATCTTTATTGGTGAATCTTACTATTTGTTATTTGTATTTACCATTTATATATTTTGAGAATAAATGTTTGAGTGTATATATGTATTTGTGTTTTTTCATGATTTCTTTTAGTCTATTTATTTTCAGTGAATTAATAGATTAATAACCTTTAATATTAACGATCAGAATTCTTTTACCGTAATTTATGGAATAAACGCCGCGGCGTTTAAGAGTTTAAAAGTTGAATTTTTCATATGTGCGGCGTTTACACCAGGGCGGCGTTTACGAAAATCTTGAGCAAATTATTCAGTGCTTCAAAGGAAAAAAAATCACTTTTTTTCCCCGTAATCGCGATGTTACCGATCGTAAATCAACAAATGCAATACATCATGAGTCACCCTTTTCCAAGAAATATGGTGACTGGAGTAAGCAGGAAGGGACAATAGATACTTGCTTTTGTTGCACTTCATCTTAGAAACAAAGTATTGGAAAACCAGTTTTTCCTGAATTTCATAATTGAAATGTCTTTTTTGTTGGTACATTTTAGTTCAGTTACAAAAACTACAGTATTTTCCATACGATATTTTCGATTCCCTGTTAGTGCAAGATTTCCCAGTTCTCATTCTAAAGGCCCAGACACGTTTAACTACTTCTTAAACATCAGTGTCGGCTCGTTTATTGTGGCGAGGCGGTGTTTTTGATCTTAATGAGTTTTGCAGGAAAGGGACAGTTGTCCGGCAAAAAGAAAATCTTTCTGTCAAGTAGGGTAGATTGCTTATCTTCCGATTCTTTTGTTAATGCCCCTCCGTTCTTTTATGAAGAAATCGCAAATAATCCTATACAAAAGACTTCCCCACTTTTTCCAAGAATTAAGTTTAAGGGAAGAGTATTGCAATCTGTGTTGAGCCTTATGATGAATTGCATATTATTAAAATCTTTTTTATTATTTATTCAATAATAAGTGCGAGATTTTGTAATTTCCGTTTTTATGACAACCGATAACACATATTTAATGGTACTCTTTAAGGCATATTCCGTAAACGTTTGGGGAAAAAATGTTCCAAGAAAGTTAAAAAAATTTTCCAAAAAAAGGATAAAGTGATAAGTTATTTAAATTCTATTCTTTTTAGGTTGAAAAAGGACCTCGTGATTGTGTCCTCAAAACCGCGATGTTCGAGAGTGGAAAAGAAATTAATGAGCTGTAAACAAACGAAAAAGAAAACAGAAAGAAACGATAAGCAAAACGTGTTTTCTTTCTTATTATTAAAAGAAAAAAAAAAGACATCTTCTCTGATAATTTACCGATTTCGTTGAAATTTTCAGCAAGTTGCAATAATAGTAAATTAGGATCTGTGATAAATTTTTATTAAAATATAATAAGTTATTCAAAAGTTACAGCACTCCACAAAAACGTCCACTATAAAGAAACTCCAAACAAAAACAAGTGGTCGGAGGTTTCTCGAAAGTCAACATTATCGGAATAAGGCTGCATTCAGATTGCAATAGTTTCAATTCAATTGAATTCTTAGAAGAGCCTTTTGTATAGGAACCATTTGCGATTTCTTCATAATAGAACGGAGGGGAATTAACAAAAGAATCGGGATATAAGAAATCCACCCTACTTGACGGAAAGATTCCTTTTTTGCCATCCTTTTCCTGCAAAACTCATTAAAGATCCAAAACACCGCGTTGCCACAACAAACGAGCCGACCCCAAACTTCAAGAAGTGGTCAGATGTGTTTGGATTAAGATCATCTGCTCTCCAAGATACGTTTAGTTACGCAGAAAGGAATTGTGTTTGGAATATTTTTTCTTTTTTATTATTGTTAAAGAAAAAATATTTTTCGTGGCGGGCTTACAAACTGATATACATTGCGAAAAAATCAAATTTATTCAAAATGGGAGCGGTGTTTTCGAGATTTTACAGTATACATTTAAAATAAAAAACCAACATATCAAAAAAATTCCGGATCCAAAAGTTCCGAAAAATCGGTTCTGTAATATAAATATTTTATTCCTACATATTTTTTGACAATTAGTTATTTTAATAATTTAATTAGCCTAATAATTCAGTTTTTTTGCCGTATTTATGCGATATTTTGAGCATGTTATCACCTACTTAATAAGGCAAAATAATTTCTTTTGACTGCGGCGTTTACGACGGGTGCGGCGATTCTGCCGATTTTTTTCAAAACGCTGTCAATATTTGAGATTGCGGCGATTACACCGGGTGCGGCGTTTCTTCCCTAAATTACTATTTTGTTAATTTTATGTAACCCAATAGAATCCTGATTTGCAAATTTAAACGTTAAATAAGTTTGAGTCTGAGCTATTGCGATTTTCCTTTATTTAAATTATTGATAGATTTAAAAGAATACATTTTTTTTTTTTTGTAATATCCAGTACAATCTTTCACAACGCGGATTGGGATATTATCTTAATATTACTTTATTAACACTAACCACTATCCTTCGCGTACCTTGTAATGCGGTGTAATTTTCCTCACCACATTACTAAAGTTTAATGGTGCTAATACCAGCTGTTTAATTTGCATTTAGGATTAAAAATTTAATTTTTTTTTCTTCTGCATTTGATTATACATAGAAATATATTTTCAGTATTATAAATTTTTCTTCTTTTAATATTGTCATTGTGTTGCTAACTGTTAATAACCTACCATCTTTCCTTACCCATCATACGTAGTATAGGATAAGTCTTGCGATCGTTTTGAAAATCGAAACATTTTTTTGACGGATTTACACGTTTCAGACACTGGAGATTCTGAAAAACATTTTTAGAAAAAAATTTTAACCGTCCGTCTGTCTATCTCTAAACACTCTATCTCCCGAACAAATTAAGATAGAGACTTGAAATTTGGTATGTACGTAGGAATGGGGTGAAGCCTATTTAATATCAGTAACCTCAATTATCCGGAATTTTTTTTTTTTTTTTTTTTTTTTTTTTTTTTTTTTTTTGGACACTCAAAATGTTTGTTCTGATGAAAGGTATGTAAAAATTTGATTTTTTTTTATTTAAAAAAATAATATAAAAGACAATAAAAAAACATACATTTTGCACAAAGAATGAAGTTGATTGGAAAATTAGTTGAGATATTTGTTATCCTTTTTTCTACTCTTTCATTTTTCATGACCCTGTATTTCAATTCAAAGATATATCAATATTTTAAAAAGAAATAGAACGCTTAATCTAATGCAGTAAATTGTTAATATAATTATCATTTTTGGAATTATAAGGATCCTTTTTTATGCAATTTCATGCTACTTGGTTTTATTTTCATATTTTATAGTATGCATATCCATGATGGGTAAGTATTACAATAACCCACCCCTTGTGTGCGACACTATGATAATGAATATTAATTTTGATATGATGTTGTATCAAAAGAATTAACATCACAGCACATGGATTTTATATAAATTGTTATAATCATTTATCATAGAAGCTAACTGAACTAAAATGAACACACATTCACAGACAATAAAAAAATAGACAAGAACACTTTAAAAAAAAAAAAAAAAAGGAAATTTATTGATTAATGCAAAATTTGAAAAACACAATAAGACGAAAACATCTATTCTAGCACCATGTTCATTGCAGGTATCCCCTGAAAAGAAAAAAATAATAATTTTAAAAAGAAATTCTTTTAATTGAACAAATTATTTGTACAATTTTTGACTTCAAGTCTTTCTGTATGTGTTATAGCCTGTACTATCAGACATATCCAGTGTTGCCTATGTTAACCACAGAAGCCTTCCAAGAAAAATAAAGAAAATATAATTTCCTAAAAAGATTAGTGAAATTCAGAATAAAGTCCTCAGCATTTGCTCTCATAAATCGTTAAAATGACAATTTAAAATTATGATGCTACTTTGGCTTCCTCTATATCATGTTCCAGCACTTTTATAAATAAAAATACATATTTTCTTGAACATGTATAACAGAAATATGATTTTTCCGAAAATACTTGAGGAGAGCGGGGGATGCAATGAATGAATTCAAATGATGAACATAGAATTCTATTTTATATGATTCGAAAGTAAATAAAATTTTTTCTTTATAGGTAATGGATGATAATTTCAGTCGAGCAGGAGATTATTGATAAAACTTTTTAAATGGAAAATTGCATTTTCATTCATAAAAATTAAATGTACAATGATCATAGGAAAATAACACCACTGTCTTTGGTTTTTTCTACTTAGAATGAAATGTAGGTGATAATTTGAGCATGCATTTAAATGTTTCTTTCAATGAAAGTGATATCATATTTAAGAGGTTATTTCTTTTCTGAAAGTGAAATGTTCATTTTATAGCATAATGTTTTATTAAAAATACATTTAAATGAGGCATTTCACCCTTTTAACAGAACTGTAGTCGAATTTTTATATTTTAAACACAAAAGATGTGCATTATTTTCCCAGAATGTTGTACATTTTTAAGTATGAAAATATAGCAAGTGGGTTTGAAATTTTATTGGCTTATGCAAACAAAGTACATGCATTTACTTTTTACCGTAATTTAAGTTTAAGGTGTGGCAACAGGAAATAAAAAAATATATTTCATGGCAAATGATCTCACTTCACATGTAGCATTGTAGGTTGATTCTTGTCAATGCTAAAGCCATTGTAATTGTCACAACAGTCATCCTTCATTTTATTTTTTTCTTTCACACATCATGGCAGAAACATTGCGATATCATTGCAGAAAATTTTCATCCTTGAACTGCTAAATTTAGCTTATAGAAATATTTTTCTTAATTCTTGTTTTCTTTTCAAATAAAAAATGTTAAACTTTATCATTCCTATGTCACTTTCCAATGGACATCAAAGTAGGGAGAACTGGGGCACATTGATACAGTTTTTTTCTAAGAATTTTTTTGGAGTCCAGAAAGTAGAAATTTCAAATTATTTTTTTATGAGGTGTCAGTAAAACTTGTGTAGTGTGTTTATAAAAGTGTACAATCGTTATTTTATATAGTATTTTTGCATGTAATTTAAAAAACAATAATAATTTGTATCAATGTGCTTTATCCCCAGGGCAGATTGATACACCTCATGCTGCACTTTGATACGTTTGGGAAAAATGGAGACAAAATAACACCAATGCATATTTTTCATAGAAAATTAGTTAGCAAACCCTTCTATATTTATTTATAGAAATTCAAACCACCTACAATTTATTTGCAAGTAATATTAAAGCAATCAAAATTAAAGGAATAATGACTTGATGTTCTAGCTGTTCCTTGTCTGGTTGTTGGCTGTGGTAACTTTGTCATATATGATACTTCAACCCCAACTTTATCTTCTTTCTTAGGAATGATGAAAAAATGACCAAGTTTTCTGTTTATAAATCGATTTGTAAACAGAAAATAAAGGATAATTACACTAAAAATTATGTTTATAATATGATTATCTTTTGCTATTCTGCAGCTTGTTTCTCTTACTTAACATTTCTGATTTTGAAAATACTTTTTTTCTCTGAAAAATCAATATAAATTTGAGATTTGCCAGGCTGCTGTCCTTTTCTTTTGTTAGTTCGACTGTTACTAGATGTTGGGTAAATTCATACGTGTTCTGTTTGCAAAAATACTATAAAATGTTCTAATATAAAAAATTAGACCTATTTTACTTTACTAAAAACTAATATTAGAATTTTTTGGCGAAAATCGTTTGGATTAAGGAGTGTATGGGAAAAAAAATAAAATAAAAATAAATAAAAGTAATGAAAAAATGAACTAGAAAAGGATTTATGTTGTATCAATGTGCCCCATACAGCCATTTTGAATAAAGTGAATCTCAAATCCAAAACTTCATAATTTACCTAATAATAACGAATGAGGAACTGATAAAGAGTAGTTTTACTTGCCAGGGAGAGTTTTCTTTTCGGTTAAAAATACTGTATAATACCATTTCAATTGTACAACTCAAGTTTACTTTTGACCTACAAAAACAATAAATCACCCTTCCCATTTTAACAAACTACTGAATCATGCCAAGATGTTCTGTATGTAGTTGTGTACACTAGCATCATATTTTGGAGCTGTTGTGAAACTTCCTGTAATGATCTTGTGAGCAGTAGAGGGAGTGTATCAATGTGCCCCAGTTTCCCCCTATATGTTACATGAATTTTATTCAATTGATATCATATTTTTTACGGAATATTTTTAGATTTTAGTTACACTTTGATTTCGATAACATGTGCAAGAGAAATGTCTTTACAGTGCTGCAAGTAGAATATAAAAACAAAATCATGTATAAAAAAGGTAGTGTCTGACAAGAACTTAATTTTGTAAAGTTCGAGTAGAAGTTTCTTGAAGACTAAATTTTTTATATTATATACACTAAACATTTGCTTTCATTTCTACAATTAAAATATATCAATCACATTGCAAAAAAATTTTGCTGGTTAATTTGGCTTGTTGCAGAAAGTTTTAAAAAGTTCTGCTACAGGGCTTTCATAAGTCAAATATATTTTGAACCTGAAGAATTATTTAACAATATGTTTCTTGTTCTTATAAGATTACTAACCTTTTTTTTAACACAAACAAATTTTTCAGTATAATGCAATTTAATCAAAGGCCTCCAGAAATTTATTGCTATGAGATTTTACTATAACTTGTTTTCATTATTCATAAATTTTGAAGTACTAGCAAATTTTCATAATATTCATGAGTGGATACCTTTTTAAAGTATTTATTTATTTAGATTTAAAATTATAAATTCTTTTCCTTTAGTCAGTTTTTTTATGACTCTTTATAACATTCTGAATTAAAAGTTTATTTTTTGGTACAACATATTTTAAAAACAGCAAAATTACTTAAAAAGAAAAAGGAGCAGAAATATATAAATCACAAGCAGAAATTTCTATGATAAAAAAAAAAAAAAAATTCATTTATTAATCAATTTATGTTAATTATTATCATTTATTAATCGATTTATGTTAATTATTATCATTTATTAATCGATCCATTCTCAAAAGAAAACAGATAATGCAAAAGCTGTATCGAGATGTGAATACTAATGCAATGAAATAATAGAATGCAATATGCCTATTTTAATTTAAAAAGTGTAGATTTGTGAAAAACCAGTCTTTTTGTACAGTAAGAGCTGTTCTTTTGATGGAGGCAGAAAATCTTGACTGAGCTCTGTATTTTCTAATCCTCAAGTTGTCTGTACATTCACTTTATAGGTTTTAATGTAAATATTGTAATTATTTGTAGTCTAGAATACTACCGTATTCCCCCCGCATTGGAAGGCATAACTCATATTTATCAGCATGCTAGAAAAGATGAGGTTTTGTGGCAGGAGGATGGGCAGCTGATTTACTTTGGTTTTATTAACGACAATTCTCATTTTAAGGAAAAAGCATCAATACTTATTGTTCTCTCTGTCTCTCCCTATATACATTTTGATTTATATTTAAGTGATTATTAGATTTCGTTTATCTTATTATTATGCAAGATTTTCATGTATGACATCTCTACTCCTGGATGACGACATTAATTAAAGTATCATATAAAATTATTGTTTTCATGTAAGGTTAATCAAATATTTCTCACTTTATATATTTCATAATTGTATTTTTCTTATTTCATATATAGTAGGAATAATTCAGTTCATATAATAATTTATGAAAATCTATTTCTACATTGTAAAACTGAACAAAAATAAAATAATTTTTAACAAATTTATAGGAAAATAATAATGACACAGGATATTACACAAATAAAATGCTTTTATTTCACAGAAACTTATACACAAGAAAATGTAGAAGATCGCGAGAAAAAGTGCAAACATCATCAAAGCAGTGAAAAAAAAAAGGCAAATTTCTTTTAATAATTGCAAAGACTAATTTTTTAAAAAATTGCAAAAAAACAACAAATTTCATCAAAAAATCCTGAAAGTCCGAATTTCTTCAAAGGATCATGTGAAGAAACGACAGTTTCATCATATCTCTAATGACAGATTTCCTAAAAAATTTGAGAAAAAAAATGCAAATTTTGTCAAAAAATCCAACAAAAAAGAAAAAAGATTTTGCCAAATAATCACTAAAACACAACAAATTCCATCAAAATCATGAAAAAAAAAAAAAAAAAAAACCCAACAGATTTTGTCAAAAGATCATGGAAAAATAGCAAATTTTGTCAAAAGATCGCGAAAAAAAGGCAAATTTCTGTTAAAAAATCACAAAAAAGACTAATTTTTTTCAAAAATCGTGAAAAGATAACAAAGTTATCCAAAAAGGCTAAATTTTTTCAAAGGATTGCAGGAAGAAATGACAATTTCATCCTAACATTGCTACTAAAAGGAGCAAATTTCGTTAAAATAAACACTTAAAAACGGTGAATTAATTAATTTTATATTTCATGCAAGGCTTTAATCAATGCATGACATAAAATATGGCCTGGTTTTTTATTTATCCAAAATGAAGATGAAGATAAAGATTTTCTTTTTAATCTTACCACAAGCTAAAGCAGCTGAATTCTGTTGTAATGCAAAAAGTTCCAATCCAAGTTCAAAAGAGTTTTTAAGAAGAAACTGCTGAATGGATGAATAATAAAAATGAAGCCTCAAAATCACGTTGCAGATAAAGAAATTTCTTCAATAATGAATCCACCTGAAGATAGTGGAACTGAATCTGACAGTGAGTGTACGAAAAAAAAAAATTTCAAGTAAGTTTATTTTTAATGGAAAATTATGAATCTCTTGAAGCAGCGGAGTTGTATAGACCAACAAGTAATAATGATTATTTACAGAATTCAAAAGAAATTTCAACAAAAGAAAATGGAAGTTCTCAATCAAAGGACTATATAAAAAAGTGTTTAAATTATAACAAAAAATAATTTTAGGTATTAAAATAATGTACAGGTAAATAAAACAGATTCAAATTTAAAGTTAATTTAATCAAGTTAAAATTAAATTATTACCTGTCCTTCTTTGAAATATAAAAAGACAGGTTGAAAACATAAATAAATCATTTAATCCAGAATTTACAAAATCTGCACAGACTCTTGTCCCAAGCTGTGCGGATTTTTTGAGACTCTACCGCATATATATATTAAATGTAAATTAGTTTGAAAATTACCCTAATCATTTAAATCACCTGAAATTAAATTAACAATGCATCAATAATAATAAAAAAATGAGGACTACAATAAATATTAAATTTCATAATTCATCAGAAAGATACTTACGGAAGTTTCATCCTCATGAAAATCCAGCATGTAAAGAATGAAACTAAAATGCAGATGAACCCAACACAGATGAGCAGTATACGATTGAGCTTTGGAGTATTAGGATTATGAGTATGATCTAAAATCACAAAACCTAACCCACCAAGAGTGAAGAGAAAACTGGATGCCAAACCTTCCATGATATATTGCCCATTGACTCTATATGGCATGAAGGCCACCTGTAAAACAAAAACAGTGAAATGAGTAGAGTAGACTCCAATGGTGTAGTCCTAAAAAAAAGTAGAGCATATAGACCCCTTTATTGACATCACTTCAATGGCCGATACTCTAATCTGGCGCACATCAGGGGCCCAAACAAAGCATCATAACTCCCCGTTGCCAATTAAAGCATGTGTGGTCTTTCTGTTTAATTTGGATTTTTCTTATTCTTGCATTATTTTCCTAAGTACTTAAAAAATGAAGCGCAAATCACTATGTTTACAAATGTGAAAACACCACATTTGCCTTATGTTTGGACACAAAATGAAGCATGTGACACCTTGTGCAAGGGGTCAATATGCTCAAAGCAGAAAGTACATCCTAGAGTGTATATACTATAGCTTACTTAAGAAACAGAGGGTATATAGTGTTCCTTAAAAAAATCCAGAAGGTATATGGCATATACTTCTGTATACCCTCCACTACATCCCTGGTAAACTCTCACAAAACCACATAGCTTGAAACCAGGGGCAGTGTGGATTTTAAAACTTTATGGACCCAGTAGCAGAAACTGTGCAGCATGGCAGCAGATTATTTTAAACTTTGCAGATCAATCCACCAGCTTAAAAAGAAAGGGTGAGCTTAAAAGAAAAGCTGAAATATACTTTGAATTTCTAAATTTATGGTATTTGTCTCATAATTTTATTATATTTTCTTTATAAAGGCAAATTTTCTTATTTTATGGGATATTGTTTTTAGTAGGCTTAGTCTAGTACTGTTGGATTGCAGATAAATTTTAGTATGCTGCAGACACAATGCAGAAAATTCTGCTTCTGGGTTCATGGATTTCTGGCCATTACTTTAATTTTTTTAAACAGTAATTTGAATATTATTTTAACATAATTAAAGTTATTTGAATGTAATAGTACAATCAAAATTATAAAGAAGCTAGCAATTCAGTAAAATATTAAAATAACTAAGTAATAAACTAAAATGATAAGCAGTAAAATAGTTTAAATAATGATTAAATTATTAATCTAAAGGTCAAGTAAATAATAATGTATAGTTAGATATGTATAATAAAGATGAAATACATTTTCCTTGAATATGCAATGAAACTTTTCTCATAAAGGTACCCTATTAATTCACATTAAAATCATAAAGAAAAGAAGTTTTATTTAAGATTTATCCAGTCTTAATAACCAATAAAGCTTAATCAATACAATCAGTGCTTAATTTGCGCCGGAGCTCACCGGAGCTCAGCTCCGGTACTTTTTTGTTTTTGGTGGATATTTAAATATTTTCAGAATTCACCGGAGCTCATAAATATTGCGCTCCGGAGCCCTCGGAACAGCGCTTCCGAAAAGCCGAACCCTAAATTATGTTTTCCTTTTCCTCCCATTTCTTAAAACGTCGCGTTATTGCCTCCCAAAACGACGTTAGTGACGTATTAGCGTAGCAACGTATTGCATATCTAGGAGCATCTAGTGTCCTACCCCAAGTATTGACTCAATGGTTTCCGAACGGCGGTGACAAAAAACTGAATACCGCCAGAATAAACTATAACCGTATCTACTGCTCACGTTTTTATTTACATGCGGTCGATTTGTGCAAGTTATTTTTCTGATTAATTCTGTAGTTTTCTGATTTATTGTTAATTTTTCTTATTTAATGTTAAGTTTTGTTTTATTTATTGTTAAGTTTTAAATTGAAATATGAGAAAGCGGAAAAAAAAAATCATTGATTATTTTAAAGTTTCTTTCCTTTCTAAAAATTCTTCCTTAACTCAAATTGATGATTGGTAACAAAGATTATTAAACGTACTAACAATCTATGAATTAGGTCTAAATTTGTAATTTTTAAAATATTTAATTTTTTTTTTAAGTCCAAGAGCCGTTTTTTTCTACAGCTCTGCAAATAATGTATGGAATGCAAAAGGTCTACGAGAAAAAGATGGAGAAATATGCTTCGGTAGTTACTATACTACAAAATATTAGAGCTCCTGTACTTTTTTGGTTAGAAATTAAGCCCTGAATACAATTGCTGGTCATCGAAAATGCAAAACCATGAAGGCATCAACCAAATAACATGAAATTTAAACAAAAAACAGGCAGAGCTTAGAGCTAACAACATGTTGACAAAATCTGTCACTTGTTACCAATAGTGTTCTGTTGAATTAAAACATGAGATCCTTTTGTTGTTACATAGATCTTCTCACCCCCTAAATCAAGCTTTTTTTTTTTTTTTTTTTTTTTTCAGAAAGAAATCCTTTTTATTCTGTGACATTACAAATCATGAGTTGCAATTGAAAGAAAAAAATTGAATTTGAATTGGCAGATTCAAAACAGCTTATCTAATAATATATGAGATCAACACAAATAACAAGGAAACAGCTTGAATAAATGCATTAAGTTTTAACTTTAAATTAAATACTATCCAGCTGCAAATAAAATTTAGAAATTCAGTATAAAATTAATATTCTATAATAATAAAAATTTAGAGCATTAAATTAAAAAAATAAAGCAGGAAATTAAGATAATTTATCTCACAAAGTTAAATCTTTAACTTAAAAATAATATCTTTAATTTTGCTGTTGTGACTCACATGTGGCTATTTTCAATCAGATTATCTCTCACAAAACTTGTACTGGGCTTAGAGATGCAAATTTTCTGAAAAAATATAAGTGGTGGAAAAAAACTTTTTTTTTTCGGGGGAAAAAAAAAAAAAAAAAAAGTTGGAAAAATTGATTTTTTATGATTGTTTCTCCCAAATAAATTATATTTTCTTAGATAATATTAAATAATAAACATTTTTTTTCGTTTATTTGTATTAAAAGAAAATTATTTTCACTTTATATTATAAAATAAAAAGAAAGAATCAAAGCCTGCTTATAAAAATTTAGTTTAACAGCCTAAGAAATTTTATTAAACGCCATTGTTTGTTATATCATATATCTGTTGAAATGACTTTTCAGTTACATCTTTAACTACCAATTGACCTAATGTAAAAACCTGCGCCAATATGCCTAAAGTTTGGAATGAAATAAATTATGTATCCCATTTACGTAAGTATAGTTTTTAAGTAAATGATACTAGTTTAATGAAAAAAATTATTGCAGTTTTGTCCTTATTATGAGTATCAGTATTCAAAAATTCCATTGTTTGTTTAAAAAATGTATATTTTTACAATATTACATTTTTTTCTTACAATAATTTTATTTCCTTTAAAAAATACGTTTAGTTTTGGGATAGCTTTCCAATCTCAACTCAAAAAAGTTTTGATTTAGTTTTATAATCTAAATTCAAACAAAACTAAGTTTTAGTTTGGCTTACTCAGTCTGCAACTAAAACACAGCATAGGGTTTATTGACTGTTAGATTTTTACTCATCGAAAACAGGAAAATATTTTTTTAAAGTTAAATTAAGCGTATTTTTTTTCTTCTTATCCTAAAATCTGGTATTCCATTCTTGAGTAGGAAATCATATTCAATAATATTTCCATATGGTAATTTCATATTTCTAAGAGTGAAACTCAAAAATTATGAAAACAGAACACTACAAATAGAAAATGCTCGCATGGAATTAACAAAAGAAGTTACACACAGAGATAAATTTCTACTGACCTTTAGAAAACTACTAAAATTCAAAGTTTAATCAAGAAGGAAAGTATAACTTGGAACGTATTTACTTGTAATAAAATATTGATTTTTTTCATCGCAGTTGTACTTTACTAATGCTAACTGCCCATGTTTTGCAACATTACTGTATATTATGGAGGTAAAGTGGAGGTCGATTTTAGATTCAACACCTTGAAAAAACATTCAATTAATCAGCTATAATGAAATCTTGAAAGTGCAGCATAGTAACTTATAGGGCAATTTACACCAAAAACTAAACAACATTAATATATATCACGAACTGGCTGAATCTGTAGTTTGATGAAAAATCATCTTTTAGTTCTTGAAATAGAACTATTGTGGAAATCATGAATAATGCAGCATAGCAGCACCATCGGTTGGACGATATACACTAATAACTAAACATCGAGTTTATATCAAGGTGTAACTGAATCTAAAGTTTTGTGAAATTATGTGCATCAATTCTTGAGATAGAGTACCCATAAAATTTTTGTCAAATTCAGACTCACAGAGTGACAGATATTTTTCAAAAACCACCAAATCGTGTTCAGTACCTTCTAAAACATTTAAATACACCAAAAGCTGGAAGTCAAATTTTTAATGAATTCAATGCAATAAAACCTCCATAACGGACATTCCTGAATAGCAGACATCTCTATTTAACGGACAGTTTTCCAAACCCCACTCCCGAAACCTGAATTTTTGTATGTTTAACCTCTGAATAACAGACATTCCGAAAAGTGGACACTTTTTTCAGCGATGAAGAAGGAAAAAATATTTTTTTATGAGAAAAACAATGAAAAAAAGTAAAAAGGCCTTTAAATTTATTAGGACATTGTATCATAAATTTTGTGATCATAGACATATGTAATTCGCACCCCCCCTCCCCCTCCACATTCTGTTGTTGAATTCTGGAGATTGCCTGGGAGGGACATCTCACAGAGCATTAAAATGTCCCCCCCTCCCCGGAAAAGTTTGATATTTTATTCTTTTAACACCTTGGATACGAGCAACACATATACGTGCCGCAAAATGGCTTAAGAATTCTTGTTTATCCCCACCTGTAAAATTTGCCTTATTTAATCAGAACATTTTCTCAATTAAATAAGGCACAAATTTATGTTTCTAAAAACCGGTGACAAAACATCAATATTTTCATAAAAGGCTCCCGTCGCGAAGGCGTTAATGGTCCAAAAGAGCAATCGCCCTGCCTCTCTGCCCGGAAACTCTATAATGTCCAAATAACATCTCATTAAAAAACAAATTACATGTAACCACAAGCAAAAGTAAACTTTTGTAACAGATTTTTTTCCATGAGAATGTAATAAACAGTGGATAAAAGTATGCACAATTTTATTTGAGTTTTATTGCTTAGAATTTTTTTTTATTTCTAATTAATCATGGGCATATAAAAGTCAATTAATGAAACATTAAGCATTTCTTAGTGATTTTTGAATCAGATTTTTCCAATAGCGGACACCTCCGAATAGCGGACAGTTTCTGCATCCCCGAGGTGTCTTATTTAGAGGTTTTACTGTACTTAGTACTTCTTGTAAAGATAGAAGAAAGTAATAAATGTATGCTTCAAATTTTATGTCAAATTTTCAATTTTACCATTCCCATTAATCAGCATATTATTGAAATTATTTTTCACATGAATTAATTTTTAAAAAGAGAAGTTGCATTTAATTATATATCTAAATTTTTTTTCATATAATCCTGTTTTTGTGAAATTGGGAACTTCTTGTATATATTTATACAAAAGATAATGAGAATTTATGATTTAGAAATTATTACTATACTTAGGTTCTTATTTAGGCATTTTTAATAAGGTTATTCATACATATATACAACTTGATAAGATTCAATTGCTATATGGCATGACATTTTTTTTCTTCAATCACTGCACTTGCGAAAGATTCAATTTGTTGATTAAACTTTTTCTGAAATGTCTATTTTTCAAGACAAATTTTGCGAATTATCTTGTGTTTCAAACTAGAAAAAAATGTGAAGGATCCTTTCAAGTCTTCTCAAACAGATTTCTGCTCAGAGATCAGATTACCCACATTAAAGTTTTCATGTGAGACACTCAACATAAAAATAAATAAATTTAAAGTATGAGAATGTAGCTATTACAAAATTTTTGATACATCATTTTACAAATGAAATTTCAATTTTTCTAGTTTGGAAAAATTGAAAAATAAGCCTTCAAGAAAAAAAAAAAAAAAAAAAAAAAAAAACTTTTTTCCTTAATTTTTTTGGGTATCTTCCGAGCATTCCCATCTCTTAATTGGGCTGTTATTTATTTATTTTTATTTATTTTTTATTTATTTATTTATTTTTTTTTTTATTTTTTTTTTTTTTTTTGACAAATAGACTGTGCTGGAATCAGCTTTTATATACATAATTGTTATTTTATTTTATTCTCATTGTGTTGGGATCAAGTTGAGGCTCTGGCTTGAAAATTCCACTGGATCAGATAAGTTTATTTGTTTTTAATAACTGATCATTGGATTTTTAATTTAAAAAAATATACATAAACAGTTATTCAATATTATTGCACTACAAATGGGGGATTAATAAATGGCAGTATGACTGGGATATCACCTACTCTATAAGGATTGATATTCCAGACCATTAAGGTTAGTTAAAGCACCATTTCTTTCTTATTACTTTAACTAAACAATTTTTATAGGCACCATAAAAGTAGTAATTAGCAAGCATAACTTACAGGCCGAGAATGTCCAAATTCATCAACAGTAGACCCTATACCAGGAGGTTCCACAATGACGTCATAAATGACACCTGAAACAAAATGAAATCGAATCAAACATTGCTTCTAGATAACAATACTCATAATCCAGATAAAACTATGGATATAAAAAATTAATGCTTCAGAACTTTAAAAAAAATAAATATCCTTTTAAATTCGGAGTATTTATTGCACAGTAATTTAAATTTCCAGTATGTTTAAGTCAGACAGGTACAAATTTCATCATTAGCAGATTTTTATTTTATATATGTACCAGATTTGGGTTTTAGCTGTCAAAAACTCATTATTGACATGACATAGGTTTAAACCATCAAAAATGTAAATATATTAAAAAAAAAAAAAAAAAAAAAAAAAAAATGCAGTATATTTTGTTTACTTTTGCTAGCATTGTATAAATAAACAGAATATTTTAAAGTTTAAATTAGATTTTTTATAAAACATTATCAATATACATATAGAGGGCTTGAATTTTGGGAATGAGATGGCAGGATTCGCACCTGAAAGATTGTGAGCAAAAAGCTTCTGCTTCCCAAAAAATCATTTTTTTAATTTTTTTAAAAAATGAAACTATGATCAAGTATTGAGACTAACTGACAAATTTTGTGATACTTTTCATGGTCAGTCGTCATATTTCATGGTTTCTTTTTATGACAAAATTCATGATTGTTTTTATTCTGTTTTAGTGAAAATTATTTTGATTTATCTCAATCTCATGGTGTTTCATATGAAAATCTTGTTTTATCAATTTAAACATAGCATTGATATTTTTTGACACAACAAATTATTTTGGATGACCTTTACAGAATGCATCTTGGAGCGAACATAGACCATGATTGAATTTAATAATACCAGTTTTTTACTGTGTTGCAGGATGGTGCTTTATCGGTGTATAAAGGATTAAGTTCATAGAAACACTCTTGTCTTGACAATCCATGCAGAAAGTTATGAAAAATAATTGCATGAAAATGTTCACAAGTCAATTCCATTTTTTACAAAAAATGAATTTTTTAATTTACTGTAAATAATACAAATCAAGCTAAAATGGGAAATTGTTTTCATGAATTTATGGTTAAAAATATAAAACTTTCAATTGAAATCATCTTTGGTCACTTAGTATAGTAACATATTTTATGTTGTAAAGGCCAGAAATATAAATAGCAATGCTCCTACAGGATGTAACTCGTAGGAAACCTCAGCAACGTATATCAATTTTATTAAATGTGAAATAATTTAACATAATTAAAATTTGCTGAAAATAAAGTTTCACTCTATATCATTAATGTAACAAAATTATTTTGTGTGGCCCTGAAAATGAATAATAAACATTTGTTACATCTGTTGCTTATTGTAACAGAGAGTATATTTTAGTATACTTCAGTTAATGAATATCAATTTCATTCTGTTTGAAAGGCTGTAACACCATCAAATTGCACTTAAACGTTCTTCTCCCATTGGCTATAATGTAACAAAGCTTTTGACTGCCTTTGTAATTAAACTATACATCAGATTTTCCTAAAATTTGAAATGACTTGACAAAATTTAGCAATAATTAGATATTTAGAATTTGAAAGCATTCAGTTGGGTAATTTTTTCTCTGTTATATGCAGACATACAGCTGGACGGATGAACTGAACGACGACTATAGGTGCCACGTATTTATATAATTACAAAAGCCCCTAATAAAGAAAATGTCTCTTAATCGTTTAAAAAATATATTTTAATAATAATTATTCATTAATTATTATTAAAACAATAATTTATGGATTTCATTTTTCTTTTCCAAATGATCAAGTTTATTTTTGCATCTGAAATGTGACTTCTTATTAGTGGAGACACGCTTTCGTAAAATAGGCACCAAGAATCTTAGAAGTCTTGAGTCCCAGGGATCCAGGATTTTTCAAAAATCACTGAATATATGTACAACTGTGGCGCCCGGCTAACTGAAAAGTAGCATAATAACAATCATATTTCATGAGGGGGATAAATGTTTAAGTGAGACGCGACTAAAATATGATTGGGTACCACTCTTCTATATTAATTTTTATTTTGTGAACTACATTGAATTATATTTATGTACAGTAATTTGATTTGTATAAAAATCGTCAAGCTTTGAAGAACAAATTTGTGGTATATATTAAAAATTTAAAAGATAACCGATAAAAATAACAAAGAATGGTCATAAAAATAAATAAAACTTAGGAAATCGCGTATTAACAAATGCCTGTATATAAAAATTAGAAACGTGATCTTTAAATTTCATAAGGTTCGTTATATTATAGTATTAAATCACTTAATCATAATTTAAATATACCTCCGCAAACCATGAAATAGGAAACTAATACTATAGCATAAACAACCATAGCACTGGGCTTTTTGAACCATGACGGCCTTTTTAACTTTAAGTACGGTATTTCCAAAACTGTAAAGGGCAAACTATAAAAAGTTTCCATTTTGTTTAATTAGAAAAACTATAAAAACAATTAAAAATACATTAAGTTACAATTAGCGGCCGCGATTACTTAAACCAAACATTACACGTCATGGGTTCCGTTCACGATACGTTACCCGTGCCATCCGCGCGCAAGGAGTTTTATTATAGAGTAGGCCTTATCACAAAAAGGAATTTCGAAATAATTTCATTATTCCATGGTTCCGAAAACTGATAATACGCAATATTTTTTATTTTACTAGACTTTTTTTTAGGGTGCTAAAGAGCTATTCTGATTGGCTCATTTGAATGACGTCACATCCTGATCTGGAGCCCAAATTTAAAGCAATTGCGCCAGTTTCTCACTTGTAAACATAGTTAAGTGATTTCCGCTTCATTTTCCCAATACTTAGAAAAATAATGTAAGAATAAGAAAAATCAAAATTAAACAGAAAGAGCACAGGTGCTTTAAATCTCAAACGGGGAGCTATGCGTTCTGTGTGGGCTATAGAGCACTCGCAGTGTACCAGATTAGAGTGTCAGTCGTTGCTCGAACGTCAAAGCGGACTATATTTTCTGACAAATTTGAACGATTGCAAGCTTTTTTTAGATCGTTCTCATTGGTCAAAAAACAGATAACCTTTAAAAACAGACAAATTTGAACACTTGCAAGCTTTTTTTAGATCGTTCTCATTGGTCAAAAAACAGAAATAATTTTCCAGGATAGATTTAACAGTGAATCTCACGCTTGATCGTATGATGGTATGCCTGTGATCTATCGTAACTTCGTACACGATGTCCATTTTCGCTTAATCTCACAATTGCTCCCAAACTGAAGCTGTCGTAAAACTGCGTAAAAGTGCTATTACACGTGTGGTGCTGGAGGCGTTAAATTGCAGGCGTCTGCATGTTATCCTATAGAGCTGTGCAAGGTGACGTCACGAACAGGTTTTTGCTGCTGCTGTAGGACAACCATCGCTGCCTTTACCAATGCTTTTTGTGTTTGTGTGTCCTACAGCTTTCTTCATTGTTCTCCTGTAAAAATCACGTGATGTGAACTGCTCTATGGACGAAGAGGAGTCCCAGGAGAAGCGCGCGCTTCTCTTGTGTCGGAGCATCTTTGACGCCTGGAACGAAGCGAGTTGCTAGTAAGAGCCAATCAAAAGCTTGGAAATCCAAATGATGGTAAAGCCTCTTCTCGAACAGCCAATGAAATGCTTAGAAAACGAAAAAACGCAGGCGATTTTTGTCGCTTGCTATTTTTTCGTGTAATAGCACTGACTGCAATGCCGTTTACGTTTTGTTCATATCGTAAGTCTGTGTGTTTATCTTAAGAGAGGCACCAAAATCCCAGCCTTAAAGACTTATTATATAAACGAAATGTAAACAACATTAAAGGGCCTCTCGATCTTACCACAGCTCTGAAGCAGTCGTAAGGTAAGCGCAAGTGCATGCGCGCGCAACAACTACAACTATTCCATTGAATAAATATTTCGCGTTTATTTTAAATTTTAATTTTGATTCGGAAATTTCAAAAACTAAATAACATAAGAGAAAATTGCACTGATATTTTGGCAATGGTGTAAAAACAGCAGACGGTATACGCTCTAAGCAGAGGTTATGCGCTCAAGGCAGAGCGTATACCCTAGAGTGCTAGACTATAGCTTTCTTCAGGAACAGAGGGTACAGGGTGCTCTTTTTAAAAATCCAGAAGGTAAAAAGCGTATACCCGCTTAAGACTACCCTCCACTGCACCCCTGTATTTTGGTAATGGCAATCTGGAAAATGGTGTAGAAAAAATGTATCGAACAGTACACTTTGGAACTCTTTCAAATTCTAAGTAAGAAACACGATGCTATTTCGATAATATATGTTTTTGCCAAAAGCACAGACTCAAAAATAGTGTTCAGTTCAGATATTTTTCTGCAGGAGGGATTCCTGTGGCTCTGGGAGAGGTGAAATTGCAGTTTCTAACACTTTCCAACAAAATTGAAAAGTGTTAATGCATTCGGTGTGTCTGGCCGTTTGTCCGACTGGCTGTAATCTAACTCCCGTAAATATACTTGGATTGCTATGAAATTTTTATATGCTATTGATGCTTGCACTCACACGAGCCTCATTGAAAATGAAGTTTCTATTATGATTAGTTTATTTACAGGGATAGTTTTCCGATACATTATGGCTTATGGGAAAAAATCGTTTCAAATGAATTTTAAGGGTGTTAGATCCTGTTAAACATATTCAAATTTACATGGATTCGCAATTGCACTCAAATACGCATTCTGTAAAATATGCAATGAAAATAATTGTTACTATTCATTTACAGGGCAGCTCAAAAGAATTCCATTACACAATAATAAAGTAGGGAATTGTTTGCGACATATTTAAATTATGTTAAATTTTGTTAAGGATTTCATGAAATGTTGGAAAGTGTTTCATAATCTATGCTTAACGCATGATTTTTCTTACTTGTTTACCATTAATAACACAAAATCTCAAATCTTTCGGGGGGAAATGTCTCCCGCTCCACCTCCTGAAATCAACACTGCCCAAAAAAAGAGAAAGTTAATAAAAGAAATTAAGACAAAGACCCAAAGAAAGTTTTGAAAAGAAAGACCTTATTCATAAATTTGTATTTCGGTGTAGAGTGAAGGACAATGCAATGATTTTGAAACGAAAAATGCGCGTACTTTTATTAGAAAAAAAATTCCCAATACGTAATTATATATATATATATATATATATATATATATATATTTTTTACAAAAAAGAGAAAAGATGGGTTTGTTGTATAAATTTAACACCCCCTTTAATTTCCAAGCCCGGGACGATTATCCCCTTTGCTCGGCCCTGGGTCCGGTGTTCACCGATATTAGCTGATATTGGAAAAAATGTTGGTGTCGGTAATGCAATATTGTCCGGTCCGGCATTCATCGAAATCGGTCGATATCGCAAAATCGTTGTTCCCGATATTGCTGTGCTATCTGGGTAGTTCTCCTATCATGTGTGCATAAAAATGTATATCCTTGCATGAACATAGAATAGATATTAGTTATATAGAGTAGAATACCTAAAAAAAGAAAGATCACAATTAGGTAGATGCTCAATAGCAAAAATATCACAAGTGTGAGAAGTTTTTCCTTATAAGGAAAGGGCAGCTGACGTTACTTTGAGTAAAAAACTGTGGGTTTGAAAGTAACACCTGTCTTTTCCCTGTGTCTGCTATTGTACACTTCTGTTACATCAATTTAATTGGTCTACGTTTATGTCTATGATATGATTGGTCTACATCGTAAGGAGGATTTCTGCAATGATCGCTACGGCAAAAATGTACTAGTCGATTGGTTGGCGTAAAGATTTGTTTGTAAACATGCTCTTTTCTTATTGATTCTAAAAGCGCTGGAATCAGCAGGGCCCAGACTAACCTTTTTTGTACATAGAGAAAACAAGAATTTTGGCGCCCTTTTTCCTCCGCAAAGCATATTTACAAAGAGAATTTGATTAATTTTTCAATAGCTGACTAAATTTAAATGTATTGATTCATCAAAATCTTATAAACGGAATAAAAAAGAATCGAAAAAAATCCGCTTTGTACGGTATCTTATGCTATATCATCCATTACTTCTTCTCTGTTTTGGCATATCCCAAACATGACGGTTTTAACAATAGCATGCTAAACAAAGATGTGAGAAAAATAGGCACACAAAATCTTCATTTGGTGCCTCTTCATCAGGAGTGTGCGGAAAAAAAGGACCGACCCTTCGCCCCCCCCCCCTTTTGCACGGCATTGCCCTTCATTATGGCACCCTGTGACATGCTTTTTTACCTCTCTTTAGCTTCGGCTCTGGGTATCACAATAGCATTGCCATTAGTCTCTATGGACGTATCCAGTTTCCTATCTTGTATGTATATCTATGATACCGATCAGCGTATTTGTGCAAACATTTTGGTCGGACTTCGCTCGCTGAAACCACAAAAATTCTGTGACTGATTGAGGCTGGAATTACGTGTCTCACTAAGATCTAAGATCAACGGAGCCCCATTGTTGCAGTAACTGAGAGTTACAAAGTTTACTCATGCGTATTTGAGCTCTAGTTTGTCGTCTGTTCGAAAATCAAAAGATTGATGTAATGTCAATCGGTCTTACTTTTTGAAACGAAAATTTTCATCAACCATTTTCAAACCGCAGTTGAAAAAATATGTATGATAATTGAAATTTACAAAAAGTATAAATTTTTCGTGATGGTGATATTGTGGCTAAATAATATTGACTCATTCATCAGAAGGATTTTATAGAAAAATAGACTTTAATGACTTCACACAAACATAAATAATATTCGTGAAAATGTCACTGCGAGAATGAGAAAAAACGCTTCGTTAAAAAGTAATTCCATTAATTGAGTTGCCATTCGCAGAAAGCAAAAAGTTCTCATACGCGAGAGAAAATTACAGCAGAGCTCGAGATGAGCCGCTACAGAGTATGCCCCCAGTGACGTAGTCACGATTACATAAAAAAGTAGTACTTGATACAGATACATAAGACAGGTCTTGATACATATGATGCAGTATGAGTAAATATACATATGATGCAATAATATATTTTATATATGCAGTACATTAAGAAAGACATAAATCGACAAATAAATATTGTACACACATTACAAAATATTTATACAATACAAAATACAATGTATATACAAAATATTTATACAATATAGTCAGTTACGAGATGTTGAGGAAAACGAACTTTGCGACCAGATTTCGTGGTAGGCTGTTTGACAGGAGGAGCTTTTATGGGATCATGTTGTTTTTGAGGTAGGGAAGATGGAAAAGAATCTGATAATTGATAAGCTGGTTTGATGCGATCAATTGATACAGTACAGCGTTTCCCGTTTAATTCCAAGTCAAACGTTTTATTAGATCTGGCAATCACTTTATGGGGTCCTGTATAAGAGGGTGATAAGGGAGGATTCACTTTGTCTGATCTTAAAAATACATGAGAACATGTTTGCAATGAAGGATTTACATAGATTTTGGGGTTGCCGTGCCTTGTAGTGGCAACTGGATTTAATGCTCTCATTGTTTCAATCAACTCAGTCACATAGGTAAGAGTAAGTGGTTGATTTACAGTCTCGCTGTTAATGAGATCACAGGGTAGTCTGATATTTGTCCCATAAACAAGCTGAGCACAGGTAGCTTGGATGTCGTTTTTAAGAGCTGTGCGCAAACCAAGTAAAACAATGGGGAGAGTTTCAGTCCATTGAGTTTGATTGTGCGCTGTAAGTGAATTCTTAAGGTGACGATGAAATCTCTCAATAAGACCGTTAGACTGTGGATGATATGACGTTGTTCTTATGCGTCTACAGCCTAATCTATTAGTAAGTTCTTTAAAAAGAGAAGACTCAAAATTCCTACCTTGATCAGTAGTAATAGTAACCGGGGTACCGAATCTGGATATCCAACCGTGTATTAGTGCACGAGCGGTTGTTTCTGCAGTCATATCTGGTGTGGGTATAACTTCGGGCCATCTCGTAAACCTATCAATAATGGTCATGCAATACTGATTGCCATCGGAGGATGGTAAAGGTCCGATAAAATCAACATGAATATGCGCAAAACGAGCATCAGGTTCAGAGAATGTCCCAATTGGCGATTTGGTATGTTGGAAGACTTTAGCTTTTTGACATTTCGTACAGCTGCGAACCATAGATTTTATGTCCTTACGCATGCCAGGCCATACAAATCGCTTCGAAATTAAATCTAATGAAGCTGAGAAACCTGGATGGGAGAAATAATGTAAGGTAGAAAAAACAGATTGTCGCATGCTTTTAGGAACGAATGGTCTGGGATGTTTTTGTGACATATCGCAATATAAATGGACATCTTCGAGTGGAAAATAGTGTTTTTCTAATTTTAAAGAAGTGGTACCGAGTTCGAGAATTTGTTTTAGCTCTTCATCATTTGTCTTTGCAGTGGCAAACTCTTTAAAATCTAGCACATTAGGAGAAATGGAATCAATTTCAATTCGTGATAATGCGTCGGCCACGGTGTTATCAGAGCCTTTAGTATATCGAATATCAGTAGAAAACTGTGAAATGTAGTCTAAATGTCTCAATTGTCGAGGACTACATTTATTAGGATTTTGTTGAAATGCGTATATAAGGGGTTTTTGGTCAGTATAAATAATGAAATTACGACCTTCGAGCATATGTCTGAATTTTTTTATAGAACTATAAATAGCAAATAATTCACGATCATAAGTAGACCAATTTCTCTGAGATTTACTTAATTTACAGGAATAAAATGCGATTGGTTCCCACTGTTTTTCGGAGAGTTGCATTAAAGAACCACCAATTGCGACATTGCTAGCATCGACCCATAAACTTAACTGGGCGCCAGGAATTGGATGTCGCAATAAAGTAGCTCGAGCTATAGCTTCTTTTGAAGCAGTGAAGGAAAGATTGGCTTCTTCGTTCCATTCTAATTGCTCAGTTTTGTTAGCCTTGGAACGGGGATGGGTTTTTTTATTTTTGTGTCCTTCTAAAAATTTAACAAGTGGAGCTAAAATATCGGCAGCTTTGGGAATGCAACGTCTATAGAAATTGAAAAGGCCTAAATAACGTCTTAGTTGAGTTAAAGTAGAGGGCTGCGGGAAATCTAAGATGCATTGAACACGATCAGGTAATGGTTCAATTCCTGCAGGTGAAAGTTTGAATCCTAAAAATTCTAGAGTGGATTGACCAAATTTACATTTATCAACATTGATACACAGGCCATATTCTTTAAGTCTAGAAAACAACAATTCAAGATGTTCTAAATGCTCAGTTTCATTTTCAGAAGCAATAAGCAAATCATCAAGAAATGCGTAAACAAATCCTAAGTCACGAATTATGCCATCAATAAATCTTTGAAATGTTGAGGAAGCATTGCAAAGGCCAAATTGCATTCGCGTGCTTTCAAAAAGTCCGAAGGGAGTGCAAATTGCAGTTTTATGAACATCGTCAGGATTGATGGGGATCTGATGGTAGGCTTTTATTAGATCAATGTGACTGAAGATTTGTTTACCATGTAATTCCGCAGTGAAATCTGCGATACAGGGTATAGGATATTTCTCTTTAACAGTTTGTGCATTTAGAGCACGATAATCACCAACAGGTCTCCAATCGACAGATCCTTTCTTCGGCACCAGGTGCAAAGGTGAAGAGTAATTACTTTTAGAAGGTCTAATATGACCGAGCTGCAGCATGTGCTGAAATTCAGCTTTGGCAATTTTTAGTCGATCTGGAGCTAGCCGTCTAGGCTTAGCAGTCACTGGAGGCCCCTTAGTGTTTATATAATGCACAGTATTATGCTTAACCGGTTGGTTAGGATCAGGTAATTTTGTGATTTCAGGAAATTTAAGTAATAATTTACCATATATATTATTCAAAGAATTTGATTTCACAGAAAATATGTTACAAATATTAAATATAGCAGGAGCTTTTAAATTGGTAGTGGAATCAATAAGACGACGATTCCGTAAATCAAGCTTTAAATTAAAATTATACAAAAAATCAGCTCCTAAAATAGCACATGAAACATCACAAACATAAAATGAATAAATAAAATTTCTACGCAAACCTAAGTTAATATTAATAGTCTTTCGACCATATACATTAATTTTGGTGCCATTAGCAGCACGAAAAGTTTGGAGAACAGGTTTACATTTATCATGTTTATTCGCGGCCACAATGGACGCATCTGAACCACTATCAACGAGAAAACACATACCTGTATTTTTGTCTCTAACAAATAGGCGACGTGAAGGTGCTGGGGAGAATTCCGTCGCAGCTATTCTTCCCGCTCCCTGTTTTCCGAGTAAGAACAAGGTGGATGGCACTTTTCTGCTTTTTCAGTATATTTTCTATGATACCAACAGATTTTAGAATCTCTGTGTCGGGAATGAGACCGATGACGTTGCTTATGATCACCTCTTGACACACTTCTTGAACGTCGAAGTTGAGCTACTTCTTGGCGTAAAGCTTGGATTTCTTTCAGAAGCATCTCTATCGTTGGCGGTGTTAGCGTATCCGGCGAAGTTGGTCGGCTCGAAACTATGCTGATGTTTGCTGGTGTTAAGTCCAGAATTCTATCTGAAATCTCAGCTGCTTTATCAGGAGTAATATTGTCAATGGAAGCTAGAATAGTTTGAACACTTGTTGGCATTTGTTGAGTGAAAAGCTCTAACAGAAGCTCATCACTGATATTATGGCTTTCAGCTCGCCGTTTCATTAATCGAAGCAATTCAGTCGGCTTTCTATCATCTAGGCTTTCTCCAGCTAGAAGTTTTCGGATTTCTAAAGTACGGCTTTCACCACAACGTTCAATAACTTTAGATTTTAAAGTTTCATATGGATTAGATGGATCCGGAGTCATAATAATATCACGAACCATAGTAGCTGTAGCAAGCGGTAAATGAGATACAACGTAATTGTACTTAGTTTTCGATTCAGTTATTGGTTTAGGAGTAGCTAATTTAAAAGTAGATTCCAGCATGTGAAACCATAAGCTAGGATCGACAGAAATATACGGTGGAATGACCACTGCAGACGCTTCAATTGCCATTTTTCTAGCGAGAAGAAATTTTAATATTAGCCGTTCGTCGAAAGTTCGATGAAAAAAAATAACAGTTCAAGTGTCCGTAGTCACCAATTTCGTGATGGTGATATTGTGGCTAAATAATATTGACTCATTCATCAGAAGGATTTTATAGAAAAATAGACTTTAATGACTTCACACAAACATAAATAATATTCGTGAAAATGTCACTGCGAGAATGAGAAAAAACGCTTCGTTAAAAAGTAATTCCATTAATTGAGTTGCCATTCGCAGAAAGCAAAAAGTTCTCATACGCGAGAGAAAATTACAGCAGAGCTCGAGATGAGCCGCTACAAATTAATGTACATTTTGTTGCGTATAGGTAATTTTTTTAAGAACGAAATTTTGCATGTTTAAATACGTAAAGAAAAGGGAAAAAATAATAAATAATAATAAGAAGAATAAACAAATAAAATAAATAAAAAATACAAACATATGATGCCTATAGACTAGAATTTTTTTTTGTTGTTGTTATTTAAAATTATTTATAGTTATTTCAACGCCTAATCTACTATTCTTAAAAAAGAAATAAATTTTCGTTCTGAAAAATAAGTGTGAGCGGAATTCGAACTTACATAGAAAAATCTGAAATCCCATGCATTATTATATATTGCTGCATTTTGCTGCGTACGCACTCTGCCGTTTGTATAGAAAACAGTTACTTGACTGTATTAGGGAGCATTCTCATTGGTCGGAATAGAGATATATATAAAAGACAGAGAGCGTGTGTAGCAAAACGCAGCAGATTTTTACTACCGACCCTGCTACAGAGCCTCTTGCTAATGAATTTATTTGATTATAAATTGTAGCGCTGTTTAGACACGATCTTGATTTTCGAATACACGACAAACCAGAGCTCAAATACGCATGCGCCAATTTTGTAACTCTCAGTTGATAGCGCGGCACCGTAATTCTAGCCTTAGACTGGGACAATAACCTAAGATACCTAGACACCACACCGGCAATCTTTTCTTAGGCCGACATATTTGCCTTCCGTCACGTGACGGAGAGCAGATTTAGATCACCAAACCGGTTTTTCTCCTGCCGAAACTCATATTGTTATGTCTGTCTTGAGTTGACCGCACTTCTGCTTTTCTGTTTGTGAAATCTGAAAGATGCCAATAAAGCGATCACCGCCAAAAAACGGCACCTTTTTGCCAAAGATGTTGCATTCGGAATCATGCTGAGAGAACAATGGGGGGACTGGGATTACGATGAGAATTATGGATAATAAAATTAAGAATAAATGAAACCGGACAAATTTAAAAAGGAATTTGCACAAATTGAAGACACCGATAACTGAGAAGCGTGAAGGTCGGAGCTTTAAAGCTGCCAAAAGATTCTTGGGAATTTTGATCGGACTTCGCTCGCTCAACCTACAAAAATTCTGTGATTGATTTCGACTAGGATTGTTATGAAAATTATCCTTTAAACTAATGTTAAAGTGTACTAAAATCCTTTTTTATTGTAAATACATTTGAAAATTATTCAAATTCGGAGAATTTTACTTTGCCATATATCACCGAACATATAAATGTCACAAGAAATCTGAAATTGTGTGAAAAAATAATCATTATGGCCAAATTAAATATGTGCTTGTATGGCATTTTCCTGAAACGAGAAGTTATATCTTTTTCTCCCCACAAGATGACGCAATTCAGCGCTTGAACCAGCACTCTGTTAAAAATATTCGTGACAATTTGCCTTTGTTTTTAAAGGCTATTTATTTTCTGACCAATGAGAACGCTCCATAGGCGTTTTTAGATCGTTCTAGAAAATAAAAAGCCTTTAAAATCAGAGGTAAAATTTCTTGATTATTTGATTATCTTGTATCGGAGCGTCTTTGACTCCTGAAACAAAGAGAGTTGGCAGTAACAGCCAACAAAATGCTTGGAAATCTCACGATGAAAAAGCTTTTCTTCGAACAATCTATGAAATGCTTAGAAAATTTTAAAAACGCAGGCGATTTTTGTCGCTTGAATTTTTTACGTGCAATATTCCACGTAAAAATTCAAGCGAGAAAAATAGTACTATATAGTACTTTAAGGCTGGGATTGCGGTGAGTCATGATCAACTTACATTTTTTGTGATTGCGCACGCATCCACTTACGTCTCATCTTACGACAGTATTTAACCCTCTCATGCATAAATTATTTTGCATTATTCAAAAAAAAAAATCTTTTTTATGATAAATGAAAGACCCATTCTAAAATAATTTTATCATTGTGCTGCATGCTAGCTATTATCTTTCCACAAATGAGATCTCCATAAATGAATGCTCGAATTTTTTTACTTAATAATGCAATAATTATCTGTCCTCATATGAGACCCGTATGCATGAGAGAATTAAATTTTCATACACTCTTAAAAATATCCTGAAAAATAACCCCTGTTTTTAAAAAACATTTATTTTATGATAAATGAGAACAGTGCATAAATGCATGTACAGCGATAACAAGACGGGGAGGCGACTGAACAGACCATCACCTCACCGACTTGACGGCTGAAATTCCAGGATCTGATAGACCTGATTAGCATATTAAAATATAATTGGTCTGTCAATTCATATCTTTGTGAAAATCACCTGCAGATCCGATTTTAGTGATGATAGATAAGTTTATCACTGCAATTTCCTGTACTGCACCCAAACATATAAAAATATGGAAGACTGGAAGCAAGAAAGCACAGTGGTAAATTTAGCAGTTATTCACTAAAACCGGATTTGCAGGAGTTTTCTATCAACATTTAACTTGATAGACACTAGTTGCATTTTAATAAGCGAATCACTTTTTAACTAGTTTTGGAATTTCAGTCGTCAACTCGATGAGGTGATGTTTTATGCAACCGCTTTCAATATGTATGTTTATCTATATTTTAAACATACACAAGAAGTATGATACTAACACGAGAATGATAATCGTTAAGATACACTCTCAAAAGTAATAGTTAAATATAGCAATAGTATAGCTTTCTTAGCAAGTATTTCATAAATTACTACAAAACATCTATCAATAATGCAACAGACATTCACTTTAGATGTTATTTAAGGAGAAATTGAAGTTTTATTGCTTGCGAAAAGCATTGTTCTTTGCAAAATTACGAAAAATTATAAATAACTAACTTAAGTGGGTGAAACTTAAGTGGCGAATCGCTAATAGATGAAACTTAAGTTATGAAACTTAACCCGACTGAAATTCGATTTTGGCAATGAACTTCGATTAACTTTCATTTCACTTTCGCTTCTCGAATGGCTCGTGCGGTTCTGTCTGCGGTGTTTTTTCGAAGTTGAGAAGTGAAATGACGTTTGTTTTGTCCTTAAATGACTCATACATCGTATTTAAATGGAGGTAGATTGTTTATGAATTATTCCCATAGTCTATCTTGCAACTTGTAGTTCACTTTGGGTCCTTCTTTGTTGATAATAAGTTCCTTGTAGCGAAGAATACTTACTTTTATTTGTATGCATAGTTACATAAACAATTAAAATGGAGCTGCACTTTACGCCACAACGAATCATTAAAACACTTTTATATTTGATATATGAGAATGGTGCTTTGTACAAGACTGAACATATGATTAGAGCTATTGTATTTTGGGGAATTACAACTGCTTTGTGGCTAGGAAATTATTTCAATTTTATTACTTCGATTTTTATTGCATTTGTTGTATATTTTTGCATAGGAGGCTGGAAATTTATTCGACTGATATATGCAACTCTTCCCCGTGACATGAGGTATGTAAAATTTAATCTTCCACTTGCAACTCATTTTCTTTTTTAGTAAATGTGCTTTAAGTTTTACCAGATGTTTACTACATGAACTTGCCTTGCATGATTTTGATGATAGGAACATATTAAATTTAATAGCTTATTTTCCATTTTTGTTTGCTCACTCATTGTGTAAATTGTAAAATGTTGAAATAATTTGTAAAATACTTTTTTTTTAAAGTCTGACTATCGAGGAAGTATGGTTAAACAGGAAAATATAATAGAAGCCAAATCCAATAAAATAAATAGCCTACATATAACGTATCAAAATATAAACAACTAATAAAGATGGTACCAAATAATAAAATTTAAATCTTTCAAATAAACATCACACTGATTGCACATAAACATACAGTAACACAATTGCATGTAAACAGTTCAGAATCCATCTTCTTTAAGTTACTGTATTATGAATGATTCTATCTCATGTATCCAGTGGCGCAGCCAGAATTCGGTTCTAAGGGGGGGTTTTGAGTTTCTGATAAAGGTGATTGCCGGTTATTTGAATCGCCGGTTAATAAAATCAGAACCAATTAGAATATTCACTGTATTGTATAATACTTAAACTGAAAGAGCATCTGTGTGGTAGGAAATCTTATCATTCTTTTAGCATAATGCGTCTCAGAAAACTGATTCTATAGTTCAAATAACCAATTTTTACTTAACTGATTCATGTAATATGCACTTTCGCAAATTTGTGTAGGACTTTCGCCATTTAACTGAATCACTTTATTAAATGAAATCTGATTCAATAAAGTGGTGGATTCCAAAATGTGCCAAAACGTTTAAATATTAAGTTTCATTTTGATTCATATAAGCGGCAATTACAGCGACCTTTCTTAGCTCTGGGAGGGGTTTTAACCTCAAAACCACCCCCTTGGCTGTGCCTCTGCATGTATCGATGTATCCTTAATTTTTTTTCCCTTTTTTATGCAGTGGCTTTGCGAACATATGCACACTCATAGTATGAGATAATTCCATCTAGAGCATAGGCTCCCAACGGGGGCGGTGCCGCCCCCCCAGTGGGCGCTGGAGCCTTCCATGGGGGCGGTAGCGTGTTTAGAGAAAAATGGGGGAGGGCGTTCGGACAGTCAAGGGGGAGGGGTCATGGCGTACCTACCTGTTTAGGAACTAATGCAATGAAAATAATTGATCTGCATTGCCCGACCCGTGACAAAAATCTTAACTACACCCCTTTAAATGGAAATCTATAAATATGAATATAGATCTGAGGAAGAGGGGGGGGAGGGGTAATTTATTTTACTAGTGTCAAAAATCGCCGTAGAACATATAGAAAGGCCTAAAATTGCAAATTTTTTTTAAAAATCAGGTTAAAAATATTGCAGCTGAATTCTTTCATGAATATCAAAATGTCCCAGAGGAGCAGGAAAAATCACTATGCCTCGCCTTAAAAGTCATTATGAATTTAAAAATTGTGGAATAGAAAATTTGCGATAATTGGCTGGGTAACAGTTTTAAACAGAATTATCATTATTAGTATTATTTTTTTTTACTAATCTGTATTTCGAAAAATTCTGAAGTATAATGGAACATGCCTGAACAGAGATTTTTAACCACTTAATCGTCGCGCCCGAGACATTCACGGGCTGTAAGTTTCATGGCTTCTATTCAAAATTGTTTGATTCCCACCAGTTTTATAAAATAGTGTAATTAGTTTTATTTTGGTATCGTGTTACTTGTCATTAAATTGATGAATATTTTTTTTCAAAAAAGTGGTGGCAATAATGACTTTGAATTTTTAAACCGTAATTTAATGCGACCAAACCCGTGATTTGAATCAGTTCAAAAAATTTGTTTATTCTTAGTGAAAGTGATAAAAATTATTATATCTATAAATTTGTTCAAAAGTAAATTTATTTAAACTTAAATAGGGAAAAATTATGTATTTCAAAAAATCTTAATAGAAGAAGAAATATTGGCAGTACAGAATTGAGTATTTGAAATATGAACCTAGGCATTCTCCCACAAACTAATCGTTACTTATGTGTTTAATTTGCCAAAATGCTTTTTTCAAATGAACCCATGAAGCTTTCTAGGCTACATGAGCATTTGAATAAATGCGTGCTGATAGAAAAAAAATGTGGCCTATTTTTACTTTCTTCTATCTTTACAAGAATAAAGTATTGAATTCGTAAAAATTTTCGAAATCCGGTTTTTCAATTGGATTTGATTGATATCTTTTAGGAGTCAGAGATTTTAAAAAACATGTTTTTAACAAATGTCTGTCTGTGTCTCCATATGACATAAATTTTGTGGACTCTCTATTTTAATAACTAATGCACGGAATTCAATAAAATTTTATAATAAGATAGTTCCTGATATAAATTGATGTTGATTAGTTTTTGATGTCAATCACTCAATAGGTGGCATTGCTAAGCTGTCTTTTTCACGATTTCCGCAACAGCTTTATCTTAAGAAATACTGCGTAGATTTTCACCAAACTTCAGATTCTATTAGTCCTTGACATGAATGGATGATATTTACATTTTGTTGAAAATTTCTCAACAGGTGGCGCTGCTATGCTGCCTTTTTCACGATTTCTGCAACCATTCTATCTCAAGAACTAACTCTCGGATTTTCACCAAACTTCAGATTTGGTTAGTTCTTGACATTTATATTTATACATGAACATATCGAGATCATTCTTAGATCCATTCGCGAATAGTGATACAGCAGTATCATCTTATTGGAGGAAAAAATCGTGGAACTCTCATCAAATGAGAACTAAGAGTAAAATTCAGAAATAAATACCAAGAGTTCTAACTTTAAAAGTCAATACAACTCTCTAACCTAGATTGATAGCGAGCGTACATAAGATTTTAATTGCTTTTTCTTGATCACATTTGGCTGAGAGTGGGTTCCGTGCGGTAGCTAATTTACTGTCTAAGAAAAGGAACAGACAACTTTGAACCTGAAAATTTGTGACTGATGTTAAAGAAACTGAAATCCGACCTGAGCAAATTGTTAAAACTCCATCAGCCCCAACTATTTCGTTATTTGTTTAGAAATTCTTATTGATTTTGTGTTTATTTTTAAATTTTTAATAAACAATTTTTTACTGCATTTGATGGTCGTTTTAATTAACTTCTAATTTATGATTCTTAATAGATAGACAGATAAAATATAGATAAATATTCAACAATATTTTAACATTTTATATAATTAACTGTTGTGGAAGAGGAGGGGGGGGGGGCTTAGGCCATTTTTTCTCTTGTAAAGGAGGCGCTGATCCTGAAAAGGTTGGGAACCTATGATCTAGAGGTTTGCATGTGTTGTAATTTTCAGAACTGGCCTGGACAAAAATTATCTTGTCCCAGCTTGGTGAAAATTTTAAAAGGTCTCCCTGGCTTGTTTAGATACTATTTTCACTGTTCATGGTCAGGCTTGCCTCTGTATACATAAATCAGCGAAAACAAAACCAGCCCGTGAAAAAACAGATTAAATCTGGCCTAATGGAATTTCTGCAAAAAATTCAGATTTTTCTTCCCTTGGAATTAAAGTTCTTTAAAACACAGCCATCACAATTGTGCAGGTTAGACATTCATTTAATTTTTTTTTTCCAAGTTGTATGTAACAGTCATATGTTATAAAAACTTGACTTTATGCTGGCATGATTAGCTTTGTTTATAAGTATAAAGGATACATCTCACCAAATTTTAAAGTGTTTAAGAACACCGCATACATATTACGGGATGATTTTACAATGCATTTTAAAATTACGATGCTTTTATAATAATTGACTTAAAATTATAATTTTGGATAAAAAATAAAATAAAATAATAATAAAAATAAAATATGAATTACTTTAAATTCAAAAGTTTGAATGTTTATTGTAAAATTCTTTCATCCATTTGTTTCTAAAAATAACTTTATTGTATGTAAGTGAATCAAGTGACTTTGAATCATTGAAAAATGATGTCGATAATTGAAATAACTGAATTTCAAATTTTGTCAGTAGTTTTTTATTATATAAAGTTTGAATTCTAGGTGTCAATGTGCATCTGCAAAATTTCTGAAATGATGTAATGGTGGAGGGAAAGTGAAATTGTACAACATTCCAACAAAAGACATTGCTGGTCAAAGAAAGTTAACCCCCCCCCCCCCCACCTCTCCAAAAAAAATTGAGATTTTGTATTTTCAGTGCTAAAACAGTGCAATTTCTCTCCCAGAAATCTACAATATCCTTCCTCCCTGGAGTCGCAGAAATTTCTCGTTTCTATAATTTTGTGTACGGGTTATATAACTATATTGATTTATACCTCAGTTTGCTGTTGCCTGGGTAATTTTCGATCACTAGGGATCCTGATCAATGATATTTCATAGAATTTATGGATTTTTTTTTTTAATTTAATATAGCCATAAGTGCACCACAGATATTACTTTTATGTGTTTAAATTTACTTTAGACATATGTAATACATATATATCTAAATATTTATATTTATTATTAATACTGATGGAAACAATTTCTGGAGCAAGTATTTCAACTAAAACCTTACTTACACAACATCTTAATTAAATAGTATGGTACTTACGTATTAATGCCACCGCAGCAGAAGTTATGCTGATGAGCCAATAAAAAGCAATCTTGTTCAGACGCGCACAAAAAATGAGAAAAAAAGCACTAAAGCACAAAAAGTACTAAAAAATGGCATCAAAAATCAGCAAACAAGGAATTAAAAAAATAACTGTGTATGCAAACAACAAGATAGCTCTTTATTGGCACATTAGCACAACTTCTGCTGCAGTGGCGTTAATACGTAAGTACCCCCGGATATTTTTTATTTATTAATAAATTGTTTATTTACTTTTATTTTCTTTTTTTTTAATTACTAGGGGGGCCCTGCCCCCCTGCTCGCTATGCTCGCCAACCCCCCCGCGTAATCGCTTCGCGATTCCAAATTATTGTCTACCCCTGCTTGCTGCGCTCGCCAATAACCCATGGTATGAATAAGCAGTTGCAGACCTTTCAAATGATGTGTCACACGACTGGTGTTGTAAAGAAATTAAAAATGAGCCCCCCTGGGAGGCAGAGTGGGAGGCGACACAAAAGACATCCATAATATGAATAAGCAGCTGCAGACCTCTCAAATGATGTCACACGACTGGTGTTGTAAAGAAATTAAAAATGTGCCCCCCTGGGGGGCAGAGTGGTGGATGACACACAACACATCATAATATGAATAAACAGTTGCAGACCTTTCAAATGATGTGTCACTCAACAGGTGTTGTAAAGAAATTAAAAATGTGACCGCCCCCCCCCTGGGGAGAGCAGAGTGTGGGGGTGACACACAAGACGTCCATAATATGAATAAGCAGTTGCAGACCTTTCAAATCTTGTGTAACACGACTGGTGTTGTAAAGAAAATAAAAATGTGTCCCCCCTGGGGAGCAGAATGGGGGATAACACACAAGACATCCATTATATGAATAAGCAGTTGCAAACCTGTCAAATGATGTATCAAACGACTGGTGTTGTAAAGAAATTAAAAATTTGGCGAAATATTACAGTTATCGCCAAGTTAACGTCACTTTTGACAACTAATTTTGGTCGCCAAATTTGGCGATATATCGCCAAGTTGGTGACAAACTTGGCGATTGTTGGCGATGGTAACCTTTCCTTTCTTTATGGTAACCCATATGGCAATGCATAGACGGAGCCCTTTCCTGATTGGTCTATTCGACTCATGGAAGGAGTGGACAACCCGGATTCGTTAGTTCCGGAAATCTTCCACATCAGCATCATTCCAGGAGTCATTCCTTTTAAGGCTAGTTTTTTTTTACTATAGAAAGATTTTCTAAATAGCTAGTGTTGCACAATATTCCAGAAGGACCTACAGCACATGTTTCAGAAGGTAAAACAGAATGTCTTTTTGCTGTTGCTTTTTTCCTATTTTCTGCTAGTTGTGCCTTTGCTTCTTCAGAAGCTTCACAATCAGCAATAATTTTCATACTTGTCCATCTTTTTTGTTGTATTTCTTTTCCAGCATATTCAGTAGAATTAAAAATTTCCTGATATTCTTTATTAGAAGCATTTGTCACCGAACTGTTTAATGGATGCAGCATTGCAGAATTGTGTGTACACCCTATTTCTTCAAGAGCACCATTTCTAGAGGGACCAGCATTACACAAAATATTACTTGTACTTTCATTAGAAATCTCCACTTCTACAATATTACTTAATTTTCCAGAAGGATTCTCAATAGATTGCTTGAAAGATATGTTTTTCTTTTTGGCAGCATACCGAGCCTGTGCTTTTCTACCTTGAGCTTGTTTTTTTTCTAAAATATTGTGAGATATGTTCTGTACTCTTCTATTTGTACATATTGTTTCTTTAGATTTGTCAGTTAGTTTTGCCCTCCATATTTTTTTATATTCATTGTTTAATATTCTTTTTTGTTGAATCTTCCTTTCTTTTGTTATTTCCTCAGAAGAAACTGCTTCTTTAAAAACTGGAAAAGTATTTGTTTGATTTATTTTGTCTGTTTTATTTTGAAATTTTTGTTTTTCTCTCCATCTCTTTTGACGTTCACTGGATAATCTTCTTTTTCTTTGAATCTCTGTTTCATCCATTTTAAATACAATAGATAATCTAATAATTAGCTGAAATGTATAGTGGGGAAAAAAAGCTTATATACAATGAATGCATTGTGAGGAAGAACAAGAATAAGTGGGATTCCATGGTAACCAATGTCCTGTTTGATATTTTCGCCAAACTGACATAAAAAAAATCTCGCCAAATCCAGTATTGTCGGGTTGCGTGTTATTTATTTTAAACTATTAAAAAGATCATTCGTTTAAATATAAAATATTATAGTTACTTACAGACGTAAAAATAGCCACCTCTCTCATGGATGACTCTTTAGAACAACAAAAAATAAAAAGTCAGTTGCCATGCAAGGAAAACAACTTAAATATTAAAAGAGAAGTGCGTGCCGATAAACAAACCATGGACGCAACACCCAGTGCTTGTATCGCTTTGAGCATTTTATTTATGGATAATATCATTGTTTTATATACCATTTACTTCTTCTTGTATATAAAAATAGGTAAGTGTCTTTCTTGCGCAGAAAAAGTTGTATAAATCTTTAAAAAATAACCCCCATTGTACCAATTAGTTGTCGAATTAAGAAAAAAAAAATCAATGTCCAATTCCTGTATTACTCCCAGGTATTCATACGTATTCCAAATTTCAAAGCTCTACAGCAGGAAATTTGGTGAAAAATGAGCACAGATGTCACATAATTGGCGTGAAAATGGGATTATTTTGTCCGAAATAGTAACCCGGCTAATATTGTTTTTTCCTAATAAAATGCTTATTTATATTCATTTTTTTAATTATATAAATTATTATTTTTCTATAGTTATTAATTATATATTTTTTTATTTACTGTAAGTTCCTTTTGAAAATAATAGTAAATAATTTAAAATGTATATGCAAGCATTATTCCACAACGACGTTTTCGCCAAATGGGCTTTACAAAATATTGCGCCAAATCTGGTGCATCTATGACAAACGTGACGAAAAATAAGTGACAAGAATTGACTTCCACACGCAAACAAAATGTAAGTTAAAACGAAACATGCACTAAAAATAAATAAAAAAAGAAAATGATGTCATAAAAAGCAATATTTTATTAAAACACGTAATTGTTTCTAATTTTCACACGCGAAGTATAAAAAAATCTTTTAGTGATTAAAAAATGCTATTAAGAGATTACCACAAAAGCTCAAAATCAAAGTATTTTTTTTTTTTAAAGTAACAGATTTATTTTCCTAGTTGATTAATTTTTAAAATGTTTCATTGATCATCAGTATTACTGCGTGCGTATTTTTATTATTATTTTTTTTTATAATTACTCTATGTACTCTAATTAGGTTGTCGACCGAAAACACCAGCCAGTGAAAAATGACGCACACCAAATTTAACAACCCCTCTCCTCATTAGTCGAAGCATAGCATAACCCCCCCCCCTCTTTGATTTTCAATAGATTGATTGAAAGATATGTTTTTCTTTTTTGGCAGCATACCGAGCCTGTGTTTTTTTACCTTGAGCTTTTTTTTTTCTTTCTAAAATATTCTGAGATATGTTCTAAACTTTTCTACTTGTACATTATTGTTTCTTTAGATTTGTCAGTTAGTTTTGCCCTCCATGTTTTTTTATATTCATTGTTTAATATTCTTTTTTGTTGAATCTTCATTTCTTTTGTTATTTCCTCAGAAGAAACGGTTTCATTAAAAAGTGGAAAAGTATTTGTTTCATCTGTGGATGTTACACCAGATATTTCTAAAGGCAAAACATGAAATAAGTTTCTTGTTTTGTTTTCTTTCTTATTTACATGTACCTGAAGCTTTGGATCTTCCGAAGGTTCAATATGATCACTGATTTTAATACGTTCAATTGTTTTATTTTGAAATTTTTGTTTCTCCATCCATCTCTTTTGACGTTCATTGCATAATCTTCTTTTTCTATGAATCTCTGTTTCATCCATTTTAAATACAGTAGATAATCTAATAATTAGCTGAAATGTATAGTGGGAAAAAAAACTTATATACAATGAATGCATTGTGAGGAAGAACAAGAATAAGCAGGATTCAATGGTAGCCAATGTCCTGTTTGATATTTTTGCCAAACTGACATAAAAAAAATCTCGCCAAACCCAGTGCTTATATCGCTTTGAGCATTCTATATACGGATAATATCATTGTTTTACATACCATTTACTTCTTCTTGTATACAAAAATAGGTAAGTGTCTTTCTTGCGCAGAAAAAGTTGTATAAATCTTTAAAAAATAACCCTCATTTTACCAATTAGGTGTCGAATTAAAAAAAATCAATGTCCAATTCCAGTATTGCTCCCAGGTATTCATACGCATTCCAAATTTCAAAGATCTACAACAGGAAATTTGGTGAAAAATGAGCACAAATGTCACATAATTGGCGTGAAAGTGGCATTATTTTGTCCGAAATAGTAGCCTGGGTAATATTGTTTTTTTACTAATAAAATGTTTATTTATATTCATTTTTTTTATTATATAAGTTATTATTTTTCTAAAGTTATTAATTATATATTTTTTTATTTACTGTAAGTTCCTTTTGAAAATAATAGAAAATAATTAAAAATGTATATGCAAGCGTTATACCACAAAGACATTTTTGCCAAATGGGCTTTAGAAAATATTGCGGCAAATCTGGTGCACCTATGAAAAACGTGAACACACAAGACATCCATACAATGAATAAGCAGTTGCAGACCTTTCAAATGATATGTCACATGACTGGTTTTGTAAAGAAATAAAAAATGTTCACCCCCCCTCGGGGGCAGAGTGGGGTGGTGACACACAAGACATCCATAATATGAATTAGCAGTTGCAGACCTTTCAAATGATGTGTCACACAATTGGTGTTGCAAAGAAATTAAAATGTGCTCCCCTGTGGGGCAGAGTGGGTGGTGACACACAAGACATGCATAATATGAATAAGCAGTTGCAGATCTTTCAAATGATGTGTCACACGACTGGTGTTCTAAAGAATCAAAAATGTGCCCCCCTGGGAGGCAGAGTGGCTGGTGACTCACAACACATCCATAATATGAATAAACAGTTGCAGACCTTTAAAATGATATGTCACATAATTGGTGTTGCAAAGAAATTAAAAAGTGCCCCCCGGGGGGCAGAGTGGGGTGGTGACACACAAGACTTCCATAATATGAATAAGCAGTTGCAGACCTTTCAAATGATGTGTCACACAATTGATGTTGTAAAGAAATTTAAAATGTGCCTCCCTGGGGGGGACAGAATGGGGAGACACAAAATACATCCATAATATGAATAAGCATTTGCAAACCTTACAAATTATGTGTCACACGACTGATGTTGTAAAGAAACTAAAAATGTGCCACCCCTGGGGGGGGCAGAGGGGAGGATGACACACAACACATCCATAATATGAATAAGCAGTTGCAGACCTTTCAAATGAAGTGTCTCACGACTGGTGTTGTAAAGAAATTAAAAATGTGTCCCCCCCTAGGGGGCAGAGTGGGGGTGACACACAAGACATCCATATTATGAATAAGCAGTTGCAGACCTTTGAAATGATGTGTCACACGACTGGTGTTGTAAAGAAATTAAAAATGTGCCCCCCCCTGGGGGTGCAGACTGGGGGATGACACACAAGACATCCATAATATGAATAAGCAGTTGCAGACCTTTCAAATGATGTGTCATACGACTGGTGTTGTAAAGAAATTAAAAATGTGCCCCCCCTGGGGGTGCAGACTGGGAGATGACACACAAGACATCCATAATATGAATAAGCAGTTGCAGACTTTTCAAATGATGTGTCATCCGACTGGTGATGTAAAGAAATTAAAAATGTGCCCCCTGGGGGGACACAGTAGGAGGGGAAACACAAGACATCCAAAACATGAATAAGCAGTTGCATACCTTTCAAATGATGTGTCATACGACTGGTGTTGTAAAGAAATTAATGTAAAATGTGTAACAGTAAAATGTGAAATAGTAAAATGTGCCCCCCAGGGGGTGTGAAACACAAGACATCCATAATATGATTAAGCAGTTGCAGACCTTTCAAATGATGCGTCACACGACTGGTGTTGTAAAGAAATTAAAAATGTCTTCCCCTGGGGGGGTAGAGTGGGAGGTGACACACAAGACATCCATAATATTAATAAGCAGTTGCAGACCTCTCAAATGATGTGTCACACGATTGGTGTTGTAAAGAAATTAAAAATGACCCCCCCCTGGCGGGGAAGAGCGCGGGGGTGTGACACACAAGACATCCATAATATGAATAAGCAGTTGCAGACCTTTCAAATGATGTGTCACACGACTGGTGATGTAAAGAAATTAAAAATGTGCCCCCTGGGGGGACACAGTAGGGGGGGGAAACACAAGACATCCAAAACATGAATAAGCAGTTGCAGACCTTTCAAATGATGTCACACGACTGGTGTTGTAAAGAAATTTAAAATGTGCACCCCTCTGGGGGGTAGAGTGGAGGGTGACACTCAAGACACCCATAATATGAAGAAGCATTTGCAGACCTTTCAAATGATGTGTCACACGACTGGTGTTGTAAAGAAATTAAAAATGTGCCCCCCTGGGGGTCAGAGTGGGGGATGACACACAACACATCCATAATATGAATAAGATGTTGCAGACCTTTCAAATGATGTGTCACACAACTGGTGTTGTAAAGAAATTAAAAATGTGACCCCCTGGGGGGCAGAGGGGAGGTGACACACAAGACATCCATAAAATGAATAAACAGTTGCAGACCTTTCAAATGATGTGTCACACAATTGGTGTTGTAAAGAAATTAAAAATGTGCCCCCCTGGGGGGCAGAGTGGGGGATGACACATAACACATCCATAATATGAATAAGCAGTTGCAGACCTTTCAAATGATGTGTCACACAACTGGTGTTGTAAAGAAATTAAAAATGTGACCCCCTGGGGAGAGCAGAGTGTGGGGGTGACACACAAGACATCCATAATATGAATAAGCAGTTGCAGACCTTTCAAATCTTGTGTAACACGACTGGTGTTGTAAAGAAATTAAAAATGTGTCCCCCCTGGGGAGCAGAATGGGGGATAACACACAAGACATCCTTTAAATGAATAAGCAGTTGCAAACCTCTCAAATGATGTATCAAACGACTGATGTTGTAAATAAATTAAAAATTTGGCGAAATATTACAGTTATCGCCAAATTGGCGTCACTTTTGACAACTAATTTTGGTCGCCAAATTTGGCGATATATCGCCAAGTTGGCGACAAACTTGGCGATTGTTGGCGATGGTAACCTTTCCTCTCTTTATGGTAACCCATATGACGATGCACAGACGGAGCCCTTTCCTGATTGGTCTATTCGACTCATGGAAGGAGTGGACAACCCGGATTCGTTACTTCCGGAAATCTTCCACATCAGCATCATTCCAGGAGTCATTCCTTTTAAGGCTAGTTTTTTTTTACTATAGAAGGATAAATTGTTTTGGGTACTTATGTATTAACGCCACTGCAGGAGAAATTGTGTTAATGCAGCAATAAAGAACAATCTTGTTGTTCACATGCGCACAAAAAAAAAAAAATGGTATCAAAAATGATCAAAAAAAGAAAGCACTTAAAAAGCACGAACAATTCTCTTTATTAGCACATTACCGCAACTTCAATTGCGGTGGCGTTAATACATAAGTACCAATAATATTGTTTTACTATTCATTAAAATTCATTAAATAGGTATTTTGTTTAAAATCAAAACTTATGTTATAGGTTTCATATCAAAACAATCTTTCAAGCTATTTCTAAATTGTGTCTAAGCATGAGCTATGGAGATCATAATCACTATATGTTGTACTCAATGCTTATAAATTAAATTGTATTGTATACACTTGTAATTGAAATTAAGCAAAGATATAAAAAGCTATATTTTTACTGCAATACTCAACTATAAATCAAAGAAAAGTTCGAATGAAAAACGACTATTTTATCTTTATTTCACAGTATAAAATGAATTATATGTAATAAGAATAGATGGTTTTATTTGTTAAGGATATATACTAGTAAAAAATAAATGGTTGAAGTAGAAATAAAATATAAAAAGGTTATGAAAGTAGTAGACAATGAGAATGTCTAGATGAAGCTCCTTGAAAAAGGTGTTGGAAACTTTTACTGGCCAAGTCTAAAATGAGATATAGTTGAAAACACAAGAACAAAATATATGCAAAATTATATACAAAAATATATACAAAATTTTTGACTTTTAAATTTCGACCAGGTCAAATTGAATTAAGTAAAACTCTTTATTCTTTCATTTTTGGTAAGTTGGATTGACTAAACTAATTTTTGCAGGTGCAAACTGGTATTTGATGAAATTTTAATTCTTAGCAGTTGGGTTTAGGTGAAACCAATTTTCCGAATAAAAAATGTCCAGATTCCTTCATATAAAAATCTACATGGATATGACTCTTTACATGTTTATTTTTCAAAATAAATGATAAAATTTTTACCGAAGTTATTATAACTATATTAAATTGTGTATAAATTTTCACTGATTGTGTATTATCAATGATTTGGTTTGAAGTATTTGGTTCATTTAAGAATATGTAAAACAAAAACTATTTTGTCGGTTATCTTAGATGACAAGGGGGGGGAGGGAAGCAGAGGGGGTAGAGTACAGCATTGGATCATGCAAACTAAACCTGACTCTACTCACAATTTAGACCGTATTGGGTTAGCCCTTTATCTTCAGTCATTGCATATAAGATTTCCAGTTGAGTTAACTTTGTTTCAGATTCAGGATGAATGTTGATATTCATGTTTCTTAATTCAAGATGAATCGATTTCTCAAAAGAATTTACAAAATTTATTTTACGTTGAAAAGGTATGTATTTTAATATTAATGAGTATGTGTATATTGATTTTTTTACTTAAAAGTTAAATTTGATATTAGGATTAGGAATATAATTGTTGACTTCTTTTGCATAGCTGCATTATAATATGGATATATTTTTTCATTGGGTATGATTTGGGGGTTTGGATGAATATTTAGAGTTTAGGTCTAAATATGGAGGGTAAAATTTTTTTGATGGGCTCAGATTGCGTTATGGGTATAGTCTTGCATTATCTCAGGCAAACTAAACATCACCCGATTGGCAGTTTGAGTCAGATCCAACTAAAGTTAATATTTTTTCAGAGAGGTTTGTATTGACTTTTATTTTTCGAGTTGGGAACCAGGGCCTGACTTAGACAGTTGGGGTCCTGGAGTAAACATTATTCAGAGAGGCCACTTCTATCTCTTGAAATTTTTTATAAATTATGCAGTAGTGGCTAAATCTTAACTTCATACTCATTGTAATGTATACATAAATTTCATACCAAATATTCTTCATATCTATTTACAGAATAGTGCAAGGAAGATAACTTTAAGAAACTATACAATCAGGGCCATAGCAAAAGTGAACAATAGGGGGGCTCATAATTTTTTTTTTCTCTCTCTTTGACACAGAAAGACAAATTAGCACCTATTCACATTGTAGGTACTATGTTTCTTATTAAACTGTTGTAATAACTTCATTTTATGCTCAGAAAAGTATATGATGATGAAAATATTGAATGTATAATTGGTGCAAAATTATCTTGTTAGCTTCATATATACAAATAGGATGAGGGAGTGTTGAAACATTTATTTTAGATACAATTTAGTAACCGTGCAAAACTGTAAAAGGGTCTCCTGAGCTTCCCATAGTGCCCCCTTAGCTATGGCCTCATATATACAAATAGGATGAGGGAGTGTTGAAACATTTATTTTAGATACAATTTAGTAACCGTGCAAAACTGTAAAAGGGTCTCCTGAGCTTCCCATAGTGCCCCCTATTATTTTTCTGGTTATGGGAACATAAAGATAAATGTAAGCTGTTACAATGTAAATACAGTTATTTCAAGCGTTATTCCATGCATTTGGGCGATTCCGTTTTATGGAAAAGCATGTGGTGGTATGCATTTAATAATAATAGCAACAAATTTCAATGCTTGTTATGTTTTTACTGCATTCTTCATAATATACTGAAGTACTTTACTATAAAATTTCTTACTTTGACAAATTCTTTTAAACAGAAAGCAACAGATAAGGGAAGTGGTAGATTACAGTTATATTTTAATGAAATTTATGTATTTAAACAAATCTTTAAATAGACTGTAAATAGTGTATCTTTCAATAGTTGTCTAAAATATTGTCGCACATAATTATTGGAAGTACATTTAATAATTCAGCTTCAAATGTAAAGCTTGGAAAAATCATTTATTTTTTGGATTTGGGGGGTGGGGGGGGGGGGTGCTAAATATCTACTGCGAGAGCAAAAGTTCTTTATCTACAGAACAACACATTGAGTAATAATTAAGAAATGCATTTATAACTTGACTTCTTTGACTGAAAATAACCAAAATATCATACACGATGCAGTAATTCCTTAAGGCCCCTGTCCTCGCTCAATGAAACGCTCGCGAGCTAATGCTATTCCTGTGGGGAAGCATTTTTCTAATAACTCTTTCGCATTTTGACATTTTTGAATAATTTTTTTGCATTGGGTAGTTGAGGTGCATGCCGACAGTGCACCTTTTTTACTTTTTCGATTTTGGTTGCAGATATTTTTTACAAAATTAGTTTCACTTTCAGAACCGGTTTTGAAACTGAAAGTGCTTTTTAAAAAATATATCTGCAACCAAAATCAAAAAAGTAAAAAAGGTGTGCTGTCGGCATGCACCTCAGCTATCCAATGCAAAAAAAAAAACTATTCAAAAATGTCAAAATGCGAAAGAGTTATTAGAAAAATGCTTCCCCATAGGAATAGCATTAGTTCGCGAGCGTTTCCTCAAGCGAAGACAGGGGCCTTAACATTTATGAGTTTTGATTATTCACAAAATAAAAAATATGGAACATTTCAACATTTGCAAAGACTGAACAAGGTTATTCGTAAATTTTATTTATTTATTTTTTTTTTTTTTTTTTTTATTTTTTTTTTTTACAAAGTAAATTTGCCTTGTTTTACCAATTTTTTTTAACTAAGTGACAGTGGTTACTTATGCAGTGTATTAGCATACTGTATTACTGTATGGCCTATGTTGCGGAACTTTAGCCTCTGTTCTGAGGAAAATATAGATCAGTAACTTTCTTTATTTTTTATCCAGATTTTTAAACTTTTCTAAAATTTCAAATTTTTATTCCATGTGTAATATTTTTTAAAAAAATTGTTGAGGAAATTAACAATACCAACAACTTGTTGAAAAAGCAATGGAATGTGATTCTTCACTGGTGAGTCTTAAATTTTAAAATAGAAGTCAAAGTCACAACTTTTCCTTACATAGAAATTCGTATATATAATCTGTTCTGTCAAACAATCACACATCACTAATTTTTTTCTACCATGCTCTAGCAAATCAGTTTTGTACAATGTTTAAATTCATTTAAAGCATGTACTTTTAATGTATAATGCTTAATATTTTTTTAACTTCAATTCCTCATTTCCATTAAAAGAATAAATAAATTAGAATCAAACCTCCTTATGTGTACCTGAAGATAGTCTCAACATTTGCGGATGTTTTCATTAACCTAACTCTCGTGTATGTTAAGGGATTACTGTATATTAAAAAATAAGTATCAAATATCTGAAAGTACGAAATTTTCATGATATCTTGAAAATTAATATTGTATATATATCAGGGAATCCTGTTTGGCATGTCCTATAAAATATTGATAAAGTTGACTTTAATTTAAAAATAACTTATTTTCATAATTTTATTTATTAATTATATACTTACATTGATTTATTTACATATTAGATATATTTTTATTCTATCATTTTTTTTTAACGATCCATAGTATTGCCACTTAGAACAATGATGTGGAATTTTCAGGTAAGAAGAAATCGGTGCTTCTGTTTCTCTCAAGATTTGATCTTGTTGCAGGCATTACATTACAGTAAATTTCAATCTGAAATGAAAAATAGTTTGATTATATTCTATTTAAAAACTAAAAGTAATAAATGCAGTACAGAACCATTTATCCGGAATCATTGAGGTCTGACGTATTCCAGATAACTGGTTGGGGTTTCAAACCAATATCTCTTTGATCAGATTTGTAGAATGTATTATGGCTATGACAGTGTTTTTATCTCATATTATTAAACCTTTCAGAAAGAATCGGATTTAAATAAGTTTTAAATGTTTAAAAGAAAGCAGTTTATGGAAATACGTTGGAAACGAAAATTTTCTCCATTTTTTTTTCCTATGCACAAAAATCAAAATGTTATCTCAATATTTAACTAAATATGCATTAATTTCAAATTTTAGCTGTTGGAATAAATTTATATCATGCATATTGTAATATTTAAAGCAATTTACATATCAAACTGGGGCTGTATGGCTCAATTTTGTGAAATAAGTCAGTTGGAAATATAATTTTGGATAACTGGTTTTCCAGTTAACTGGTTTCCAGATAAATGGTTCCATTCTGTATTAAATTGCATTATTATATATTTGCAATCAAAAGTATATGAGGATGACTCTGAATATTTTGTGTTACCAGGAAACTATAGTAGATATAAATTTTTTATTATTTTTAAATAGTCACACATACATTTTATAAATTTATTCATTCTTTGAAATCAGGTTTAAAAGAAAAAGAAATTCACTCATTCAGACTGATTTTTTTGGGGAGAGTCAAATAGTGCTTTAATGCAGCTGTCACACATGTAAATTTCAAGCCACAAAGACTTTCTTTGATTAAGTCATATTGCTGTAAGATCAAGACTGTATGGTGAATGTCCAACCACAGACTTCTCATATAAGTAGGCTTCCCATTTGTAACCTTTTCTTTGAAGCCTGTACAGGGTTGGCAATTTTTTGACAGCGTACAGTTTTATCTGGTTTAAATTGTCATGTCGAAAACCTCGCCAGAAACCTCAAATACTACACTGATCAATAAACTTTCACATTAAATATCTGTCACACATATACAACATTAGATGTAATATTAATATTCATTATTACTGTATTGTATATTATCACTTCCGGTGAAAAAAAAAAAAAAAAAAGTATGTCATGAATCAAAATTTGGCCTGCCTATAAACTTGCTCTACTAGCAATAGCAATGCTTCTGCTATTAAGCCCTGCTAGCTCACCATCAATTGAGAGAGTATTTTCTATTTTTGGCTTCATACACTCTAAACTCAAAAATTGTTTGGCGTGTAAATAAATGTGTTAAATTGGTTATGCGCTATAGGATGCTGTGGGGTAAAATTGATCCAGATTATTAACTGTACAAAATCCTTTTCTTCTGTTTGAACATTCTAAAAAAACAAAAATGTTTTATTGCAATTAAAGTAATTTAATTTTTTTGTGATTATTAAATTACAGTAATTTTAAATAAAAAATTACTTAAATCATTAAGACTTATTCAATGTTTCCCCTCTTGTTCTTAAAATGTTTTAAAGTGCATTACATGTTTTTGACGGTTTAAACCAATTTTTGATGTCAGAAACCCAACCCCGAGCCTGTATGTCTATCTTCTGTCACGTGACAGAGGATAGATTTAGCTCACCAAACTTTCCTCTGAATTTCTCTCTGCATTCCTGCCGAAACTTGCATTCTTACATTTGCCCTGAGCATAGACTTCTCATATAAGGTGAATAAAGCAATTGCTGCCAAAAAGGCACTCTTTTGGCAATGAAAGCGAAAAGTGTTGGATTCAAAATCTAGCCGAAAGAACAGTGGAGTCTACTTTTAGGAGAAGTCTGTGTGCCAGTGGTGTAGCTAGAATGGGTGACACATGGGGCAGATGTAAATGGTGTCATAGACACTTACTCATAATCCGCATAAGTCAATGTGGTGTTTATGTGTAGAAGATAAGTTTTCTTTTAAAGTTTGCTTTTGCTACCCATTTGTTGGATAGGTTGGTTTTTGTTCGCTGGTGCATATCTTATTTAGAAAAATTTCACATTCTCAAAGAAAAGAAAATTAACTCTGCATCGTGCATTAGAATTTTCATTTTATTTCTGAATTATTTTCCAAAATCTATGTATAATATAGATTTGTAAAAAGATACTGGGTGTCTCCCTTTAGATGGTGACACCCGAGGCGGACCCCCCCCCCCCCCGGTTGCTACGCCACTGCTGTGTGCCCAACCAACTGGATCACATTTCCTCCAAAAAAGTCTTTTTAATCAGAATTGATCACATAGGAAAAAAAATTCCTAACGTTTTTTGTGTTTGATTGCTGACTTTTTCATGGCCTGTGGTAGACAAATATTTTGCATATTAGTGGCAAAATTTGTTTTTTACTCTTGAAAAAATATATTTAGTAATTATAGTCACTTTTTGAGGAGAAAATGTGGCAATCATTTTTTTTTTGCCAATGCTCTTCAACAGCTTGTCTTTTGTCAATGGTTTTTCCTTTTTAAACAGTGAAACTGAAAATTGTGTTTTGATTTGCGGATCAAATTAATAAATCCATATTTTATTTCTTGTGAAAACTTCATAAAGAAGTTTGGAGGTGTTAGAATCAAATTTTATCTACATTTTTTTGCTCTGTCTGTTTTCACTCTTTAGTTTGATCACAAGACAACAAATCCTGCTACAAAGCTTCCTTACTTTTAAATCTGCATGTAGTAGCATAAGTATTGCTGCAAATCAAATATTCAGAGCTTTGTAAATAAATGTGTGATCTGTAAGTTATTATGTAAAATTACCTTTGGCTTAATTTCTTCAGACCTGATGTACATAAATGTGTACCTGCATTCTTTTCCTCATAAAAATTAAACTGTTCGAATTTTTTTCATTTTTACTTTACTTCTATGCAGCTGAATGTTTTTTGCTTTAAAACAAAACCAATAAATGTCAGCACTGATGAATATTACCTCATAAAATAAATATTATTTTCACCTGAGTTTCGAAAATATTTTCAGGACAGTTGTGGCCAAGAAAGTAAAAAATATTCATGATTATTTAACTTAAATGCTTTACAATAAAAAAAATTTGAAGATTTGCTGATCATTTACTTGCTTAAAGACGACCTTAATTTTGTTATTGCGTAAATTTATATTACCAATAATTAAACTGATATTTTAAAGGGATTAATACTTTTATATCCATATTTGTAAACCTAAATTACCAGTCCCCTGCAGTACTGATTTCATAAAAATGACTCTTTCTGTCATCTATCATGTCATTTCAATTACGCAAAAGCTGTAAATATATATTCGTAGAGTTATTTTATGCTCAGGTCTGAAGAGGTTATAGCTCTGCTCAACAAGGGCAAAACATTTTGACGCATTTACAAATGCATTTTCTAATGGAAAGATATAAAATTGGAATGTCTGACTATGGAAGCGATTTCGAATCAAACTTTTTTCCATTTTTGATCAACAAATTATGTTATTGATTTATAAGCGATTTTGATCATGTGGCAAATACGTTTTTTACCCCAGTTTGAGCAGTTTTGTGTGGAAATTCTGTTCAAAATGCCGACTCTGACACTATTTTCTAAAGGAACTATTGTGTTCAGGAAAAAAAAAAGATGAAAATGAATACGATTAGATAGTTTTTGAACAATAACGCCTGTTAATTTCATGCATATTTTGTGAAAAAAAAAACAAAAAAAAACAAAACAAAAAAAAAAAAACCTTTTGGATTTAAGAATGTAGTTTTAATTTGAAAATGCTGTTGAGGACCTTCTATTTCAGCCGTCATCTTTAAAATATTTTCAATGTTTAAATTCTCAAAATCATTAAGGCTCTATATCAAGAATGGAAAGTGGCAAAAGTCTATGATAATATTTTAAAACAAACATTTTCATTTAAATTTATTTTAAAACCATAAACATTCCTTATGAAAAGTTGATCTTGTGTATCAATTGTATTTATCTGCAAATAAGATTACGCTACTAGTATTTAGATTTAGTAAAAATTAATTTATTAATTAGTTCTAAAATGTTTAAAATATTACCAATAAATAAATAAAACCCTGTTAAATTTTTTAAACATACAAATAATAGAAATTAAAGTTTTATTTGATTATATTTTCAATTTAACATAAAAAAATTACTTTTGTTGTTTTTAAGAGTTAGTATTTAGCCAAAGTATTTGTCACATCCACGTTTTTTGCTCACAAACTATTAAAGCCTGAGAGCTTATGTGTCTGCCTTTCTGTATGTACATACGTATGTATGTAATGCGATAACTCATTATAAAAATATACAATTTACTTCAAATTGTATATATAGGTTTATTCTGGTAAGGTGCTTCCCTAATTAGTTTTGGAAGTTCATTCGATAAGTATAAGAGGGGACGAAATGGGGGCTAATCCCTCTTAATTTAGATAAATGGGTTTTTCATGCAGAATTATCAGATTTCATTCAAATTTTAGATATAGGATGATTCTTGTGAGGCACCTCCATGATTAGTATTGAGCGTTCATTAGTTAAGTATAGGGGGGAAATGTGGGTGTAACCTCCATTAATTTATGTAAATGGGTTTTTCATGCAGAATTAACCGGTTTGCTTCAAATTTTGGATGCAGGTTCATTCTGATACAGTACTTCCCTGATCTGTTTTGGGGATTCATTGGATAAGTATATAGGGAGGGGGAGATGATACCCTCTTAATTTAGGTAAATTGTTTTCATGCAAAATTAATCGATTTGCTTCAAGTATAAAGGGGAAAACCCCCTTATTGTCCCTTCTTAAATTAGATAAATGGATTTGTATACAGAGTTATCCGATTTTCTTTAAATTTTGGATGCAAGTTCTTTTTGATAAGGTGAATCTCTGAATAGTTTGAGCTTTAATGGTTAAGTATAAAGGAAGGAACGCGGGATAACCATTCTTAAATTATATAAATAGGTTATTATTCCATGTATAATATTTTATTATCAGATTTGCTTTAAATTTTGGATATAAGTTTTTTCTGATTAGACAAATCTTTGAATAGTTTTGGAGATTTAATGTTTAAGTATAAAGAAAGGAACGGGGTATAATCTCTCTTGAAATGCATATAAATAGATATTTATGCAGAATCATCCGATTTGCTTTAAATTTTGGATTTGGATTTTTTCTGATAAAGCGAATATCTTAATAATTTTTATGCAGAATTATCTGACTTGTTTCGAATTTTAGATATAGGTTTATTATATGATGAGACATATGATTAGTTTCAATGGGGATTCAATGATTAAGTATATAGAGGAAAAATGGGAGAGCTAATCATCACCTTAATTTGTCTTTCGAAGGGCATTATTCTTTGAAAAAATAAGGTTACAATATACACAGGGGCGTGCGAAAAAAAAACTGCACCTCGGGCAAAGTATCAATTTGGCACCCCCCTAAGTTTCTGCGCCCGGTGCGACTGCCGCTTCGCCCCTCCCCCCCCCCCCCCTCTTTCGCACGGCGCTGAATATACAGTTAGTCTGCATAGCCTGTCAGCTCAATGCCATCAGTTTAACTGTGTAATATTATTTTTTTTTCCGTTTATAACCTTAACAAAGAGTAGACCAGGACAGAAGCTTTTTCTGAAAGTCTGAATGAATTTCGTTCGTAAGACGTGAATTTAAATTTCATTCAGAATGTTAGATCACATAGTGCATCATACATGAAGCATCATAACATTAATGAAAGCCAGAGGAAAAAAGTTCATTTTCAATTGATTTGACATATTTAACAATAAAAGAAACTGAAATGCATTAATATAATAATGAAAATAAAAACCAAAGTGTATCAAACAATAAACATGTTTTAATTGTCTTTTTTAGTTAAAAAAGGTAATTATTTATTACAAAAGTGAAGCCTTCCTAAGCTCATTTCTTAAGTAGATATTCAGCCTAAAACTTTGCATAATCTTCAGTATTCGGTTATTGGGACAAATCCATATTTGTTTTGTTTCTTAATAATTATTAATTGCAATTTAATGTTCCCGTATCCAAATTTGAATCGTAAAGAGCTTGTTTAAATTTTTTACTTCTTCAAACACAGTCCAAATTGAACAACTTTCATTTTTAAAGAGATATTGGGCGTGTCGACATTTTCCTTTGATCCGATAATATAGCATTTGACCCTGACTTCATTTGAACGTCCAGTTTTGATCTTCATATTTTCTAACTCCAGTGACATCTTTTTTTCACAGATTTGCGTGATGTATATTATGTATGTGAATAATATATCGCGGGGAGAAAAAAAAAAAAAAAAAAAAAAAAAAAGATTAATTACTTAAAGCTGTGGATCAGTCAAATCTCAGTTTTCTCATGGGGCTAAATCATTTCCATTCTTTAAAAATATCCCATAAGGGAGTTCGGGGGAGGTACATTTTTTCCGAATTTCCTTTTTGTATGCCGTTGGTTGCTTGAACTTGTTTACAATTCTTATTAAAAATTAATTTATGTATTTTATTTGGCATTTTTATTAAAAAAAAAATTATTTGTAAAATTTACTCAAAACTTTATTAAAAAAAGAATGCCCTTAGTGAATTGAAATTTTTGATGCTATTTGTTATTTTCGAGATTTGGTACTACTCTGTTATCCCGTCGACCGATTTCGCCAAATTATACAAATCGTCAAACTAAAAGCCAAATTATACATATTGACGTAATTTTTATTTTAAATAACAACTAATAATTAGTAGAGTAATTATAAAATTACAAATAAAAAGTCGATATAAAAATCACTTAATGTCATTGAATTGACATTCACGATCATCTAATTATTGGCATTTAATCTTATAATTTGGCGATAGTATTTTTGTCGACGGGATAACCTAGTAGTACCCGGGATTTTTATAAACACGACTAATGTACTGGTACAAAAATGTTTTGTTTTGACTCATTAGAAAATATTCTTGGTATAAAAGACTTAAAAATAAATAAATATATGTGTATATAAATTACCACTCTTGAGATCTGAACGAGCCCCCCAAAAATGTAGAAATCAGCTCGATCTCTAAATTTTTTTTGGAGGGGGAGGGAGGGGGGCTTTTATAAAAGCTAATATATCGGCCTGCTCGACTAAATTCCTATAAACAAAACATGCCGATATTTCTGAAGCAACAGTATACTGCAATAAAAATAACTCAAAAAGCAATAGTTAATTATGCATAGATTTTAATTGCAGATTATGGTCATGCATTGGATCAAAATATTATTAATGATTAGTAAAGATGTAAATTTTCCGGAAAAATATAAGTGGCGGAAAAAAACTGGTTTTTTACCGGTTTTTTTCGGAAAAAAACGGAAAAATTGGAAATTGATTTTTCATGACTGTTTCTCCCAAATAAATTATATTTTCTTAGAAAATATTAAATAATAAAAGTTTTTTCCATTTATTTGTATTAAATGAAAATTATTTTCACTTTATATTACAAAATAAAAAGAAAATAGCAAAGCCTGCTTTTAAAAGTTTTTTTTTTTTTTCCCACAGCCTAAGAACTTTTAAAACACTATTATTTGTTATATCATATCTCTGTAGAAATGATTTTTCAGTTACATGTTTAACTACCAATTGACCTAATGTAAGAACCAGAGCCTGTGTCTGCAGTTTGGAATGAAATAAATTATGCATTCCATTTACATAAGTATAGTTTTTAAGTAAATGATACTAGTTTAAAGAAATTGTTGCAGTTTTGTCATTATTATCAATATCAGTATTAAAAAAAATTCCATTGTTTGTTAAAAAAAAGTGTATATTTTTACATTATTACACTTTTTTCTTACAATTATAATTTTATTTCCTTTAAAAGGTACGTTTAGTTTTGGTATAGTTTTCCAATCTCAACTCAAAGTTTTGATTTAGTTTTATTATCTAAATTCAAACAAAACTAAGTTTTAGTTTAGCTTACTCAGGTCTGCAATTAAAAAATAGCATAGGATTTATTGACTGTTAGATTTTTACTCACTGAAACCAGAAAAATATTTTTTTTAAAGTTTAATTAAACGTAATTTTTTTCTTTTTATCCTGAAATTTGGTATTCTATTCTTGAGTAAGAAACCATATTCAATAAGGTTTTCATATGATAATTTCATATTTCTAAGAATGGAATTCAAAAGTTATGAAAACAAAACACTACAAATAGAAAATGCTCGCTATTTGAGGAATTAACAAAAGCAGTTTACATACAGAGATAAACTTCTAGTGTGCTTTAAAAAAATACAAAAATTCAAAGTTTAATCAAAAGGGAATGTATAATTTGGAACATAGTTATTTGTAATAAAATATGGGTTTTTTTTTTTTTTTTTCATCACAGTTGTACTTTTCTAATGCAAACTGCCCATGCTTTTGCAACATTACTGTACATTATGGAGGTCAATTTTAGATTCAGTACCTTGAAAAAACATTCAATTAATCAGCTATAACGAAATCTTGAAAAATGCAGCATAGTAGTGCCACCTATAGGGCAATTTACACCAAAAACTAAACATTAATAAATATCAGGAACTGTCTGAATCTGTAGTTTGATAAAAAATCGTCCTTTAGTCCTTGAGATAGAGCTATTGTGATAATCATAAATAATGCAGCATAGCAGCGTCATCTGTTGAGCGATTTACACCAAAAAGTAATGTGCACAAAGTTATATCAAAGATTAACTTAATCTGAAGCTTTATGGAAATACATACATTAATTCTTGAGATAGAACTATTGTGGAAATTATGAATATGCAGCATAGCAGCGCCATCAGTTGGGCGATATACACTAATAATTAAACATCTCGAGTTTATATCAAGGTGTAACTGAATCTAAAGTTTTGTGAAATTATGTGCATCAGTTCTTGAGATAGAGCGCCCATAAAATTTTTGTCCCATACAGATTCACAGGGTGACAGCTATTTTCCAAAAACTATCAAATCGTGTTCAGGACCTTCTAAAATGTTTAAATACACCAAAAACTGGAAGTCAAAATTTTCACGAATTCAATACTCACTTCTTGAAAAGATAGAAAAAAGTAATAAATGCATGCTTCAAATTTTATGTTAAATTTTTAATTTTACCATTTCTATTAATTGGCATATTATTGAAATAATTTTGCACATGAATTAATTTTTTAAAAAGAGAAGTTTCATTTAATTATACATCTAGATTTTTTTCATGTAATCCTGTTTTTGTGAAGTTGTGAATTTCTTGTATATATACTTATACAAAATATATTTAGAATTTGTGAATAAGAAATTATTACTATTTTTAGAGTCCTATTTAGACATTTTTAATAAGGTTATTTATGCATATATACAACTTGATAAGATTCAGCTGCTATATGGTATGATTTTTTTTTTTTTTTTCTTCAATCACTGCATTTGCGAAAGATTCAATTTGTAGATTAAACTTTTTTCTGAAATGTCTATTTTCAAGAGAAATTTTGCAAAGGGTCTTGTGTTTCAAACAAAAAAAAAAAAAAAAATGTGAAGGATCCTTTCAAGTCTTCTCAAACAGATTTCTGCTCAGAGATCAGATTACCCACATTAAAGTTTTCATATGGGATACTCAACATAAAAATAAATAAATTTAAAGTATGAGAATGTAGCTATTACAAAATTTTTGATACATTATTTTACAAAAAAAATGTGAAGGATCCTTTCAAGTCTTCTCAAACATATTTCTGCTCAGAGATCAGATTACCCACATTAAAGTTTTCATGTGGGACACTCAACATAAAAATAAATAAAATAAAAAGTATGAGAATGAATTATTACAAAATTTTCACTGTATTATTTCATAAATGAAATTTCAATTTTTCCAGTTCGGAAAAATTAAAAAATAAGCTTTCGGAAAAAACCCGAAAAAACCCGGTTTTTTTTCCCAATTTTTCCGGTTTTTTCCGAGCATTCCCATCTCTAATGATTAGACAATTACGTACATAAACACAAAATGATAATAATAAAAAATTGCTTTGACAATTACGCTGAAATAAAGATTCTGTAAGAATTAAACTAGCTTAGAACGGAAGAAAAATATTGTAACAAAAAATCATGATTTTGAAACTTAAAGAAAAAAAAAAAAAAAAAAAAATCAACGTATTAAACTAAATTTCGACAGATTTTGCTAAATAAATATAAACGTTATTGTAATTTAACAAAAATAAAAATGCCAACCCGGCTTGGGGAAGAATTTGGTTCACTGCATGCGCCCGGGCCATATTCCGAGCCCGTGCCGGGTTAAATTTATGGCAAGTTGGGCCAGGCGTAGAGTTCATTAATCACGGGCTGTATAAGAAGCTAACACCACGTTGTAAAAATAGAAGCTATAAATTTATGATGCTCAACATTTCTTTAACGAAACTTTTGGATAACTGTACAGATAATTTTTTACAGATTGATACAGTGAAACCTCCAAATAAAGGACACTCCGAATAAGGGACACCTCTATTTAAGGGATAAAAGTTCCGATCCCATAGCTGTCTCTCATTTGGAATTTTCATTGCAATAAAAACTCCAAATAAGGGCCACCTCTATTTAAGGGACAAAATTTTCGGTCCCATAGGTGTCCCTTATTAGGACGTTTCGCTGTATTTTGAAATAATTTTTTATTTTTAATTACCATATGCGCTGGCAGAGGGGTGAGGTAACAGGGTAGGGCCTCTGCGTGGATTTTGAAATTTAATTAAATTTCCTTTACCTCTGATTATTTGAAAAACAATAAAAAGTAAATAAAATTTATTCTTCATGAGCGACATAAAATAATTAAACAGGAAAAAAAAAAATTAGGAATTAATTTTTTTTTTTAAACAATGAAGGCTTTGCTCCTTTAACTACTCGTGGAAGACTGATTTTAATTTCGTTTATATGTTGCAAATTATGAGTGTATTTCGATTCAAACTGCTTACTTTCCGATTTATTTTTGAATTCATTTTTGCTCACAAATTCATCAAACTCGCGGATTCTCTTATTTAGAAACTACTCAAGGTGCCGTATCTGTCAATTTTTTGATAAACGCAGAAAATATTGCAAAAAAAGCAATCAAAAACGGCATTTTGAACAGATTTTAGCGAAGCGGGAGATTTGGAAACGAAAAAAAGTGTTATACTGTGAGAAGATAATTGTTCATAAATCAAATTCTAATGAATGGAGCGTAAAATGACATCACACGGCACCTTGTGCGTCTCTTCAAAAATCTCCTCAGCAAGTTTCATGTTTCTACTTTTAAAAATGTGTCTGAAATTGTATCGGAAAATTTCGAGCTGTTGAAGGTGGAAAAGCGTTTTTTCGAATACACCCTTAAACAATATCAACTGAAACGGCTTTAGGGAGCCGAAGTCTCTCTTTCTTAATTGTTTTGTACAAATTTTTGCGCTGACATGCTTAAATTGTACTGATATGCGACTTATTCAAAGAAGTCTGACAAATATGTAATTTTTTTTTGTAGGTGTTTATATATTTTCATTAAAAAAAAGACGTTCTAAGCTACGAATGGGCATATCTGTCATGAATCGATTATAGCTCAAGGTATGCTGTTCAGATAGTTATTGTTGTCATTTCTCTTTATAGTTTCAGTGGCGCCAACTTATATGGGCCCATGGTGCGCGAGCGTACCCAATAATTTGATCTCCGTCCATCGAATTTTAATTAATTTATTTTTTTAAATTATTTAATCGCTGAAGTGAATTTTGTTTTACCAAAATTCTCAAAATATTTTTGTTTGAAAAATAGTAAGGACATGAATCAGATTGACAAAACACTAAAAACCCAAAAACCCTTTCAATGGATGTATAGTTAAATTTCCTGCATATCTTGCCACCTGTTTTGATGTCTTGAACTGAAAAGCAATTCTTGACTAAAATTTTCATGACTTTTCTTGATTTTTTTTTTCACTTTTAATAGTTAGCAATTCCAGTATTATTTAAAATAAATATTAATGCAATCAAGAATTTAAAAGAATGATTTAATAAAACTTTTTTTTTTACTTATTAAATTATAATATTTTAAAATGTTGTTAGAGGAAAAAAAAATAATTTAACTTTCAATTATCATCTTTAGTCATTCGCTCATCCTCCCTCTCTCCACACTCACACACATGAAATGTGAGTGTATGCCATACACGTGAAAAAATTATATGTGCTATTTTACTCAGAAGTTTTTGGTCCTACTCGATATTTTTGAAAAGTTGGCGCTACTGCCTGGTTTGCTTAAAAGATGTGCAGGAAAAATTTATCATAATTTCTGACTCAATTTAATTCAGTTCTTCCTTTCTACTCGATATTTTCAATACCAGTTGATTTGTTTTTTTTTTCCGCAGACGATCCATGACCTCGAAACCTGCTCTCTCGGATGTCTTCTAATGATATTTTGTTTTCCCTCCCCATCCATTACCTCTCTCTTTTTGTGTGTCCTTTGATTTCCCTTTCACGTCACGTCCCGAACATACCGGTTCCTTGTATCTGCACAAACGTCGACACACATCTACGCCAATTTTCTTGTATTGTAAATTATGAATAAGGATTTGCGGACGAGGAAGTAAAATGCTATATAGTATTTTATACTTCCTTACTGATTCAATTCAAATACAGTCGGCTCTCGTTAATTCGAAATCTGGTGAATCGAATCTTCGCTTAATTCGAACTAAATAGGAAGCCCCAAAATGTTCAATGGTAGCATAACGTTAAAAAGTTTTATTTATTCGAACTCATCTTCTTTCGATTTCGTTTAAATCGAATTAATGCGAATTCCTATTTTTCATTTTTCTTTACTTTCGTACGATTTTAAAATCCTTGAAGTAACTTTTTTTTTTTTTTTTTTGTTAGAATTGCTCTGAATAGTATACATATAAACCCATGCTTTTGATATTAGCTTTCTTTGTGCCTCGTCTGTCCATTAATGACACCTCCATCCCATTCCCTAATGTTCTTGATCCTAATCCCTTAATTTTTTTAAAAATATCTTTTAATTTAATATTAAGACATTTTCTAATGATAACAGCCGAAACAAATTAAAAATTACTCTTACATTAATTCCTTTGTAATGGCACCCCTGTAAAAGTTTTCCTCTTATACTTTCCATAATTCGAACTCTGCGTAATTCCAACATTTGTTGTGGTCCCAAAGAATTTGAATTAACGAGAACAGACTGTAATTAATACTTATGAAACTATATTAAAAATTAAATTTTGTAGCATAACCCGAAATTTTTTATATGGGATGTTATTGTGATCGAGTATTATACACATTCACCGCGCTGATGTTCATAATTAATTTTATTGTGTAGATTAACGGGTTAGTGACTTATTTTCATCATAAAATGACCAAGTAATTTTTTTCATCTCGAAACAAGAATTAAAGTGTATACACAGAGTTTCCTCCAGGTTTAAAAAAGGGCAGGGCGCTACTGTTCTGAAAAGGGCACTTTTTACATTTTTAAGGGCACTTTTTTCATTTTTAAGGGTACTTTTATGTTATTCAATCTAGAATCTACCGGTTCAAAAAGTCGTGAAAAAACAAGTTTCATCAAAAAATTGAAAAAAAAAAAGGTAAATTTTGTTAAAAAATCGCGAAAAAACGTCAAATGTCGTAAAAAAAATCACAAAAAACGGCAAATTTTATTAAAAGATCGCATAAGCAGCAGTTTTTGCTAAAAGATCGCAAAAAAGACATATTTTGCTAAAAAATTGCGAAAAAACGGCAAATCTCATGAAAATATCACACAAAAAAAGGCGGAACTTTTCACAGAACGTTCCGTTTTATTGCGACTTTTGGACGAAATTTGCCGTTTTTTTCGCAAATCTCGACGAAATCTACAGTTTTATCGCTATTTTTTAACGAAAGTTGCCATTTTTTGCGACTCATTTGACAAATTTTCCGTTTTATTGCGATTTTTGGAAGAAATTTGTCGTTTCTCCACGATTTTTTGAGGAAATCTGCCGTTGTGTGAAATTTTGTGACAAAATTAGTCATTTTTTGCGAATCTTGCAGAAAATTAGTCGTTATTTCGCGATTTTTTTTGACAAAATTACCCGTCCCACGGGACGCGTACGAGGCTATTTTTTGCGTTCCGTCGCCGATTTTTAGTGTAATTTACGCGCTATAGCGCGTCAAAAATAGCGGGCTGCATTTTTTCAAATGTGAGCAAGAAGGGCGCTATTTTTTTGAATGAATGACAAGAGGGGCGCTAGTTTTTGGATGAGGGGCAAGAGGGGCGCTAGTTTTTAAACTAAAGGGCAGGAGGGGCGGAGCGCCCCCCCGAAACCCTCTGGGGGAAACTCTGTGTATACATAACCTGGTCTATGGAAATTCTCTAAAAAGATTGCATCAAAATACGGACGTTTAGTTACTTTTAAAGTAGAAAAAAAAAAAATAGTTTCTGTGAGACGTGAAGCGACTTTTGTTCGCCATTGAAAGGGTTGAAATGCATTTTAAAAACGATTGCATTATAACATTGACTCCTAGTGGGACATGAATGCGATGGAACACTCACATTTTTACAAGTTTCGTCGAAATTTTCACACATTATTTTTTAAAAATATTTCTGCTTGTCTGAGTGTTTCAAAATTTTTGTAAGTTATGGAGATATGCCTATTGAGATGCTGTAAAAAGATTGTATTATAATACGGGCGTTTAGTTACTTTCAGCGTAGATAAAAATTAGCCTCTGTAAGGCATGAAGTGACCTGCTTTTGCGGGTGTACTTAAGAGTTAATATTCATATTTTTAAAAACCGATTGCTCCATCGATTAGAAGAAGGTATTCAGCTTTCTTAGGTACCTATTTTAGGTTTGTCGGTATCTCCAAAATCACACCCTTCAGTTGCAGTAAGGAAAAGAGCCTTTTTCGGAAAAACGAACCTTTTTGAATTTTTCTTTTTAAAAGAGTTAACTACGATATTTTTTCGATTTGATTGCGGCCTTTGACACGTAGGAGTACGATCTTTCGAATTATTTCTTTCAATTTTAACTGTATCGAGCGATTTGGTCGATTCAGCTTAAAACAGTATTATTAAAAAACACAAATAACATCGAAAGTCGGTTCTTCGCTGCAGTCTCCGTTGTATAAATAGGTTTGTGTAGTACATGCGTAATTGTTGCCCATGATTGGAGATCAAATAGATAAGTTTATAATAGATAGTTTTATGAACTTTGCAGAAAATTTTAGGAAATAATTATTTTTACAACTTTTTTTAGTACTCAAATAATAAAAATATTCTCTTAATTTTATGTACGAATTATTTGTTAACGCAGAATTAAAAGTAGGGCCGATTAAAGTTATGAATGATGAACTACCTGAAATATTATCGTTGCATCAAAATTTCTCATTTCTTTTTAATTAGTTAAGTAAGAAAAAGAACCTATATATCTGCATTTTGCGAAGACTAAATATTTTAAAGGTTGAAAATAATTGCAGAATTTATACTTCAAACCGTAAAAGAACATTAAACTGTCTTATATTAAAAATATACATTTTAATAGAATACTTTATTAAGATTGGTTGGAAATGGGGCATATTTTGATGCTCATTCATTTTAATCATATGATTAGTTTCACAATTTCTTTTATGAAATTTTAAAAATGAACCATTTTTATGAATATTTTAGTGTATTTTTAATGAATTAAAATTTGTGAAAATTCAACTTATTTACATTCAATTATAAAAGTGTTTTTCGGTGTTAATAATTCAAATATATAATTTATTCTTACGTGAAATCATTTATGCAGACGATACTTATGCATTTTAAAATAATTATATTATGAGTTTTTTTCTTAAGTGGCAACAACAGATTTGTAAACAAATAAAATTGTTATCACAAATAAAAAATTTCGCGGAAATTCATAGTTATTTCGCTGAATTTACATTTCTAAAATTAAAACGCGCCAAAACATAAATAACGTTTTTGCTTAATAAAGATATAAAAACTAGTTGGATGTGCCAATCCCAAAACTTTCTTCTATCTCATACGTACATTTTAATATTTTTAAAAAATAATTACTCATTTTAATGTTTTAATAATTTTAATTCAATACCATACGAACTCTGTTTTCATTTTAAATTTCTGCTTCAATCAATTAATCCGAGTCGAATTTCCGTCTCTACACGAGCCGATAAATGGCATAAAATTGGCTATTGCAGCGCCCTTTTCCGGCGGATTTTTTTCAAATTCAGAGAGGACCAACTAGCCAAGCCATACACTTACACAAAAAATTTGGTTCAATTCGTTGTATAAATTCATATACTTTTCGTCGGCACAATATTGAAAATGGCACAAAAATCGCGATTGCAGCGCCCCCATCTGGCGGTTTTTTTTTCGAATTCAGTGAGGACCTACTAGCCATAGCCATACACTTACACAAAAAATTTGGTTCAATTCGATGCATAACTTCATGTACTTTTGATCGGTACAATATTAAAAATGGCACAAAAATCGCGATTGCAGCGCCCCCTTCCGGCGGAATATTTCAAAACTGAAGGAGGACCTGCTTGCCACAGCCAGAAACATTCACAAAAAATTTGGTTCATTTCTGTGCATAACTTCATACGCTTTTTGATGGTAGAATGGCGACCTACACAGGCACACGGACAAACAAACATTTTGTAAAAACAGGTTTTTTGGAATCTCTCGCCCCTAAAACGTGTAAATCCGTCGAAAAACGGTAATCGAAAAAAATTTCGATTACAATACTTTCTTCTATTGAGAGTAGAAGAAAGTAATAATATAAAATAATATTGTTATGCTTCGCGAATCCAAACAAAGCATGGCTTTAGCTAGTTTAGATAAACCCTCCCAAATGTTGTTGTTAATGTTATATGTCCCTCCCTGTCCTATATTTATCATATAACATTTTTTTCCACAATTAAAATGAATTTTTATTTTTGATGTCAAAACATATTTTGACCAGTAGAAATGAAGCATTTTTATTTTCCTTTTTAACCATTGTTTTCGGTGGAGGATTGACAAAATGACGTGGTCACTTTTGAATTTAAATTAAATTCTTTACTTTTAGAAGAATTTTTATTTGAATTTAAATTCTTTACTTTTAAAAGAATTTTTATTTGAATAGGAAATTAAAATGTTTAAAATCATTTTAATAAAGGAGAAAACTAACAAATTTAAAAATGGGTAGAAGGAAATTAACAGATACGGAAAAAGCCGAAGCCAAAGAAATGAATGAGCGTGAATGTCGCATTCAATGACATTAAACACAATACGCGTACTTAAACAATCATAAAGTGATTTTTATTTCGACTTTTTATTAATGTTTTACTCATTTGTTTGTTCTTTTGTTATTTAAAATAAAAATTTAGTCAACATGCATAAGTTGCTTATTAGTATGGCGATTCGTATCATTTGGCGAAATTGGTCGACGGGATAACTAAGTAGTACTGTATTTGGTTTGGCGCAAAAACGTCTTTCAGTGCAGAAAACGAGAAAATCAAAAGATTATCGAGCCGCTGAAAACCAATTACGTGTTGAAAGGCGATCACGAAAAAGGAAGCAATTTAATGCCGAACCGATTAATTGTAAAACATCATGTCTCGAGGGCAACCAATCCACCACATTGCGTTTTACAATCGGTCGGTTCTAACCAGGAAAATTTGAGTGCCAATAGGAATTCTAACAAGCCGAAAATGTTATAGCTGTTACTCTTGATTTTCCACCACCTAACTAACAGAAAACTAAAAAGCAATCTGCTTGGGAAAAACTGGAAAAAAAAAACTTTTTTGATTCAGTCGCCAAAATCTGATGGACCCATTCACAGATGGCATGTGCTGCGATCGACTTTGGTTTAAAACCTCCATCACCAAAATTCTGCTCTGTAAAATCAAACAGTATATGCCAAAAGTCTTACAAGTATAACAGTATATGCGAAAGCTGTATTTTAATAATGATTACTTTTGCACCAACAATGTTACATAGTTTGAAATGTTTCTTTCGTCGCCAACTTTTATGCTTGGCGACAATGGAGTGATGTAACTTAAACGAACCGTACCTTCAAATTGCAGCATGTATAAAGTCATTTATAGCAGTGGCACGGATAATACACAATAAAACAACTGGTATTTAGCTTAAAATGATAGATGAATGTTTCGAATGAAACATTTTTCAAATGGTTGGTGTAATTTCTTAAATTACAATTTTTTTTTTTAAATTTATTTATTTATTTATTTATTTATTTTATTGCAAAAACAAATACAATTTCTTGACAAAATGACAGTCCTACATCATGTTGCATAACGAAGGAAATGTTGGTTTCGATACATGGATTCGCATTTATTTATATGTCTTTCTTTAAACCTTTTTTTTTTTTTTTTTTTTTTTGACAAATTATTTTGCCACCTACCAAAAAAAGTTAAAAAAAAAATTGAAGGTTAGGCAGTGTTCTTGAAAATACCCTTTATAGATTCCCTTTAGAAAAAAAAAAAAAAAAATCATTAAAAAAGAAAAATAGAGTTTAATATGCTAACATTTTTGTTAATCTCTATACCGTTGGATAATTTTTCAATCGTTGAATATTCACCAGTAAAGCGGGTCGGGTCACGTTTCACAATTTAATTGCATTTACTTTGAAAACGAAAACCTGTGGCCGATTTTTTTTAGGCGTCTGATTATTGAGAAACATGTGAAAAATTTATGCACGGGCCAGGGTCACTATATTTAGAATAACGTATTTACGGCAGTCGTCGGTTTGGTCAACGAAACTTCAAGACTTTGTTTTCAAAGAAAAGAAAAAAGAAAAATCTGAAATGTCTTCATTCGACTTTCCGAACTGTTATACAGAATACTTTGCATTCAGATATTAGATAACCCGAAAAAAAAAAAAAAAAAAAAAAGTATTCCGTATATACTTGTGTATAAAGTATAAGTCGACCTTCTCAATTCTGAAGCAAAACTTTGAAAAAAAAAAATTGAATTTTCGTGTATAAATTGAACCATATTTCTGTTGTATGTTGAAAATTATTTGCAATCAAGAATTAAAGAAAAATCATTTAGTAAACTTTTTTCCTTTTTATACGTTTCTAATCGAACATTTCTGATTCAACGTTTTAAAACTAGTGTTCATTCTAGAAACAAAAAGGGCATTACTGCAGCAGAAAAGGGCATTTTTGTAAGAAAAAAAGGTACTACTATACTCTGTTCCACCTTAACTTGGCAGCACTGTGAAAGGTAGAAACAGTAACATTCCGCCCTGAAAAGTAGTTCTCCGACATTTTTAAATTTTATGATGAAAATGCGTAGAAATTTATATGGTAATGTTTATAAATTAATAAATTCGAGATTTTGTAACATATATTTAAAGTAATTTCTCTGTTAAAAGTATTTAATTCAAAAGTAATTTCTATTTTAAGCGTAGGTATAAAGAAAAAATCTTGGCATAAAAAATTCTCCTTTGGCGAGGAACCGATCTTCAAGGTTAAATATCTGGCGCGCTTTTTAAGCGTCTGTCAACTCCAGTGCTCTGTCACTCGTCGCATTCTTATTGTTTTTATAAAAAGTTCTGAAGCACAAAACTGTATATTAATATTATGTTACTACTTGGAGAATCAATTGTTTAATAATTATTAAGATGCTACTCTTTTCCCCGGGAGGGATTTCTGCGGCTTCGGAGGGGAGGGAGGATATTTTAAACTACCGGGGAGAATTTGCAATTTTTGACCATTGCAAATTTCTCCATAAATCAATTCTTAATATCAATATCACCCATAACATCAATTTTTTCGGGGGAGGGGGGGGGGGCATTGTTTCGGAAAGTAATGTCTCCCATGCCACCTCAGGGCTGTAGCTAAGGGGCTTAGCCCTCCTAAAATATTTTGAGCCCCCCCCCCCCCCTCTTGAAAAAAATTCCAAGCTAACTCAATGAATTCCTGTTCCAAAAATTCAAAGGAAATTCTGTTCCAAAATCTAATTTAGTTTTTAGGCCCTTTCACAGTTTTGCAGAGTTACTAAATTTTACCTAACATAGGTGTTATAACATTCGATCATCCTATTTGTATGTATGAAATTAACATAATATTTAATTTTTGACGAGTTATACAACTCAAATTTTTCATCATCCATTTCTTTTCTTAGCATAAAATGAAGTTATGACAACAATTTAATAAGAAACATACTATCTATAATGTGAATATGCACTAATTAATCTTTTTGCTTCAGAGAGAGAGAAACTAAAAATAATGACCCCCCCCCCCCCCCCCCCGCTATTGTTCACTTCTAGCTACGGCTCTGCGCCACCTCCTGAATTCGACACTGGAGGACGAGCTTCACAAAGACCCTTTTTACTTTTTCAATTTTGTCTTAGGATTTTTTTTTTTTTTTGCTACGATGATTTTCCTTTCAAAACGATGTCTGAAAATTAAAAAATCCCCCCCCCCCCACCTCCGAAAAAAAACCCTCTGACAAAACCTAAAAATGAAAAAAAGTTCTTTGTAAAGCTTGAACTCAACTGTCCAATGCAAGAAAAAAAAACAATAAGATATTGAAATGCAAACGAGATATTTTTTAAAAAATCGTCCATAGGTTTAAATTGTTTTTGCATAGGTGAAGTAGCTCCTTAATTTTAAACAGTGTTAGCAATTTAGTGTTAAATGCAGTTTTTAATTAATTATTTTAATAGATGTAAATATATGTTATATTTAATATAATTTTCCATAATTATTATAAAATTTTTACATACATAATGTTATTGATATTATTAATTAATGAAATTACTAATTTGCAGTTTATATAATTTTTGAAATTTCTAACTAATAATTATAATTTTAGAATTAAAGCATAAAAAAATATTTTATATTAGTAATTAGAGATGTAATTGTTTACGAAACAAGCTTTTTATCAGAAATTGTGTATTTTAAAGCAGAAACGGGGGCGATAATAAAAAAATTATAAAATAATTTACATTTTTAAAAATCATGACGTTTTTACACCCAAATATCTATAATTTTATATACATTGAAGTTGAGAGGTGCTGAGTCTAGTAGCGTGGTACCTGGCTTTTTTCAGATTTCTGCCAGTGGTTGGGTATAAATAATAAATTTTCTGTTTTAAATAGATTTTCGAAGAATTTGGCTTTAATCTTTTAACTAAATAAAATTAATGCTTTCCTCTTTTCAAAAAAATTCGCACAGAATTATATTTTTATTTTTATTTTTTTATTTTTTTTATGTGATTTATAGAATTTTTTGCTTTTTGAGGCTTTTTTAACATTTGTAAGAGGTATTAGGTTTTAAATTTTAAACTTAGATATATAAATTTTTTCCTCTCTCCTCTGCGATTTAAAGAAAAAAACACACCGAAACGAAAAAATTAGCACAGAAAATTCTTTTTAAAAAATGTGACATTCATGCATGGAATTCAGTTTCAAATTTTTAGTTTATTCCAGAAAAAGTTTCATTTTTTCAACAAAGTTTCAAAGTTTTGGAGCTTAAATTGCTTAAATTTTGACCTAGTGATTTTAAAAAATCACTTCGAAGCGAAAAATATTTCTCTGAAAATTCATCAAAAAATTTGACATTCATGCATGGAATTCATTTTCAAAATTTTTAGCTTACTTCGGAAAAAAAAAAAAAATTATTTTTAATAAAGTTTTTCCGGAATTTCGGCAAATTTTTTTTTTAACTTTTCGAGATTTTAAAATATTTTTTCACATTTTGTGGGCCGGACAATGTTAGACGGATCAACAATATAATGTGAAATAGTATTGAAATAAATAAAAAAAAAAATGGTAAAATTAAGAAAAGAATAATAATACTATTCGTTATTTTAATAAATGATTATGTAATAATAAAATCATTTTCATAAGAACTTCAAAACGTTCCTATTTTGCACATTCATTATATATTTTTCCGCCAAAATGGCGATTTCCCTTATTTATTAGCAATCCTGAACTGTTCGAGCAAACCCTAGTTTCTATGGCAACGGCTGCAATGGAGAAATTTCACGATTTTCATTTTCACTTTTATATTGAAGAGCAGAAAAAATCAAGAAAATTGATACCATTTTTATGTATATTTGAAGCTTTAATAATTCACTAAATGAATTTTAAAACTGCATCTTTTGGCTTGGCGCGAAAACGCTGCATCGCGGACGAAAGCGACTGTGACGTCATTTGCCATGTAAACACCGTAGTACTACGTTGCTGGCTTAAGCGTTTGATACAATTCTTATGTTTTTAAATTTTCTATATTAAAAATGAGTAGCAAAGTGTGTTATAAATGTTGTATAGTGCCATGTTTCACGTATAGTACAGTAAATTCGCCTGATAAGCACTTTTTTTAGCGTTCCTAACTATTATGATAACGATAATTTATTCTGATGTTAACTTGATAGAAATGTTTTTGTAAACTTATAGTCTGCTATTCTTCATTTGTATGTGTATTTATTGATTGAATATAAATATAATTTTAATAATTTTTTTTTCTGAAAATATGAAAGGGAATATAATCGCTTATGGAATACAAGAAAAATACTTATGTATCATACATATAGTCATTCATTTTTATTTATGCATATTAAGAAGTGCCTTCAAGTAATCGATAGCTTATGTTTGAAATATATATATATGTTCATTATTCAATAATAATAATGCATTTTTTTTTTGGGGGGGGGACACCTCTAATTTTGATATCCATGTTTAATGTATATAACAAACATTAACATAATATGTAAAAAAAAAAAAAGAAAAAGAAAAGAAAAAAAGAAAAGAAAACAATCATTTATGAAACAAATTTTCAGTTAAACTTACATTCACAACGAAGCATTTTCAGACTTTTTAATAAGTATTTTTGAATTAGTAGCATATCCAGAAAAAAAATGAGGGGAGGGGAAGTAAGAAAAGGTTTGTTCTACGTTAATGTGCAGTAGCTTTAATACACTGAGGAATTCAAATTTTGGGGGATTTTTAAAGCAGATTCTGGCTCCCTAAATAACACTTTTAGCTAAAGTTTTTTTTTTTTTTTTTTTTTTTTGGGGGGGGGGGGAGAGGGAGGGGAGTTTAATATTATGTTTATGTTGTGTGTATAGAATTAAGTTTTTTTTTTTTTTTTTTTTCATGAAATTTATATTTTATCTCAATTGTAAAATAAAATTTCTACTACCGAAAATATAAGCTATTTTATGCCTAGATTTTTATTTATTTATTTATTTTATTTATAGTTATTATTTACCATTATATATTTTTAATGTATATATGTATTTTATGGAATTTCAAGTGAAAATTTATTATTTTCTGTAAATTATAAATATTAATTTTGATATCAAATGTCTAAATGTATTTAACTTTAGATGAATAAAAAAGGACAAATTATATATATTTTTTTTCACTCTAACAAAAATAAAGCAAAAATTTTCAACTAGAAATTTAAAAATTGTTTGCTGATCCCACATGACATATAATCTATGATACATACATATACAATTATACTTCTTATAATAAATCGTCAGCTAGACTTACATAATAAATCAGAATAGATATATATATATATTTTATTTATATCGTTTTTATTTTCTTTTGAAGGCAAATACTAGCTAAGAAGTAATGCTCTGTATAGGAAATTTTTCCAAATTAATATTCTGTTCTGAATATTTTTGATATATGTCACCGATTGATTGTACATTTTGTAAATTTCAAAGTCAGTAATGATAAGCATTTTTCTATTTCATTATTTGACATATATTAATATTTAAAACTAAATATTAAAAAAGTATTCATTTTGTTACGCTTTTTCTTTTTTTTAAATAAAATCTTATGCATTATTTGAGACAAGTATTTAAAATATAAAAAGGTAGACAGTCTTATGAAAAAAAAAAAATCTTTACAAATTAAACACAAAGTAATCTGTAATTCCGCCAACATAAATGTCACTTTAAAAATGAAACAAGAAATTTTCATAAAAAAAAAACAAGCGTAATTAATAAGCTTATATTTTCAATTAAAATGAAAAAAAAAAAAAAAATCAAATCATTAGCAATCTTGTTTCAAAAAATGTCAACACGAAGAATCGAACCCGGGCTATCTGGCCAGCTAGCCGACACTCTACGAGCACGCCACGGATTATTTAGACGATACTGCAAACTAGCTATTCAAATTTTAGTTGGAAGAAGTAACCTGTCATGACTACAAGATCAACTTTCTAAGAAAACTAAATTGTTCAAACTTAAACAAATTACACGTGGTTCTATATTTTGTTAATTAAAAAATTGAATAAATCTGAAAATTTAGATTGATTTCCTGTTCATTATTCGATGTTATATTAAAAAGTTGTACAATAGTTTTTAGAAAATGATCCATATCACAATGTTTGTCTGAACTTGAGCTTATTTTTTTCTCCGTGTAGTATGTTTTTAATAAAAGTTTTAAATAATACTTTATATATTTAAAAAAAAAAAAACATTAATTACTTTTATAATTATTATGACCTTTTTTTTTAGTGTGAAAGGGAGGGGAAGGGATGAAATTTTTTTTTATATATATAACTTTCTATGGGGCAGATTTTACTGTAACAATTTTAATTTTCTCAGGTATTGTTATAAACTTCTCTTTTCAGCTTTGATAAAAAGTTTTGTAGTTTACCGAGAAAATTTTTACTCAGAAGTCAGAAAATACATATTAAGTATTAAATAAATAAAAAGTCTGTCTTATTTCTCAATATTTTATTTTATATCAAATATACTTTATCAGTATTGTAAAATAATTTAAACTTTATTTAAATTAAAATATACTGAAATAAGAAGATAACTCATTTCAAGAACAACAATCAAGAATCACGAACTACTGTTTTAGCTTTCAATCTTTCATTTCATTTTAATCATTATTATTATTTAGTAAATAAAAATAAAAGTAGAACAGAAATACATATCCTTTAGATTTTAATCCTCGTATTTCTGGGCCGATGAAATCAGAATCATTTCCTAAAAAACTAACATGGAAATAGAATCCCTTTTTGGGAGCCTATTGTCCGATTGCCCGAATCTACATTTCTAAGGCCGAAAATCTACATTTTCAAATTAAAATTTTAATGAAAATAAAAAGTAAACGATCTATCTTATATTAAGATAAGTTAAGTCTTACTTTTTTATAAATTTAAAGTTGCTAACGTTAAATAAATTTGTAGAAACTGATGAAACAAGGTTGCAAATATGAAAAGTAATGGGAAAAAGAATGCGTGCAAAACTGAAACATTTCGACTTCGTGGCAAATGACGTCACAACCAATCACGTCGCGTTTTTGTATCACGTGGTTTTGTTTATGTTTTTACGTTGTTAAAAACAGTAATTAAAAATTATTTAGAATTATTTTAACTATTCTGAGTGGATTTTTGAGAATTTCAAGATAAACTTTATCAGTTACACACAAAAGAAAACGTATTCCTCCAGGGTGAAATTTCTCCATTCGGCTCTTGTAGTATATTCAGTGCTGCCAAGTTAAGGTGAAACGAAGTATAGGTTATATCCCGTTGACCAAAAAATTATCGCCAAAATATAAGATTAAAAGCCAATAATGGATGATCGTGAATGTCACATTCAATGACATTAAATACGATTCACGTGTTTAAAATGTCCTTAAGTGATTTTTATTTGTATTTTTATTAATACAAGGTAAAATCCGTCAAATTTTGATGAAAGAAAATATTTAAGAAGGAACTGTTTCATTAACTTATAATAAACCTATAAAATTAATTATAGTAAAAAATGCATTTTATATTGGTATGTCTAACTCTCAAACAAACGATATTTATCATCAAATTAACAAAATACTATTTCTATAAAACTCAGTTGTAGAAATTGTTAAAATTAAACTATAATTGTATATATAAGCAGTAAAAAATAATAAAGATATGTTATTATGATAAAGTTATCAATTAAGGTTCTCATGCTGGTATTCCAAAATGATAAAAGGCAAAATGTATTCAACTTTGACTCAATCATAGAATTTTTTTCCTCCGTGAAATCTAAACACGGCATCATTTTCACCATATCAGATTTTACAAATGTACATTTCACATACGTATCCACGTTTAAAAAAAATTGGCATTTTAATTTGATAATTTTGATTCAAAACTTGAAGTCTCAATGCTATTAGTGAAATATACAGGGTGAGTCATAAATTAAATATCGAAACAATAGGCTATCTCCTTAAATATTGCCTCTAGACCCATACTTCCAATTGCAAAAATTCATAAATAAAAAGGTGAAATTTCTGATAAGATAAGTTGCAACTCCACGGGGGGTCTATTTGAAAAAATACGAAAATTAGATTTTTATACGGCCCCCGTAGAGCAAAGTTTCCAGCTGGAAAATTATTCCTTATCCATTCCTAAATTGAACAACAACAACAAAAAAAAATCTTTGTATCTGAAAATCTGACAGAGATATTAAAATCCAAAATTCTCCGAAACTCGTGACTTACACCACATTACCATGCTTGTAAACGATGATTGTTGACTGATTTTCAAAGGAAATGAGGGATCGTCCACAAATTGTCTTTATTAAATCTCGATTCAAAACCGTGCCTCTTATTTGGACATAATAAAGCAGCGTATTCATTTAAATCAAAATTTGTTTTCAAAATACAGTCGAGTCTCTATATAACGAAATCAATCGTTCCAGTAAAAAATTCGTTATATAGAGAAATTCGATGCATAGAGAATAATGTTAAAAATCGTATTTAATGTGTGAAATTTGAACAAATGTTATTTTTGATCTTTTGAATTAAGAATTTGAAATGTATAAAAGTAAATATTAACTTAACATTTTATTTCTTAATTATTTAAACTGTTTCAAAAAAGAGAACAGACATTTATTTGAAAGCTTAATGAAAACCAAATAAGGAAGACTTGCATTAATTTCAGACGAAGAAATCTAATTTTTTGTTGTTTTGATTTTAAAATAGTTACACACTCTCTCTCTCTCTCTCTCTCTCAAAAGAGCTCAAATTTTAGCAAGGAATGAAAAATTGTAATTAACTAATTAAATACAAAACTTGATTTTTGACGACTAACACCAAGGTTTAAAAAAAAACTATTTGAAAGAATGGCTTTTTTTTTTTTGCATGCGTATAACATCCTTATCTATAGAATGAATTAATATAGTTTAATATTTTTAATTAAAAAAAGGTTGTATTTTTTTGGAGTTTTTAAATTTTCAAATTTGAGTTTTTTTTAATAATGTTGTTTTTGAGTGGTGTTGGTGATATAACACATTTTTTTTTTCGAAAATTGTGTTACATAAATTTTGCTATATTTCTTATTATATTACATTGAAGTACTTCATTTTATGATTTTATAAGACTACAAACATACCTTAAAAATATCAGAAAGTTTAAATTAATTACATTGAATACTTCTGTTTTTATATGGACTCAAAGCAAGAGCTCTGTTTTCCTGTTTTTCCGTATCGATCAACCCCTGAGCCCCCTTAAAGGATTTATAATGAAAAAACATAAAACAAAATATTTAAATTTAAGTTATGAATTTATTATAATCAAGTAGTTATATAATGTAGAAATAAAACAAAATATTAATGATATTATTAAATGTTTATTCCATTAACCTCTTCAGACCTGAGGTACACAAATGTATACCACCATTCTTTTCCTCATAAAAACTAAACTGTTTGAATTTTTTGCATTTTTAACTTGCTTCTATACAGCTGAATGCTTTTTGCTTTAAAACAAAGCCAATAAATGTCAGCACTGGTGAATAATACCTCATAAAATAAATATTATTTCCTTCCGAGTTCCGAAAATACCTTCAAGACGTGCCCCAGAAGTAAGAAATATTCATGATTATTTAACATAAATGCTTTCCTATAAAAAAAATTTGAGGATTTGCTGATCATTGACTTGTTTAAAGACCTTAATTTTGATATTGCGTAAATTTATATTGCTGATAGTTAAACTGGTGTTTTAAGGGAATTTGTACGTTTATATCCATATTTGTAAACCTAAATTACTAGTCTCCTAAAGCACTGATTTCATAAGAAGGACTCTTTCTGTCATGAATGGTGACACTTCGATTATGCAAAAACAATATATATTTGTAGAGTTATTTTATGCTCAGGTCTGAAGAGGTTATGTATTTCTCGCATCAGCTGTTTCCTACCAGTTGGCGTAATCAGTTTGGTCCATAATCACTCATTTGGAGGAAAAAATACCTTTTACCTTTCATATTCAAACCGGTTACTGGACGTCATAATCGGCATTAATTGAATTTCCGCAAATACTAGAGAAGGGATAACTTAGTTTCAATTTTCGCAACAGCCATCTAATGTAGCAATATCTTACCATTTCATAAAGAGTGGAAAATAGAAGGTAAATGTAAGCTGGATCTAAGTCGAGATTCGGAATTCCATACGAATCTAACTTGTTTGTATTTTGATTCTTGACTAATTATTGCATACTTGTACAATTGATGCTTTCTTCTTCGAGTTAAGGGTGTTCTCAACTGCTCTGCTCAACAAGCGCAAAACGTTTTGACACATTTACAAACTCATTTTTTTAACGGAAAGATATAAAATTGGAATGCTTGACTATGGAAGCGATTTCGAATCGATCTTAGTTTTCCATTCTATGGTAATTAAATTACCTGTCCAGTTCTAAGCTATTTCGATCACGTGATCTCCCGTTTTTCTCCTGCTTTTCGACCGTTTTTTATGCTTTCGTCGGGAAATGTGCTCAAAAACGTCTACTTTGAAGGCTAGTTATGAAAGATCGATTGCGCTTAAACAGAAAAATGAGTGCAATTAAACCATTTCTGAATAACACCTGCTATTTTCATGCATTTCCGAGCAAAAATAAATTAAAGCATATGTCACAAAGTTGCCCTTTTTGATTTAAGAACACCCTTAACTGGTTTTGTTGTTTGTCTAATTATTGCATACTTGTTTGTACAATTGATGCTTTCTTCTTCGGATTAACATTAACAAGTCGTTTACTCGCAAAATCACTGCATGGACGAGAAGGAGGGAATATAATTAGCCGTTAACATTAATTTTAAAACATGGTGTTATTTTAATATGGACGTCCCCCAAAACATGCCCCACCAGTGGCCGAGAGGTTGGGACCTCTCAACTGGTAGACGGCAGGTGCTGGGTTCGAACCCAATCGCGGCTGTCGGCCTAACCGTTCGGAGTTTTCCGTGGTTTTCTTCGAACCTTGCGTAAATACGGGTTAGGTTCCCTTAGAAAGACCCCCACGGAGGGCACTCCCCTTGGTCCTATATCCCTAGCGTAGATAATCGGACGACAAAAATCAACCAACCAACCCCCAAAACATCATTTACATAAATTTAAAGAAGATATAGTAATAAAAAAATATATTAAAAAAAGTTTTGCATCAATTTGGGGAGAGGAATCTACATAATTTTCTGTTGTCAAAATTAACTGCTAAACGCGATAATTTAAAAATTGCTTTTATCTTAATGTCACAACTCTACTTATTTAATTTTATTTACAAAAGTATGTATCAAAAGTTATTCTTTACTCGCAAATTAACACAAGTCTAAGTTTTTACAAAGTTTCTGCGGACAATTCTGGAATTAAGTATTTTTGTTTGAGCTAATTTTGTGGTCGATATAAAAAGTTAAATCAAATACTCCAAGTTTAAGATTTAATATTAAACTTTATAGTTACTTTGAAGTGGAAGATAATTATTAATGTTCAAAAAACGCCATCATTTGACAAAGGATTAGAAGTAGAAGATAATCAATTAAAGAAAAAAATAAAAAAAAACTATCGGAGTTAAAAAAAAATCTTCATGTGTCGAAGACAGAAGCGGATCCAGTATTCGTTATAGAAGAGGGTACAGGAATCATGTCTCTTTCTTTTTTGAGGCGGGTGGAGGTGTCATGTCATCATTAGCAGTTTTATACCTTAAATTCAATTTTTCTGACATGTAGTAGATTTTTTTTAAATTCCAAAATGCAAGAAACTTGTAGGTTCTTTTCAAAAACCAAGAAATCAGAGTTTTCTTACCAAAGTAAAGTATGTTACAGAAAACTTTCGTTAAGCTCGCATTTTAAGGCGACATTTGTGGCTCGACCATTGCTGAAATGTCATCTTGATCGGAGCAATTGGATACAATGCAAGATGTACCACATATGTAGATAAATGAAAAAAAAAGTTGTTAGATCCTTTGGTCATTAAACAATGTCTACATTTTTCATTCATTTCCCTGTAAAAATAATTGCCCGAATACATCAAAGAATGGCATTTTTATGAGGAAATAAATGAAAACTTATTTAATACAGATTCCTATTACAGAAATGCTCTCTGCTTGGAGAGCTTCACTTCAGTTGGTCGTTTCATGAATCGATATGTTTAATAATATAATAGATATATGTGTCTTGGAAATATAGATATATATATTTAATAATAAAATCTGCCTACCTTTTTAGACGCATGGTCGAGCCGTTTCTCTCTTAGTGCGTCATCATTGTTCCTCCATCAAGTAATTATCCTTCATATTGAAAACTCAAATTTCAATGTCATCGTTTCTTCCTCGTTATCTTCTTCCATGCTTTTGTGCGTTCTGCACTGGAGTGATGATTTTCTCTGACTTTTTTCGGAAGGAAGAAAATCTCAGTTGTGTTCTCGACCTCGAACGTCGAATAAAAAAACCTGCCTTCCATGCGTAACCTTTCTAGCAACAATCTGGGGCATTCCTGATGGAGCAATAACTCCCCCGGCCTTTTAATACGGCAGTTCATATGTGTATGACTTGTTGCCGCATAGCTGCCCCGTTTGCACTTCGCTCTCGTATGACGCGGCGATTTAGTGTTTTTATCAGAAACTACGATGATATTTAGTTAAGAGTTTATTTAGTAGCTTTTCGATTGAGTTATCTAATCGCTGATTGGGAGTCCAGTTAATTGTTTGTGTGCTTATCTTTCAAATCTGACAAAGAGTAATAAAGTCACCAGGAAAAAAAAATTATCTTTTTTTTTTTTATTTGGTGCTTTTTTCCCTTTAATTGTTTTTGCTGTTTCACTTTGTGAGATGCTGCATTTCTTCCTCCTTCTAATGATGCTGTTTCGAGACAATGCACTCTAGTTATTCGTACGCTAATATTTCGAGCGATCGTTTCAAGATAGGAGCTGGTTGCTGAGTAGAATTATAGTTTGTGTCTGTGTGTTACTTGGATTTTTGCAAAGAACTATTTTAACAGTTTCGACGAAGATGGGTCTGTGTAGCGATGCCACCTGTGAGAAAATAATTTCTTACTTAGCGTATTTCTATGCCGTACTCAACGACCTCTTCGGTTTCGACAAGCCCGTGTGCCTGTTGCGTGGTTTCTTGTTTTTCGGACTCATCGGTGTCTTTTGGCTTTTCTTCGAGATCCCACTGGTGGTCTCTTTCGGACTTGCTTTCGTGACCCACTGGTACGTGGGCGGTGAGAAACAGCTGAAGGTCATTTACCGCACCGTCGCTCGAGACTTGAGGTAATGTAATTGTTTTCATATTTTTTTACTTGTAATCCCTTAACAAACACTGCATGCTGAATTTATCGTAGACTGACGTTAAACATGGTGTTGCCAGGTGCAATTTTGGAAATAGCCGGACAATTACTTAATCAGGACCCTATATATGTATAAACACGCTATTTCTAGAACAATTAGCTCGCTATATTACTTGAAGAAAATATCATTGTGGTAGCACAAACGTTGTAGAAACTCAAACATTTTATTTAACGAGTGGAAAGCTTTTAAGTTAACAACATTTATAATAAATTACAACACTAAAAAATGTGCTTCTTAATCCAAGAAAACGTAATAAACTTAAATATAACATAACCACTTTCGAATTATTCACGATTTCTAAAAGCTTCCTATTATCTTTAGAAGCCATAGAAACTAAGCTATTCGAGATTTGAAACAGACCTTTTTTTCATCAAGTGAAATTTTCATAGTTTACTAGCGAGCTACGCCCGCTAGCTGGGCCACTTTTTCCAAACGAACCTCGGTATTAAGCAGTATATAATAAGCAAAAAAAAAATCATTTAATAAGCAAGTCTCGGTGTTCGAATCCTCAAGCACAAAAAAAAGTAAATTAAAGAGCCATGGTCCGTTAACAATATGTGATTTCTCACTGTGGGCCACGTGCACTTGAAAAAAAAAAAAAAGATTGTGGATCGGATCTATGGTCGCTTCGCGCCCATAGTCCCGTTAAAAATATTTGGTTTTGCACGGTGGGCACTACGCGCCCATAAGACATTTCTTCGTATTTTTTAGTTCATCAGAAGCAGATTTTTACGCAGATTCTGAATATGTAATCAGTTTTTTTCTACTTTAAAACTGTCTGCATGATGGTTTCAGAAAAAACGCGCAAAAAAAAAGTTTCGATAGTCCTGTTTTATTTCTAAGTTCAATATTTTAGCGAAAACTACGGTAAATATTCTACGGCAAGTCAAAAAAATTGATGCAGAAAAAAACGCAATTAGCGCCGGTAGAAAAAGCGGTTTTCGGCTGTTTCTTCTTTTAGCCAAAGGGGAAAAATTCATGTCCTTCACTGCAAGGTGGCGCAGTGTTCTGTTTCGGAGCTCCGTTTGGGAATTGAGATATTTTTCGTTCCGATTCCCAAGGGGTTTTTAATTCATAACTTTTTTTAATTTTGGTCCCACGGTCTCGAAAATGCCTGAAATGACTTCCCCGGAATTTTTCCAATCGAAAGACACCTCTCCCGACTTCCAACTCGCCCGCGTTGCGAGCTGTAATCGGCTTCAAGCAGACAGACAGAGGCGCACGGATTTTATTAGTATAGATAGAGAACATTTAAATACTTAAATTAAATTTTTAAAACGTCTCCTCGGCATTTGGCCTCAACTTTCTAATAGTGAAAACTACATTTTGAAAACTGTATTACAGGATTGCCAAGGTTACCAATTGGTTTTTTTCTCAAAAAAAAAAAAAAAAAAAAATTAAGAAGAAAACTTGCGACATTTTCTCTTTTTTCTTTATAATTTACATGTTTCAGATTACTGGATATAAATAATTTCTACTTTTGACACTTCATTTCACCAATAAGCATTATATATAGTGGATTTAGGTCATTTTTTATGTATAGGATTAAAATCAGTATGCATTGGTCAACATGTCTATTGTTCTAAAGAAAAAGACTCAGACATGTGAATTGATCAAAGATAAAATAAATTAAAGATATTTAATATTTAGTATTAAAAATTTTAGTTAAAAAAATGTAGATTATTTAATGCAGTTAATAATATAACACGATGTACTTTAAGATATTGCTCAAGCTGTAAAGAAAAAAAAAAAAAAAAAAAAAAAAAAAGATTGGGGAGATTTTTTTTGAAGATAAGAATTAAAATCAAAATATGAAGTTGAATAAGAGTATTCAAAGATTGGATGCTAGTTATTCAAATTTAATAATAACAATCTTATTTTTTTCCCTGTTATCTGCTGAATCTAATGACCAAAAATGTTGATTTTAAATTATCACTCAAAAAACGAAATCCCAAGAGGTATTCAAAATATATTTTTTGAATAACTGTGGAATTATATTTATCAAACTGCATCCAAATGTTTATAGTTAGTAATCAAAAGATTGTTTATAAAGATTTTCAGTGTTTCACTGCGTAGAGCAGTTGATTCTTTGAACAAAGATTGTTTGCTAACATTGTTTAAATTAAAATATGAATTTTTTAAATTTTCTACATAAATTCACTAAATTTATTTAATGTAAATTATTTTAAAATGAAGTTACACTACGTATAATCAAACAATTTTTATTTGTATCAATAAATATGCATGCATATATAAAAAGAAAAGGGATATTTAAAAAAAATCCGGTTTAAACAAAAAAAAAAAAAAAAAAAAAAAAAGTTTTTTGAAAAAACCAGGTTTTTTTTCCAACCTTGCTGTATTAGGTATTGAGTAATCGCCCTTTTAACGCTCTAATTCCTATGATACAATACGTTCTAGAAATTCCGTAACTAAGAATTTTTGAAATCGCATTAGAAATTTTCAATAATTTCATTTTATTTAACGGCGTTTATTATTAGATAAACCAAATATTGCTATTTTAAATTTTTGGTTCGAATTTGGAATATCGGAGTTAAACTATCCCTCAAATTCGAAACTCGGGTGGTAGCATATATTAGACCGGGAGGTGGCAGCACAGACAATCAACTCATCAAGTACGCGGATGAAAATCTAGTATTAATAAAATCTCGATTCGCATATTACAACGCAATCGGTCTGCTAAGTTAAAGCTTGGGGGAAAAAACATAAAAACCCGATTTTAATAGTTGACTTGTAGGTTTACCATTGTGCTTTTCTGCACCCAAAGATATGAAAACATGGAGGATTGGGAGCAGGAAAACATAATGGTAAAACTATGAGTCAGCGGCTAAAATCGGTTATAATGACTGAAGGGTATAGTGGTTGTTGCTCGAACCCCCTTAAACAACGTGCTTTAACGAAGTGTGAATGACAAAAATCTATAGTGTGATGCTCAATTCATCCTTTTGGTTTTGTATGTCCGCTTAAAAAACGATTACACCAGTTGGAAAAGTCAGAGAATTCGCAAATTTGCCTAATAAGTCAGGGAATTTCTATATTTCATCCAAAATCTGGTAAAGTCAGAGAATTTGATAAAAATTAATGATGATCGTCAAATAAGTAGTACTACAAGCTTTGTCTATTGACAGAGAAGAAAATCTTCCATGTTTTTGCAAATTCCAGTTTTTAAAAGTTTAGTTTAAATTTCCCTCCTAAAATCTTTTCTTCCTACTTTTACCAATCATGACCCCACACATAGTCTAAAATTGACTCATTAATGTACTTTTTGAAAACTTTTTCTGCGATATATATCTTTTTGCAAAGTGACAATATAATTAACAAAAGCATTTCAAATCTCCTTAACTCCCATGTTGAAATGTCTGCTTCTCTACCCCCCCCCCCCCCCCCCATTGTCTAAAGTTGTATTAAGTTAGATTGTGATAGTTGCTGAGGCAAATTATGATTAAATTTAAAAAAAAAAAGAAAAGTTATTTTATCAAATAGTTTTTTTTTTAAATCTTGGTGTTAGTCGTCAAAAATAAAGTTTTGAGAAAACACGACTTAAAGTTGAAATTATATGGATGCGGCTATGTAAGTATTGATACATAAATGCTTATAACTTCGTTAAAAATGCTGATATTTTTATGCGGTTTTTTGCAATGAGTTAAGAATTAATTGAATAATCAAACTAGATCATAAAAAAATCGATTTTTTGAAAAGTTTTTAATTCCCGAGCCCCCTTAAATATCAAGCAATTAATTATTCCAATTATTTCTTTCGTTTATGCAAATATGATTTAACTATTGATAACAGCAATTTTTTACGTGAATTATTAAAATGGCGAAATAAACAGAATGATTATTTTATCGTTATGGATAGTATATTTATTTCATTTTAAATATTCTCAAATAAGAGAGAATTTTGGGATATTTAGAGTGATTTTGTTTTGTTTGCATTTGATCAATAGTTGCTATGCAACTGCCAAATGAAAGAGAGAGAAAAATAAAAGGAATATTACCCAGTTAAACTAATGGCATTGGACACACAGGCTACGCATACTAATTATACATTACAGCCTTATATTTTCAAAAGTTAATTCCGTTCAAAAATAAATAAATAAATAAATAAAAATAAAATAAAGGAGAGAGAAAACACTTTCCCTTTTCCCCTTTTTATACTTGAAGCGTCGTTTACACGGAGCGAGTTTACTAGCTACAAGCCGGCGAGAAAAGTAGCGAGCGAGTCAGCTAGCCAGATAGTGGTCGTTTACACACGAACTTGTTTATTCGCTCAGTAGCCAACTCGCTATTACATCACTAGTTGCGTTCTAAAACTTAATTTTACGTTAAAACTAACAGTAATAAGTCTTGATTACGTCCATTAATAACTATATCGTAATATTAATAATATATATTCCACAAAAAAAGTAAGAATTTATATTACAAATAAATATTTTGCTTATAAGACGTTGTTGTATTAATAAAAACGTTTAAAATACATTCAAAATTTTTATTTACATGTTTCAACTCTTTTTAATCGGCTCATCTTCAGAAATTAATAAATATAAAATAAAATTACAAACATAATGAACGTATAAAACTGGAATAAATAATTATTGAAATTAAATATATCACGCGCTTTTTAATAAATAATTATTGAAACTAAATTAAATATATCACGCGCTTTTTAATAAATTATTATTGAAACTAAATTAAATATATCACGCGCTTTTTAATAAATTATTATTGAAATTAAATTAAATACATCACGCGCTTTTTGCTATTCCCTGACATTTAGTATTTTAAATTATCTAAAGTAATTAAAATATTCATTTTGTGAATTTGTGTTTTCATTTTGTGCCACTAGAGCTAGCGAATACTCGCAGCGATTTCACTAGCAGCAACGTTTACACACTGATAGTTTGCTAGCCAGATAGCTTACATGCCAGCGAGTAGCAAGAAAAGTAGCCGAGCTTTCAACTTTTTCCGCACTCGCTAAGCCGCTAGATAGTTAGCTAGTGAACCTGTTTACACGGGGCGAGTCCACTAGCAGCTAGCGAATTCGCCGGCTTGTAGCTAGTAAACTCGCTCCGTGTAAACGACGCTTAAGAGCAAGAATCTGATAAAGTGTCGCACCTAGCATTATGGGGTGATTCATCACATCTCAGATTTTCTCCAAAAAATTACCAGTTGTTACTTATCTTGTTAAACGACCAAATCCAGAATTTTTTGCTCCAAAGTTGAGTTGTTCATTTTTTATGGCCCCCCAAAGGTCATCATGTCGTGAAAAAAAATAAATGTTTTTTAAGACATGGATATTGCTATGACTCACAGCTCTTTGCGCATACAACTTGCCACGAAATTCTTTTTATATCTGGAATGTAAGAGGGTTGAACTTTATATAATAGATGAAAAACCCGTGGCAAGTTTTTGCCGCAAGGTCACAGAAGGTCATAAAAAGATTCATTTTTGCTGTTTTTTTTTCCATTTTTAAGACCCTATAACAGCTTGCGCGTTCCAACTGCCATGAAAAAAGAGGTGGCAATTGAAAGCCATGCATTAGCACTTTTAAAAAATGTATATATAATTGAGGCAAGTTGTATGCGCTTTTAGTTAGAGTGCCAAAGTCTGAAAAATGTCATTTTTGACCAATATTCAAACTGTCATAATTCCTTGCGGCAACAACATTTTGAAATAATTCTTTTGCCATTGTTTTATTCTATTATTGCCCTTTTCAAAAAAGTAAACTCCATTGAGGCAAGTTGCTTTAAAAAAATTTAATGTTTTTTTTAAAATATGGCCTTTTTCAATAGTCAGAGCTATTTTATTATTTGAAATAACTGGACTGGATAACAATATTTTATACATTTGTTTGTCTATATAAATTGATGGTCTAATATATTGTGAGATATATATGATGCTAATGGCATTTATTTAATTTTAATCCTTTCGAGTCCGATTTTTTTTTTCAATTTTAGAAAAAATTACTTTTACTTTAATAATATTGATACTAGCTATCCTAATAGATTAATTAGAGTTTAACGAATATTTCATTGTCTGAAACATAACAAATGTTGTTGTTTTTTGCACTATTAAATTCATATTCATGCAACAATAGGCTAAGGAAGAATTTTTGGAGAGGGTTTAAAAATATTATATTGCAACAAGTTAGTGACATTACAACTTTCTAATGCTTTTAGCACTTTATTACACTTAATTCTTTCAGGAAAGTAACTTTTATTTTAAATTAAGAGGGAAATACATTTAAAATAAAATAATCGCAAACAATACTAAAAAAATTAAGCAAAATATTTATTATTACTAAATGACTTAACATTAATGAAGTAATATAATAAGTGCACAGATACATACTAACATTGCTGCATGTAATTAGTAACAAAAGTATTTCCTAAAAATAATAATACTCAAAAGACAGGTATTATTAATAGTACACCAGACCTGAAAGCGTTAAAAAAAAAAAATATTTGACATTTACAAATTACAACTTGTAATTAAAATGCAAATATAAATACAATCAGCCAACACTTAATATTTTTACATTTATTTATCAGTCCGAGAAAAGAAAATCAAAAATATAACTTTCTTGTATCATATCTGAAGGTTACCTTTTAACAGTTATAGTAATCTATTCATGTATTTCAGTTAATATATTTGAATAGCTATTAATGTTAAAGAAAATTTATTTCTCCCATAAGTGGAAAAAAAAAATCCCATAAGGGTTAAAAGACATATTGAAATATCTTAAAAGAAATGGTTATATCTTCGATTTTCTTTTCTCGTAATGATAAAACTCTGTGAAAATTGTAGCAGTGTTGGCTGATTGTATTTATATTTGCATTTTAATTACAAGTTGTAATTTGTAAATGTCAAATATTTTCGTTTTAACGCTTTCAGGTCTGGTGTACTATTAATAATACCTGTCTTTTGAGTATTATTATTTTTAGGAAATACTTTTGTTACTAATTACATGTAGCAATGTTAGTATGTATCTGTGCACTTATTATATGACTTCATTAATGTTAAGTCATTTAGTAATAATAAATATTTGCTTAATTTTTTTAGTATTGTTTGCGATTATTTTATTTTAAATGTATTTCCCTCTTAATTTTAAATAAAAGTTACTTTCCTGAAAGAATTATGTGTAATAAAGCGCTAAAAATATTAGAAAGTTGTAATGTCACTAACTTGTTGCAATATAATATTTTTAAACCCTCTCCAAAAATTCTTCCTTAGCCTATTGTTGCATGAATATGAATTTAATAGTGCAAAAAACAACAACATTTGTTATGTTTCAGACAATGAAATATTCGTTAAACTCTAATTAATCTATTAGGATAGCTAGTATCAATATTATTAAAGTAAAAGTAATTTTTTCTAAAATTTGAAAAAAAAAAAAAAAAAAAAAAAAATCGGACTCGAAAGGGTTAAAATTAAATAAATGCCATTAGCATCATATATATCTCACAATATATTAGAACATCAATTTATATAGACAAACAAATGTATAAAATATTGTTATCCAGTCCAGTTATTTCAAATAATAAAATAGCTCTGACTATTGAAAAAGGCCATATTTAAAAAAAAAAAAAAAAACATTAAATTTTTTTAAAGCAACTTGCCTCAATGGAGTTTACTTTTTTGAAAAGGGCAATAATAGAGTAAAACAATGGCAAAAGAATTATTTCAAAATGTTGTTGCCGCAAGGAATTATGACAGTTTGAATATTGGTCAAATATGACATTTTTCAGACTTTGGCACTCTGTAAATAAAAGCGCATATAACTTGCCTCAATTATATATACATTTTTTAAAAGTGCTAATGCATGGCTTTCAATTGCCACCTCTTTTTTCATGGCAGTTGGAACGCGCAAGCTGTTATAGGGTCTTAAAAATGGAAAAAAACAGCAAAAATGAATCTTTTTGTGACCTGTGACCTTGCGGCAAAAACTTGCCACGGGTTTTTCATCTATTATATAAAGTTCAACCCTCTTACATTCCAGATATAAAAAGAATTTCGTGGCAAGTTGTATGCGCAAAGAGCTGTGAGTCATAGCAATATCCATGTCTTAAAAAAACGCTTATTTTTTTTCACGACATGATGACCTTTGGGGGGCCATAAAAAATGAACAACTCAACTTTGGAGCAAAAAATTCTGGATATGGTCTTTTAACAAGATAAGTAATAACTGGTAATTTTTTGGAGAAAATCTGAGATGTCATGAATCACGGGTGTGTCACTCTCTCTGATTCTTGCTCTTAATCATTGAACCCCCTAAACTAATCACGGACATGCTTTATCATATAAAAAATCTATATCCAAAATTCAGAGCAAATCTGAAAGTTCTTAATAATAAAAACCCATTTATATAATTTAAAAGTAGTTATCCCCATCTTTTATACTTAACCATTAAATTTCCAAAACTATTCAGAGATTTGATCGAAATTTGATAATTCTGCATGAAAAATCCATTTATATAAATTAAGGGGAGGGGCATTAGAAACCCTGTTCCCCCGGCTTATGCTTATCCGATGAACACCTAATACCAATCAAGGAAGCGCTTCATCAGAATGATCCTATATCTAAATTTTGAACGAAAACCGATTATTCTTCATGAAAAACCCATTTATATTAAGGGGAGAAGGATAAGCCCCCCGTTCCCCCTCTTATACATATCGAATGAACTCCCAAAAACTAATCAAGGAAGCTCCTTATCAGGATATACCTATATACAAAATTTCAAGGTAATCTGGTATTTTTAACAGACTTCCAAAAAAGAGAGGAGGTTATCAATTCGACGCGTATGCATTTTTTTTCTTTATGTATGTTCACCGATTACTCCAAAACTATCCAACCGATTAATATGGTTTTGGTGTTAAATGAAAGAGCTTGCTCTCGAATTGGTACCAATTCCGTTTCATCGAAATTAGTTCAGTACTGTTTTAGTAAATAGGTAAAAATTAGTGATTCCTCGCAAATTAATAGTGACATGCACATTGAATATGTTCGCTAAATGGAGTGCAGTCAGGATGGCCGAGCAGTCTAAAGCGCCTGATTTAAGCTCTGGTTCTTGAAAGAGAGATGGTTCGAACCCCACTATTAAGTTTTTTACATATATGATTTACAAATTAAATACTAATTATGCTAGTAAGAATATTTTGTATTTAACCGTTAGCACAGAGTATCAGAGATCTTTTATCAACTTAATACTTTATCAGTGAAAGAATACTAAAATAATAGATTTGCGAAAAGTAACATCAAGTTGAATAAGTTCGCCGAATAGACTGCATTCAGGATAGCCGAGTGGTCTAAGGCGCCTGATTTAATCTCCGGTTCTCGAAAAAGAATGCAAGTTCGAACCCCACTTCTGTCATATGTGTATAATATACAGTATTTTTTCCGTATTATAATTTTTTTAACCAACTTAAAAAAAAAGGAGAGAAGATTATCATCAATTCGATCCGTATGTATTTTTTTATGTATGTTTACTAATTATACCGAAACTATCCAACCGTACCGATTACATTAGTATTTCTGTTAAATGAAAAAGGTTACTCTCGAATTGGTGCCACTTCCATTTCATCGAAATTGGTTAAGTACTTTTTTAGTAATTAGACAAAAACTAATAAAATTAGTGATTTCTCGCAAATTAAAAATAACATGCACGTTGAATAAGTTCATCGAATGGAATGCAGTCAGGATGGCCGAGTGGTCTAAGGTACCTCATTTAAACTTTGGTTCTCGAAAGAAACCGTGGGTTTGAACCCCACTCCTGACATACGTATGCACAATAATCTTTTCCGTATTATAATTTTTAACCGACTTCAAAAAAAAAAAAAAAAAAGGAGGAGGTGGTTATCAATTCGACGCGTATGCATTTTTTAAATGTATGTTCTACAATTACTCCGAAACTATCCAACCAAATAATTTGGTTTTTGTGTTAAATAAAAGAGGTTACTCTCTTATTGGTACCAGTTCCAGTTCATCGAAATTGGTTCTGTACTTTTTTAGTAATTTGGCAAAAACTAATAAAACTAGTGATTTCTCGCAAATTAAAATTAACACGAACCTTAAAAATCTGACCGAAACGAGTGCAGACAAGATGGCCGAGCGGTATAAGTCGCCAGATTTAACTTCTGGTTCTTGGAAGAAAGCGTGGGTTCGAACCCCGCTTCTGACGTACGTGTATAATTTACAATGATTTTCCCCGTATTATAATTTTTATTAACAGACTTCAAAAAATCGCTAACTTTTAACTAAAAAGAGAAAAATAAACTTTTCTATCAAAAATTGAACCGACTTCAAAAACTACTGCAAAGTGAAAAATAATTTTTCTACATAATAGTATTAAGAAATTAAATTAAGAGCGTAGTAATTTACCATGCGTATTATCATATTTATGTACATTAATTTGATTTTTTGAAGTCTGTACCAGCCAAGCCATTTGATTTTTTGAAGTCTGTACCAGCCAAGCCATTTGATTTTTTGAAGTCTGTACCAGCCAAGCCAAGTTCAAAATTAAAATTAATTATCCAATGCAAATTGTAAAAGAATAAAGTTAATTTTTTTAACTAAATATTCAATCGTAAAAAATCTCATAGGTACTTGTATGCGTGTCTATGGCTAAATTATATAACATGTAACTTGGCTTGGCTGGCACAGACTTCAAAATATCAAATTAATGTACATAATTATAATAATACGCATGGTAAATACTACGCTCTTAATTTAATTTCTTAATACTATTATGTAAAAAAAATTATTTTTCACTTTGCTGTAGTTTTTGAAGTCTGTTCAATTTTTATAGCAAAGTTTTTATCATGAGTTATCGCATTTCGCACGAACGAACGTACGTACATACGGGCGGGCACATAAGCTCTCAGGCTAATGATAGCGTGTGAGCTAAAAAAAAAGTAATTAATTAAAATTTTTAATCAAACAACGTATCTCTCTATTCTTCAAAACTAACGATGTCACCGCCGCTGAAAATGCATTTTTGCGATCGAGGGGTATTTCTTCGCTAATATTAAGAAATCTACTGCACACACAAATATAAAAATTGGTGGTATTATAGAGAGATGTTTGATAAACACGCTGATGTAGGCAGTTTTTAAATCGAATATTTATTTTAAGGGATATTTAATGTTAAAGTTGGTCAAAATCATTTCATTAAAGTTTTAACACTAGAACGCCCGGCTGGAGTCGATTCGACTCCAATCATGTAACTAAATTTCAATTCGAACCAGAAAAATTTTCTTGAAATAATTTAAATCTAATCCACGCAAATTTACGTTAAATAAATCAATTAAATAATTTTGAATAAAAATTCTGGTGAGAAATATTATTTTCAAACTTGAGTAGAATTTCCGGGCGTTCTAGTGTTAAAGGAGCAAAAACTATGCACAGAAATTTGAACATTTTGAAATAATTTTATACATTAGAATTCCCGGTGTGCAAACTTTTGCATTTATTTATTTATTTATTTTACTTATTTTTGGAGGGTTTATTTCCATTTTAAATCCAAATTTTCAGTATTTTGAGCAACATTTTTTACATATTTTAGAAAAGGTTACTATTTTAAATTGTTGCCAAATGATCAAAGAATAATACTTCACTAAAATAAAAATATTTACACGCGTCACTAGGAAATAAAAAATATTTCCTCTCTAGAAATAAAAATATCATCTTCACGTGAGTATCAAAAAGAGAAAGAAACCTTTTAAATCATAAATATATTTATTAATGCTTTTTAAAAGCAGCAAGTAAAAGAAATTACTTAATAAATAAATAAATAAATAAATAAATAAATAAATATATATATAATATATATATATATATATATATATATATATATATATATAGACGAGACATACACTTCATACTTTGATATGATCTTTTTAACTATTGTTGTGAAATTTAAGACGGCACAAATATTTCCATTCAAACAACAAAAGTATTTTCACGTGAATATTTAAAAAAAAAAAGAATGAGAAATTTAGTGAAAATTACGCCAGATGTAAACGATATATTTAAAATGGATTACTTAAAATTTTTTCTTACACCGCAGTTCACTAAATATCCAGGAAGCAAAGACTGTGTATTTCACTGTTTAATTGATCTTGTTTAATCAAGCATGTAAATAGTCAATGGATGTTTAACAGCAGCTTATTAGACCTTAAAATCCCCCATTTAAAAGCGAAGTGAATGAAAATGGGTTTGCAGAAAAAAATCGCTTAAAGAAAGGGCGAAAAAAAATCAATATTTTGCAATCGTTTAAAAGTTGATCAAATTGGTATATATATCTAATTTTTAGTGTTTCAATGGGGATTGACGAGCGTAGTTCGTAAGGAGTAGAGCCTCCTAGTATTTTAGATAAATGTGAGGGGTGAACTATGTCAGAAGCCAGTTCAAAAAACTTTCGAATTATGCTTCATTCAATGTTGTGCGTTTTGTCTATGGGTAGGAGAAGGAATATCAACACAAATATGATTATTAATTCTAGAAAAAGGCAATATTATGCCCCTGGAGTTTTTTTAAAGCAAAATTTTATATTGTTACAAATAATTTTTCATAGTTTTTAATGCTTTTGTTACAATTGTTGAAATTTTAACTTATTCCCTTATGAAAATGTCAGTGTATACAGTCACCGCAAAAAAAAAAAAAAAAAAAAAAAAAAAAAAAAAAATCTTGACATTTCCGATTTTAGACGTTTTGTTAAATATCTAAAAATATACATAAAGAATGACTCCGAAACTCCAGATGTATAAACAAAATAGTACAGGTCATATATTTTCGAGAAGTTTTTTTTTTTCAAAATCCAATAGAGGACCGTCAATAAATTGTAAAAAACGAATATCGTTTGAAGAACCCTGTCAAATCTAATGTAGTAAAAACGTTCAAACTGCAGATTATGATTAAGTGGTTTATGGTTATAAATTGTGTCCATTTTTATTAGGGATGGGACGAATATTCGGCCACTATTCGGTATTCGGCCCTTTTGCCGAATATTCGGTTGGCCGAATATTGAAGGCTTGTTGGCAGAATACCTGTAGCCGAATATTTAGAGATATCTGGCCGAATATTGGTAAAATCTCGCCGAATAGTGAAAGATATCTTACCAAATAAATTTAGGATTTAAAGAATTTCATTTCTTGCATTTTTTTTTTTTCTGTAATCCAAATTGGATATTTCATTCATGAAGTCATTCTCATTCTTACTTGCAAAATACAGTCGAGTCTCCCTATAACGAAACTCCATACATTGAATTTCTCTATATAACGAATTTTTTGTAGGAACGGTCCCCTTTTCGCATGATTACATTAAAAACAGTCTCTATATAACGAAATATCTATCTCCATATAACGAATTTTTTCAGAAATTGCTCTTAATTTATTAAGTTTTAAAAAAGCTTCGAAATCATATGGAATCAATTTTCCACCACTTATTTTTGATTTATCGCTCAGTGCTAAGTTTTTTATAAATATTACTTCTCTCCTTGTTCTTGTTACTTTTCTCATTGTTCTTTAAATCCAACGAATTCATCCCACCTCCCACACACCTTTCCACATCCTTCTCAAAACAGTCAATTGGATTGTTACATATAACTGAAGAAAAATCAAAAGGCGGAAAATGCTAACTACAATTTTTCATTCCTTGCTAAAATTTGAGCATTTTTTTGAGAGCATAACAATTTTAAAATCAAAACAACAAAAAATTACAGATATCTTTGTCTGAAATTAATGCAAGTCTTCCTCATTTGATTTTCATTAAGCTTTCAAATAAATGTCTGTTCTCATTTTTGAAACAGTTTAAATAATTAAGAAATAAAATGTTAGGTTAATGTTTACTTTTAAACATTTCAAATTCTTAATTAAAAAGATCAAAAATAATATTTGTTCAAAATTTACACGTTAACTACGCTTTTTAACTTCATTCTCTATACATCGAATTTCTCTATATAACGAATTTTTTATTGGAACGGTGGATTTCGTTAAATAGACTCGACTGTATACAGTTATTCAATTGCTAAAAAAATACACAGCCTTTCTGTATTTCCTATAAAAGTTAGTAATATTTTAGAAAATGCTGCCAAGTTGGAGATTTAATTGTACGGGAAGTGTCTTCATTAAAGAATGATCTATTACAATTCAAGATATAAAAACCCTTATAGAAAAAAAAAAAAAAAAAAAAAAAAAAGAAAGAAAGAAAAACACTGTCTTATTCTAAAACACTTGAATATTTATTAATGTTTGCAAATTCCATGCACGTATAAAAAAGACTCGTAAGAAATTCATAACTTATTTTCTGTAAAGTATGAAATGAAAAAATTCATTTTCACTAGGTGTATTAACGAAGATTCATTTTTAAAATTAGATATCAAATATCACTATTCCAAATACAATGGTACATCTGAAAACAGACTAGTGGCAAACTAGATATGCATTAGATGAAACAAATTACTTTATGAAGATGGTTTTATAAGTATTTAAACATAAATTCTAAATACTGAACAAAATAATTTTTTTATTCTCTAGTTTTCACTTTTAAAAATTTATTTGCATAATTACTGACTTAAATATGTAACATTATTATGTATATATGTTTAATTTACATATTCCTTCATTCATGTTGTTATCAATTTCTGTTTATCCTTTTAATGCTTGTTGAATAAGTGGAATATTGAAGTTGAATATTGTATGCGCCAATTCAAATGTCAAAGATTTTGTTACTATATGCATTCTACTTTAAGCATAACCTTTTGCTTTAACATAATTTGTAATTTAAAGCTTGGTTACTGATTTCAGAGCAGTCTCACTCTTACGAATTTGCTTATCATTAAGGACACAGACTCTAAATGATCAAATTTACTTCATTAAAGGTTATTTCAGAAAATATCTCCTTGTGAGTTCTGAGAGAGAGATTAAGAATAATATTAATTTTGGATGTAAGAAAGGGTAAAAGTCCCTCATTTGATAGTAAAAATGAAGTACATTCTTCATATTTTAATGGAAATATCTTACCATCCTGACTTATTGAAAATCAATTTGATGTACATTAAGATAAAAGAATGTAATGCAATTTCATAATTTTTTTTGTGTTAAAATAAGTGTTTAAAATTTAAAAATACATTTAAAAGCAATAATTATTAATGAGTTCCTATTTTTTAAATTATATATAAAATCAAAATTTATTTTCTTTATTGGAAAAAAAGTTGGTATTCGGCCGCCGAATATTCGGTATTCGGCCTAATATTTGGCCGAATATTCGGTATTCGGCTATTCGGCCGAATCACTATTCGTCCCATCCCTAATTTTTATACGGATAGCATGTATACTCGTAGAGAAATAGAGCTTTTTTATAAAAACGATCCCAAATTTTGCCAAGTTTTTTGCTTATAATTTCCAGAGTTCTTAATAAAAAACAATGTTCTTTTCAGAAAAAATGAGAAACAATATTGTACATAATATCCTGTAATCCAAATTAATAATTATTAATAACTATGAAAAATGAGCAGGTTTACTAAATAAGTTTTCACTGCGCATGCGTCGATTACATAAAAATTTCATTTGCATATTGTGTTAGATAAATATATAGAGCAACTAGGGATGCACCGAATATTCGGTATCTATTCGGTATTCGGCCTATTCGGTCATGTTACCGAATATTCGGTTAGGCCGAATATTAAACTATTCGGTTGAGCCGAATATTCGGCTTGGCCGAATATGAAATTATTCGGCCTGCCGAATATCCGGTATGGCCGAATATCAAAGTATTCGGCCATTCAATACTTAATAAAAACTTTTCACTATTTCTACTTTTAACTGCCAATTTTTTAATTTATATTTAAAACAATTAGAAGCAAAATCATTTTTAAATAAAATAGAATGTTTTTACATTATTTATTTGCTGTTTGTAAAGTATAACTTAAGAAAATTAAACATGAGAAGGATTAAAATGGTGATTTATTAGGATTCTCCTTAGGAATAAATTATGTGCAGATACAAGTTTCTAAATATTGTTTAGTAAATAATCTGTTTCTCTCTTTCCCCCAAATAAAAGTCCTTTAAAAGAAAAAAAAACAACTTTTGAGATTAGTAATAGCTATCAAGGCAGAGAATTTTTGTTCATGAAACCATAATCATAATCAACTTATTGAGTCATAAGTACATTGTATTTCATCTCACTCTAGGTCAAAACTTGTGTGTTCGTTTATTATATTAACAATAAATAAGATAACATATTTTCAACTCACATGCTATGATTTCTGTAAAATATGATATGATGGGAAGGGTGGAAAATACCACCATTCATAAGAAAAGAACTATGAGCCAAACATGCCTTTATTCAAAATTAAGTTGAAAGTATTTGTACTTTATATTGAAAAAAATTTGCCTTAAGTTATTTAAAAAGAACAATTGTCAGACTGTAAATTTTTTCTTCGGCCATTTTTTCATTATTTGATTTTAAAATGTTTGTTTTGATTCGTAGAAAATTTTATTAATTAATGTTTCATAATTGTGCTTCTTAAATAACTCAAGGCAGATTTTTTTTCAATACTAAATGTTCTTATAAAAAGGTCTTGTTTATCAAAATGTAAGTTTCTTTTATTAAATATTATGTAAAACTGTTTTAAAAAGTAACATTTTAATACCTTTAAATTTTAAAATATAAAAAGAATTTGGAAAGCCGAATATTCGGTATTCGGCCGAATAGTTAACTATTCGGCTGGCCGAATATTCGGTATTCGGCCCAACAATTACTATTCGGCTTGCCGAATATTCGGTATTCGGTTCACCTGTCGGCCGAATATTCGGCATTCGGTATTCGGCCAAAATCACTATTCGGTGCATCCCTAAGAGCAACTTTTGTTAAAGTTTCCAAATCATAGCTTGAAAATTCTGAAAGTTATTGTCGATAGAAGATAAAAATCCGTTATTCCAAAAATGAAAGAAAACGATGAGGAGCTGTATCCAAATACGTGCAATACTGTGTAGCCACTAATCAATGGAATATGGATACATCCCCTCATTTTTTTTGTTTCATTTTGGGAATATCGGATTTTGATCTCATTCTTTAGACGATAATTTTCAGAATTTTCAAGCTATGAGTTTGAAACTTTGATAAAAGTTGCTCTATACATTTAGCTAACACAATATGCAAATGAAATTTTTATAGAGGTGACGCAGTGAAAATTTATTTAGTAAACCTGCTCATTTTTCATACAATTAATTAATATTTTTAAATTTTGATTACAGAGTATTATGTAAAATGTCGTTTCTCATATTTTCTGAAAAGAACATTGTTTTTTATTAAGATCTGGAAATTATAAGCAAAAAACTTGACAAAATTTGGGACCATTTTTATAAAAAACCCTATTTCTGTACGAGTATACATGCTATCCGCATAAAAATGAACACAATTTATTACCGTAAACCACTTACTCATAATCTGCATAGTTTGGACGTTTTTTACTGCATTAGTTTTGACAGGGTTATTCAAAAGTTATTCATTCTTTTTCAATTTGTTGATGGTCCCCTATTGGATTTTGGAAAAAAAAATTTCTCAAAAATATATGAACTGTACTATTTTGTTTATGCATTTAAAGTTTCGGAGTTATTCTGTATGCATATTTTTAGATATTTAACAAAACGTCTGAAGTCGGAAATGTCAAGATTTTTTTTGAGGGTGACTAATATCTCGGTAAGATTATATCCCACATTGAAATATTGGGAGGGAAAAAAATCTTTTTTCAAACTTTTAAAATCAAAAATATGAAAATTATTAGTTTTATAGAGAAATGTTTGAATAAACACTAGTGCAAACAGTTTTTAAATCGAATAATTATTTTTAAGCGATATTTAAAGTTGGTCAGAATCGTTGAATTAAGGTCTTAAAAGAGCAAAAATTATACATAATAGGAATTTAATCATTTTTAGATCATTTGAAACACTAGAAATTTCCAGTATGCACACTGCATTAATTTTTTTTGACTCATTTTTTGATGATTTATTTCCATTTTAAATTGAAATTTTCAGCATTTCAAGAGAGATTTTTTTTTTTTTTTTTTTTTTTTTTTTTTTATATATATATATTTTAGAAAAGAAAATTATTTTAAATTGTTGCCAACTATTACCACAGTACAAAAAAGTTCCTACAAATTAAAAATTTATTGACATATATCGAAAAACTTTCAAATCAAAATTAAATTATATTATTGATAAATGATATTAAAACATGTATATATATTCTGACCTCAAAGAAATGGGAAAAAAAGTGCAAAAAATATGTTAGGAAATACGGTACAGTGGTACTTGGACTTTTGTCAACCCGCATTTACATCTTTTGGCCTGGAAAGAAAATTTTCCTATTTATGACATACTTTGAACTTTTAAAAAGATTATTAGTTATATGAAGAGAAACTTTCGGAAAAATCAAATGCAATATTGCCATTGGGCAACTTAAAAAAAAAAAAAAAATTCTTAATCCGCACCACCTTTTTTCAATTGTTAAAATTTCCCTTGTTATAGCTTTAACTCATATGCTATTAGCAAGCTAAATTTTGCTATTAAAAAAAAGCGGTGCCAATGAAGAAATCTGAATTTTAAATAATGTAGCCCACTGGCAACGCTGATCAGGTGATATTGACATTAGTGATGCAACGAATAATGGTTTGGCCGAATAAACGAATACCAATTATTCGGCTTAGTTATGGCCGAATAATGAACTCTTTTTTGACTAAAATCAAAATATAGTACTCTGTACTAGCAGTCTTCGCCCGCTACGCTGGTCGGTTTCTCTAAAGCAATTTTGAATCAAACGAAATACATCTGATCCCTGTAGCAGAAAGTTATGATTGTGTCTGCGACAGCAATGCAGCAGGATGAAAATTGTCTGCAGGAGGGCGTGTTATAATTGTCTTATATACATTATATAGTTCTTACTGATTAATATTATAAAAAGACAACTATATTCCTATAAAAATATAAAACTTGAATAAGGAAATAGTAAAATTAATATTTTTTGAAGAATTAGATTAATAATGAATACGTAAAGTGGTTCTTTAAGTTTGAAGTTAAGGCTAAATCTATTTAAAATTGCATTGAAATATTGTGTACATCTATTGAAAACAATGTATAGTTTCTTAACTTGCCTAAGTATTCAAATCTACAGAAGAAATAAGTACAATGATATTATAGAAAAAATAAATCATTTATATTGTCACATGTGAAATAGTGATAAAATGAAGAAAACAATTCCAATTCCATTGAAAAGTAGATGCCATACTGCCTCCTTAAATTCTCAAAACATTTGTTTACTTGTTAAATCATAATAAAATGTTATAATAAAATATGTTAAAATAAAATATTGAAATGTGCTAGATTTTTTTTTTCAAAAAAAGGGGACAAAAATCACTTGAAAAAACGATTAAATTTACCATTTTTTTTCAATTTTTTTTAACGAAATTTATTGTTTTTTCATAACTTATTGATGAAATCTTTCCTTTATTCGCGATCTTTTGACGGAATCTGTCGTTTTTTCGCGATCTTCTAACGAAATCTGTCGTTTTTTCAATATTTTTTTAACGAAATTTACCATATTTTCGCGATTTTTTGACGAAAACTGCCTTTGTTTCGCGATCTTTTATTGAAATCTACCTTTTTTTGCGATTTTTTTAATGAAATCTATCATTTTTTCGCGATCTTTTGATGAAATTTACCGTTTTTTCGCGATTTTTTAAACGAAATTTGTTTTTTCATGGCTTATTGATGAAATCTCGTTTTTTCGCGATGTTTTGACGAAATCTGTCGTTTATTACGATCTTTTGACAAAAGATACTTTTTTTCAAGATTTTTTGACGAAATTAGACGTTTTTCACGATTTTTTTTAACAGAATTTACTATTTTTTCGTGATCTTTTGACAAAATCTGTCGTTTTTCGCGATCTTTTGATGAAATCTGCCGTTTTTCGCGATCTTTTGATGAAATCTGCCGTTTTTTCAATATTTTTTGACGAAATATTCCATTTTTACGCGATTTTTTGTCGAAATTATTCTTTTCTTCACGTTTTTTTTTTGTCAAAATCTGCCGTTTTTCTGCGATATTTTGATTAAATCCATCTTTTTTCATGACCTTTTGTTGAAATCTACCGTTTTTTTGAGATTTTTTTGATGAAATCTATCATTTTTTCGCGATCTTTTGATGAAATTAGTTTTTTCGTGATTTTTTTAAACGAAATTTATTGTTTTTTCATGACTTATTGATGAAATCTCTCGTTTTTTCGCGATCTTTTGACGAAATCTGTCGTTTTCTTACGATCTTTTGACAAAAGATACCTTTTTTTCAAGATTTTTTGACAAAAGATACCATTTCTTACGCGATTTTTTTACCAAATGAAGTTTTTCACGATTTTTTTTAACAAAATTTATTATTTTTTCGTGACTTTTTGACGAAATCTGCCATTTTTTCACGATCTTTTGTCGTACTCTGCAGTTTTTTGCCGTCTTTTGATGAAATATGTCGGTTTTTCTTGTGATCTTTAGATGAAATTCGCCGTTTTTTATTCGTCCTGTCCAATTTTTTCCCCCAAATCATAATTTTTTTTCTTTTCCAAGTTGGCAAATTTGTCTGCAAGGATAAAAATAAATCTGCGACGCACGTCGCGCGTCACACACTTTCTGCTACCGGGCATCTGATAAAGATAAATTAAACTGATCAAACATCCTTAATTGTCTTATTCGTATAATGTTACATTATCCTGCTCATAGTCGATGTTGACAAGATAAAAGACAAAATAGCTCTAAAATGACTGAAGTACCTAAGTTTAACTGTTTTTTAGTTGGTGTGTTATCTTGAATTTCCCGCTTCTACCCACATCTGCTGTTGAGAAATGGCGAAATAGCTAAGAGGCACTTGATGTGTACAATTTGAAATAGTGGTTAGAACGATTTCTCATGATATATCACACGAAGGGTGTAGGCCAAATTTAGAAAATTGCCCCTGTCCCCTGCAGGGTCCCAACTATCACGCCTCCACGGTATAAAACCTTCCCCTCTCTTTGAAATTTTCGAATATTATAACTAATGTTTATCAAAAGGTCCTATAAAAAAATCCCATGTGTAATGATAAAATGTTATAATTTCAAAAAATTTGAAAACTGTCCACCCCGGGCGGAGGATAAATAGGGGGGCGGAAAGAAAAGTTCATAATATGAAAAAGCGGTCAGGGGGCTTTTCGATGATATGTCACATGACGGGTCCAAAAAAAGTTTGGAATTTTTTTACCATCACTTTAATCCTTTCGGGTGCGGAAATTTTAAAATCGCCGAAACACATCTTTAATTAAGTTTTTAATAGATTTGTTTTTTGCCGTCTCATGCTTCTACTTAAAATGACTGCTAAGATGTACCAAATGTTCTAAATTGTTCAATCCCCATTTAAACCCCCACAGCGGGACAATTTCTAAAATCGCTGAAATATGTGTTTAATTATTTTTTTAGTAGATTTAATTTCTGAAATTTAACGCTACTACCTTAAATGACTGCTGAGATATAGGAAGATGCTGCAGAATTTTCGACTTCCCGTTTGTCCCTCTTAGAGGGGGGATTTTCGAAAATCCCATCCTAGTACACACATACGTCATAAGAAACATATATTCCCCAATTTTCATGTTTCTACGTTTAGCAGTTTGGGCTGTACGTTGATTATCAGTCAGTCAGGACAAACTATTTTTTATATGTATAGATTATATGCATAATTCTTCTATGTTTCAGAATTAAAGTATATATTTTAAAAATTATGTATATGCAAATTTTTTGAAGCATTATTTTATTCTGAAAAAATATTTGATTGTGTTCAGTTTAAAAAATGTCTGATATCATCCCACATCCCCCCCCCCCCCCTTGGCCCAAAAGAAAAGCACTCAGTGCAGACTTTTGAATAAATCTTAGTAAATGCATTGTTTACTAGTTTTAACAATTTGTGAACATTACTTATGCATTTCACTTTTGCTTCAACGTATGTTGAATTAGCCAATTTCAAAAGCGTAACCTTAGGATGAAACCTTTAAAGGTAAGCAGAAATTAAATGTTGATAAGATTTAAACATCCTTAAACCGATCAAAACACGTCAAATAACTTTTCCTAGAACAAGCTTATGTAAGAAATGCGCAAAATCACTAGAGAATACGGTGTGTAGACGTTGTCTTTTATTTATAGGGACATACAGATGAATTCGATTTCAGTACTATTTACAAACAATAAACGTTAGAAGTGCGTCTTCATTTATAATACGCGTTTATATTTTTATTTTTTTAACATTTCAACGTATCTATAAATTCTACTGATCATATACAGGGTTGCACAAAAGAATTAGGGTATTCTGACGGAAAATGTTGAAAGGAAATTTTCACCTGTGTGATGCACTTCCTAACTGAACTGAATTTTTGTGTGCTATGTAGTATACGCAAAAAGCTATACATCATATACAGGGCTGCACAAAAAAATATCCGTACAATAACAAGGTTTCGAGAAAAACAAGTTTAAAATTTTACGATAGAACTCCGTTCAATGAGCAAGAAAATAAATAAATAAATAAATAAATACTGTAAAATGTATCATTAAACAAATTTTAACTCACATGAGTAGAACCTTTTCTTAAATGGTTTTATGGAGTAAGATGATTTTATGAAGAAAATCTTGTAATTCTTTTGATAAAATTAGAAAAAAAAATAAAAGAAGAAAACTTTAAAATGACACTTCTTGTGCACTTCCAAACTGTTTAAAACAACTTTTTTTTTTTTAACTTATCTTCTAGAAGTACTCTTTTACTGTAAAGACCATATACTAAAAAGTTTACCAGTTCCAGCAAAAATTAATAAAATATGACACATGCAAGTAAAAATGTTTAAGATTCTATGTTATATATTTCTAAAAATCCCCCACAATTTTATGAAATACATTATAAAAATCGCTCATTTTAAAAATTGTGTCATTTGAAAAAATACGAACATATTTTGGTATGTCAGCATAAACATGCTAAAATATTGAAAACGCAAATTGAGTTAAGTGCACTTTTAAATTCCGACTCATTTAAAGGGGAAAGAAGTACCCCCCTACATCCACCCGAAAGCTTTTTCATATTTTTAATTATCGTATCTTTTACTTCCTTAGAATACCAATATCTAAAACAGGGTTGAAAAAAAATCAGTTAAAAAAAAAAAAAGTTTTTGTTTAAACCAGGTTTTTTTAAAGCATCCTTTTTTATTTGCACTTTCCAACAAAATTGAAAAGTGCTTATGCATTCGGTTTGTCTGTCTGTCTGGCCGGATGGCCGTCTGTCCCAATGGCTGGATGGCCGTTTGTCCGTAACTCACGTAAATATACTTGGATTGCCGTGAAATTTTAGGACGTTATTGAGGTTTACCCTAGCACGAACCCTATTAAAAATGAAGTATCTACCATGATTAGTTTATCTACAGAGAGAATCAAAAGTTTCCCATTACATTACGGCCCATGGGGAAAAATCGTTAATATACTCGGATTGCCATGAAATTTTAGGACGTTATTGACGTTTACCCTAGCACAAGTCCTATTGAAAATGAAGTTTCTACTGTGATTAGTTTATCTACAGGGCGAATCAAGTTTCCTATTACATTACGGCCTATGGGGAAAAATCGTTTCAAAGGAATTTTAAAGATGTTATACCCTGTCAAACATATTAAAATATGTATTCTATAAAATATAAGGTGAAAATGTAGCTATTATTCATTTACAGGGCCACACAAAAGCATTCCATTATTAGATAATGGTAAAAGGGGGAATTGTGTGTGACATATTTTAAATATATTAAGCTGTTTCATGTATAATAAAACTGATATATGTCACTGAAGCTTAATATAAATTATACGCTACTGTCTTGCATAATATGAAGTACATAGCATTTACAGGGCCACACAAAAGATTTCAAATAGTATATTCTTTCCGAAATACCGTATATGTGTCCGATGATGGCTGATGGAGGGATGAAATGCATTTTAATTATGATATACGCGTTTATATTTCGCCAAATATATGCACATTATATGGTGTGTATAAATGTTATAGTTGATATACAGGGCTACCCAAAAGAGCTCACGAACGTTACTGAATATGAGCGTAAATTATTTAAACGTGGTTCTTAAATAAGCTATGCATTTTTACGCTGAGCTTCATTCAATTTACTGAAAAATGTTTGCAGAATAAAGATAAAAGGATATACAGGGCCACGCAAAGAATTCGGTACATGGACGCCTATGAATGATGATTTATGAGAATGTGATTTCAGTTGTTTTAAAAGTGTTTTAGTTTACAATAAATGTTAGCCTAATGTTGGCGTGTAATAAAGGTACAATGTAAACTACAGGGCTGAACAAAAGTATTCAAGTATGCTTCCCTCTAATAGTATGAATTGCTGAAAAAGAAATTTCAATCTACTGGGTATTTTCTTGCTAAGCTAAATTTTCCCAGTATATCAACTGACATATGAAATACAGGGCTGTTCAAAAGTACTGGAATACGTATTTGGGTATATTTGGCTATACACTGTTATTTCCCTAAATAACAAAGTTTTGTTAAAGATTTCATTAAATGTTGGAAAGTGCTTCATAATCTATGCTTAACGCATGATTTTTCTTACTTGTTACATATGCTTAAATATTTATTCATAAAAATAGACATTGTTAAATTATAAGTAGTACAACTTCATTTTAAAATAAATTAAATAATTACAGTGAATTATGTAGAAAATCGAAAAAATTCATATTTTAATTTAAACAGTTATTAGTAAACAGTCTTAGGTTCAAAGAATAAACTATTCTATTACACAGTGAAACATCGATACTTTGAAAATCTTTAATAAACATTTGGTGTAGAGTTTGATGAATATAATATTCTTTTCCATAATTTTTTTAAAAATAAATTTCAGATACTTCTTGGGGGATTTTGTTTTTTGAGTGACAATTTGAAATCAACATTTATGGTCATTAGATTTGCCGATAACAAGGAAAAAAATTAGATTGGTATTATTAAAATGCTATAGGGTCATTCCACACAAAGTCAACCAATGGGGGTTGCTTCATAGTTTTCTTTAATTTTTTATCACAGATTTTCTTTAATTTTTTATCATAGACAGACATAGTAGTGAAACCCTCAAATCTGAAATTTAAAAGTAATTTTCCCAATATTGGCTGAGTTATAGCCATTTGAAAACTGACCATTTTTATTAAATGGCGGCCATCTTGGATTCTCATCAGTGTCTAAAATGGCCATAACTTGAAAACGAATGGCTCAAATTTTCTATATCTGGTACCAGTGTGAAGTTGTTTGTACAAAGAATGAATATTTCATATCAAAACAATAGTAAAATTTCCTTTATTTACTTTTTATTATGTGCAAACTGAAAATATCACCCCAAAAAAAGGGCTGACTGTAATGGATCATTAAAAAAAAAAAAAAAAAAAAAAAAAAAAAAAAAAAATCATCATAATGAATTTTCCTGAAACTTGGTAAAAACATTACTCCATCTGTGGGCTGTAAATGATAAAAAAAATTGGAGAGGTAAAATCTGTTGTTTTAAAAATAAATGATTTTTTACACATAAGGTGTCATTAACCAAATAATGTTCATTTTAGAATCTCTAAGTATTCCTAATTTAAGAAATAATGGTTGAAATAAAATTCTCTAACATTTAAGTTAATATATTGCATTTTCGGAAATCGGGAGAGGGGGGGAATTCCGCGAGTTACCCCCCCCCCTAACAACGATCTTCGAAATCACCGTTTCCCGCAATCTGCAGACGAAATCAGCGATTTATCTGCGATATTTTAATAAAATTGGCGATTTATTGCGATCTTTTGTCGGAATCGGAAATTTTCCCGCGATCTTTTGGCGAAATCGACGTTTTCTCGTGGTTTTTTTTTTTTTTATGAAATCGGTGTTTTTTTACGATTTTTAGACAAAATTTGCATTTTTACCCGATCTTTTCTCGAAAACGGCGTTTTATCCCCACGATCTTTTGACGAAATCGGCGTTTTTTCCGTCATCTTTTGATGAAATCGGCTTTTTTTTCAATGATCTTTTGATAAAATATTTTTTAACGATCTTTTATCGGAAACGACGTTTTTTTCCTCGATCTTTTAACAAAATTGTCTATAAGTTCGCAACCTTTAGACGAAATCGACGTTTTTCTGCGGTCTTCAGACAAAATTAGTGTTTTATCTGCGATATTTGCTGAAATTGCCGTTTTTTTCCCCGGCATCCGCACAGGAAATTCGCGTTTTTCAGCGATCTTTTGATAAAGTTCATTGACAAAAACATGGACGAAATCGTCGTTTTGCCATGAAATATTGACGAAATGTGTGCTTTTCCGGTGATCCTTTCACGAAATTTGCATTTCTCCGCGATTGTTTTTTCCGCGCGCAAAACCGTATAAGTTGGCAACTATGCGGAACTGATAGCCCAATTTCAAACTTTCGGAAGAGAATGCCTTAAATTTTCGGAATTTTCGAACGAGAATTACCCCTGCCCCCCCCCCCCTCTCACACTTTGCAGTGACAATATAAAATAATCGTATATTTCCCTTTCTAGAATTTTATATTTCCCCCAGTCCCACCTTCCTTTCCCTTTCCTCCTGCAAGCCAAGCTTACATTTTTTCTACTGTATTGTTATTTATTTATTGAAAAAAAAAAAAAACCTGATAGTTGTTTACTTTGTAAATAACATGATTTTTTACACATTAGTAGAAACTGAGAGGAAAAATAGTATATTTTCTTGAGAAGGGTTGGGGGGGGGGGGAGTTTATTAGATGACTGATAAATTACTATTACTAAAGATTTACAAATAAAACAATAATAATAAGAGTTTTCAAATTTTGTATGTTAGGTAGAGGAGGAGAGAAATATTCAATCTTGGATATGGGGGGGGGGTGGAGAATTACATGATCGATTTTTCATTGTTATAGCAAAATGGAGCAACAGTTAAAGAAGAAGAAAAAATACTTTGAAAGATTTTTGATTTAATGAGGTAGGAATCAAAAGAAAGTTTTTTCCCTTTTAAGGAACTATTGAATCACTTGTTATTTATTTATCTTATTAAAGATTTTAAATAAAAGAAAATAAGGAGTTTTAAATGGTTTATATTTTGTATTCTTAATAAGGATGTGGGATGTGGGAAAGGGGAAACGTTAATTTCGGGTTAGTGTGGCAGAAAAATTTTTATGATTTTTTATTTATATAGTAGAGTAACAAATTAGATACAACAGAATTAAAAAAAAAAAAAATTACTTTTAAAAGTTTTAAACTTTATGAGCTGACAAACGAAAAGCAGATGATTTTTCCTTCCTTTTCTATGAGGGGGGAGGGGATATGATTTTTGGAATTTTGCGTCATTTTTTTTATGCGAAATTTAACGTTTTTATTATGTTTTGCGGCGATTTTTTAGCATTAAGTAACAACAGAAGGCCATTTCAGTGTTCTAGCCTAGCCCAGTATAATTTTCCTCCTTTATACAATTATAAAAATTTTTATGAAACTATTGACGATTTTTTTAGATTTAAAATGGGTACATATATAATATTATTACATTGATTTCGATAATGCTGCAAATTAAAAAAATAAATAAAAACTTACCTATATTTTCCTGGGCGATGGGAATACATTAGAACTATGACTTTTTTTCTTCTTTTCAAACTATATAATATTAATGTCCACTATTTTTCTCTGAAGACATTGACGCTGAATGAGAACTTAAAAATCTTATACAATTTAACACACTCACTTGGCACGAACTGTACGTTTCTGATACTGGAATTGTGGTCTTTACTGAAACTGGTGGAAATTTTCACTTATCGCCTTTGCTCCAATGAAAAGTGAACGTCTCCTCCCCTAAAAACAAGGGGAAGCAATTCTTTCACCCTTTAAATATTCCAAAAAAGACCGAAAACAAGCACATTTCCACCTTTTCTGTTGCCTCAAATTGGTCGTAAATCTCGCAGATAAACGGACGATAATGCGTCATTGCAGAAAGTTTTTAACATCTCTCTCTCTTCTTTTTCTTCAATTTAGTAGTCTCCCCTCGCAGTGGGGAAGAACAAGGGAGTGTCCTGCTATTTTGCAGTACCTTTCCTATGATTTCTCTTCGAATAGCAATAAAATCAGGACAGCGTAGTTTACACTTATTTTGCTTACTTTGCATCCGTAAAATCTTTCAGACACTTAATTTTGGTCCTTGTTTTCAAAAAATTACATAAAAACAGCTGATACACAGAAAAATCTCAATTTTATTATTTCCAAACGAAGTTATTAAATAAAATTACTAATGTGAATTTTTTTTTCTTTGCCATCTGGCCCCAGATCCTTTATTTTTTTAAACGGTTCCGTTTGAAAATCTGTTTTCACTTTGCCGTACTGGCATTTTTCTTAAAACTGTTTGTTCTCAAATTCAAACTAACTACTTTCAAATAATTTTTTTAATTGTTTTTTACTTATAAGTGCAGTGATGCTCTAACTATAAAACTGTAAAATCAAATAATGTTTTCCATTTTTCGATAAGACCATAAAAAAAAAAAAGTGTTTAAATAGAATTTTACGTTTTAACAGAACTCGACTGACTTGCTAAGTACAAAGTCCAAAATCTGGAACCCTCCGGACCTCGGCAATTCCGAATTTCAGATCCTTTTCTGTTTATTAAAAAAAAAAAAAAAAAAAAAAATTCTACTGCCCCTTTTTGCAAGTAGAAAAAAAAAGGGAGGGGGCATGATTTAGGTCAAAAATGCATTTTCAATACAAAAAAAAAAAAAAAAAAAAAAAAAAAAAAGCTAATATTAAAAGATATTTTAATCGAAAATTAAAAAAAAAAAAAAAAAAAAAAAAAAAAAAAGTAAAAAAGGAAGCTATTTGAAGTAAAAGGAAGTAAATTTGAGATGATTTTTTCTCTAAAAGCTAAATATAAGTTTTTATAGAAGTATCTTTGGTTAATAAGTGATTCTGTTCCAATTTTTTGAAAAAATAAGGTGATAATTATTCGAAAATTAGAAAAAAAAATTGGTTTTAATTCTGAAAATTTGAATATAAAATCCATCGCGATATTCGATAAATAGTCAATCGTTCAAAAGAAAAAAAAAAAAAAAATGCTAATATCGTCAAAGAATCGTGGAAAAAATGGGATCAAACTATCGTGAAAAATTGCAAATTTCATCCATAGTTCACGAAACAAATACCAATTTCTTCAGATTACGTCGAAAAAACGGCAAATTTTATCAAAAATCGCTTTAAAAACTCTAAATTTTGTCAAAGGATCGCGAGGGAAAAAAAAAAAAATCAAGAAAATAACCATTGTGCCGAGAGTGGATGCCCCAACCCCAGACTCTCTTGCAACCTTTCAGAAAAATTTATGTAAATTTCAGAAAATATTTTTTTTTTTACTCAAAATAGTCCCTTAAAAATCACCTCTTAATGAAAAAGAGAAAAAATAAATAAATAATCTAGTCATGGTTCTTTTCTGCACAGCAAAACATGATCCATCCAAAGTTTTGATGATCTGATTGAGTAAACAACAGTAGATTTCCGATTTCATTTTGCGAGGTTAATAAACAACTCTTTCTTCGCAGTTTCTGTATAGTGGAAATTTTTGGCAGGCATTGTAATTTTCTAAAAACTGGTTATATTTTAACAAACATTTATTACACTGCCTAACTTACTATCATTTCAACTTGCTGAAAATTTGAAAGAAATTGGTCAACTTACATAGGAGATATGGATTTTTTTTTTTTTTTTTTTTTTTTTTTTTTTTCTAACAGTGATGGAAAAAAAATTTGGTTTTTTCTTTTTCTTTTTTGACAACTCAGTAGTTTTTTTCTGCACTTAGCAACGCAAATTGGTTGATACATTCGTAGGATCATTTTTATTTTTAAAAGAAGAGACTTCCAATAGCAAAATTGCTCTTGCAAAAAAAAAAAAAAAAAAAAAAAAAAAAAAAAAAAAAGAAAGAAAAAGAGGAAAAAAAATAATATAGTATAGAATCATTACGGCAAGCCGCAAGAGCAGATCGTACGATCATTTTGCTGCTTGACTTATGGAATAAAAAGAATATGAATTTTAAATTGAAACAAAATTAATAAGCTGAAAACGAAACTTATTTTGAATAAAATATTTAGTCCAGCTAATTTGATTCGGGACACAGACTTTTATTAAGCAAGAAGATAAAGGATGAAAATAGAAAACATTTATCTTTCAATGTACTTGATATTTTGAGTTTCTTTCGCGATGTGTTTACATTATAAAATCATCAACTAAGATTCTTAAAGAATATCTGGTATTGTGAGTCATTATCTGAAATGAAATGAGGGGCAATTATTTCTTATAGTAAAAATAAACCTTTTATAGTGAAGCAAGAAAAAAATGAATGAATTTTCGATGAATTAAAGTTGGAAATGTAAGAAAATAGAGTAGATTCATAAAGTTAGTGTAGCATACGATCGGTAGGGGCAATAAAGCGGAAGTGTGACGCGGCAAATACAATGCTAAAACCAGTGGCGTAGTTAGGGGGGGGGCAAGGGGGCGTCCGCCCCGGGCGCCGAGGCCTAGGGGCGCCAAATTGAGAGAAATTGTTATATATCTATTGGGGTGGGGGCGCAAAATTTCTTGCTGGCCCCGGGTGCCAAAAAACATAGCTACGTTACTGGCTAAAACCAAATTGATTAAAGAATATCTTCAAACGAAACTAAAAGCTTTTTCCCAATAAAGGAAAGAAAAAAATATTAGTATGAAGAGAAAGGTTAGCACCTAGTTTTCGCAGTATAGAAAGACTCTAATGTAGCAGAATAAACTATTTTTATTTAACCCCTCCCCCTCAAAAAAAAAAGTGAGATACTAAATTATTTCTTTCATTCAGATCAATTCAAGAAGGCCGGGTTTGCGTACTGCCCTTGTTTATTCATAATGCATGGTTGACTGTTTGAGGCATCAGAGATTGAGAAATAACTTTTAAAATTAATAGAAAATCATTTACGTTTATGACAAAACAGCCAGTTTTTACTTCTTTCATTGATATGACAGATAATATTTTAATATTTCTCTTTGCCTTTTTCTTTGAAGTTTTCTTTGGCTTCAGTGCGAAAAAATATATAGATGACTAATCTTTTGGGAATTTTGGGCTTTGATTCTAACAGTCGATACCAGGCTGTAATATTAAAAACTGAAGAAAGAAATTATTCATTCCTGTGAATTTCTCACGGTACTGTGTGTGCATCTCTTTCACTTTATAAATCAAAGTGCATGTGTTTACGGTCATTTTCTGAAGTCTCAACTCATGACCCCCGGGTCATCCACTTCTGGGGATCCTCCACGAGATGCTGGCGATCTTTCCTTTTTCTTTTTTTCTTATTTCGGCGAATTTTCACGGTAGTCGAGACACTGTACAGGACAGACAAAGAAAAATTTATGACAGTATGGGTGCTAGAGTTTTACTGAAAGTAATTGGTGTTTGTATATAAAAAAGGTTGGGGTTTGGTTAGTGGGAGAGGGGGCAGGCGTGAAAAGGGACAGATTAGGAATGGAGCTATCGGGTTACATAATGTTTACAAATAGTTTAGAGTTGGTTTGAAATAAGCAATGAAATTAACTTAAAAGGGCGCTTTTTTTTCTCCTGGTCGATTTTCCGAGTGAAAGGGCTGACGGGGCGGGGTTTTCGGACGATGGGGCCACCAGGGCGGTAAATTTTATAGAGAAGGGCGGGCGGGGCGGCGCGCCCTGTGAAAAACGCCTAGAATGAACTCTGGTGTGTATATTATATAATTCAATAAAGAAATATCATTTTGCAGCTATTTTTACTAAATATTCATATATTAATTAAAATACAAGTAAATTTTCATTTCTACAATACTTTTTATTTCATTTAAAATATGAGAATATAATTCTCAAAACATATTTACATAAATGTTAAATACCTTACTATAATGGACTACATAAAAAAAAAAAAAAATCATTTTTCCATGAAATATTAGAGAAATACTATATGTAAATCATAGTTGAATTCATTCAATTGTGTAATTTAAATAAAATAAAATATAAAAAACATATAAGTTTGCCCACATAAATTTCCTTTAAAAAAATGTCTTAAATAGGGGAGAGTGGGGAGGAACGGGGCACTTTTTACAAAAATTAGAAAATCATTTTTGTTTTACACACACACACAAATAAATGATTTTTTGAAAACAAACCACTTTCTAATGTTCTTGAACAATATAGCTAAACAATTTTATAATTAAAGAAATTGTAAATTTAAAAATGTGTCCCATACCTTCCCACTAACAGGCAGGAATGAGACAACTATAAAACAATGTATTAAGAAACATATCATTCTAGTGTCGGCTATATTTGCAATCTAACAAAGATTATAGGTTGATAATGTTTTTGATTCCATTATCTTCATCACCGGAAGGATAATTCAGGATTGTTAGAGTTGATAATCACTCGTTCAATTTATTTATATTTTGAAGTAAGTGAATATATTTTCAATGTTATAATTAATAGCAATTTATGCTCATCTTATTAAAAAGTAAGAATTAGACGGGCCCCCCCCCCCCTTTGCTGGCATATTCCATTGATCTCTCTTACCTTCTTTTATTATAAACAGAAATGCTGCTTTTAGGCATAGTTTAAATTAGGGGTGCACAACCTTTTCAAGAGAAGGGCCACTTACAAATATGTCTGGGTGGTCAAGGGCCACATCAATAAAACAGACAGAATACGATTTCGAGGAGGAGATCTGTGGCCTACAATCGAATAAAAAATAGGATTTCAGGGGGGGGGGGATACCCTTTTAGGTTCATTTATCCAGTTAAAATATTCAATTCAGTTGGTAAAGATATGTCAGCAAATTTTACGTTTGTATATATAACAGATGTAGCAAGGATTATTTTCAAGATGTAATAAAATTCTTTGACTTTATTCAGGAGAGTGAATTTTGTTCAGGGTTGCTGGCTTTTAGCCGGGCCAAAAAAAGCCGGCCGGCTTTTTTTGGTTTTATCCACTTAAAAAAAGCCGGCTAAAATTGAAAAAAGCCGGCTTTTATTTTTAAAGTGTTAATTTGTATTGAATCTATATTAAATTTTGATTTATTTATTTTAAATACATTTTTAATAATTTACAACTAAAAAAGTTATAAATTTATATTTAATTTTTCAAATAAATAAGCCTTTATAACTGCTAGGAGTCAACTGTGAAGGCATTATGTCTGAAAAATATAAATCTTGGAAAAAAGAAAATATACTCAAAAAATGTGTTTTAAACTTCTACATTTCATAGTTCTACTTATATTACACATTCTTAAGAATTATATTTAATGGAATTATGACAAAATTAGTGTTCCCTATAGCATAGCTATAAAAAGGGCAAGGTGTTATTCATTAAAAAGGGCACTATTGTATCATAAAAGGGCACTTTTTTCAAGAAAAAAAATTGTTATTGCCTTTAGAAAGGGAAAAAAGAAAGCAGCAAAATACATAATTTTTAAATATGATGAATCAAGTAACATTAATTTCGAATGATTTTATGATATAAAAATTAGAATTACAATTAAATTAAAACATGATTGAATAGTTTCATGTTCTTCTTCTTAAAGAAATGAAAATATTCTATCATTTTTGGAAATTTCACACAAATTTAGAAATACTACGAAAAAAAAAAAAAAAAAAAAATTATCAAAAATTTCTGGGTAAAATCAGAGGTGCATTTTATTACTTTTAAAAAGGGCAAGGTGCTGCACCCTTCAAAAATGGCCTAAAATGAACACTAACAAAATGAAACACATCAAAGCATTCATGGAAACATTGTTACATTTCAATATGTAAAGATTAAGTCATAAAATGAACAATGTTGAAAGAGAAATTAGGAAGGATTCAATATTTGAGAAAAGTTTAATATATAATTACATTAAAAATTTGCTGAATTAAAATTTTGAATAGCTCTTTGTTATTTAAAAGTGCATATATGCCTACTTGCATGAATGAATATATTCATGCATATGCTGATTGAGAATACTGAAATAAATTGTGAAATATATTATGAAATCTGCATAATTCGAAATACTATTTTCAATAGTGAGAAATGGTGTTTTTTTATATGCATGATTTTAAATGTTTATAGCGAATAAAACATGACATTTTAAACACTCTTAAAATTAGTTAAGTAATAAAACATGTAACTAAGTAACCTTTAATTTTATAAAGCAGTAAAATGGAAAAACAAAAGTAGGATTAAAGGTCAATGTAAATCAGAAAAAGCACTTAGTATGGCCATTTTATAATTTAGCTGATATATTTGCAATTCTGACTATAAACCACTAGCAACTCCATCAATGTGTTATTCTAGTATTAATGTCTTCATTATTGAAAATTTGGGCTATAACCCAATTTATCAATGAATCATAATTAAAATCTCAATTTTTCATATTAAGTATTAAAGTAAATTAAACATCATTAAAATTAGTTAAAAGACACCTAAAAATGTGTTGCTTATAATAAAAAGGCTTCACCGTATAAAAGCCAATTATGGCCAAAAAAGGCCAATTTTGGCCAAAAAAAGCCGGCTAAAATCAATAAAAGCCAGCCGGCCTGGCTTTTTTTTTAATTTTAGCCGGCTTTTTTGCAACCCTGATTTTGTTCTATTAAAAGTGCTAAAAATCAAATAAAAGTGACGTGCGAAAAAAAACTTTATGAACGAAGAAGAGAGAATGAGCCAATTACAAGATTTTCCACACCTGATCAACGAATTTCCCGATTTTTATGTGAACACTCATCATCGAAATTTACAATTTTTCCATGCCTGATCGACCAAATTTGCTCTTTTTATGAAACCGATCGAAAAAATTCGCAATTTTTATAAACCTTATCGAGAAAACTGGTGATCTTTCCATGTCTTATCAAGAAAATTTACTATTCTTAAAAAACCAATCTTTAAATTTCACTATTTCCCATGCCTGATCAACAAAACTCACGATTTTTACGTAGCCAATTGACGAAATTCGTTTTTTTATAAAGCCGATCGATGAAATTTGCGATTTTTCTTCGCGTGATCGATAAAATTCATGATTTTACGCTCCTGATCGACGAAATTTTCGATTTGTCAGCGTCTGATCGACGAAATTATGATTTTTCCGTACCTTATCGATAAGAATCTCGATTTTTCTGTGCTTGATGGACAAGATTCTCAATTTTTCCGCTCCTGATTGACGAAATTCTTGATTTTTCCGCGCCTAATCGACAAAATTCTCGATTTTGCCGCACCTGATCAACAAAGCTAAAAGTCAACAAACGACGATCGGTGACATTCGTAATTTTTGCGAAGCTTATCAACGAAATTCATGAATTTTTTTAAGCTGATCGACGAAATTCGTGATTTTTCGGCATCTAATTGACGAAATTTACAATTTCTAAGAATAGAAGCCAATCAAGAAAGTTCCCGATTTTCCTCTCCTGATCAGCAAAATTCACAATTTTTAAGAAGCTGATCGACGAAATTCGCGATTGTTAAGAAACCGATTGACGAAATTCACGATTTTTAAGAAGTTGATAGACGAAATTCGCGATTTTTAAGAAGCCGATCGACGACATTCACGATTTTTACGATGCTGATCGATGTAATTCACGATTTTCACAAAGCTGATCGTCGAAATTGGCGATTTTTCTTCGAAAATTCACGAGTTTCAAAGTCTGATTTAAAAAATCGCGATTTTTATGAAGCTGAACGATAAAATTCATGATCTTTCCGCGTCTTATCAACAAAATTCGCAATTTTTACAAAACTGATCTACGAAATTTGCGATTTATACAAAGTTGATCAACGAATGTAGCGATTTTTACAAAACTGATCGACGAAACTTCGCTGTTTTCCCTGTTTTTCCTCGCATGATTAACGAATTTTGTAAATTTTTCCGCGCCTGATCGGCGAAATTCGCGATTTGTCTGCGCCTGATAGACAAAATTTGCTATTTTTACGAAGCCTATCAAGTATTCCTGATTTATACGAAGACGATCGATGAAATTCGTGATATTGACTAATCCAATCGCGAAAATTATGATATTTCGTCGCATGATAAACAAATTTCGCTATTTACCTGCATCTGATCGACAAAATTAGCGATTTTATTTAAGACTGATCGACAAAATCCACTATTTTTCCACACTTGATCAATGTAATTTGCGATAGTCCCGTGCCCAACCAACGAAATTTGCACTTTTACCGTCCTTAAGTGACGTAATATGCATTTTCTGCGCCAGATCAACGAAATTCGCGATTTTAATTAACTCTGACGAAACCTGCATTTTTTACGCGGCAAAATGAAATTCGCAATATTTTTTTCTCTTGATAAATGAACGAAGCTCATGATTGTTTCGCAGCCGATCAACGAGATTTTCAGTTTTCGACGCATGATCACAAAAGTCACGAATTTTTCATATGTTTTCGATGGAACTTGTAATTTTTTAATCTCTAATCGACAAAATTCTACGATTTTTTCGTGTCTGATCAACGAAATCCGTATTTTTTTCACGCGATAAATCGAGAAAACATGCGGTTTTTCCAGAGCCGATGAATTTACTTTTGAATTTTTCCGAGCATCATCAACAAAAACTGACGATTTTTTTCTTGACCGATCAACAAAATGTGCGATTTTTCACGTCCGACCGCCAAATTTGCAATTCTTAAGTGGCTGACAAAATTTTATATTTTCCCGCGGTAAATTGACGAAATTTACGATTTTTTGCTGCGACATATGCAAAAATTGCAGTTTTTTTCGAATAGTCAATTGACGAAACTCGCGGGCCACATGTCAACCCATGGGGGGCCACTTTTGGCCCGCGGGCCACAGGTTGTGCATCCCTAGTTTAAATTATGGTTAATATACAATATAATTTTCCATAAATATAAGAACTATTACATCTATGCGTAAACAAATCATTAATATACAGAATACAGAAAGCGTAAAAAGTATATGAACTAAATTTACTTTTGATTTTTGAAATATTCCTTTTCTTTATATAATTGCACGCTTATGTAAATCAGCTACTTTTTTCAACTGAAGATTGAAGTACTATTGCTTAATCTAATGCATGTTTGATGAAATATTTAGAATGATACATAAAGAGAAAAGCCTACTGTCCCATTCCAACCCACTCTCCCCTATGTGTAATGTAAATCCTCATTTATACGTATTGCATTTACAGGTATTTTATAATTATACATTATATTCCTTAATTATTTTCTTATATTTTTCAGTGTAAAATTTTTTCTAATATGTATACTTTTTTTGGGAGGAGGGGGGGGGGGGAATTCCTACAAAATTAGTGCAAAAGAAGTTTTGAATATACATTTACATTGATTTAGATTTTAGAAAATTTTATTTTAACCATTATTTCTTAAATTAGGAATACTTAGAGATTCTAAAACGAACATTATTTGGTTAGTGACATTTTATGTGTGAAAAATCATTTATTTTTAAACAACAGATTTTACCTCTCCAATTTTTTTATTATTTAAAGCCCATAGATGGAGCAATGTTTTTACCAAGATTCAGAAAAATTCATGATGATTATTATTATTTTTTTTTTTTTTATGGTCCATTACAGTCAGCCCTTTTTTTGGTTGATATTTTCAGTTTGCACATAATAAAAAGTAAATACAGGAAAATTTACTATTGTTTTGATATGAAATATGCATTCTTTGTACAAATAGCTTCACATTGGTACCAGATATATAAAATTAGAGTCCTTAGTTGTCAAGATATGGCCATTCTTAGACACTGATGAAAATCCAAGATGGCCGCCATTTAGTAAAAATGGTCAGTTTTCAAATGGCTATATCTCAGCCAATATTGCGAAAATTACTTTTAAATTTCAAATTTGGGGGTTTCATTACTATGTTTGTCTATGATAAAAATAAAAAAATCTGTGACTATGATGCAACAAATTTTCTTTAAATTGGTTGATTTCACATGGAATACCCCATATCTAGCATCCAATTTTTGAATACTCTCTTATTCAACTTCACATTTTGATTTTAATTCTTAAAGGTTATATCCCCAATCAAAACAAAATCCTTTTCCAGTTTCACCAAAATTATAAAGATCATCGAGCTCCATATTTAAATTATTGTGCGTGTTATGATAAATTGCTTTAAATAATCATTTTCATTTTTTTAATGAAAATATTTCATACTAAATATTGAACATTTTTATCTATTTTATCTTTGATCAATTCACATGTTTTATCCTTTTTCTTTAGAGCAATGGAATATATTCACCAATGCATGCTGATTTTTATCCTATACATAAAAAAAAATGACCTAAACCCACTATATCTAACACTTATCGCAGAAATAAAGTGTTAAAAGTATAAAATATTTTAATCTAATAATTTGTAAATCTTAAATTATAAAGAAAAATGAGAAAATGTCATTAGATTTTTTAAGAAAAAAACCCAATTGTTTTTTGAGAGAAAAAACCAGTTGGTTTGAAGCGTGGTTTAAACCATGGTTAAAACCAATTGGTTTAAACCGTGCCAACCAGTGCCAACCCTGGTCTGAAGTACGAATATCTAAATTCATTTTAAGGGAAAAAATTGGAACTTTGACATTTTCATTATTTTTGACTAAATAAAGAATTCAGAATTTCCTTGAGACAATTTCATCCAGAATATATGCTAACTGCCCCTTACATAATACTTATTACCATCTGCAACCATTAAGTTGCGGGCTCGAATAACGTAATAAGGAAGGTTAAAAATTAGATAATCATAAAATCAAGTCAGTTTCCTCATTAGGCATCTTTTCCGTTTACAATAGACAGCAGCGTTATTAGACCACGTTCCGTCGTAAATTAAGGAAAACTGATAATATTCCATGAATCTGGAAATTTTCCTTGTAGTTCTCAAAGCTAAAAGTATGAAATGTTTGTATAGTAACAACAAGTTGTCTTAGTTTTTGTTTTTTATTTAAAAACTAGCAGCCTCCGCCCGCTACGCTGGTCAGTTTCTCTAAAATATTCTTGAATCAAACGAAATATATTTAAATAAACAATCTTAATATCGAATCAAATACCCACAATTTTTGTCTGATTTATGTAATCTTACATTGGTCAGTTCAGAGTTCATTTTGGCGACAAAATACCTCTAAAATGACTAAATAACTGACAAATTACAAAAGTACTAAAGTAATTAAATTTTTTTTTAGTAGGTTTTTTATCTTGAATTCCACTTGAATTGCTTCTATCTGAATTTGCTTCTGAGATATGGTAAAACATGTTATTATTTTACAATGAACTTCCTAAAGGAGATATATATATATATATATATATATATATATATATATATGGATTCAAAATCTCAGGTTTTTGCACCGAAGACATCGCCGAATTAGGAAAATGTGAAGTATCTCACTAAGTACTGGATTTAAAAGAATTTGCTTAGTACCATTCAATTAAGCATAAAAAATGCACTAAAATATGCACTAAACAAACAAATAATTAGTAAAATATTAAGAAAAATATTAATAAAAAGACGAAATAAAAATCATTTAATGACATTTTAAACACGTGAATCGTCTTTAATGTCATTGAATGCGACATTCACGATCATCCATTATTAGCATCTAATCTGATAGTTTGGCGGTAATTTTTTGGTTGACGGGATGACCTAATAGTACCGTTTTTTTTATTAGAATGAATGATAAATTAATTGCAAGTATTTTTTCATGATAATGATTTTTCCTTCACATTCAAAATATTTCTTTTTTAGGTACTTCTAGGTTATCCCGTCGACCAAAAAATTATCGCCAAACTATAAGATTAAATGCCAATAATGGATGATCGTGAATGTCACATTCAATGACATTAAATGCGATTCGCGTGTTTAAAATGTCATTGATTTTTATTTAGACTTTTTATTAACATTTTTATTAATATTCTACTAATTATTAATATTCTACTAATTATTTGTTTTTTCGTTATTTAAAATAAAAATTATGTCAACATGTATAGTTTGGTTATTAGTTTGGCGATTTGTATAATTTGGCGAAATTCGTCGACGGGATAACCTAGAAGTACCCCTTTTTTAGTGATGGTAAAGTAACTGCAGATGAAAAAGATATAATAGTAAGGCTGAAACGCAGATTTAATGACTGCTTGGCATATGACTTGGCGAAGACTCGATAAGTACGCTAATTCTATGAACCTAAATATCCAGATAGAATGTAAACAAACAATTGGTATCATTTGATTATTCCGTCGATCAATTTCGCCAAATTATACAAATGGATATAATTTTTATTTTAAATAACCAAAGAATTAATAAATTACTAAAATATTAATAGAAATTGAGATAAAACATCGAATTAAAATTAGTTGACGACGTAACAATTATGTAAAACATATAATGTCAAAAGAATGTGACATTTACGATCATCCATTATTGACATTTAACCTTATACTTTGGCGAGAGTTTTTTGGTCCATGGGAGATCAAGTATTGCCAAATAATGTAATATTGCCAAATAATGTAAACAAATTATATAAACAATGATATTGCCAATATTATTTAGCTACAGATATCATTTACGGATCACGTTGGCACGATTACAACAAAATTGCGATTTTGTACCTCACGTGGTAATCCAGTAATGTAATAGTCGTTTATTTATCAGTAAACTATTTCATTATTTTTCTTTTCTATTTTAAAATTATACAGATTGTTTTGTTCCATAATTACTAATTGAATTAATTAATTTATTATTATTATTATTATTCCAGATTACATTTTCTTGGCAACGGGAAAGAAAAATGGTTATTTTTTATTGGAAAAATTTTAATTGATTCTGTATGAAAATTAATGAAATTTTGAATTATTAAGAAAAATATTTGAATAAATCAATTAAAAATTGGCCTATGTTCATCGGAAATAGTGTAGCTTTCCAACAGTGAAAGAATTTTTCAAATCCGTCGAGTAGTTTCGGAGCCTATTCAATTCAAACAAACAAACAATCAAATCTTTCCTCTTTATAATATTAGTATGGATAAAAATTATGACAATATGTAAAATTTGGCTGTTAGTTTGGCGATTTGTATAATTTGGCAAAATTGGTCGGCGGGATAATAGAGAAGTACCGGATTTTTTAAGGTCGTTTTTCTACACCTTGGGTTACATTATTGGCATTTTAGTAAGGATCCCCCCCCCTTTTTTTTTAAATATAATATAGCCTATGTTTACCGGAAATAGTGTAGCTTTCCAACGGTGAAAGAATTTTTCAAATCCATCAGGTAGTTTCGGAGCCCATTCAATTCAAACAAACAAACAATCAAATCTTTCCTCTTTATAATATTGGGTATAGATGTGACGTCATTATTTACTGATTTTTATTAGTTACATATATCCATGCCTCTTGTTCCTTTAACAAATATTTCAAAATTCCTATGTTATTTAAATTATGACATCATATTTTTCCAAATCAAATATTTTAATAATAATTTAATTCTTTCTCTTTCACTTTACTTCTAATTATGTCGCCATTTTTCGCAGAGAACGTCTTATTAACGTAACCGATATTTGTGCGTCTTATATAATAAAATAGTTTTTTTTCAAGTATGACGACATATTTATTTTCCTTTGAATTATTTTTATTTTAATTTTTCACGTGGATACTGTTCAATCGAAAATTAATTGCCGAGGAGATATTATTATCCCATATTTTGATTTTATTGGCAACGTGAAAGAAAAATGGTTATTTTTTATCGGAAAAATTTTAATTGATTATGTATGAAAAATAATGAAATTTTGAACTATTAAGGAAAATATTTGAATAAATCAATTAAAAATTAGCCTATGTTCACCGGAAATTGTGTAGCTTTCCAACGGTGAAAGAATTTTTCAAATCCGTCAAGTAGTTTCGGAGCCTATTCAATTCAAACAAACAAACAAACAAACAAACAATCAAATCTTTCCTCTTTATAATTTTAGTATAGATTAGTATTTCTAACAATGTATTGATTCAACAACAGGTTATATCGAGGAGATCAAGGATGTAAATAATTTTTCGTGTCTGACGAAATCAATTAAAAAAAAAAAAAAAAAAAAAAAAAAATGCATCTTTTAATATATTTATTTTGTTTTTGACATAAAAAAAACAGCGATGTCTTGCGCGTTTACATTCAAGGAAAAATTACAAACACGTTAATATTTTCGTATGTTTCTTGTATATTAGCTGCAATAAATCAATCGGAGTGCACGTGGCTACTGATTACCATTATTATTACTTGCCGGCTTTCACTGGTAATGATCCAGACGGTCGTTTTGGGATTTTTGAACTTGTTTATTTTAATCACTTGGTTAAAAAAAAAAAAAAGAAAAAAAACTTTTTTTAAATTGAAGTAATTTTTCGTCATTTGAGTACACTGCCAATGGACGTATTTTAATTAATACGATTTGGTGCAATGAGTGTTTTTTGAGTAAAGTCTTTAATGATATCCACATTTACATTAAACAATATTGTTGCTAATATCTTTTTACTTTCTTCTATCTTTACAAGAAGAAAGTATTGGATTCATGAAAATTTTCGACTTCCGGTGTTCGACGGATTTATACATTTTAGAAGGTCCTGAACACGTTTTGACTATTTTTAGAAAATGTCTGTCTGTGAGTCTGTCCGTCTGTCTGTCTGTCTGTCTGTCCGTCTGTCTGTCTGTGTGTCTGTCTGTCTGTATGTGACAAAAAATTTGTGGGCGCTCTATCTCAAGAACTAATGCTCGAAATTTAATAAAATTTTATATTCAGTTAGACCTTGATATGAATTAGTGCCTATTGGTTTTTGGTGAAAATTGGCCTGCAGGTGGCGCTGCTATACTACGTTTTTCATGATTTTCAAGATTGCTATATCTCAAGAACTAATGCACAGAATTTCACCAAACTTCAGATTCTGTGACCCCTTAATATACATAGACGCTGATTAAGTTTTGGTGTAAATTGGTCAGTAGGTGGCGCTGCTATGCCACGTTTTTCATGATTTTCATGATAGCTATATCTCAACAACTATCGCACAGAATTTCACCAAACTTCAGATTCTGCGATACCTTGAGATACATAGCCGCTGATAAGGTTTTGGTGTGAACTGCCCTATAGGTGGCGCTACTATGCTACATTTTGCACGATTTTTGCGATAGCTATATCTCAAGAACTAATGCAGAGAACTTTATCAAATTTTAGATTCTGTTACACTAGAATATATAACATAATTAGACGCTGATTACATTTTGGTATTAACCTTGCAACAGGTGGTGCAGCTATGCTGCATTTTGCAGGATTTTTCCGATAGCTATATCTCAACAACCAACGCACAGAATTTCATCAAACTTCAGATTTCGTTACAAAATGACATATAATATAATTACACGATGATTACGTTTTGTTATAAATCCTTCAACTGATGGTGCTGCTGTGCTATATTTTACACGGTTTTTTTTAAACTAACTATATCTCAAAAACTAATGCACAGAATTTCATCAAACTTCAGATTCTTTTACACCATAACATAATTAGACGCTTTTTTACGTTTTGGCAAAAATTTTCCAAGAAATGGTGTTGCTGTGCTACGTTTTGCAAATTTTTTGTTATAAGTATATCTCAAGAACTAATGGACGAAATTCTATCAAATTTCAGATTCTGTTAGGTCTTGACATAAATAGATGCGTATTAGGTTTTAGTATAAATTACCAACATGAGGCACTACTAAGCTCATTTTCTCAGAATATTAATTAAATTTTGCGTTTTAGGCTTTTCGGATACCAGAATCTCATTAGGCTAGGTCAAATGTTCGAGGAAATTCGATAGTGGGTAACTTTGGGGGTCACCACATTTTTTTTTAAATATTAAAATGTACTTATGAGATAGAAGAAAGTTTTGGGATTGACACATCCAACTAGTTTGTTATACTAACGTTGGCTTTAAGCTTGATTATGTAAGATTGTTCTCGTCTAATCTTTTTAAAACTGATGTATTTTAGCGAGTGTGGTTTAGTAAAACATAAAGATTTTAGAAGCCACTTCTGATAATCACATTCTGTCTCTTTAAACAAACCGTATTTGCTGTCAACATCACCCAATTTTGACGCTTTTCATGCAGTCTGATTAAAATTCTTGGATTTTCATTTAGAAGCCGATCTGTCCGATTTTGTTTCTCTTTCCTTTCTTTTCACAATATACTTCAAAAATTTTCATAACTGCGTAACTCACAGACTTCTACATGTATGCTTAATGCCTATTGACATTTAAGATCAGTGCCAAAAATATCCTGTGCCAAAAATAGCGCATATCCAGTCAGACCTCGCTATCCCGACATCCGGTTTTCACGCCACTCCACTTATCACGTCTGTTTTTCAAAGTTCTGATTTTTTGTATATGATTTTAACCTAAATTCCATGTTTTTATGTCGTTGAATGATTTTCAATTCCGGACATCCCTACGAATTAGAAAAATTGTCCATTTTTCGTAAGCCATCTTACAAGCACGCAAATAAAACGGTAAGAAAAGTCTTAGCCAACTTTTTCACAAAAGTGTCTAAAATACCTATTGACGCAAAGATCCTTTATTTTAATCGTTTTTTTGAATTAAGACATTCACATTTATGAATAACAGAACCAGTCAAGAAGAGATTTCCTAAGATTTTCCTACGCGGATGCCTATCGTCCAATTCAAGGATTTAGGTCCCTGTCCTCGCTCGAGGAAACGCTCGCGAACTAATGCTATTCCTACGGGGAAGCATTTTTCTAATAACTCTTTCGCATTTTAACATTTTTGAATAATTTTTTTTTTTTTTTTTTTTTTTGCATTGGAAAGCTGAGGTGCATGCCAACAGCGCACCTTTTTTACTTTTTCGATTTTGGTTGCAGATATTTTTTACAAAGTTAGTTTCACATTCAAAACCGGTTTCGAAACTGAAAGTGCTTTTTAAAAAATATATCTGCAACCAAAATCGAAAAAGTGAAAAAGGTGCGCTGTCGAGATGTACCTCAGCTATCCAATGCACAAAAAAAAAAAAAAAAAAAAAAAAAAAAACTATTCAAAAATGTCAAAATGCGAAAGAGTTATTAGAAAAATGCTTCCCCGTAGGAATAATATTAGTTCGCGATCGTTTCCTCGAGTCTAGGACAGGCGCCTTAATCTCTGTGAGGGTATTCAGTAGATTAAGGCCCCTGTCCGCGAAGACACTCGCAAGCTAATGCTATTCCTATGGACAGACATTTTTCTAATAACTCTTTTGCATTTTGACATTTTTTTTTTTTTTTCCTCTATTGGACAGCTGAGGTCCCTCTCAATATCGCTCCTTGATTACTTTTTCGACTTTGGTCGCAGATTTTTTTTATAAAGTTACTTTCACTTTCTGAACCGGTTTCGTTATTAACCTAAAAGTTTAACATATTAAAAGGATGAATCTGAATGTATTCATATAGAATTTCTTTGCGAAGTACACATTTGTATTGTAATCCTTCATTACAATTCGTATCATATAGATACAGTAATATTTTATGGGTGTATTCGAAAAAAAAATTTTTTTTTTCACTCTCAATATCTCAATTTTCTGAAAGTAGAAACAGGAAACTTGCTGAGGTGATTTCTGAAGAGATGTATAAGATGCCGTGTGATTTAATCTTTCACTCAGTTCATCAGAACTTGTTACAATTACTATATCCTTGAACAATTACTTTCTCAGTATGAACCTTTTTTTTTCTTTCCCAGATTTACCGCTTTAGAAAATTCATTTCAAAACGCCAACTTTGACTTCATTTTTTGCAGTATTTTCTGCATTTATCAAAAAATCGACAAGCACAGCACATGATGTGATTTCGAAAAAAAAAAAAAGAATTTGCCAGTTTGATGCAAAATTGAATTTAAAAATAAATCACAAAATAAGCTGTTTGGATTGGAGTACACCTTTAACTGGCTTATTTAAGGTTATAGGTTGGATTAGAATTCTTATGTGCCTGTTCATGCTGTTACTGTGTTTTCAAGCAAAGTGATTATCAATGAAAGAAAAATGTCCCCATATTATAAAATGAATAACAGGATAGCACAGTAATGGAAAAGTGGACTAAAGCTAAATTACTTAATGAGCTTGGTTCCCATGGGCCCTTATAAGTTATCGCCACTGCACTCATCATACCGAATGAATTAAACGCACAGCACAGTTAAAATTTCCCATTCAGAATTTTCCCTTCAAAAAATGGAAATGCACTTACTTGAAATCTTTTGTATAGCTCTGTATATGATCTATTGAATTTATACACTGCAAGTAATATGCGAAAACGTAATTAAATTTCAAAGCGCATATTACAACTGAAAACTCATTTCAGCAACTGTTCTTCACAGGCATAGGCAGTACTGCAGCCAAATACCTTTGTATTCTCTGTACCATGTGACATAGGCGATAAATTATATGCACCCCAGTTTCTACAGTAAACAATTTGAGTAGTACACCTCAGTGATATATAACAGATTTCAATATACAGTCGAGTCTCTATATAACGAAATCTACCGTTCCAATAAAAAATTCGTTATATAGAGAAATTCGATGTATAGAGAATGATATTAAAAATCGTATTTAATGTGCGAAATTTGAATATTATTTTTGATCTTTTGAATTAAGAATTTGAAATGTTTAAAAGTAAATATTAACCTAATATTTTATTTCTTAATTATTTAAGCCGTTTCAGAAAAGAGTACAGACATTTATTTGAAAGCTTAATGAAAATCAAATAAGGAAGACTTGCATTAATTTCAGACGAAGAAATCTGTAATTTTATGTTTTGATTTTAAAGTTGTTAAGCTCTCAAAAAAATGCTCAAATTTTAGCAAGGAATGAAAAATTGTAGTTAACATTTCCCTTCTTTTGAAGGCCTTTCTTATGTGCCTCTCATTAATTTCTCTCTTACATGTGTATCAATCCAATTGACACTGCTTTGAGAAGGATGTGGAAAGGTGTGTAGGAGGTGGGGTGAATTCGTAGGATTTAAAGAACAAGGAGAGAAGTAATATAAAAAAACTCAGCACTGACGATAAATCAAAAATAAGTGATGGAAAATTGTTTCCTTATGATTTCGAAGCTTTTTAAAACTGAATAAATTAAGACCAATTTTATGAAAAAATTCGTTATATGGAGATGCATATTTCGCTATATAGACTGTTTTTAATGTAATCATGCGAAAAGGGGGCCGTTCCTACTAAAAATTAGTTACATAGAAAAATTCGATGTATGGAGTTTCGTTATAGAGACTCGACTGTATTTAAGGGTGTATTTCGATTCCAACTGCTTATTTTCCGATTTATTTTCAAATTCATTTTTGCTATCATATGCATCAAACTAACAAATTGTCTTATTTACAAAGTACTCAAGGTGCCATAATTGTCGATTCTTTGATAAATGCAGAAAATATTGCAAAAAAAAGCAATCAAAAACGGTATTTTGAACCGATTTTTCCGAAGCGGGAGATTTGTGAACAAAAAAAAGGGTCATACTGGGAAGATAGTTGTTTATAAATCAAATTCTGATGAACTGAGCGTAAAATGACATCACACGGCACCTTATACATCTCTTCAAAAATCCTCTCAGCAAGTTTCATGTTTCTACTTTTAAAAATGTGTCTGAAATTGTATTAAAAAATTCCGAGCTGTTGAAGGTGGAAAAGCATTTTTTCGAATGCATCCTTAAAATACGCAAATATCAAAATATACGACAAAAGATTCCCCCCCCCCCCCATAGGCCATAATGTAAAAGAATTCTTTAGTGCTCCTGTAATTAAACCTGTAACCCTTATTATCGCATGGGCAAGCCGCGACTTTGTCCATGGGCCCCGGATATCAAGGTGCCACTAACTTTAACTCCTTACTTTAATTTATAAAATAATTACAGCCAAATTTTCAAACACAAAATACAAATTTGATCTTTAAAAGATTCTGCAAAATTTTCTTAAAAACAAATTTCATTTTGAACACACAGAACTCAATGATTTCACAAATCTAAACTCAGTCACTATTAAAAAATAATGTTTTGATTTTAATAAATTGTATTAGCAATAAACTTAAATCATATCTAAATTTTAGTGGTCGTAAATAATTAGTTCTAATTGTAATGAGATAAATTTCCTTATTCGCCGTATTCATTTTTTTTTCCTTTTAACTTTGAGTTAAATATGAAAAATAAACTCAAAATTCTCATCTATTTAGATTTATTTAAAAATCCTTTTGCACGTGAAGTAGAATGTATTTGATGTGATATAATGTTGCCTCTAGTACAATTTAAAAAGATGTAAAAGAAACTAACTTTATAAAGTCATTTACTTGTTAGAATATTGTACACTCTCCCATAAGTTGAAGTTATGAAATTCACCTTAAAGTAGCATAACAAGTTCCTAAATTTATATAAAAAAAACTTTATTCTGTACTAAGAAAAAAAAAGTGTTTTTATTGATTATTAAGGTATTCAAATTACAATTGACGGAACTAAGAACTTACTTCTATTTAAAATCCAAAGAGCGAAAATATTGTTTATGCATTACACACACTGATTATCAATTCTATTTGAATAACGTTGCACAATTTGAATGGGGGATCTCTCTAAATTTATATTTGCCAAGGGCCCCAAGTAGTCATGATCGAGGCCTGTGTTATGCTGCATACTTCATTTTAAACGTCGAACATGCCACCATAAACACCAATAATAGCTTTTATCAATTTCATGCCAATCTAATTATATTTATACCAGCTAGACCCCCTCTCCCTTCCCGCCAAATTCAGAAATACAAAGTTGCCTCTATTTTAATAAAATTTTGAAAATAGCAAAATGTAATTTTTAACAATTTAATCGAACTTTTGGTTAATTTCTATTATATGAAATAGCAGAATGAATACATGAAAATAAGTTTTTGGAGTATTGTTTAAGTATAATTATTTTAATAATATTTGATCGTAATTAAACATATTGTTTGTGCCTGGTGAAAAAAAGATGCCTTTTTCAATTTATTGTTTTACTATTGTTATCTTATAAATCCGCATAGTGTAAGTATATCGCAAAAGCTCAGGCATGAATCATAATAATAATAATAATAATAATAATAATAATAATAATAATAATAATAGGTCCAGTTTAAGTCTAAATTCTCAAATTAAATGAAGAATTTATGGGGCCTATTAACACTATTTTTACCGTAATATTTCGATTTATGGATTTCATTTGTAATATTTAGATCGAAATAATTATAAATCATTTTTAATATATTGAAGACTTTTTTGTGCTTATTACTTAAAAAATCATCTGCAAAATAAATATAAATCAGAGCTTAAACTTTGTGTTATTTGACAATTGTAGAAATAGTGTTGTTAATGAGGAAGAGTTCAGAATTGTTTTGCATTGCGTTGACTTTATACTAGATGGCAGCACTAAATAATTAAAGGCCAGTGTATAACTGTGCTATTTTTTGCTTTTTAATTTTATTTTTACTTTTTTTTTTAAGGTCTTTTATTTCTTTAATCGAAAGGGAATTAATCAGCCTCGGATTACCATTTTGAAAGATAATTTCGTTAATTGATAGTGCAAGGGAAATTAAATAAAAAAAATTAAGACGGCTCTTGAAAATTTCCTCTTTAAAAGGATCCTTTTTTTAGCACTTTCCAACAAAGTTTAAAAGTGCTTATGCATTCGGTTTGTCTGTCTGTCTGGCCGTCTGTCCGCTCTCTAACTCCCGTAAATGTACTCGGATTGCTATGAAATTTTTATACGTTATCGAGGTTTACCCTAGCACGAACCCTATTGAAAATGAAGTATCTATCATGATTAGTTTATCTACAGAGATAATCAAAAGTTTCAATTACATTACGGCCTATGGGGGAAAATCGTTAATATACTCGGATTGCCATAAAATTTTAGGACGTTATTGACGTTTACCCTAGCACAAACCCTATTGAAAATGAAGTATCTACCATGATTAGTTTATCTGCAGAGAGAATCAAGTTTCCCATTACATTACGGCCTATGGGGAAAAATCGTTAATATACAGTAGACTCCCTCAAATCCGCAAACCAGAAATCCACAACTCTCTAAAATCCGCACATTTTATGGATGTAAACAATGAAACTTTCAAATTGGATATTAGGACAAAATTTAATTTTTTTTTTTTTTTTTGTATCAATTTCATATATTTTTTAATTTGTAATTTTCTCAATAATACTCTATTCATGTTTTTTTTCATGAATTCATGAAGGAAGAAAAAAATTCAAGATATTGCTGATATTACTGGTAATCACAATTTTCTTACCAAATATATTTATGCATTAATCAAGATTTTTTGGTTACTAAACCTGGCTAAACTTAAATCCTTATTTTATGATTTTGATGTGAATTAGTAATGTACTTTTATGAGGCAAGTTTTGTTGAATAATTTTGGAAAAATACATTTAATCTTTATAATGATTATTTAATCATGCACTATTGATCATTAACTTGATCTTTGCTTTTAATATTTTAATCATTTTGAAAATTATCTAATTTTTATTATTTTAATTTATTACTTATTTTAACATTTTATTATATTGTAAGTATTCATTATAGTCCCGAATGCACTATTAATTGCACTCAAATTACTGTTTAAAAAAGTAAACAAAGCATTGACCAGAAATCCGCAAAATTCTAAATTCCACACAACGTCTGGTCCCAAGTTGTGCGGATTTTAGGGAGTCTACTGTACTCGGATTGCCATGAAATTTTAGGACGTTTTTGACGTTTATCCTAGCACGAACCCTATTGAAAATGAAGTATCTACCATGATTAGTTTATCTACAGAGAGAATCAAAAGTTTCCCATTACATTACGGCCTATGGGGAAAAATCGTTAATATACTCGGATTGCCATGAAATTTTAGGACGTTATTGACGTTTACACTGGCACAAGTCCTATCGAAAATGAAGTTTCTACCACGATTAGTTTATCTACAGGGCGAATCAAACGTTTTCCATTATATTACGGCCTATGGGAAAAAATCGTTTCAAAGGAATTTTAAAGATGTTATATCCTGTAAAACAAATTATGCATTCTATAAAATATAAGGTGAAAATGTAGCTATTATTCATTTACAGGGCCACACAAAAGAATTCTATTAGATAATGGTAAAAGGGGAAATTGTGTGTGACGTATTTAAAATATATTAAGCTGTTTCATGTATAATAAAACTGATATATGTCACTGAAGCTTAATATAAATCATACGCTACTGTCTTGCATAATATGAAGTACATAGCATTTACAGGGCCATACAAAAGATTTCAAATAGTATATTCTTTCCGAAGTACCGTATATGTGTCCGATAATGGCTGATGGAGGGATAAAACGCATTTTAATTATGATATGCGCGTTTATATTTCGCTAAATATATGCACATCATATGGTGTGTATAAATGTTATAGTTGATATACAGAGCTACACAAAAGAGCCCACCAATGTTACTGAATATGAGCGTAAATTATTTAAACGTGGTTCTTAAATAAGCTATGCATTTTTACGCTGAGCTTCATTCAATTTACTGAGAAATGTTTGCAGAATATAGATAAAAGGATATACAGGGCCACTCAAAGAATTCGGTACATGGGCGCCTATGAATGATAATTTATGAGAATGTGGTTTCAGTTATTTTAAAAGTGTTTTAGTTTACAATAAATTTTAGCCAAATGCTGACGTGTAATAAAGGTACAATGTAAACTACAGGGCTGAACAAAAGTATTCAAGTATGTTTCCATCTAATTGTATGAATTGCTGAAGAAGAAATTTCAAGCTACAGGGTATATTTTTGCTAAATTAAATTATCCCATTATATCAACTGTCATATGAAATATAGGGCTGTTCAAAAGTACTGGAATACATATTTGGGTATATTTGACTATACACTATTATTTCAATAAATAACAAAATTTTTTTTTTAAAGATTTCATTAAGTGTTGGAAAGTGCTTCATAATCTATGCTTAACGCATGATTTTTCTTGTTTAAATCTATTTGAGATTTTTAGTATTTATTGAGATGCCAAAGAATTAATATTCATGCAATAACATTTGCTTACGCCTCCACTCACGTAGCATATAAGTTTTGTCAGAACAGGGAGGCAAAGGAGTTTAGCGGAACCGAATATACAACAATGTAACTAAAATTTATTTTTAATTTGTATGTTATAAAATAATGTAGATAATAAAATGTATGAAAAAACATCACTATTTTCGTATTTAATGTGTGTCGGACGCTCCTCTGTCCACAAAACTTTGAAGAATGTCCTAGGTAGTTTTTAGCTGCCACCACCGATATTAATGGGTGATATCGGTCACCTGCTGTGAGGATTGGTTAAAATAACACTGACGCTGTTAATGAACTGAACTAACAGTTTATTTAAGATATAGATATTATAGATATGTACACAAGAAACAATATTTACAACTATTTACAATTACAACTCGGATATAGATGATCCGGTTCAACATTAAATTAACTACAATAAACGTTGGTTGTGTACCGTTCAACTTATACTTTCTTCCTCACACTCAACGCACGTTGGATACGCTTTATCAGAGATTACTGCAGAATCTCAATACACAAGGGTACTAGGCCTCACTTCTCGGCCTATAACACTATCCACCGGGACGCCTTGTCCCACGCTCAAAATATACACTATCCAACAGGACCACAAATCCTGAGCGACCTATCGGTCTCAACGCCAAGCGAGAACTGTCCCCAACCTCTCAGTCCAGAGTTGACCTTGTCAGAGATCTTCCTTCCCCCAGCAGGGCTTCTTAGAGTTCCTCCATTGGTTCAATTCCGCATACCGACCTTGAGTCATGACATCTACTGTTTACACATCACTCCAATAGCTAGATGACAGCTGAGGCACGCCCCGCGGCCATCACTTTCATTCATCAACGAGTGCGTCATCTGCACACCTGTGTCAACATCTGTCATTCGTTATTATAGAAAAGAAAGAAAGGTATTTCGAGCTTCACGGATACACAACCCACAATACATAAAATATTCAGATAAGGAAATGTTATTCCTTTCTAATTCAGGGCAGATGTCTTCTAGGAACCTGACAATGTGCATAATTATTTTTAATTTCGCGAACACACAATATTTTACAATATTTTACTTTTTACGTTCATGCATACTTTCAAGATCATCAATCAAACCGAAACATTTTCCGACAATTATAGAAACTTTGGTTGCGAAAAATGTTTTTTCCTTTTTAATCAAAAAGAAACATTTGAAAATAAATCTTTTCTATCTATATTATAACCGAAAAACACATCAGTGGGGTAACGCTCACGTCATTTTGCGAATGTCAATATTTACCGACGAAATTCCGATTTTGCAATTTTTTAAACTTCTAAAGATCGTACAATTTTAGTTTTTACATCATTGTATAGTAATAATAATAATATCAACAACAATAATAATAATAAAACTATTTTTTAATGAAAGTTTTTAAAAACTATATTATTGACTGACTTGTTACAGTTTAAAAAATAAATTTCATACATATTTTTCTTTAAATATTTCTATCGTTCGTTTTGACTATATTACGGAAGAAAAAAATTTGCATTTAAAACAATATAAATATTTTAGCATTTCGTCACCTGAGAATAAAAAGGTTCTATCTGTGTTTTTGAAAGAAATTGGCTTATCGATATAGAAATGTTCTATTTGTATCTATAAAGGCATTTCTGCATTAAAATAATGCCGTAACATAATCGTTATACCATATGTAAATTATATATAACATCATTTTGATGCAAAAATGCCTTCATAGATACAAATAGAACCTTTCTATATCGATAAGTCATTTTTTTTTCAAAAACACAGATAGAACCTTTTTATTCTCAGGTGACGATTTGTCACCGACTCATTTTCTCTGAGAAATTAAAGCTGCATCAATAAACAAAAATATTATAATATATTGAAAATAGAAATTTAACATATCTAATATAACAATTTAAAATTTTATATAGTCTAATTGGAAAAAAGTAAGTCTTTGGAAATATAATTTATTTGAAAATTGTGTCACATTTTGCTGATTCGGACTCAAAATTATAACCAAAATGAGAAAAAGAGAGAGAGAAAGAGTTGGGGGGGGGGGGGGGGTCAGAATTTGACTTTCTCGAAGTAAATAAGGAAAAAAGTAAAGATTATGGTTGAATAAAATAATTCGGGAAAAAGCGAATCGAATGTATGTTAAAGCAAATTTCTGCTCCCTTGTAAAATTTTTCCTTTCCTTTCGCGTGGACTCTTTTGCTGTATCGCTTTGATTTCGATCAAAACTCTTTTTATTTGCCCATCATACGTAGTATAGGATAAATATTGCAATCGTTCTGAAAAAAAAAAATTGGCGGATTTACACGTTTCAGATACTGGAGATTCCGAAAAGCATATTTCTAATTTTTTTTTTTTTTCCCCGTTTGTTTGACTGTAACCGCTCTATCTCTCGAATAAATTGAGATAGAGACTTGAAATTTTGTGCGTACTTAGTATGTAAGAATGGGACGAAGCTTTTTTAATATCGGTAACCTCGATTATACAGAACTATTTTTTTCGGACTCTCGAAAAATTCGTTCTGATGAAATTTTTTTAAGGAGTGGACGTAAAAGGCATTAAAACAGGGTTGGCAAAGTGGGCCCAGCCCAGAAAAACCCAGCTGGGTTTTTCTGGGCGGGTCCACCAACAAAAACCCACCTGGGTTTTTGCTAAAAATCATTTATGAATCTGCAAATTCCTCTAATAGTATAATACAAATTTTCCTTTTAAGTCCAAAACCTTGGTAGTTTCTTTTACAAAATCACATTTGAAAAAAAAAAAAAAAAAAAAAAAAAAAAGAGAGAGAGAGAGACAGTCATATTTGTGGTAATTAGGTGATAATTTATTTCAGAATATTTATTTTTTCAATTTATTTATTTTATAAAAATATATTTCAAATAAGTTACGCTATGTAATAAAAAATAATCATAATTGATCTTTTTTATAGTTTACCAATCAAAATCACATTCACTTTCATTTTTATGGTAATATTTATAATTCTTTACTAATTTTTCACACTGCTCTGAGTCTAGTCTATTCTGTAATTTAGACTATATGAATCCAAATGTAGAGAAAATCCTCTTGATGAAAGCAGAGCTAGATGGAACAGAATGCAGGGATTGGTAAAAACTACAAAAATCAGAATCTAACTTGTTTTTCTTTTTCTGTATTTTTCATTTAAGAATTTCCACCATTTTGAAGCTGAGAATTGTGATATAATACTTTCTGAGAAAAGTGATTTAGGAAAATAGTCTGTCTTTAATTTTAAATGGCAATATCGCAGATAACCCCTCTGAATGATACTGCATTATCCATTTATCAGTTTCTTCCTCTGTTGTTAAATCAAGCCTTTCCCATTTAAATTTTGCATCGATTATATTAGCAAAAAAAAAAAAAAAAAAAAAAAAAATTATCGGTCCCGATGATCTGTTTGTAGCATTTCAGCATAATTTCCTTGTGTTGTTTGAATTCTTTTGATTCCATCAAATTTCTCCAAATCTTAACAGAACATGACAGTGTGTTTGTATCTTTTTTGCAGCTCATCAAGAGCTGAAGATATAATTACTAGCTGCTTTTTTAAATTCAAACACTCCTTCCCTCAAATACCATCATTTTTTATTATTAATTTTTGTAAAAATCGTAAATTCTTGCTTGATCTGTCACAAACATTAAGATAGCATAGCTTATAACATACGATAAAAATTTATAAAGAAGAATACTGTGTCAAATACTGCTATTTTCTGTAATAATTTCTGCAAAAATCTTAATTTCTTATCTTAAAATGCCACTCTCTCGACTTATATGTCTACATATAGGTTGTTTAACAGAGTTTTGTTCAAATATATTTTGTTAAGAATATAGCGCACTACCTGGTAGTGTGTGCGCAGTATGCCTGCTATACAGTGCTGTATGCAGCTGGAAACTAGTTTGAGATATGTTCTGCACGACATTTGCATATTAAATATAGTCTGTCTCAAAAGTTTAAGCACAAGCATAAAATATCGATTTTTAATGAATTATAAAAAGTTAGAATTATTTTTTTTTATTTACATGTTTCGCAATATCATTTAAATAAACGATATAAAAAATAGAAAAAAATAAATTACATAATTTAAAAAAATATAATTAAAAAAAAGTTATAAAAAAACTGTCTCAAAAGTTTAGGCACAATGTCAAAAACAACCATATTTATAATTTTTACAGAACTTTTAGTAACAAATTTTTTTTCGATGTTTTCGGATTAGTTCAAATAAACGTGCTTTCGTCGAAATTATTAGTTTTTGTGGGGTTTCTGGTGGCAAAGAATACCATGCTTTCTCAATAGCCTCTTGGAGTTCTTCAATAGAGTCATACTGCTTTCCATTGCCTAAACTTGGCGGGTTAAAGTATTCCAGACATTTTCAATCGGGTTTAAGTCTGGACTTAAAGCTGGCTAGTCAAGTACTTTATCAATTTTTAGAAAAATCCAAAGTTTTGTAGAATGGAATACGTGGATGAGGCATTGTTTTGCAGAAAAGTTCATTCAAAACCCCCCAAAATGTCACCGAATGAAAGCAAATGGTGGTTTAGGGTCTCTTGAAACTTTTTTCACTCTTCTCTTCCTTTTAGAAAAGCTAGAGAGGGCTGGCAAATGTCCCAAATGCCCGTTAAACCATAACGGATTTACCGCCTTGCTGCCTGCTGAAAAATGTCCTTCGGTTCTTGCGTAATTCATGCCAATACGCCTTCCAACCATCAGGGCCATCTAAGTTCCACTTTTTCTCATCGCTGAATAAAACAGTAAGCCATTTGTCCCCGTAGGTCATGTGTTTTTTAGCCCAGTTCATTCTTACCTGTTTGTGATGTAATTTAAGAGACGGTTTGCGAGCCAATTTCTTTTACGTGATGTAATCACACGCTTTAATACGTCTATTTACAGTGTCTATGGACATCTGTACTCTGAAATTATTTTTAATTTGCCGTATGGGGACATATTTTGTCTAAATACCAATCTCCGTATTTTCCGATCAATCTGAACAGTCGTCATACGTGGTCGTCTGCATCTTGGTTTCCGTTTAAAATTATCATTTCTAGAAAGTACTTATTATATATATAGCTTTGATCAATTTAAAGCTTTTGCAATTTCAGAAACAGTTTTATTTTGAGATTTCAATTTAAAATCTTTCAAAATCTCACATTTTGTGAATTCTTTACCCTTTGTCATGTTTAAAACATTAGGAAATAATTTCTTCACCTTTTATACTTGTATAAAAGTGCAATATGATGTCATACAACGTCATTACACAATACCAATCCCATGTTTCTAAAAAAAATTGCATAAAGTGCTTAAACTTTTGAGACAGCGTTTCTTCCAGAAAAAAAAAAAAAAAGATAAAAATAAATAATTTTTTTATTTTAACTACCCAAAATGGCTTATTTTATTTTATTTTGATTAAATGTTGAGTATTTATTGTAAATTAGCATAAAATATTTTCTTCTTCAATTATTTTAAACGAGATTTGCAGAGTGCTTAAACTTTTGAGACAGACTATACAGTAGGGGTGTACAACCTTTTCAAGAGACGGGCCACTTACAAATATGTCTGGGTCGTCGAGGGCCACAGCAATAACACAGAGATATTTCGATGAGGTTATCTGTGGCCTATAATCTGATAAATATGGTTTCAGAGGAGAATGGGGAAGTTATTCTTTTAAGTTCATAAACCCAATCAAAAAATCCAATTCAATCTGTAAGGGTGTATCAGCAGTTTTTATGTTTGTATATATAACAGATACAGCAAGGATTATTTTCTATATGTAATGATATTCCTCGGTTTTATTCAGGAGAGTAAATTTTGTTTTATTAAAATTGCTAAAAAAACATAAGTGGTTGGTGTCGAAAAAAAATGTGAACTTTATCAATGAAGGAGAAGGAAGTAGCTGATCAACAAGATTCGTCTATGCCTGATCAATGAAGTTCTGATTTTACTGCACCTAATCAACGAAATTTGCAATTTATCGATGCTTGATCAACCAAATTTGCACTTTTTACGAAATCGATCAATCTAATTCTTAACTTTTACGAAACTCATCGACGATATTCACAAATTGTACAAAGCCGATCGATGAAAATCGTGAATTTTACAAACCTGATCGATGAAATTGTTTGCAAATTTTCCTCACATGCTCGATAAAATTTGCAATTTTCTCACTCTTGATAGACGTAATTTGAGATTTTTTTTTCTTGCTTGATCAACAAAATTCACGATTTTTACAAAGCCAATCGATGAAATTCACGAAGTTTAGAAATCTGATTGACGAAATTCGCGATTTATAATTGCATGATCGACGAAATTTGCAATTTTTTCGAGCTTGATCGACAAAATTGACGATTTTCTGAGTCTGGTCGAAAAAATTCGCAATTTTTCTGACTGATAGACGAAACTCGTGATTTTTCCGACATTGGTGGACGTAATTCACAATTTTCTGAATCAGATCGAAAAAATTTGAGATTTTTATGAAGCTAATCGAGAAAAATCACGATTTTTATGAAAAATATCAAGAAAATTTACAATTTTTCTGCCCCCGATCAACAAAAATTGCGATTTTTACGAAGCCGATAGCCGAAATCTGCTATTTTTCTATAACTGATCGACGAAATTCACGATTCTTCCTCATAAGACCGATAAAATTCGCATTCCTTCAGGACCAGATTGATGAAATGCATGATTTTTCTGTACCTTAACAAAATTTGCTATTTTTATGAGCCTTATCGACTAAATTTATGATTATTATAAATTCGATTGACAAAATTCGAGAATATTATGAAAGTCATCGGTGAAATTCTCGGTTTCTACAAAGTCAATCGACTTTGAAATTCGTGATTTTATTTGAGTCTGATTGACAAAATTCTCGATATTCCTCTGTCTGACCAACGAAATTTGCAATTTTTCGTGACCCCATTGACTAAAAAAAGTGATTTTTCCGTGTCTGATCGTCGACATTTATGTTTTTTTCGGCTGTAATTGACGAAATAATTATTTTTCTGCACCCAAACCAACTAAATTCACAACCTTGAACTAATTTTGACGAATTCTACCGTTTTTTTACGCAACAAGATGGAAGTCATGAATTTTTTCTCTTGATAAATCAAAACTCACGATTGTTTCGGAGCCGATGTAGAAATTTTTAATTTTTCTTTACATCATCGCAAAATTTGCCTTTTCCCCATGCCTTGTCAACTAAATTTGCAATGTTTTCGTCCCCGATCGACAAAATTCATGATTTTTTTTCGAGCCGGTTCAACGAAATTTGCGTATTTCTCACGCGATAATCCGAGAAAAGAAAACATGAGATTTTTCCACAGCCGATAAATTTAATGCAGATTATTACCTATGTTGACGATTTTTTCTTACTCGATCAATGGAATGTGCGACTTTTCGCGTCCGATCAGCGATCGGCAAAATTCGCGATTTTTCAGTGCCTGATCGACAAAACTTGCAATTTTTTTCGTGCCCGACGACGAAAAATGCTATTTTTTTCGAGCCTTATGGACAAAATCAGCAATTTTTCCGAGCCTCACCAACGAAATTCGCTATTTTCCCGCAATTGATCAATGAAATTCATGATTTTTCCGTGCTCAATCAACGAAACTTGAGATTCTTGAGTGACTGCCGAAATTTTATATTTTACCGCGGCAATTTAACGAAATTTAGGATTTTTTTTTTTTCTGCGACCTATGCACAAAAACTGCAATTTTTTCCAGTTGTAAATTGACGAAGTTCGCGGGCCACACGTTAACCCATCGAGGGCCAATGGCCCGCTTGCCACAGGTTGTGCATCCCTACTATACAGATTTATTTAAAAGGAAGGATTCTTCTGTGCATGCGCAGCATCCTCTACATGGTATTGTAGGCAGCGGAGATACAGTTTGGGATGTGCATCTAAATTAGAGATTTGTTTAAAAGAAAGGGCCCAGTAGTGCATGCTTTCGATTTCGACCTGTTATGCAGTGGCATAGGCAGCGGGGAGGATTTGGTTAAAAGTTTGTTCTCTTCGAGATTTGTGTATAAAAGGACAAGCTCCGCTAGCAGGCAAAGCCAGCTAGTTTAATTATCATAGTTATTAATTATTATAACAATTTTAATTATTATAGTTACTACAAAAATAAAATTATTATTCATTGTGATAACTAAAATATATTTAAAAGTGATAAGAACAGACTTTTATCACTTAAAATAGTATTAAGTTGATTATAATAGTACTATTATTATTAGTATTAATAATAATTAACATGAATTATTAATAGTATGAAAATTATTTTATATCAGTTAATAAACTTATTCTGATATCAGTTTTAAGTTTTCTATTGATATTAGTATGAATACTAATATCAGAATAGAATAAATTTATTAACTGATATTATAAATAATATTAATTAGTAATAAATAGATCAGGTGTAATTAAAAATGCAACTTAAAAAATATATATATAAATGAATACACACATATATTATTAAATATACAAATATACAGGAGAATAACTAAAACCCACAAATACCCAGAAAAGCCCACAAATACCCCAAAAAACCCACAGATACCCACAAAAACCCGTGTAGGTTGGGCTTTTGTGCAAAAACCCGGGTTTTTGCCAACCCTGCAATAAAATAACACAAATTTGAATGAAGAACGAAATCGATCGGATAATTAGTTGCCGAGATATTTGTAATCCTGTTTTTCACATTTTTCGATTTTTCATGACCCTGTGTTTCATCCAAATTTCAATTCAAAGATATATTTTTATTGGAAATGAGATGCTTAATCCGGCGCAGTAAATTGTTAGTTAATATGATTATTATTTTTGGAGTTATAAGGATGTTTCTTTTACGCATGCCGATACTGCATGAGTAATTTGGCGTTTTATATAATTTGTCGAAATTGGTTCATCCGAAATTCATTAATAGAGCATAACTGTTAAAAATATTTAAATATACGTGTACATTGTATTTTGGATTTCCGATGCATATTGTAAATAGTTTACACATGTTTTATTTTCATATTTTATATCATGCATAGAATATCCATGATGAGTAAGTATTACGGTGCCCGCCCAACGACTAGTTCCTGTTGTTATCGGTGTTCTACTGTATTTATTACTAATTCATAGGAGAACGAAAATGGGAAATAAAGTATCTTGGGCATAAATATTCTGCAATCGGGCTTTGCCTAGAGGTATTGTAAAAAAATATAACCAAAAGTTACCGTTGTGTAATATCCACATCATTTTCCAGCGATGTTTATCTCAAAATGGAAATGGTAGGGTATCCCAGAAACATTTTGGAAAAGAAAGAAAAAAAAAAAAAAAAATGTCTCCGAAACATACCAAGCGGTTTTTAGCTCACAGGCTATCATAGCCTAAGAGCTTATGTGCCCGTCCGTTCTGTATGTATGTGCGTATGTGCGTAACGCGATAACTCATGATAAAAATATCGGATCCACTTGAAATTTTGTATGTAGGTATATCCTGACAAGGCGCTTCCCTGATTAGTTTTTGGAGTTCATTCGATATGTATAAGAGGGGGAACGGGGGGCTCATGCCCCCCGTTAGTTGATATAAATGGGATTTTCATGCAGAATTAAGTTTTCGTTCAAAATTTAGATTAGGATCATTCTGATGAGGCGATTCCGTGACTGTTATTAGGTGTTCATTGAATAAGTATAAATAGGGGGACAGGGGTTCTAATGCCCCCCCCTCCCTTAATTTATAGAAATGGGATTTTCATGCAGAATTAAGTTTTCGTTCAAAATTTAGATTAGGATCATTCTGATGAGGCGATTCCGTGACCGTTATTAGGTGTTCATTGAATAAGTATAAATAGGGGGAACAGGGGTTCTAATGCCCCCCCCCCCCCGTTAGTTGATATAAATGGGATTTTCATGCAGAATTAAGTTTTCGTTTAAAATTTAGATTAGGATCATTCTGATAAGGCGATTCCGTGACTGTTATTAGGTGTTCATTGAATAAGTATAAATAGGGGGAACAGGGGCTCTAATCCCCCCCCCCCCCCGTTAGTTGATATAAATGGGATTTTCATGTAGAATTAAGTTTTCGTTCAAAATTTAGATTAGGATCATTCTGATGAGACGATTCCGTGACTGTTATTAGGTGTTCATTGAATAAGTATAAATAGGGGGAACAGGGGCTCTAATCCCCCCCCCCCGTTAGTTGATATAAATGGGATTTTCATGCAGAATTAAGTTTTCGTTCAAAATTTAGATTAGGATCATTCTGATGAGGCGATTCCGTGACTGTTATTAGGTGTTCATTGAATAAGTATAAATAGGGGGACAGGGGTTCTAATGCCCCCCCCCTCCCTTAATTTATAGAAATGGGATTTTCATGCAGAATTAAGTTTTCGTTCAAAATTTAGATTAGGATCATTCTGATGAGGCGATTCCGTGACCGTTATTAGGTGTTCATTGAATAAGTATAAATAGGGGGAACAGGGGTTCTAATGCCCCCCCCCCCGTTAGTTGATATAAATGGGATTTTCATGCAGAATTAAGTTTTCGTTTAAAATTTAGATTAGGATCATTCTGATAAGGCGATTCCGTGACTGTTATTAGGTGTTCATTGAATAAGTATAAATAGGGGGAACAGGGGCTCTAATCCCCCCCCCCGTTAGTTGATATAAATGGGATTTTCATGTAGAATTAAGTTTTCGTTCAAAATTTAGATTAGGATCATTCTGATGAGACGATTCCGTGACTGTTATTAGGTGTTCATTGAATAAGTATAAATAGGGGGAACAGGGGCTCTAATCCCCCCCCCCCCCGTTAGTTGATATAAATGGGATTTTCATGCAGAATTAAGTTTTCGTTCAAAATTTAGATTAGGATCATTCTGATGAGACGATTCCGTGACTGTTATTAGGTGTTCATTGAATAAGTATAAATAGGGGGAACAGGGGCTCTAATCCCCCCCCCCCCCCCGTTAGTTGATATAAATGGGATTTTCATGCAGAATTAAGTTTTCGTTCAAAATTTAGATTAGGATCATTCTGATGAGACGATTCCGTGACTGTTATTAGGTGTTCATTGAATAAGTATAAATAGGGGGAACAGGGATTCTAAACCCCCCCCCCCCCCCGTTAGTTGATATAAATGGGATTTTCATGCAGAATTAAGTTTTCGTTCAAAATTTAGATTAGGATCATTCAGATGAGGCAATTCAGTGACTGTTATTAGGTGTTCATTGTATAAGTATAAATAGGGGGAACAGGGGTTCTAATGCCCCCCCCCCCCCTTAATTTATATAAATGGGTTTTTCAAGCAGAATTTTCAGATTTCGTTCAAATCTCTGAATAGTTTTGGAAGTTTAATGGTTAAGTATAAAAGAGGGGGATAACTCCTTTTAAATTATATAAATGCTAAATGGGTTTTTATTAAGAATTATCTAATTTGCTCTGAATTTTGGATATAGATTTTTTATATGATAAAGCATGTCTTTGATAGTATAGGAGGTTCAATGATTAAGTATAAAAAAAGAGGAAAGAAGAGAGCTGTTTCCCTTTCTTAATTTTTTAACGGAATTAACCCTTGAAACTATAAGGCTTTAATGTACAATTAGTATTTGTAGCCTGTGAGCTCAATGCCATCAGTTTAACTGGGCAGTATTCTTTTTTTTTTTTTTTTTCCTGCTTGGTTGTTACCAATGCAATGAATAATTTACTCGCATTGTTCGGCTGTTTTCAACAATTGTCGGAATCCAGCATGGAAAATCCAGTTTTACTCAAACACGTCAAATCTTTTTGTGATAATTTTCCTCTTTCAGATGTTAATGTATCGGGGAAAAGCTTTTTATTTGCAGAATTTGACTTGTTTGCCTCAACTCCTTCCTTCATGCCACTCGCCATGATTGACACGAAGGATAGATGTAGGACGACCGTATATAAAGAGATCGGCGCAATTTTCCATTTTCTTGTACTTTCGGGTATTTTAAGTCCTATAGGCAAACAAGAATTGCCATTAAAAGATTTAAGCTCTACATAAACGTCATTCTGCTCGCGTTCTCTTTGTTCTGGTCTGGCGCCACTTTTTGTGGTCATGCGGGGTTTTTAATCTTTAACCTTTTACTCACCGAAGTCCCACAAGTGGAAGATCCATTTTGTTATACTGCAATTGTTTAAAAATATAGCGAAATACGGCGTAAAGAAGAAGAAAAAGAAGAAAAAAAGTTTTTGATGTTGTCAATAGAGATGGGAATGCTCGGAAAAAACCCGGTTTTTTTCGGGTTTTTTCCGAAGGCATTTTTTTCAATCTTTCCGAACTGGAAAAATTGAAATTTCATTTATGAAATAATATAGTGAAAATTTTGTAATAGCTACATTCTCATACTTTTTATTTATTTTATTTTTATGTTGAATGTCTCACATGAAAATTTTAATGTGGCTAATCTGATCTCTGAGCAGAAATCTGTTTGAGAAGACTTGAAAAGATCCTTCACATTTTTTTCTTGTTTGAAACACAAGACCCTTTGCAAAATTTCTCTTGAAAATAGACTTTTCAGAAAAAGTTTAATCAACAAATTGAATCTTTCGCAAGTGCAGTGGTTGAAGAAAAAAAAATCTCATGCCATACAGCAGCTGAATCTTATTAAGTTGCATATATGTATGTAAATAACTTTATTAAAAATGTCTAAATAGGAACCTAAATATAGTAATAATTTCTTATTCAAAAATTCTGAATATATTTTGTACAAGTATATACAAAAAGTTCGCAATTTCACAAAAACTTGATTACATAAAAAAAATCTAGATATATAATTAAATGCAACTTCTCTTTTTAAAAATTAATTCATGTGTAAAATTATTGCAATAATATGCCGATTAATGGAAATGATAAAATTAAAAATTCAACATAAAATTTTGAAGTATGCATTTATTACTTTAATCTATATTTTCAAGAAGTAAGTATTGAATTCGTGAAAAATTTGACTTCCAGTTTTTGGTGTATTTAAAGCTTTTAGAAGGTCCTGAACACGTTTTGATGGTTTTTGGAAAATATCTGTCACTCTGCGAGTCTGTATGTGACAAATTTTATGGGCACTCTATCTCAAGAACTGATGCACATAATTTTACAAAACTTTAGATTCAGTTACACCTTGATATAAACTCGAGATGTTTAGTTATTAGTATATATCGCCAAACTGATGGCGCTGCTATGCTGCATTATTCATAATTTCCACAATAGTTCTATTTCAAACTAATGTATGTATTTTTATAAAATTTCAGATTAAGTTAATCTTTGACATAACTTCGTGCTCATTATACTTTTTGGTGTAAATTGCTCAACAGATGACGCTGCTATGCTGCATTATTCATGATTATCGCAATAGCTTTACCTCAAAGACGATTAAAAAAAAAAAAAAAAAAAAAAAAAACTACAGTTTCTGATATGTATTAATGTTGTTTAGTTATTGGTGTAAATCCCCTATAGGTGGCACTAGCTGAATTTTTCAAGATTTCGTTATAGCTGATTAATTGAATGTTTTTTCAAGGTGTTGAATCTAAAATTGACCTCCATTTTACCTCCATAATGTACAGTAATGTTGCAAAAGCATGGACAGTTTGCATTAGAAAAATACAACTGTGATGAAAAAAAACCCCCCATATTTTATTACAAGTAACTATGTTCCAAATTATACTTTCCCTCTTGATTAAACTTTGAATTTTTGTAGTTTTCTAAAGCACAGTAGAAGTTTATCTCTGTATGTAACTGCTCTTATTAATTCCTCAAATAATGAGCATTTTCTATTTGTAGTGTTCTGTTTTCATAACTTTTGAGTTCCACTCTTAGAAATATAAAATTACCATGTGATAACATTATTGAATATGGTTTCTTACTCAAGAATAGAATACCAGATTTCAGAATTAAAAAAAAAAAAAAAAAAAAAAAAAATTATATTTCATTAAACTTAAAAAAGAAAAAAAAAAAAAATTCTGGTTTTAGTGAGTAAAAATTTAACAGTGAATAAATTCTACGCTATTTTTTAGTTGCAGACCTGAGTAAGCCAAAGTAAAACTTAGTTTTGTTTGAATTTAGATTATAAAACTAAATCAAAATTTTTTTGAGTTGAGATTGGAAAGCTATATTAAAACTAAACATATTTTATAAAGGAAATAAAATTAGAACTCCAAGAAAAAAAAAAAAAAAGTAATAATGTAAAAATATACATTTTTTAAACAAACAATGGAATTTTTGAATACTGATATTCATAATAATGACAAAACTGCTATAATTTCTTTAAACTAGTATCATTTACTTAAAAACTATACTTATGTAAATGGAATGCATAATTTATTTCATTCCAAACTGCAGACATATTGGCTCAGGTCTTTACATTAGGTCAATTGGTAGTTAAACATGTAACTAAAAAATCATTTCAACAGAGGTATGATATAATAAACAATAGAATTTAATAAAAATTCTTAGGCTGTGGAAAAAAAAAAAAAAAAAAAAAAAAAAAAAAAAAACTTTTAAAAGCAGGCTTTGCTACTTTCTTTTTATTTTGTAATATAAAGTGAAAATAATTTTCATTTAATACATATGAATGGGAAAAAAATGTTTATTATTTAATATTCTCTAAGAAAATATAATTTATTTGGGAAAAACAGTCATGAAAAATAATTTTTTCCAATTTTTCCGTTTTTTTCCGAAAAAAGCCGGTGAAAAACCGGTTTTTTTCCGACACTTATATTTTTCCGGAAAATTTACATCTCTAGTTGTCAAATTTTATTTCGCTTTCCTGTTAAACAACTACTAGTAGATTGCATCGATTAGGATAAGAAGCAAGCAAAATAATTATTGTCTTTTGGAAAAATCCGATATCTTTTTTTAAATTATTTTTTTAGCTCATTATATTCCTCAAATAGTTCGAGATTACATTCTTTTATTCATCTCTCCATTTAAATAACTGAATAAACATACTTCTAATAATTTTCTGCTCTTTTCTGGAGTAGTGGGGACAGCAGCTGCATCGTTGATTTCATTGTCAGATTCGGCGTCGAGAATCTATTATAAGTGAAATCATTTAGATTATGAACGATTTCTAATTTTTTTGTCTGTAAGAATCGGTGTTGTAGGCACTGAATTTTGAAGGTCTTCAAAATGAGGTACAGTGAAATCTGTCTAAGCCGGAATCTGCCTAAGCCGGAAATCTGTCTAAGGCGGAAACATTTCAGAGTCCCTCATTTTTTAACATAGATTTCCGAACAATCCGTCTAAGACGGAAAGAATCTGTGTAACGCGGAACCGGACATTCATTTTGGGTCCCAGGTAGCAAATTTACTGCTTAAGACGGAAAATCTTTTTCCTGGAAAATATAAATGGAAAGAAATCTTTTCTTTTTATAATGAAATGTATTGTCCAGTCGCATTCCCAGATGTTAAGAAAAGGGCGTCACTGATTGCTGACAGTAGTTTGGAGATTATATTATTATTGTATATGACTGGGAACTGTTGAACAAATGCGCCACGGGATTTTTGACAAGTATAAACTTATGTTACAATAAAATAAGAGAATCTGTTTAAAAAAGTGAGGGTTGCAACATTGACAATTTATGGAAAATTTCAGCATTCTTTCATGGTCTTCCGAAATAGCTTTGTTCCTGGTCAGCTGCTAATTTTTATTTGTCCTATAATACAAAACGAAAGTTGATTTTTTCCTAGAATTTCAGACAAAAAGAATACTGTCACAACTTCTAGAAATATCAACAAGATCTTTCAATACGTGAATAGAATGTACTTTACGAAGTGTAAGTTATTTTAGTTTGTGTTTAAGTTAGTAAGTGTTATCGATGTCGTAGAAACTTGCAGATTTGTTGTACAGTTTAAATCATTATTCCTACATGGAATGTAGGAAAAAGAAGCCATTAAGAAAAAAAAATAAACAACAATATTCGTTTTTTTTTTTTTTTTTTTTTTTTTCTAAATAAGTTTAAAACATCATTTCAAGACGTTTATTAAGGTAAATATAATTTTATTTTCACTAAAATCTGTAATTTTGATTGATAATTTTTGATTGAGTGTATGTGTATTATCAATTTGAAATGTAATTTATTATTAGTATAAATATGCAAAAATATGTAAAGATTTCATGTTTGTTTAATTTTTAAAACAATTGAAGATACGTTGTTTTTAACTTTTAGCCAAAGAAATGTTTAATACTATGCAAACGGGATATTTATAAAGCTTTTCTGTCTAACCCGGAAATCTGTCTAAGGCGGAATTTTATTTCAGTCCCAAGCGATTCCGCCTTAGACAGATTTCACTGTAGTACCAAACTGAAGTTTTCTACATCAACATTTAATTTTGACAGCATATTTGGATTTTTTTTTCCACTATTTTATTTTCGGATATCTAACGGGTAAAGTCAAATAGTTTAGTGATTCTGAAGGTTTTACTCTTTCCGAGACAAGTAATTGCGTTTCTGTAATGTTGAATTCTAACCAGGATTTTCTAAAGTCTTGTTTCAGAATAATAAAAAGCAATTTTTCAACTTCTTTTTTTTTCCACTAAAGGTAGGAATGTAAAATTTAATTAAAAGTTTCTGGTGCGATTTTTTATTAAAATTAGATGAGATATAATATATGCATCGCCTCTCAAGGAATTAAGTAGAAATATACCCTTAACAGAGGCAGACTGCTTCAAATTGAAGATGGTATAATCTGATCTGATTCAAAATCTGAAATAAATTTTATTTGCATGCAGACAGGGCCTGGCTAAGGCAGAGGCATGCGGAGCAATTCCCCCATTCCCCCCCCCCCCCCCGGCTTAATGAGGCCTCCGACAGAGTTAAGACAGATATAAGTTTTTCGTTAAAAGTGTATCAAATGGTCAAAAGTGACGAAAATTCTTTTTTTTTTTTTTTTTTTTTTCTATTTTAACTGTTTTTTGTCCTACTTCCTCTCTTTCAGTATCTAAGGCCTCGCATTTATCCTCATATTCCTGTACTCGGGGGGAAAAAGAAAAAGAAAAAAAAAAAAAAAAACCATGTATTCTATAATTCCTTAAAGTTGTCTTTCTTCTGATTTTTATGTAAATGGGTCATTCTTCAAAAAAGGGCATTTTTCAGAATTTTTTTTTTTTTAAATTTAAAAACTTTTTTTTCTGGGTTTTATAAACAAGTGAGGAACACTAATAAAGCTATGGTCCTGTTCAATTAATTTTATTTATTTAATAAAAAAATATTTAAAAAATTTAGTGGTAACGGAGGTGAGACTTTGGTAACAGAGTGGAGATGCATATTCTTATTAATGTATATACTTATTAAAAGTAACTAAAAATCTTAAAATAAAAAGGAATATAACACATTGAAATAAAAACAAATGCGTATACTGCTCCAAAATTTTATAATTTGAAAATTATCAAAAATAAATTTTATTTATTGCACACATAATGGCCTCTGTTAAAAGTGGGTTTATTAAAAATTTCTAGTATCTGTTTCTGATCAATAAAGTCTGTGTCATCATTCTCTGGAAAAATAAAAACCACCCCAATCTTTGATTTCTTCAGAAAGTTCACCTTATATATCTCATTCATTTCTACGGACATGATTTTACAAATGAATTGATACTTTTTCGTTTTCACAAATACTCAACCCTTACCCATGCACCAACATTGGGAATTTTGAAAAAAGTTACACGAAACAGATTGTGGAAGTACCAATTATGAGAGTGAAGGAAAAAAAAGGTGGTTTATGTGCATTTTATGAATTATACAGCATAAGACATATGTCAGAAAAATTAATATATTTAAAACTTATTAATGCTCATTAAACTCATCAATTTTTGCCAAGTTCAGACATTAACTTGTATTTTCTCACAATCTATTCTGCTAAACCTGATATCACTTTTCTATATTTTGTCTTTTGTTTTAAATTGTCTTTTAGTTGCTTTGTTTATACAATATATTTTTTTAAATTGCTAGTGAAATATGCTGACCTTTTCTCATCTTTTTCTTTGCTGACAAATTCTTTTACATTTTTTTTTTTTTTTTTTTTTTTTTTTTTATTGCTGGAGTATCCAACTTTGCTATTTGAGATCTTTGTGCTCTTTTTTTGTACTTTTCCATCTTATTATTAGATTCTTTAAGCTTGGCTTTCAACTTTAGATTCTCATTCTTTAGATCACATATATTTTTTCTTCGTCTGTTTCTATACAGGCTTTCTCTACTTGTTGAAGGCACATTTTGTACCAATATTGGTAAATCTAAAGATGGGCTTGCTGGAGGAGTATTTTTTTTCAATCTTTTTCTTTTATTCTTTTTGCTTAGGTTGTAAGATTTCTCGCTCTTTTCTCGCCAATTTTTTCTAACATTTCTTTGTTCTTGTGATGTCATTTTATTAATGCTTTTAATTTTATCTTAATTTTACCTTTCCTTGTATCTCTCCTTTCTTCTCAAGCCTAAGTGAGTCACTTTTTGTCGCATCACATAATCTCTGTATGTTCTCTTTCTTTTTTTGATTGCCAATACATTTTTTTTTCGCCCTTTTATACTATTATGCTCATTTCTTTTCTTTATCATACTACTAAAAAAATTATATACAGTAGACTCCCTAAAATCCACAACTCTCTAAAATTCGCACATAATTTACAGATGTAAGCAATGAAACATTCAATTTTGATTTAGGGATAAAATTTGACTTTTTTATTTTTATATCAATTAAATTTTTATTTTAATTTGTAATTTTCATTAATATTACTGAATTCATGTGTTTTCATGAAGGAAGAATAAATTTATTTTGGAATAAATTAAGATTTTGTTGTATCACTGGTATTCAAATCTTTTTACCAAATATATTTATGTAGTAACATAACCTTTTTGGTTATTAAGTCTAACTAAACTTGAAATAAAACTTCCTCATTTTAAGATTTTGATGTGAATTAGTATTGTATTTTTATAAAGCAAATTTCATATGAAAAATGCATCTTATCTTTATAATAAATATTTAATCTTACATTATTAGCTTGACCTTTGCTTTTAATATTTTAACCATGTTAAAAATTATTTAAATTTTTATTATTTTAGTTTATTACTTATTTTAGTGTTTTATTATATTGTAAGTTTTCATAAAAGTCTCAATTTCATTGTTAATTACATTCAAATTACTGTTTAAAAACTGTAAACAAAGCAATGACCAGAAATCTGCAAAACCTCTGGTCCTAAGCTGTGTGGATTTAAGGGAGTCTACTGTATAGGATTTATTGAATTAAAGTAACAGTTTAATATATGCTAGTTACCCTATATGTTTAATTTCATGCCACTAATAGAATATTAAGATATAAAAGTATTTAAATCGCTTGAATTATGCTAGTCACTTAATATCCATTATTAGAATCTCATAACAGAAAATTATTTAAAAACATTTTGAAATATAATAATCATTTTGCTCTCTAATAAATCTTAAAACTATAATCAATTATCTAAAAAATTCTTAATTATAATAGTTATTTTTTTTCTTGCACTTTTTTGCTTAGTTTGAGCAAAGAATCGATTAAATCAACGGAGATAAATTATTAAAACATAGCTAGTGAAAGCCATGAAATAGTTGATAGATAATTAGAAATCTAGGCTACAATTGATCAGTCCAATAACAGAAATAAACTACATCAATATTTATTATATTCAGCGTTTCCCCCAGAGGGTTTCAGGAGGGCGCTCCGCCCCTCCTGCTCTTTAGTTTAAAAAATAGCGCCCCTCTTGCCCCTCATCCAAAAACTAGCGCCCCTCTTGTCATTCATTCATTCATTCATTCAAAAAAATAAATAAATAAATAAATAAATAAATAAAAATAAAAAAAAAGCACCATTCTTGCCCCACATTTGAAAAAACGCAGCCCTCCAGCGATGATCCGAACGCGCTAAGCGTGTAAATTACGCAAAAGATCGGCGACGGAACACAAAAATAGCCTCATATGCTTCCCGTGGGACGGTTAACTTCGTCAGAAAATTGCTAAAAAACGGCAACTTTCGTTAAAGATCGAGAAATGATGACTAATTTCCAGCAAGATTCGCAAAAAAATGGGTAATTTCGTCACAAAATTTCACAAAACGGCACATTTCCCCAAAAGATCGTGGAAAAACGACAAATTTCTTCCAAAAATCGCGATAAAACGGAAAATTTTGTCAAATGAGTAAAAAAAAAACGGCAACTTTCGTCAAAAAATAGCGATAAAACGACAACTTTCGTCCAAAAATAGCGATAAAACGGCAAATTTCGTCAAAAGATTTGGAAAAAAAAAAAAACGGCAAATTTCGTCCAAAAATCACAATGAAAAACGGAAAATTCTGTGAAAAGTTCCTTTTTCGCAAAACGGCCGTTTTTTCGTGATCTTTTAACAATATATGCCGTTGTTTCGCGATCTTTTAACAAAATTTACCATTTTTTTTTTTTTCAATTTTTTGATGAAATTTCTGTATTTACACGACTTTTTGAACCGCTAGATTTTAGATTCAACTCTATAAAAGTGCTCTTAAAAATGAAAACGTGCCCTGAAAAATGTAAAAAGTGCCCTTTTCAGAACAGTAGCGCCCTGCCCTTTTCTAAATCTGGGGGAAACTATGTTATATTAGTATAATAATTGTTAAGTAAGCCATTAACTTTTATTTTGAATTATTTTGAGTACTTATATTTAATTTAATCTCACCTTCATTTCACTTTCTCACCTCCGTGATTAACAAAGGTAAAGGAGGTGAGGATATTTCATATAATGATGCACTGTTTGTAAATATTTGAATCAAAACTAATGTTATTCACACAGGATTGTATGTGTTGTGATAACTTTTAAATTCAAATGTAAAATAAATAAATATAATGCATTGCTTACCTTCCATTGGCAGTAATGGAATGGAGTATCCCAAAAAATAAAATAAAGAAATTCTATTTATTTGAATAAAATAAGCTTTAACTGAGAGCAAACGACAATTTTTTTTAACAGAGCTAACAAAGAGAGTTCTTTTCCTTTGTTTTAATACAAATTATTTACCAGTACTGCCTTCTATGAATGAATGTTTGAAGCTAAAACTGTTAGTAACGGAGTTGAGAATTTCAATTGGGACAAACAAAAACATAACTTAAAAATGCAATTGCAAAAATTATTTAATTTATTGAAACCCATTTTTAAATTAGCTAAGGCTCATTTAAAAAGGAATTAACAATAAAAATTATTTAACATTTAATTTATTTCACTTTTTAATCAAAGAATTTTTAAAAATGTGAATGGGGGACACCCACGGAGGTGAGGTTTCCCATGTATTACTTAATATTAAGACACAAAATAAAATAGCTATAGAATAGTAAATTGTATTAAAAGATTCTCTATTCTTTAAATATTCAAAACAATTTAAAAAAATCACAAATAAATAAAGCAAAATTTTTTAAATGATGCCAGGACTGAAATAGACCCTTTTTTCAAGAATGACCCAAATAGATGTGAATAGTACTTGGTACGAAATTTATGTACACATATAATAGTTATGAATTTCAGTTTAAGTTACTTCAGTATAATTTACGAAAATTTTAAGATAGAAGGGGGCCCCCTAATGTTTGTCCCAGCCACCCCACTGTCTAAGTCGGGCCCTGCATGCAGATGCAGCTTTCTTTTAACCTTTGACGTCGCCCCATAATCGAAACAACCACAAAAAAAGGGGGGGGGGAAGAGACGGGGAAGGGGGGGGGTGGAGAAAAAAACACATCTCGAACTTTCCAGACCAGAACTTGCCATGAAACTTCGCGATCAACTGCCATTTGGATAACATTTAGCCATTTGCCATGCATTTGACATCTCAAACTTTCCTTTTTCTGTTACATGAGGAAGAGGGACGCCATCCGCGAGTGTAGTAGTTGTTTTGAGGATTGGGAGTGGCTGTCATTCATCCTCAATCTAGAAAAGAAAGGTAGCTTGTCAGTCTGGTTTATAGCTACTTTAAATTTTCATGAAAGTATCTTAAAGTTTTTCTTACGTAAGCAGGGCTGAATGAAATTTACGCGTTGTTAAAAGTTAAAATTCCACATTTTGTAATACTTATTTCCATATATCAAGAAAAACTTTTTTAAAACTATGCTGATTTTATGTAAGATAAAAAATAGTTATATAAAATTTTAAACAGTATTTATTTTAAAGTATATATTGTTTCCTCCAACCGACGGTGCAACTATTACAATAAATCATGCATCAAACGAATGGTGATAAATGTAGTTTCTTGCATCGTGCATAATGAAAGACAGTCGTCCTTTTTTAATTGGTATGTAAAGTGTGAAATTTATCTCCTGTGTGAGGGCCGGTTCTATACTGGGACAAATTAAACACAATCCAAAAGCGTCTTTGTGTTAAAGATGCTTCGCCGTGGTCCTATCTTTTTTCTATTTTTCTCCCCCTCCCCCTATTTTGTGGTAAAATCGTATAAAGTACAGCAGTGACTATGAAAGTGCCCAAAACAGTGCCTTTGACGTAAGGTTCTCGCTGTCGCTCGCCATTGCGCCAATTCGCGACAAAAAAACTACATTTGGCGAGAAAACGAATAATCAGATTCACCCAATTGCGAGCGCTGCATTTCTGTGGTTTTTTTATGTGTGGTGCTAGTACATTCCAGATTTTTATCTGCGTTACTGAACAACTGACGTTGCTTTTCATTTTTAATCGGAGCATGCTATTTACACTAATCTATTTATTGAGGTACTGAGTCAACGCCAATTCAATTTAGCAACAGCCAAAGAAAAGGATTATTCGATAGATATTTCTTTATTGCATTTTATCACTATCTATCACACCGATGAAATGTAGAATTGGTTAAATCAAGCACCAAACAAAGTACAATTTTGTAGAAATTAGCTATTTACTGTGCTATTTATTAGTTCTATGCAAAGTATCGTTGTTTTATCAATCTGTTAGAATCGAAACCTCAGCAATTTTTTAGTGTATATTTTCACAACTTTATGAATATTTTCGTAAATGAAAGATCGCTGTTTTACATTTTTATTTACACTGCTAAAAGAATGTATGAAAAATTTACATATTTAAGAGAGTTTTAGAATGTACTTATTTTTAATAGTGGATTGGCGAATTTCTGTTTTTATGAGCAATTAGAATATTTCAGAATATATAAAGAAGTGGGTTAGAATAAAAGGTTAAAAATATATTTTTAAATTTTTAATGCCTAATCCACATTGCTAATTTTATTTATTTTTTCCATTTGGCCACTGTTTTTTGCATGTTATTCGCCAAATCACTATTGTTAGTCAATATCCAGCGAGAACTCTTCTTGGGCATCGTATATCCTGTGCCGGTGCTGTGTCATGCAGAAAAACTAGTGGGAAAAAAAATAAATGTCCAACATTTAGTAGCAAAGTAAGCAGAGAGTCAAATGCGTCCACCGGTCTACATCGAGTGTCCGTTTTAATGGACCGATATCAATAACTAGAAGACAGCCCGTCAAAATGACGTGTTTGCATTTTTAAAAGGATGATAAAAAAAATTACAATTGTGGTCAATCAGCCACTGTAGGCTTAAACAATTTTTAAAAATACAGCGATTAAACACGCGGAAAAAAATCTTTATAAAAAAAAAAAGGAAATTTTAACAGAAATTTGCATTTAAAACTATAACAAAACTATCTGGTGGATGGGGGGGGGGGGGATTGTAATGAACAAATCGTAAATACATAAATTTTAAAAGAATAAAATAACGCAAAAAATCAATTATAAAAGATTATATTGTGAAACTACAGCCAAAAAATGTATAAAAATACTGAGAGAAAATAATAAAAATAGCTAAAATGTATAAAAAAATTTCCTATTTTGGACTATTTTTTAACAAATGAAAACAATAAAGAGTAAACAGCGCGTGTTCGGGAACACACGCGCTGCGTGCGCGAGCTGCATTTTCGCCGTTCCTAACCGATATTGTAAAAATAGCAGACTGCGCATGCGTGTGGACTTAAAGATTGAAATTCTCTCTACGAGAAAAGTTGTATGTACAGGGGTTACCATATTGGCGCATTTATCTTATCAGGCGGAATATTTTCATCTCATATGACATTATTATTATTATTTTAATTTTATCGACAAACAACTCTGCTTTAGAAATAACTTCATGTATTTATTACTAACGCAATTAGGAAATTATTTATTACTCAACAGATAAAGAATTAAATTTTGCAAATGAGCTTATCAATGAACAAATTAAACGTATTAATAATAAAAAATATAGCTTGAAATATCTATTATTAATTTCTTTTATGTATATTATTTCTTTTATAATGAAAATATATGTTGCTCCTTTATAATAATAGTAAGAATGATTATCTTATTTTAAATCTTGTATGTTCTGCTGCCGAAATAATAGATCTTTAACGAAACAATTTATTTTAAGTAATACATATAAATTAAAATGATTGATATGATTTTATGATTTTTATAAGTTTAATAATGCATTATTATTTTAGATCCTTTTCTACATTTTTATGTAATTTTATGAAATATTAAATACATTAGTTATTGAATATTATCACTGTGGTTTTCCTTTTTAAATACGGCTTCTTGAATCTGTTTTTATTTTATTTTACTTTATTTATTTTTTTTAATTCAGTTAAAAGCAATTAAAATTTAAAAGCTATGTATTCAGATAATTATAACATTCCTTTAACAAATTCGTTTAAATAACTAAATAAAATGGCAGGAGAGAAAATTTTCTTTCTTTATTTTTCACTTTTTATGGATGTAAACACAGAGTAAGAAGGGTGAAGAAATGCCTTACTCTGTGGGTGTAAGGCCCCACCAGTGGCCGAGAGGCTCGGACCTCTCAACTGGTAGACGGCAGGTGCTGGGTTCGAACCCAATCGCGGCTGTCGGCCTAACCGTTCGGAGTTTTCCGTGGTTTTCTTCGAACCTTGCGTAAATACGGGTTAGGTTCCCTTAGAAAGACCCCCACGGAGGGCACTCCCCCTGGTCCTATATCCCATTAGCGTAGATAATCGGACGACAAAAATCAACCAACCTGTGGGTGTAAATAATTCAGTTTTACATTTATTTACTTTTTTATTGATAAATATATTTATTTTAACTTTAAAAAAACTTTTCTTATGTTTTTACTTTAATTTTCTCTCTTTGCTTTTTTTTTCTTTGCATCTATCAAAAATAAAAATTACTTTGCAAATCTATAAGATTTTTAAAATTTTTTAAAATAGACTTTTTTAGTATACTATTATCAAATTAAGTCAGATAATTAATTATTTATAATTAATAACTAGTCCGTGTCTAAGTATTCTAACTAGCTAATTATATTTAATTTTTACTATCAAATTATTTATTGATAGCATATTACATAATTTTCATACAATTTATAAATAATTATAGCATATTTAAATATAAAACAACATAATATTTGATAAATTATTATACTTAAAAATTAATAATTATAAATAATTGTTGTTGTTATATTATAACATTAAATGTGTCAGTAATTTATAGATAATGTATATATAAATAATAATATAGATATAGATAATAACAAATTATCATATTTGCTAATTTATTATTGATAATTATAATAATACATTAATAACTTAGATCATTATCAAATTATTATTATAGTAATGTATATCCATATATTTCAATAAATGAAATTTTGTGTATCAAGATTTCATTGAAAATTAATGATAAATTATGTTATTTATTTATAAAATATTATCTTCTTTAGATAATAAAGAAGATAATATATGCTATCAATTATACCTTTTTTATTTATAATGAAAATATTTGATAATATTTAATGTTGATAGTAAGTAAATATCAAAATATTATAAAAGGTAAATATTCAAGCAAATTATTTAATGATAATATGCATATATACATTTATTTTTTTTAAATACTGCAAATCAGCTTACATTTTTTTTTCACGAAATACTTTAAAATTTATTAAACAATTAATAAAAAAATTAATCACTACATAAGATAATAATTTATAAATTATTATTATTATTATTATTATATTGTATAGTATGTATTACAAAATATCTCTCTAATCTCTCTTTTTTAATATTATAAATAAGATATAAATTTATTTATCTAATGTAGATAATATTTATTATGAACATAGTATCTTTTCTATTTGCATTGATACAATAACAATATTAATACCTGACAATATTTAATTACAATAAGTTAATATTGATAAAAATAAATAAATATCATAAAGTAGAAAATACTTCAATCAACCATTTAAGTATCTTAAAATGATAAAACTGGAAACAGATTTAAAATATATTATAAATTAATGTTGGAGATTTAAGTCGCTAGATTCATAGAGAAATTAAATATCAAAAGAAAATGTCATTTCTCAAAACGCTTCTGTAAGTAAATGTAATAATAATAATTTTGTTGTTGATGTTAATTACCAATTTAGATTATCTGTATTCTGTATCACATTTTCGAGCGCCAAAAAGTAATCGCCAATTCAGTTTGACGACATATAGCAACCTAGGCAGAGAGAGAATTTCAATCCGTGCACCTAAGTCCACACGCATGCGCAGATTACTATTTTTACAATATCGGTTAGGAACGGCGAAAATGCGCGCGAGCTCAGGGATTTTTGCTTCCGAGTACTAAATCCGCTGTAATATTCACTCCATGTACCTGTCTCCTGAACACGCGCCTGAGCTCCCGAACGCACCCAATCATTCCTGAGTCGTGATGTTACAATGGAGTCATTCTAAAGATTCATTCACGGAATTTGTCATTCTTAAATGGCAACAGTATTAACTTGTTTACATTGTTTGTTCTTTTTCGTAATTGCTGGTTGTTTTATTTAGAACTTAAACATTATAATTAAATAGGTTTTGTAGGTTTTAAAGAAAATGCGTAATGAATAAATATTTTGCATGTATATTTTCATAAGTTGAACAATTAGAATATTTGTGAACGGCTCGGAATAGTTAAGCCTAACGTGGACGCAATTGCAATAAGTTTCTTTTTCTCGTGGATGGGTTGACCCCGGAATCGTCGTACACGGAGGGGTTTTATATATATAATAATAAAAAAAATCCCTTTCATTGGGACAACTTTATTCATTTCCTGCATCCGGCAAGATTCATTATTTTATGCCGTGTGTGCTCTGGATGGAACATGTGAATCGGAACAGGTGAAAGCTGTTATTTGAGCGATATGAAAAACGTTATTTTGATCCGAAATCTCAAAACTTGGACCGCAAGTTTAAGCGATTAATCTTGATTATAAATTTTAATAAAATAATGCATTTGAACTTTCTATTATAGTAATGTTTTCCTAATAGTGCATATTGCACTCGTTGAGATACAATCCGGATCTGGAAAACTTTCATTAACCGGTTACATCAGTACCGAAGTATTCCAATTACCGTGATGGCTTCCGGAAGGTTCGATCGATGTAAACTTTTTAAATAGTGTGAAGTATCTAGTATATAATATGCAATTTTTTATCGAAAAATAATTTATCTATATTAAAATCTATATTCTGTGTGTTTTCAAAATGTTGTGTGAAGAACAGCATTCATAAAACTTCATAAGAATTCGAAAATTCTTGAAAATTTGAATTTAAATTTAGTTCCGATATTTTTTTTTTCCTTTTGTAACTTAAGACATTTCTGTAACAGTCATAAATTACAACCAAATTATTTCATTGTTGTTGATAAATGTATGTGTGTGTATACTACATATACATGCACGGATTATTATTATTGGCATCATTTTCTGGTTAAAATTGATAAAGAAATTCAATTTGAGTAGATTATAAAAAAAATAAATAAAAAAAATAAATAAAATACACTATTCAAATTTTAGAAAAAAGTATCTTTCCTCATATTTAAACTTCATGAATTAGCTTGTTTAAATTAACAAAAAACCGTCTGTCTACGTATTCAAATGGCTTTACAATAGAACCAAAAAGTTACGAAAAAATTAAATTCCATACTTTCTGCTAAGTATGCAACTTAAAAGACCCTTCACAGTACAGGACCCCATCTTATAAACAAGGCACTTCACAAAATGTCTTAAAAGTGGATTTTTCACACAACTTTTCCATCGCTAAACTGAACATTTTTAACATACTAAATATATGAACAAGAACTTAAAAATAACAATTCCAAATTCGCAAAACTACGATTTTTTTTTTTTTTTTTTTTTTTTGGGGGGGGGGGGGGGGCTCTGATGCTATTTCTTTCAGACAAGCAAAAAAGTGTGTCAAAAATTGTGGCCCACTTTTTCATAATCTGACCGTTAAAACGAGACATTCATACAATCTATATATTTAAAAGACCTGGCTGTTTTTTTTTAGTCATCAGCCCTGAATTTTCCACTCAACCGATTTTGATAATTATTTTTTTTTTAATGAAAGCTATTTATTTGTAGTTGTGCCCATTTTAGCTATTTTTTAATTTATTTCCATTTTTATATTTTATTTTTAATTTTAAATGCTTTTTACGATATTTCTTCAAAATGGTGGCAACTCAGTTTAGCTTTTCTCTCGATAATAAAAATTTATTTTCCATTATCACTTTTCACCAGTCAGAAGCTTTATTTCATCAGTGAACATGTCCTCGCATTTAAAAGAAAAAAGTTAATTGTTTTCGTAAAATTTAACTACAATAAAATGATTGCGTTTAATTATGCACTAATTGAGGTAAAAAAAAAAAAAAAAATTACTGAGAAATAATAATGTAAATAAAATAGCAGAAAATAATTTATGATAAAAATTAATGTCTAAAGCAAAATAAGAAAAATTTCAAATGAGAAAAATGATGTCATTCAGCAACCAGGTAAATGGAAATTACAATATTATTAAGCATGCCTTTTTCTTATTACTAATAACAGTAACTTTTGAAAAACATTTGAAGAGAAAACGATGTCACTATTTAAAACATCGCATTTTTACTCCTAACGATATTACATTTCAATATTTCTTTTCATTATGGACACTGAGATTGAGATTTTACTTTCAGATGACTTCAGTTAGTGAAAATAATGTCACAGTAAAAATGAAATTAGTTTTTTTAAATAAAACTATTTTTCTGTGAGTGCATATAAAATAAAATTTCTGGATTTCGCCGGCACTCAGATTACAATTTTAACTGAAGATGTGCGAATATTTGCATGCAAAATTGTAACTGGCAAATTTGACATTAAGTTTGGAAAAAATTGATTCATTAATGTAATTACTTTTGCCTTTTTTTAAACCAAATCGATCAGATCTTTTAAACATTTCATTCGTCGAATTCGACGGGATTCCACTCGTTTTATTGTTAAAATGCATTTCCTTTTTCACAGAGTCTATATAAAAGCGTTTAAACTAAAGAAAAAATCCGTTTTTGATGAATATAGCCAATGAAGAAGTAGCACGTCAAATTGTATCTCTTTATTATTCCAATGTCTCAGAGAGAAATTGCTATTCAATTGGGTATTTCATGCCGTTCTGTTTGCTTGTTATATTGATAAACGCAAGAAAAATGAAGTTAGTTCATTGCATTCTAAACGGGGTCGCCCTTCTAAAAAACCTCTATCGATTTTATTTATTTATTTATTTTTTTTCTTCCCCTAATCGGAGGCGAAACTGAATTCTGCAATGGCAGAATCTACATTAAACTTGTTTTTTATGTATTTATTTATTTATTTTACTAATAGAAAAAGTCGTTCATGATTTCATAAAAATAGGGCCCTTTGATAAAATTTCATTTCATAAAAATAGGGCCCCCCTATGTACCCACTTCAATCTGGTAATGAAATGATTTCTAGTAATGGCCTCGATCAGTTACAACGTTAATTTACCACAAATCTAGATCGAAACAGGGTTTATTCTGGAATGTGCTTTAAAGGCGAAAGTGTTAAGTCTTTTTAACACTTTCCAACAAAGTTGAAGAGTGTTTATGCATTCGGTTTGTATGTCCGTATGGCTGTCTGGCCGCGCTCTAACTCACGTAAATATTCTCGGATTTCTATGAAATTTTTATATGTTATTGATGTTTATCCTAGCACAAACCCTATTGAAAATGAAGTTTCTACTATGATTAGTTTATTTACAGGGATAGTCAAAAGTTTTCTGATACATGCCAATGGCAAAAAATCGTTTAAAGTGAATTTTAAAGGTGTCACACCTTGTCATGCGGCCAATGGGAAAAAATCGTTTAAAGTGAATTTTAAAGGTGTTACACCCTGTCAAACTTATTCAAATTTACATGCATTCGCAAAGTGCACTAAAATACGCGTTATTTAAAATATGCTGTCAAAATAAGTTATTTTTCATTTACAGGGCCACTCAAAAGAGTTAGATTATACAATAATAAAGGGGGGAATTGTTTGCGACATATTTTAATGACGTTAAACGATTTCAAATATCATATAATTGATATACGCCGATGAGACTTATTATTTAACGCATAATATGAAGTGCATGGCATTTACAGGGCCGCACAAAATATTTCAAATCTTATATTTTTATCCGAAGTACTGTATATTATCGATGATAGCTGATGGATGGTTGAAATGCATTTTTTTTTTCAATTAATGATATGCGCTTTTAAATTTTACAAAATTTTCTGCATCGTATATGGCGTATATAAATATTATAGTTGATATACAGGGTTACACAAAAGAGCTCATATGGGTTTCTGAATATGAGAGTAATTAACTTAAAGGTGGTTTTTAAGTAAGTTATGCATTTTTACGTTGAATTGCTTTCAGTTTACTAAGAAATTTTGTAGAATATAGATTAAATGATATACAGGATCATGCAAAGAATTAGCTACATGGTTACCCATAGATGATAATTTCTGGAAATATGATTTAAGTAGTTTTAAGAGTGTGTTTGTTTGAACTAAATTTTAACAAAATAATGGCGTGTAATAAAGGTACTAGGTAAAATAAAGGGCTGAACAAAAGTATTGAAGTGTTTTCCTTCTATTAGAATAAACAGGGATGTAAGACCTGCGCCAATTGCGCCAGATTGCGCCGAAACCGCTTTTCTGCGCCAAACTGCTACAAAACAGCTATTTTTTTCAATTTTGCGCCAAACCTGCGCCAAAAGGCACTTAGTGCCAAAATGAAGTTTAGCGCGATTTCGTCGATCTAGGAAACAACAACAAATAACTTTTTTTAGGCTGTTAAATTCGTCAAAAAACAAAGAAACATTGATAAAGATCTCGAAAAATCCGCAAATTTCACCGAAAAATTTCGAAAAACATGCGAATTCGGTCACTAAAAACACGCGATGTTTTGCGGAGTTTTATCGTGGATCGACGCAAGTTGTTTTTTCCTCCAGTCAACCTAAGTTCATTTTCATCGCGCCGATCGCAGAGTTCGGAGCGGGACGTCATATGGCGTACAGCGCGCGCGTTGGGCTGACGAACGAGAGCTGCTGTCGCTGCTGTAATATGTTTATTCCCAACCAATGGGGGTTGGCCTCTTATGTATTGTACATATTTTCTGTAAATTAAGTATCTTCCTGTTCTGTGTCTTTCCCGTGTCGGCGGTGAATTATTTCTCTCCTCGGCGAATTCTGCTGATAGACGGCAAAACCGAAAGCAGAATGAAAGCGCGTACGAAGATCCGCTACATGTTTGTCAAACAATTACAAAATAAAAAAAAAATACAATTTTGTCAAAAATTGCTATTTCGTTATAAAATGAACAAAATACAGTCAAAACAGTATTGAATTCAGACACTTTTCTCCGGCAGGGACTTCTGTAGCTTCGGGGGGGCGGGGGTGTCATAATAGAGGAAGAAATTGCACTTTCTGAACGTTGAAAACCCAAAACCTCAAAATTTCCGGGTGGGAGGATTCCTTGTTCTGGGGGATGTCCCCCCCCCCCCCGGGCCACCACCTGAATTCAACACAAAAGGAAAAAAAGTAAATCTCGAAAAAAATGCTCGAATTTCGGCAAAAAAACACACGAATTTTGTCTAAGCATTTCAAAAAACATACGCGAATTTTGTCAAGATCTCGAAAAAATAAAACAGGAATTTTGTCAAAGGTTCGCTGATTTCGTCACTCAAATTTCACCAATAGATCGCGAAAAAACTCGAATTTCATTAATAGATCATGAAAATTTTGTCTATAAATCGCGAAAAACATGCACATTTTATCTAAAAATCACGAAAAACACTCGAATTTCATCGCAGTGGTGATTCTCGTCCGAAATTTCCGAAAATTTGAAATTCGGTTGATCGCCGAAAAGAGCACACATTTCGTCAATATTTCGTGGAAAAAATGAAGATTTCATCAATGTTTTTGTCAACGAACTTTGTCGAAATATCGCTGAAAAAAGCGAATTTCCTGTGCGAATCGCGGAAAAAACGGCAATTTCACTAAACATCGCAGATAAAACGCTGATTTCGTATGAAGACCGCGGGAAAACGCCGATTTCGTTAAAAGATTGCCGAAAAAAACGTCGTTTTCGATAAAAGATCGCTTAAAAATATTTTGTCAAAAGATCATTGAAAAAAAAAACCGCCGATTTTATCAAAAGATCACGGAAAAACGCCGATTTCGTCAAAAGTTCGCGGGGATAAAACGCCGTTTTTGAGAAAAAATCGCGTAAAAATGTAAATTTTATCTAAAGATCGTCCAAAAACGCCGATTTCATAAAAAAGGGAAAACGCCGTTTTCGTCAAAAGATTGCAATAAATCGCCGATTTTGCTAAAATATTACAGATAAATCGCTGGTTCCGTCTGAAAATCGCGCGAAAAGGCCGATTTTGTCTGAAGATCGGGGGTAGGGGTAACTCGCGGAATCCCCCCCCCCCAATTTCCGAAAATGCGATGTGAATAGCCAAAAGAAAAATTTTCATCCAGAATTCACCCCCAGAAAAAAACGCAAATTTCTGTAAAGTATCCCGAAAAACAAGCGTATTTCGTCAAAAAAACACAAAAAAACCGCGATAAACACGCAAATTTTAATTGAAAGATTGCGAAGAGTACTTGAATTTCGTCAATATATAGCGTAAAACACTCAAATAGTATCGATAGATCGCGAAAAACACGCAAATTTTATCAAAAAATCACGAAAAACACTTGAATTTCGTCAAGATTGCGAGAAAAACTTAAGTTTTGCTAAAGAATCATTAATATTATACATAAAAAAAGAATAAAACACAGTCAAAAGATAGTGAAAAAACGTTCATTTCCGTAAAACACAGTCAAAAAATCATGAAAAAACATTCATTTCTGTAAAAGATGGTGAAAAAAAAATTGCAAATTTCTGTAAAGGATTCTGAAAAACAAGCGTATTTCGTCCAAAAATCACAAAAAACCTGCGAATTTTGTCAAAGGATATCTAAGTTCGTCATAAAAAGAACAAAATACGGTCAAAAGATCTTGAAAAAAAAATACGTTAATTTTTTTAAAAATCATGTGAAAAAAAAAAAAAAAAAAAAAAAAAAAAAAAAAAACGAAAATTTTACCAAAAGAAGGATCGTAAATTTCATTAAAAGATGTCAGAAAATGTGCAAATTTCATCAAAAGGTCGTAAAAAAACCCGCAAATCTATTTAAAAAACGAACAAACAGGGTCAAAAGATTGTGAAAAAGCGTGAATTATGTTAAATGATCGCGAAAAACCACAAATTTCATCAAAAGGTCTGAAATGTGTGGAGAAATTTAATCTGAGTATTTATTCTTTTAAATGTAAAAATATTTTTCACGATAGCAATTATTGTAATTGTTAAGAGTTTATTAGCATTAGAATATTTCAATCTGCTCCTAAAACAGCTTTTATTGCTACAAAATTATATTTTTGCTGCTACAAAATCCGATATTTACTGCTACAAAATCGGATTTTTGCTGCTACAAAAATATATTTTACTGCTCCAAAATTCAATTTTTACTGCTCCAAAGCTGCTACAAAATGGCTTAAGTGCACTTTCATCCCTGAATAAAGTGCTGAAAGAGAAATTTCAATCAGTTAGGCATTTTCTCGCTAAACTAAAATTTTCCATCATATAGTATATATATATCAACCGACGGATCAAATACAGGGCTGTTCAAAAATATTTCAATACATATTTGACTATGGATATTAGCATCTTATTTCCCTAAATAATAAAGTTTTGTTAAATATTTCAGGAACTGTTGGAAAGTGTTTCATAATCTATACAGAACGCATGATTTTTCTTACTTGTTTTAAAGGGGGAAGAGCGAATCGTACTTTAAAATGTTTCAATATTTTTAAATTTTACTGAATTAAAATACAAAAACTGAATGAGGGGAGGCGGCAAGGTCTTAAGTTAAATAATCTGCAAAATTATTTATTTTTGCGGGATAGCATTTCTGTATTACTACATAACCTCTGAAAGTTACACTGCTTGTTAACGTTTTGTTTTCTTTTCTAACGTTACGTTGACTTAAAAAAAATAATAATACAGGATTTTTTTTTTTTTTTTTTTTTTTTTTTTTGTCAAGTTACCTGGAAATCGTTTCATATATCATCATAATAGTGTAAAATTATAAAATCTCCATTTTTGTTAAATGTTAGACAAAACAGTAAAATGAAAAATGAATTTCTATATTTTTAAAGAAGCTTTCTTGTGTCTCGCATTCAGGACTTCGATACGGTACCGCAGCGGCTCTCAACCTATGGGTCGAGGTGGGTGCTTTGGTGGCTCGCGGAACAATCGATTTTGTCATAAAAATATACCTTTTTATTTCATCTGTTAAAAAAAAAGAAAAAAAAAAAAAAAAAAAAAGGTAACAATTTCAACAGTAAACAATATTTCAAGGGAAAATTCTTAATTTCCTTCTAGACGATTATACGAGCAAAAGATCCAGAAATATATATAAATCAGTTTCGAATTCCTTGATGGAGTTCAACACAACATATTTGTGTAAATGGGCTTTTTCTACTTTGCTGTTTTGAAAAAACAAGTACAGAAACAGAGTGTAGAAAGACACTTAAGGATAAAATTAACCAGTTTTAACCTTGATATAGATGTTCTCATCGGTAAACAGCAGGGTCAGAAATCTCACTGATTATAAAGTTATGTTTTGATAATAATTAAAGGTACTTCTAGTTATCTTTTGTAGTTTGTTGTTTTAATTATTCTTGTCGCACTCATTAAGATTAACCAATTCTTGTTTTTGCTGATAGTGTATACTTCATATGAAAGTTTGCTTTTTGTTGGATAGGATGACCGATAACTCACAGAATTCATACAACAATTTCCATATTGATTTACATCCTTCTATTTGGTGGGTTACAAAATTTCTTTTTACATAAGGCGGCTGGTCACTCAGCGATCGAATTTTCCTCGGTAATGTTAAGTCTGTGGGCATTTGATGCATTCTTATATTCAAAATATCTCCCCAGGAAATTAATATATTTAATAGGGATGCACCGAATAGTGATTTTGGCCGAATACCGAATTCTCGGCCAACAGACTTGAACCGAATACCGAATATTCGGAAAGCCGAATAGTAATTGTTGGGCCGAATATTACGAGAGCCGAATCGTAACTATTCGGTCGAATACCGAATATTCGGCTTTCCAAATACTTTTTATATTTCAAAGTTTAAAGGTATTAAAATGTTACTTTTTAAAACAATTTTACATAATATTTAATAAGGTAAACTTATATTTTGATAAAAAAGAGCTTTTTATAAAAACATTTAGTATTGAAAAAAAAATCTGCCTTTTTTTTATTTAAAAAGCACAATTATGAGACATTTTTAATTAATAAATTTTTAATTTCATGATTCCTTCTACAAATTGAAACAAACATTTTAAAATCAAAGAGAAACAATAAAACAATCAGACCCTGTCATACGGCCAATGGGAAAAAATCGTTTAAAGTGAATTTTAAAGGTGTTACACCCTGTCAAACTTATTCAAATTTACATGCATTCGCAAAGTGCACTAAAATACGCGTTATTTAAAATATGCTGTTAAAATAAGTTATTTTTCATTTACAGGGCCACTCAAAAGAGTTAGATTATACAATAATAAAGGGGGGAATTGTTTGCGACATATTTGATGGTTGAAGAAAAACTGTACAGTCTCATAATTGTTCTTTTTAGATAACTCAAGGCAGATTTTTTTCAGTATAAAGTATAAGTGCTTTCAGCTTAATTCTGAATAAGGGAATGTCTAGCTCATAGTTCTTTTCTTATGAATGGTGACATTTTCCATCTTTCCCATTATATCGTATTTTAAGAGAGTGCCACTAAACGCTATAGAACTAACCAACCATATTTTAGGGAAATCAAAGCACGTGAGTTGAAAATATAGTTATGGTATCCTATTTATTGTTAATGCAACAAATAAAAACACAAGTTTGACCTAGAGTGAGTACAATGTACGTTTGATTCAATAAGTTGGTTATGATTATGGTTTCATGAACAAAATTTGTCTGCCTTGACAGCTATTGTTAATCTTAAGTTTTTCCTTCTTGTTTAAGGATTTTTATTTGGGAAAAGCAAGAAACTGATTTTTTGCTAAATAGAATTTAGGAACTTGCATCTGCACTCGCATCATTTATTCCGAAGGAGAATCCTAATAAATCACCATTTTAATCGTTCTCATGGTTAATTTTCTTAAGTTAAATTCTACAAACAATGAATAAATAATGTAAAAATATTCAATTTTATTTAAATATGATTTTCTTTCTAATCATTTTAAATATATTTATAAATTGACAGTTAAAAGTAGAAATTGTGAAAAGTTATAAAAAATGTGTTTTAAAAGGCTTTATTAAGTATTGGATTAGGCCGAATACTTTGATATTCGGCTTAATCGAATAGTTTGACATTCAGCCTAACCGAATATTCGGCAACATGGCCGAATACCGAATAGATACCGAATATTCGATGCATCCCTAATTTTTAACTTCTTTTTTCAGTGTTTTCTTCTTAAAGGATGTCACTTTTATTTCTTAAGTTGTCAAAATATTTTTAAAATTTCTGCTGAATTTAATATTTTATGTTTTGGAAACTGACAAGCCGGTAGTAAAATTTTGATGTTTCATACAAAATTATGCATAGATTTTAGAAATAGTTTGTAAACTAAGAAAAAACAGACGTATCCTCTAAGATCTAAGAGAACACTGAAAAAAGAAATTAAAAATATGCCAAGGAGATAGTTTGAATATAAAAAGTATCAAACGCCTATAGACTTAACATTATGGAGGGCGATGCGGCCACTGAGTGACCAACCACGTACTTTTATTGGTTCGCGCATACCAATAAAAGGTTGGAAACCGCTTTTGTATAGCATTCGCCAGAAAAGGGGTAAAAAAAAAAAAGTATTAAAAAAGATTCTTCACATCTGTTTGTTTAGCAAGCAGCGTAACGGCCATAGATAAGAAATAACAGCCGGTATTAGACGTCAATGGTAACGGCGCGCGTTATACTAATCTATATATTTAAAACGCTAAGCATTTCCTTGCGACAGTCCGTGAGAGCAAACTACTGCATCAAATCACTCCATTCTTTTTTTAAACGAAAGGTATTTGGCCACAGATTTGTTATTTTACATTTGTTTGCTCAAAAATTTTATTAATTAGCCACAATTTTCAATTAAAATTTCACGTATGCGCATGCGTAGTACATAAGTACAAGTCTGCCTTTGGAGTGACGCACTGCGCATGCGTAGAGATCCTCGCTCAGTTGAACTATCACTTCACAGCTAGAAGTTTAGTTTTAAATGCGTTTGCATCGCAAATATAATTTATTCGATCTTATTGTAAACAAGCTCTTCTTTTTATCACAATGTTATTATTCGTCTCTTTCAGTATTATTAACAATTCAAAAATATGGTTTATTTCGGAAGGTGTCGTACTACACATAGAAGATAAACTGAATAATCTGAGGCTAAAAGTTACGACTGGTAATCCTTCTTATAAATTGCCGTTACACACGAAGATTGGAAAAGTTAGCATTTTAAGTTGTGGCTGATATGAATGTATTAAAAATAATAATAAGTTATCATCTATATATTAAAACGAAAGGCAGAAAAAGTAATCGTGGTTTAATTACGTCTCTACGCATCGATACTTGCGCCGGTCTCTGAGAGTCTCCTCCTATTGGTTAATCGGAGGAGAGTAATTACTGTCTGTAAGAGCATTTGCAAAGCGCGTTTGTAAATATGGGATAAGAACGCTGACACTGTTTAATGCAATGCTATAATAATTAAACTTTATGACTTTACTCATCTTATAATGATTGGAATACATTGTTTTTTTCACTTTACGTAAGTTAATTAATTTATTTCCATCTGTATTCTTTTTTGCAATGTTATTGCCGGCAATCTTAGGCTTAATTGTAGAGATGTTTCATATGAAATTGAAACATTCAATAAGTTAATGATTAAAGTGTTTATTTACGTTCTTGGCCGATAAATCATTTTCTATATTGTAATTTTCAAATTTATTTATTAGTATGTGTAAAAAAAAAGGCTGGAAATCACATTGTTTTTTGTTTCGTGTTTTGATGGTGCGATTTTCGACGGATAGTTTGACTTCATGGATGTAAACAGATTCGCAAATCACTATTTATTTTTTGCTTCAGTTTCTTATTATACTCATGTCAAAAAACGGTGATTTTTTTCCCACTTATAATTTTATTTTTGAGCAAATTCATAACGTTTAGGAAGTATTTACATTACATCTCATAGTCTCGCCGAATAATAGAAAATTGCATATGAAATGAAAATAATCCCAGTTATAAACAGCTTTGTAAATCATTAATATTTCTTTAATGTTTCACTTTTTTTTGAGTACACTTTTTTAAAAAAGTGTTTCCGTGACAAAATTTGCTGAGTTTTTTTGGGGAAGGAGGAGGGAATATTTTGATGAAATTTGCTATTTTTTTTTTTTTAATCGCTTGATCTTGATCTCTCAACAATGTTTTTTCAGAAATATGAAGATCATTATAATCAACAAAGAAAAATAAAATTATCAGAAGAGATCCCTCTTTTTGCATAGCTTTCAATCATGATAAAGCAGTCTTTATATACCATATTCATTGCTTGCTGGGTTTTTTTATGATTATTTGGCAAAATTTGCATTTTTTGTGGTACCTAGATGATTTGAAAATTACAATATAGAAAATGCTTTATCGGCCAAGAACGTAAATAAACACTTGGAAATAAAATAACTTATGTAAAGTGAAAAAACCAATGTATTTCAATCATTATAAGATAAGTAAAGAAAAAAAATATAATTATCATAGCATTGCATTAAACAGTGATAGCAAAAATGCAGTCTCTCTGTGTTGTTTTCTCACAATGTTTACCAATATTTGCGTTTTTTGAAGTACCTAGACAAATTTAAAGTATTTTTTCAAGATCTTTTGACGAAATCCACATCTTTTCTGGTACCAGGAAAAAATTATTTGTTTTCTTAGGGATTTTCGGTGAAATTTGTCATTTTTTTCTCGCTATCTTTCGATGTAATTTGCCGTTTTATCAAATTTATGCTTTTTTCATGATTTTTTTTTTTAATTTGTCGTTTTTTTCGTTATTTTCAGAAATTTGTCATATTTTCGCTTTTTTTTCTTTGCAAAAATTACCTGTTTTGCGATCTTTTGATGAAATGTGCCTCTTTTTTTCCTCTTTTGACAAAATGTGTTGTTTTCTCACAATCTGTTTACCAATATTTGCGTTTTTTGAAGTACCTAGACAAATTTAAAGTATTTTCAAGATCTTTTGACGAAATTCACATCTTTTATGGTACCAGGAAAAATTTGTTTTCTCAGGGATTTTCAGTGAAATTTGTTGTTTTTTTCTCGCTATCTTTCGATGTAATTTGCCGTTTTATCGAATTTATGCTTTTTTTGTTAAATTTGTCGTTTTTTTTTTGTTATTTTCAGAAATTTATCATATTTTCGCTTTTTTTTCTTTGAAAAAAATTACCTGTTTTGCAATTTTTTCTTGAAATTTGCCTCTTTTTCATCTTTTGACAAAATGTGTTGTTTTCTCACAATCTGTTTACCAATATTTGCGTTTTTTGAAGTACCTAGACAAATTTAAAGTATTTTCAAGATCTTTTGACGAAATTCACATCTTTTACGGTACCAGGATAAAATTATTTGTTTTCTCGGGGATTTTCGGTGAAATTTGTCATTTTTTCTCACTATCTTTCGATGTAATTTGCTGTTTTATCGAATTTATCCTTTTTTCATGATTTTTTTGAGAAATTGTCGTTTTTTGTTATCTTTTTGAGAATTTTTTTTTTTTTTTTGCTATTTTTTGTGATTACCTAGACAAAATTTATGTGCTTTTGAGATCTTTGGACGAAATTCGTGTCTTTTATGATACCTGGACAGTTTCGGAGAAGTTTATCATTTTTCTCGAGTTCTTTCGATGAAATTGTCGTTTTGTCACGATCTTTCGATGTAATTTGCCGTTTTATTGAAGATCTTTTTGCAAGGGTTTTTTTTTGCAAAATTTACTTTTTTTGTGATTATTTGATAAAATTTGCTTTTTTTTTTTTTTTTTTTTTTTTCAATCTGACGAAATTTGTTGTTTACTCACAATGATTTGTCAAAAATTTTTGTTTTCTTACAATATTTTGAATTTTATTTTCACAATATGTTTACAAATTTGCCATTTTTTAGGGATTTTTTTTTTGTGGAATTTGGCTTTATTTTTCGAAATTTTTTCTTGAAAATTGCCAATTTTTTTAGACGTTTTGGCACAATTTTGATTTTTTGCAATACTTTCATGAAATTTGTTTTATTTTGGGATACCTAGACAATTTTTGTCTTTTTGAATTTTTTTGACAAATTTTTTAGAGATCTTTTCATAAAATTTGTTGTTTTTTGCAATCTGTTGACGAAATTTGCTGTTTTTTTTTTTCACATCCATTTACAAAATTTCCGGGTGATGCTTTTTTTTGGGGGGGGGGGGGGGGGTATTTTGACGAAAATAACTATTTTTTGTGATTATTTGCCAAAATTTGCATTTTTTATGGTACCTAGACAAATTTATGTACATAGTAAATGATTTCTAGCATTTTTTAAAAGAAACTTTAACAGTAGAAAAATAATCTTCAAACATTTTCAAGAGTTTGTAATGTGTGTCGCAGCGTTGCACCGATTCTGCGCCCGGGATCATGTCATGTTGGTGTTACGTTGGTAAATGGAAAAGCATATTGAAATTTTTAAGAAATATTAATTTTTTTATAGCGGCAAAATACTTTTTTTCCTTTGGTTCTTTCATATTGTTGCCGTCAAGTTTTGATGGGTTTCACCTAGCCAGAATAAATATCATTAATTTTTTTAATATGTGAAATCGACATGTATTTTTGATTTATGAAAATGTAATAGAAAAGATAGTTCAAAATGCAAATGTTTATTTGTTGAATGGGGTGGGTAATGTAAAAACTAATTAACCACGGAGAGGATCATTGTTACAGTTGTTGCTAAATGGCAAACTATAAATTCAGTCTTATTTTGCTGCGAAGTAAGTGAAGTATGTATATTTTGTATGAAATGAGAAGTGACGGTAATTTATGATTTATTCATGTCATGTACAATTTATTGGTGTTGTATTTGTAAATGGAAAATTATCAAATGAGAGAGATTCTAATTCTATAGCAGCATGTTTGAATGTAACTCTGCCAATTGCGGGTCATTTGCCTAGATGTAAAATGCAGGTTTTTCTTTTATTTATTGAAATTTTTGCTGAAGATTAGTCATTAAAAAATCCTTTAATAGCTGGAAAATACCTTTTATTTCTGTGGTGCCGTCAAGTTTTGACGGGTTCCATCTAGTAAACATTAAAACACAAAACAGTTTCTGTAAAATCAAAATCCAAATTCCAGACAATTGCGCATGCGTCAACTGACTCTAGAACTTCTCCATTATAGAAGATTCCTCAGTATGTTTCTGGTAGCGTAGTGGGGTAACGCAGCTGATTCAAGCTTTGATTTTTTGTAGAAGGATGCAGGTTCGAATCCAAACTCAGCAAAATGATTTGTGTAGAATTTTTGTCGATAATTTATTTCAATAATAACATATTTTATTAATAAAAGTTTTTGGATTTTTATTATTATTTGAATGCTTTATAATTGAAGAAAATTTAGCACTGAACAATATCTTGAAAAAATAATTATTTTATACTAGCTAACCCGCCCGGCGTTGCCCGGGTCCGTATTAACAATATTAAACGAACTTGAAATTTGTATTATTTTATCATTAACTCGAAACTTGCAGAAATGCATTGTCAGAAATACGTGGCCACTGACTGTTGTTTTTTAAAAAGAACTAATCTATCGCTTCACCGGTAAAAAATATTAATTATTTTATCATATGTGTTTTAAATATCAATATAGAAAATTATTTTAACGTTTTGCTTGAAAATATAACATTCTTTTGTTAATATCTTAAAATCGTCTGCAGTCAGAAATCTATATTTTAGATTAATATTTACGAGTTGGCGCATTGCCAAGATTTGCTTCCTCTGGACCGAGTTGGCGCATTGCCAAGATTTGCTTTCGCCTGTGCCTCAATTATCCTCAGAATTCCTTTTATATATATAGATTTAAAATACTTAACCTAAAATATTTTGCATGCAATTATCAGTTACATAAATTGAACTGATCTACAATTTTCGTTACATTTTTCTACCATTATCAAGAATATAAATGTCTGTAAGAAAGAAAAATTTGTCATTCATAAAAAAAAGGAAATAAATAAAAATATTAGTATAACAGCTATAAAATAAATTACATTGATACCCATGATTTAATATTTGAAAAGATGTATAAAAATGTATTAGAAAATTCAAGTAATAGAAAAATATATTGTATTTAGCTGCATCAAATTTAAGATTTTAGAGTATGAGACAGATAAAAAAAAGTCATGACAGCTTTGAATGGTCGCGTAAATATTGTTACTTGAGAAGGGGGGGGGGGGGGCAGCAAGAAAATAGGCCGTAGTAAGCAAAAATAAATACTTTACACAGCACTTTTAGTTAAATTTCTGATAAAATACAAACATAATTAGTTGTAAATTATAAACTTAAAACTATTTATTTCATCGAATTGATTAGACCATCTATCGTCTTTAAAAAATAAATAAATAATAATAATAGAAATCACTTATGTAATATAGTAATTCATCACAATTTGAATAGACAAATTTAAAAGCAACTAATTAAAAATTCAAGAATTTTTCTGATGAAATATTCAAGTTATTTACCGTCAAATCTTGACGGGCTTTATCTAGTTTGTTGTTAAAATATTCGGATTTCTGAAATATCTGGGAATGGAATTAAATTCTGGGTTAAGTGCTTAACTTTTCTTTTCAGAAAGTTGAAATGAATCCTGTGCCTGTAATAACATACCCCGATTTTGAAATTCGATTTATGGAAGCGGAATTTTGAATTGATAATTCCTCATTTACAACTGCACGCATTAATTCATTTTCTTCGAATATTTAAAAAAAGAAAAAAAGAAAAGACTTTTAATGAGAAATATAATTTTAGATCTCTTTTTAAGAGTATACGGATCATTTCTAGGTGGACGGGGTTATTAATATTTTGGGTACATGAGGATAAATAGTGATATTAAAATTATAAATGGCGCAGCATGGCCGGATATTAACGCGAAAATGTTTACAGGTGCATAGCTGCCAACTCTTCTGATTTTTTGGCCCGGAAAAATTTTATAGAAATTTTTGCCTTATTTAATCGACAGATTAATGCGATTTGAAATGGTAAAATTTTCTATAAAATTTTTCCGGGCTGAAAAAGCGGAAGATGTTGGCAGCTATGCAGGTGTAGAATATTTTTGACGCGTGCAATTTTAAAATACTGATCCATGATTCTTCATCCAAATTCTGGATCCATGAAAAATGCATTTTGAACAAGAAATTCTACTTAATTAATGCAATCACACAATTAGAAACAAGACACATTTCATTAAATAAATTTTCTAATTCAAAAATATATTTTGACTTGGTGGAAAAAACAACACGAAGTTGGAAGCTATTTATTGAAAGCAGCACTCAAAGGTGTCATTTTCTATTCGTATTTTTTTCCGTAATAAAGACTATGATTAGCTTCAAAAATTTCAATATTTTTATTCAGTAATGTCGTACGATTAGAAATCTGCGTGCAGTTATTAAAAAATCCTACTTATATTGTGGAAAGAATTTCCAATTACGTTAGAGAAATTACTAGAAAAAATCGTAGTTGTTTCATTATATTATGTAAACTGACGTTTCTTGTCAAATATCGCAGTTTCACAAAGAATGTGTAACTAACTCATTGTATATTTGTTGTGTTTTGTTTGAAGTCTAGTATTGGAATATACTCTTTTTATGAATAAGAATTTAACAAACACATCTTGCAAGACGCTTTTATTGGATGAATTGATTTAACCACAATTCATTCGGAATTTCCTCCTCGTTGCTGTTTGACCATGAAAAGTAGTTCCAAAGAGTGGAAACGCAATCAACTTCACTTCAAGTGAAGTTGAAATTCTTTAACGAACGAAGTTTTTACCACACGAGAGGAATAACCTATTGAGGACGTTATTGGATGGGGAAAAGATAAATAATTATTTTTCGTGGTTTTATATTATATATATGGGTCATTTTCAAAAAACTTGTACATTCTATGTCCCTCAACTTTAAGAATTTTTAATAACTAAAATAAATTTTTAAAAATAAAATTTAAGCATTTACATTACTTGTCTGACTGTTTAGAGTAAATGTGGGCTAAATATTATCAGAGATTAAAAATAATATTAGTGTAGTTATGGTTTCAATGTGTCAGCTATAGCTACCATACTGTTACCATATTTATTGTAATAAATTATTACTACTAAGTGTTCAACATAAGGTTTTGCAGTTCTTCGAACAGTCTATTTTTAGATGAGGCCATCATTTTTTAAATTATTAAGTTATTTTCACCGTAATGTTGAACTAAAGCATTTACAAGATAAGGATGTTTTATTCAGTTTCCCCTATGTTACCAGCTTATTTATGTGATTTATATATATACTTTTATAAAATTTTAACCATAAGATCAAATGGTGCTTTTTAAATAAAAAGGCTGTTTTTCTTGTTTTTAATTCACTTTGTGCTGATAAAATTATTTGCAGTTTTTACCCCCCTCTGTTACCATGCCTATGGTAACAGAGTAGAACAGAGTAAGAAACTACTAAAAAAAAAAAAAAAAAAAGTTTATTTAAACATTGTTCTTAAAGGCTGCACATTCTCGTTTCATGTTCTTAGAACAAAATTAAAAATATGTATTTTTCTTTTTAAATATAAAATAGTAGTTTTTGTGGTGAGCTAGTTGCCATAAACATTAAGCTTAAATTTTCTCAAACAAAATGCTTCTTTAATTGTAGTCATTTATATTTATGAATCAATACTACTTATTTATGAAAAAATAATGCAGCGTGAAATACCACTATTTTCGAATATTAATTTTTGTAAAAGCCTTTAATTCTTGCTTGGTCTGTTTTCAAATTTTAGGATATTTTATAACACACGATAAAAATGTATTAAAGAAGAAAATATCATTATTTAAGTAGGAAAGAATTTATAAAAAGATACACCGCGTCAAATATTACTATTTTCAAATAGCAATTTCTGTAAAAATCGTTATTTCTTGGATTAAAGAGTCATCCAATTGGCGAATTTGTTAAGATTTGAAAATCTAAGGCGAGCTGTTAGAAATTGAAACACAGATTATAACATATGATAAAAATTTATAAAAAAACAATGCCATATAAAATACCAGTATTTTCGAATAGTAGTTTTTTGCAAATGTCTTAAATTCTGCCTTGATCTGTTTAAAACATTGAAACTTCATGATAGCTTATAACACATAATAAAAAGTTATATTAAAAAATGGCCTGGTCTAATCCCACTATTTTTTTATAGTATTTTTTGCAAAAATCTTAAATTCTTGCTTTAAAGCACCACTACCTCAACTAATATATATATATTTTTTTTCTTTTTAACCCTTTGGCGGTTAAAGCACTTCTATTCATAAAATACTAAAATGATTGAATGACACCGGAATTTAAAAACAAATTTATTTCATAATAAATAAATGGTTTTTTTTACGTTCTTTGTAAAATTAAAATTTTCATTTAAAAATTCCGGTGTCAGTATGGCATTTTGCAATTCAAATTAAGTGGTATTCTGGGCGCGTATACGCGCTTATAACCACGAAAGGGTTAACTAAGCAGTGCGTTTGCCATAGCACATAATTTAAATTTACAAAAGAGAATGCCTCGCCAAATGCCACTATTTTCCAATAGTAATTTTTGTAAAAATCTTTAAATTCTTGCTGGATATGTTTGAAACATTAAGATCCGATACAATACATGATATAAACTTATAAAAAAAAATATGTCGCATCAAATATCGCTCCACTATCAATCAGTGTTCCCTTCGGTTACTTTTTTTCCACTCTGTTACCGTCAATTTAAGCTGGTTTATTTCGCTAAAAATTTTATCAATCATCATTTTGAATAATTAATTGTGTAACTTTAACTAATATTTTATTTATGTAATATTTTTTTATAATTTAACTGAAAAAATGTGAAACACACACATTTAATTAAAACTTATGATTTTTCCAAAAAAGTAAGAGAGAGGAAATCTTTTGTATTCTACAAAAATAAAAATAATCATAACAAAACAACAGTTAGAATTTTCTGAAAGTAGCAATCATGTAATTAAAGGAAATGTGATATTTACTGTTTTAGGTGTTTCATTTTTTTAAATAAAAATTTTTGACTGTTGGTAACAGAGGGGAAAATTTTATTGTTGCAAGTTCATACTTTATTTTTTATTTGACATTCCAAATCAAAAAGTGAACTGCTGTTTTCAGTTTTATATACAAGAAATGTTTTAGTATCGTCTAATATTTTTATAAGTTGCATTTAAAAAAAAAAAAATTTATTTGTGAAAAATTTCCCAAATGTACAAGTTTTTTTGAAAATGACCCATATATATAATAAAAAAGAACACCGACCACAATATTGCTTGTACAATGTTCTTTTCCGATGTGGTTTACCTTATTGCAGATGACAGTAGCGATTTGCACGGGCCGGGCCGGGCTCGGGCCTTAATTTTTTTGCTGGAGTATCGGGCCGGGCCCAATTTTTTTTTTTTTTTCGTACGAAGCCGATGCGGCGTAGTGGCAGATGGGCTTGCTACAAATTGGTAGAAATTTAATTAAATATTCAAGACTAATTTTTATAAACTCAACAACTATAAACATTTAATGAGGAATGACAGTTACAAATGCTCTGACCTTTCAGAGCGGTTGGTTCGCCGGACACCCGGACTTCAAACCCCGATATTGGGTATAGCAGTGGTCTGAGAGAGCAGAGCTCCCTCCAACGTATTCCTGAGAGATCTATATCTCAACTGCCCGACCAGCAGCCAAGAACAAAACGTCCTTCCCTGGTCAACATTCCCAAGGGGGGGGAGGAAAGACCTCTTTCTCAGACTTCTTCCAATCTGGATCCAGGGGTCAAGGCGTCCTTCTCACATTCGATATCACAGAGTGCCTCCCCTTGACTGATTTCACAGCCCAAAGAAATCTGTACTTAGCAATAGAAATGCAAGCAAAACACCTGTGTAAGGTGACCTCCACATAAAGCGCGGGGGGGGGCAGTATTGTTCAGGCATGGCACTAAATCCTCGCACACCACTCAGCTGGAGACAACTTGCCCATCCCCTCAATGTCCACATGAAGTTCAATAATTGCGACCACATTCCGATCCTTGAGGACAAAAGGCACACCTGCGGCAGGAAATGTGAAGATATGACAACTCCTTCCCCCTAAAGAGTTTTCCTGGGCTTGACTAGGAAAGCTCCACAAGGATAGCTCGTTCCCTTCAAACACCCTTTGTGAGGCAAGGCAAGGCAAGGTACATTTAAATGTCCTATCACTTAATTTTAACTACCCTTTTCCGAGAACAATTTTCACATAACACCCACCTTGTCTCACTTGGAAACACAATAATAAATAACAATACATAAACACAATGTTAAACACTGAAATTAAAAATATGCTAGATAATTAATATTTACAACTTCATAGTTTATTTAAAGAGGCTAAGGGATGAGTCGGCTCAGACCATCGGCGTTCCCATTTTCTTTTCCTGGCTTATGCTCTATTCTAAATTTGAACTGTTGTAGGCATAAGGCCCAGCGCAATAGCCTCGCATTAGCTCCCATCATTTTTTTTAGATACGTGAGAGGATCGTGGTCTGTCTGAATCAGGAATTCCTGGCCATCCAGATAATAAGTTAACTTTTTTACTCCAAAAATGATAGCCGCTAACTCTTTCTCTACCGTACAATAATTTTTCTCAGCCTGACTAAATTTCTTGGACAAATAAACTATGGGATGTTCTTCCCCGTTACTCATTTGGGATAACACAATACCGGCCCCAATTTCGCTCGCATCTGATTGGACAATAAATTCCTTTGAATAATCTGGAGCATAGAGCACCGGTTTACTTACTAACTTTCCCTTTAAATTTTCAAACGCGGATTGACAATTTTGCGTCCATTCTATTTTCTCTTTTTTAACCCTCCCCTTTAACGCGTCGGTGAGAGGAGCCGCGATAACAGAATAATTCGGGATGTACCTCCCATAGTACCCCACAATTCCTAAAAATGCTCTAATTTGAGTCTTTGTGCAAGGGGTAGGAAAATCTTTAATTGTTTGTATTTTAGCCTCCCCCGGGGATCTTTTACCCGACCCAATCTCGTGACCTAAGAATTTAACGTGGTCTTGGGCAAATTGACACTTAGAAGGTTTGATGGTAAGGTTTTCTTCCCGTAATTTCTCTAATACTCTCCCCACGTCTTTCACGTGACTTTCAAAACTAGGAGAATACACCGCAATGTCGTCGATGTATGGCGACGCAAAAATCTCCATCCCCTGTAAGACCTCTGCCATTAACTTACAAAAATAGAACGGCGCATTGGCTAATCCAAACATCATTTTCTTAGGTATGTACGTGCCAAAGGGGGTCACAAATGCCGCATACCTTTGGGCTTGCTTCGAGAGGGGAATTTGAAAATACCCCTTCGTCAGATCCATAACAGTTATAAAGGGAGCGGCGCTCACCTTTTGCACAACTTCCTCGATATTCGGCAAGGGGAAATACATATGGCGCGTAATCGCGTTCAATTTTCTATAGTCCACACAAGGCCTAGGATCCTTGCCAGGACTCTCAACTAGAATCATCGGACTTGTATAGTCTGACTGACCGATTTCTATCACCCCCAAATCTAATAATCTCTGAATTTCATCTTGCAAAATTGTAATTTGTCTAGGGGACATCCTGTAAGGCCTTGCCCGCACCTGGGCATCGCTCGTGAGCTCTATGTCCAACTCCACTAATTTAGTATTACCCGGATCTGCAGAAAATACCTTCCCATTCTGTCTTAACATTCTACAGAAACTATCAATTTGACTTTCCGTAGCGCGCTCCGCTAACCCACTTTCCCGCACAATTTCCCGCAAATCGAACTGAGTCGCATCCGGTGCCGGATAAGGTATCTCTGCTTCCCTTTCAGACTCCTGCGGTTCCTCCGGAATAACAAATTAACACGTTCCGGCCTGCGGTAATATGGTTTCATCAGATTTACATGATAAATGGTACTCTTGTCCCTCTTTTCAGGTAAATCAATCAAATAATTTGTATCAGAAAATTTTCCTGTTACAGTTCCTGGCCCCAGCCAATTTACAGCCATTCTATTGGGCTTAGAAGTAGCTAAAACCAACACTTTATCTCCCACATTAAAATTTCTAGACACTGCATTTCTGTCATACCAGACTTTCCTTTTCTCCTGGCATTCGCGCAGTTTCTCGGAAGCCAAATCCTGACATTTTTTAAGTCTGTTGACTAAATCCAAGATGTATTCAACAACCGTTGGATCGGTATCACCAGAATCCATCCAATTCTCAAAAACAATAGTCTGAGGGGTCCTCAGATTCTTCCCTAAAACCAATTCAGAAGGGCTAAACCCTAAACTTTCGTGGGTCACCGTGCGTAACGCAAACAGTGCCGCTGATAGATTCTTCTCCCAATCTTCTCCTGATTCTAAACAAAGCACTTTAAGGACTCTTTTTAATGAAGAATGCCATCTCTCCACCACATGACTCTGCGGGTGACAAACCGAACTATGAGTCACTTTGATTCCAAAGCGTTCAAAAAACTCGGAAGTTAACTCACTGGTGAAGGATTTTCCCAAATCACTCTGGATTTCTTTAGGGAAACCCGTCCTAGAAAATACCAACAACAAGGCATCAATCACACTGACCGACGTGATATCTTCCACCGGTATAGCATCCGGATACCTCGACGCTACACAAATAGCAGTAAGTAAATATCTATTATTCTTATGACTCCTGGGTAATGGACCTACGGCGTCTATATTTATTTTTGAAAACACTTCCGAAATTACAGGCACAATTTTCAAAGGTGCTTTCACTTTATCCCTATTATGACCAACAATCTGACATTCGTGACAGGTTTTAACATATTGTTCAATCTCTTGATAACAGTTCGGCCAAAAATAATGCCTCAAAATTCTGTCTTTAGTCTTTGTGGTTCCCAGGTGTCCTGACACTTCATTATGACAAAGGGCCTTTAAATCCTCCCTAAACTTCTCCGGAACGCACAATTGCATCCTCTCTTCCCCCGACTTACTCACAACTATGCGCACAAGACGGTCCTTTACAATTTTAAATTCTTTTTCCTCGGCAGTTTTTGCTCTTTCCCACAAAGGAATTAACGAAGGACATTTCAGCTGTTCCCTTTTGAATTCATCCCCCGAAATCTTAGCTAATATATTTTCCCCATCAGCCTTCGGTAGAAATTCCCCATCCTCTTCATTTAAAGTGAGAGGTTCAGTTTCGGTTTCGGATTCACCCGGAATTTCGACTTCCATTTGTTTACTCTTTCGACTTTGACCACGCGTAATTACAGCACAAACAGGTATAGGAGATTCCTTATGCTTCTCAATTAATTCTGCGGTTTCATTACCCATTAAATAGAATCCCTGATCTAAATCATCCGGTTTAACAGCTGCCTTAGTGACAATAGTTCCAAATTCGACTTCCATTTGTTTACTCTTTCGACTTTGACCACGCGTAATTACAGCACAAACAGGTATAGGAGATTCCTTATGCTTCTCAATTAATTCTGCGGTTTCATTACCCATTAAATAGAATCCCTGATCTAAATCATCCGGTTTAACAGCTGCCTTAGTGACAATAGTTCCAAATTCACCTTGAATTGTGACTTTAGCCAAAGGTAAACAAAAGCAGGTTTTATCTAAAGGTTGACGTACCCAAGTTACTTCACCTAATAAATCTTCCTTATTTACCCAACTTTTTGCTAGCAAATCGATTCCACTACCACTGTCTCTTAAACAATCCCTTTCAACGCCATTAATTCTCACTTTACTGATATATGGATCAAAACTACGTTTTCTTGACGCTCTCATAATAATCTAGTTTGGTCGCTAATTCAGAAGCTTCGCGAAATTCCTCCCAACTCTCTAGATACCTTTCCTTAATTTCAGGGGGAACCCGTTTTTTCAATTGCTCCGTAAGCATTAATTCCTTCAAAGATTGAAAATCAGTCACCTTTGCGGACTCTAACCAATTATCTAGATAGCCACGCAACTCATAAACCGGATCAGACCAAAACGCACCCGGTTTTTTTTTATGCTCCTCAAATCTTAACCTTAAAGCAACCGTGCTTAGTCTAAACCTAGTCAATAACATACTCTTCATGTGATAATAATCATCTCCCTTATCTGCAGGTTCCTTGACAACTAACTCAGCTATCTCTGCAGGTAACAACGGAATTAATTGCGACACCCATTCTTCCTCCTTAACTTTCTCTTTTGTAGCCTGACGTTCAAAAATCATAAAAAATAAAGTAATATCTAAGATTTTCGGATCAAATTTTGGGACTAAGTCCTTTAACTTAACTTTTCTGGTCCCTTCAGTATTTATGGAAACCGTCGATCCTACACTCGCTGTTTCTACAGCATTAGAAAGCCTTAACCTTTCCAATTCATATTCGCGCTCTTCTTTAGCTATTTTGTCTAACCTTTCTTTTTCCCTCTCCTCTTTGGCTTCCCTAGCTAATCTTTCCTTTTCCGCTTCCTTTAATTCCTCTAAAATACGATCTAAGAAAGCTTCCCCAGTTTCCTCATCATATTCCGTCGATTCCGTTATGCCTTTTATAATATCTTTAATCAGGTCTGAATCCGACACATCAACCTCAAATTCTCTGGCTAACAAAATTAAAGTTTGTTTCTTCTGCCTTTTTAACTTATTTAGAAAAGCCATGATAACAATTAACTAACACTCCTATACACAATTCTAACCTTTCAAAAACAAAGAACCTAATCTTTGAGTTATTTCAACATTAAATAAGATTTCCAAAATTTCAATGAGATTTCAAATTAAATATAGTTTCAAAATTAATTATAATTTCAAAATTATTACATTCCATAACTCTTACATATGCTACTCTTTTCACTTTGCCCCAACATAACATACAAAACAAATATCATTACTCCCTACCTTAACTTAAAATATATATATATATGAATGATCAAATGTTTCCAAATGAGACAAAAATAAATATAATAACACATATAAATAACACACTAGAGAAATGCATATACAACAAAAAGAAACCCTTAAACAAATTTCTACACACAATACACTAACTTATCTCTACCACACCCACATAATCGAACATTCCCAGTTCAAATTAAATTTTAAAAAATTAATTTTTCTAACTTTCTCATTGACCAGTACCTTGCAACACAAAAAGCATTTAAAAGGAACTCACCCCTCTTTTAGGCGACGGAACGGGTACTCCACCAGACAATACCAGGCAATCAGTCAGATGAAACTCCGGAATCCAAAAAATTGTCGAACATGCACACGACTCTGGCGAAAGTCCAATTTCACAAGCGATGAAAGTCCAAAAAATTGTCGAACATGCACACGACTCTGGCGAAAGTCCAATTTCACAAGCGATGAAAGTCCCAAAAATCAACTGAAGAAACGGGTCCAGAGTTTTTAACTTAACTCTCAGATCCACACGCGCTGCCACCAATATAATTTATTTAGTTTAGCTGTGGCGTAGTGGCAGATGGGCTTGCAACAAATTGTAGAAATTTAATTAAATATTCAAGACTAATTTTTATAAACTCAACAACTATAAACATTTAATGAGGAATGACAGTTACAAATGCTCTGACCTTTCAGAGCGGTTGGTTCGCCGGACACCCGGACTTCAAACCCCGATATTGGGTATAGCAGTGGTCTGAGAGAGCAGAGCTCCCTCCAACGTATTCCTGAGAGATCTATATCTCAACTGCCCGACCAGCAGCCAAGAACAAAACGTCCTTCCCTGGTCAACATTCCCAAGGGGGGGGGGAGGAAAGACCTCTTTCTCAGACTTCTTCCAATCTGGATCCAGGGGTCAAGGCGTCCTTCTCACATTCGATATCACAGAGTGCCTCCCCTTGACTGATTTCACAGCCCAAAGAAATCTGTACTTACACTCTAAAACTGGAAGGAGTGAAATGCTCACTCTTTGTGAGAGTGACAGACATTTTCACTCTTTTTAGAGTGCAATTTATAAAAATACACTCCTTAAAGAGTGGAATTTCCCACTCTCTAGAAAAGAGTGAAAAATGTCACTCCGCTGTCGAGAGTGAAGTATGTCACCCCGTTGTAGAGAGTGAAATATCTCACTCCACGAACGAGAGTGAAAGCCCGGCATTATAAACTTAAAAAAAAAAAAATCCGTTAAACTTTGATCCAATATATGGAGTAAAATAATGAAAAACACCAAAATATGTCAATTTTTCATTTTCAAAAACTCCCTTTCATAATATAACCTGAAAAATTAGGCTTATTTGGTTTTAAAACGCACTCTTTTTTAAGAGTCAGCTGTTAACTCTTTCGAAGAGTGAATACTCACTCCGCCAACAATAGTGACTCATCAGTCAATCAGAAATGTCCTGCACTTCCTTTACTGATAAGGAAAACGTTCCCGCCATTTTAAAATTAATCTTTCGTTTCCTCGGTTCCACATATGTGGATCTCCGTTCATTTCGTTTTATTAATAATATTCAAACGTATTTTAAATTTCGATCTTTGAATGATATACTTCGATATGTATGCTATGAAATAATCCAAATATTAGATAATCTCTTCTTCTGGAATCACAATGAAAAAAAAATCAGTAAAAGGATATAATACTTCATTAATACTCAATAACAGAGAGGTCACAGTACATGGATATTATTTACCAAACAAGGGATTATCATTTATGAAAAAAAGGATATTATTTATCAAGGTAAGTTATGTTTAATTTCAATTTTTGTTCCCAAAAGTTCGTGAATATTCATTTCAGTTTCACGTTATGCAGAAAATCATTTGCTATGTGTCAGCCATTCTATCTCCTCAGGGAAAAAAAAAAAATGCTGACACAAGTCATACAATATAAACATCATTAGCAATTACGTGATTTTATTATTCTGACTCAGTCTTATCTTAAAGTACTTACTTTTTTTTTCTTTTTGAAGTTAAATGTATAATTCGAATAGGAATTTCTCTTATGGCAATATTTTTGAGAAATTGTTGAATCTAACAATAAATTTTATTCCGTTATAAAATTTATATCTGTTGTAAACTTTTGTTTTTGACGTATGTATTTCTAGACATTTAAAAATAAATCATGATATTTAAGTATTGAAACAAAGTGCATTTTTATGTCTGATGTTTATTGAAACTGCTTCATTAATTTTAAAAGTTCGTAGTGTCACTTATATAAAACGAAATATTTTTAAAGAGATAAATAGCTGCTTTTTATATTACAGATGTTTTTCAAAGCTAGTAATAAACGCCCCTGAATATTTTCGGTTTATAAAAATATAACCAATAAAAATGTAGCTTTTAGTATTTTTTTCGTAACTCCCCCCTTGCATATTTTATAATTTTGCACTATTGTTGATATTCTTAATTAAAGCAATCAGGAAGCGAAAAATAATGTTTCAATTTTAAAGTTTAATATTTATAAAGTTAGTTATTATATTTAGTTTATAAATAGTTATTTTCCAGTAATGTACATCTCATATAGGAATTGCTAAAAATGCAATTTTGGGGAATGTTTATAGTGCATACAATATATTGACTTAAAAGAAAACTTAAATAATCAAATATAATTTTTAAATTACACATATCAAAATGTAATGGCACCAAAACTTTTATAAATAGTTATATTAATGTGACTAATAAAAGTTTAATATTTTTTTCATTTTATTATTATTATTATTATTATTATTATTATTATTATTATTATTTAAAATGAATCAATGTTTTGTCTATTTTATAATCTGGCAATCAAACTACTCATGAGGCCGATAATGTTATTTAAGGGCACAGTCAAAGAGGGGCTTATAGGGCTTAATCGTTCACCATTTAAATAAAAACACTTAAGTTACAGAAGTCATTAAAAACATATTTTCTATCTTAAATATTTGTTTACTTTTTCAATTTTGGCAGCAGATATTTTTTAGAATAACACTTTCATTTTTGGTACCGGTTTTGAAAGTGAAAGAAACTTTATTAAAATTATCTGCGACCGAAATCGAAAAAGTAAAAAAGATGCGATATAGAGACGAACTTCAGCTATTCAATGCATAATAAGTATATAAATAAATAAAATGTCGAAATGCAAACGAGATATTAGAAAAATCCCGCCCCATAGGATTAGCATTAGCTCGTGAGTGTCTTCGCCGGCAGTGTCAGATGCCTTAAGGGTGTCTATTACATGCATATCTACTCTATATACGGGAATAAAAAATTGAAATTAAATATGACTTATGTTTTATAAATACGCGTTGTATTAATATATATTTTTCAGCAATAAGATTTTAATTACATGTAAAAAAAACATAGATAACGTGCATTGTGGATTTATTTAAATAATATGTAAAACTTAATGGGTATCTGAAAAAAAATATTGACTGTTTAAGATTTTAAAATTGTTTCATAACTTGCGCTTATGGGCATTTTAAAACTATCATATATTTATGGGGCTACTAATGAAAGCAAATACAAGGAGAAAGAGAGGAATAAAATAGTTTATTTCTGTCAATAATCTAATTTAATTCATATGTAACTTTAATTACGTTTTCCCTTAAAAAATTCAATTAATGTTACACAATATGAATTAAATAAATATTGTCAATAAAGTATTTTAATCCAATCTTTACCAAGCTTGTATTTATTTTCATTGTAAGTTCTAAAAGATACGATTCTTTTAAAGTGCCCATAATTGCAATAAAAAACAAAAGAATTCATTGAGAAAAAAAAAAAAAAAAAAAAAAAAACATTCACTCCTATGAAAAAGTGACTATTCACTCCTTCTAGGAGTGAAAAGACGCACTCCTTTAGCAAAAGTGAATAGTCACTCCTCAGAAATAGTGATTATTGACCCTTGTTTAGAGTGAATATTCACTTCCCAGGAGTGAGTATTCACTCTTTGAAAGAGTCAATGATTCCACTTTTGCTCAGAGTGAATAGTCACTCTAAAGAGGTTCGGCATATTTTGAGTCTGCGATAGAGTGAGTATGCACTCCTCTGGAGTGAATAGTCACTCCTTTTTATTTAGAGTGTAGCAATAGAAATGCAAGCAAAACACCTGTGTAAGGTGACCTCCACATAAAGCGCGGGGGGGGGGGCAGTATTGTTCAGGCATGGCACTAAATCCTCGCACACCACTCAGCTGGAGACAACTTGCCCATCCCCTCACTGTCCACATAAAGTTCAATAATTGCGACCACATTCCGATCCTTGAGGACAAAAGGCACACCTGCGGCAGGAAATGTGAAGATATGACACCGAGACTGAATTCATTCTTCCTAGTTTTCACGGACCAAAATAATCAGTTCCTATTAAATCTTCCTATATGAAAATCCTTTTCTCGACTCTTTATAAATCAGTAATATTTGGCTTTGTCCAAAAATTTTTGCAAAAAAGGCATATACTTTTAAGCCGTCATTGTTCTACAACTAAACATTAGAATTTATTCCTTTTAAAGAATCGTAGATTACCAGGCGTTTTAAAATAGAATTAAACACATAAAAAAAAAAAAAAAAAAAAAAAAAAAAGATTATGACGGAATTTTCTTTTAAATTGAAAACTGCAAGTTTCTTTTAAAATGTTCATCCATGCAAAATGAATACAACAATACGCGAGAAAAAAAATATATTAAACATTTACATCTGTTAAGAAGGGAACGTATTTTTTTTCGTTCCAAAGCGATTCCGTCTTAGGAAATTTTACTTTTACCATGTACCATTTTTTAGATTTTTTGTCCCCGTTACATGGAATATGGATTAATAATACTAATGATAACTGAAACATTTACATACAACAAACAAAGATTCATTTAAAAGCGTAAATATCGCAGCCTACGGCACTTCTGCATAAATGGAGATTATAAACATGCAAAAAAAGACTAATATAAACTTTTTTGGTCAGAACTCTTCCGTAAGAGTGAAGTTCAATGTTTTGTAGAAATTCACTCGAGCCGGGCCGGGTTCGGGCCGAATTTTAAACTTTTTTCCGGACCGGGCTGAGCTCGGGTCGGGCCAATATTTTTTCGTTCGGGCCGGGCCGAAATTTTAACTTTCGGGCCGGGCTCGGGCCTGGAAATTTCGGCCCGTGCAGACCTCTAGATGACAGGCCTCGTCAAAAATTCAAATAGTGTTACAAATGTTTTCGTTAAGGTGAAAACTTTTAAATAAATATGCCGGTTTTCGCGTATTAACCATGCACTTTATTCCATGAATACAGGGTGATTCAGCTCGTCGGTGACAAACTTTAAGGATCGATAGAGCACACCTAGACGAACATTTTTGAATAGGGAATGTAGGGTCCCTGACGCGATGGTAAGGCGTTAGGCGCTTTCGAAAATTTGGGTGCCGAAATTCGAAACGTCATAAAAACTAGGGAAATGGTTAGATTTTCTTGCTTGTTGCGTCGAAATGATTCTGTTTGTTTAGACTTTCTTCAGTACCAATTTGATAAGCGTATCTCTTAAAACATGGATAGGGGGCGCTGCAGACTTTGGAGAGCTAGACAACAACTTTAAGCTCGTTATTTTGATAATTTAACACATGCTCGCCAAAGTTTATACTCTAACTTAAAGTTTGAACCCAAAAGTAGAGCCCTTCAAAAAGCGTAAGAGCCGGAATAAAATGTCAAAGTACAGGGTGGTCGAAACTCGAAGGCTCCTAAGAGATAAACAAACAGATTTCTTGACTTATGGCATGCATTTTCATGATTCTGTTTGCTGGGGCTCTCTGAAACTCAGTTGAACGGTACAAAAAGAAACATCGATAGGGGGCGCTTTGGGCAAAAAACATAATTCGTTGACATTTCGGACGCTAACTGGAAACGGGGCGCTACGATCAGTTAGAAACAAAACAAGAGAGTAATTTACTTATCATAAGAAGCTATTAAAACTGCAGTTTTTTTTTTTTTTTTAACAAACATAGCTGGTTTCAATCATGCACAATGCGCGCAATAAAATTTACATAAGGTGCTTTTTGCTGATTTATGCAAAAGATATCGTACCATATCGATATGCAAAAGATACGTAATGCGTAGACGACAACGCGAGATGACGTAGTTGTATGCGCAGACACGTCTTTTGAACGGGGGCGCTACGATCAGTTAGAAACAAAACAAGAGAGTAATTTACTTATCATAAGAAGCTATTAAAACTGCAGTTTGTTTGTTTTTTTTTAACAAACATAGCTGGTTTCAATCATGCACAATGCGCGCAATAAAATTTACATAAGGTGCTTTTTGCTGATTTATGCAAAAGATATCGTACCATATCGATATGCAAAAGATACGTAATGCGTAGACGACAACGCGAGATGACGTAGTTGTATGCGCAGACACGTCTTTTGAACGGGGCGCTACGATCAGTTAGAAACAAAACAAGAGAGTAATTTACTTATCATAAGAAGCTATTAAAACTGCAGTTTTTTTTTTTTTTTTTTAACAAACATAGCTGGTTTCAATCATGCACAATGCGCGCAATAAAATTTACATAAGGTGCTTTTTGCTGATTTATGCAAAAGATATCGTACCATATCGATATGCAAAAGATACGTAATGCGTAGACGACAACGCGAGATGACGTAGTTGTATGCGCAGACACGTCTTTTGAACGTGCGGTACCTACTTAAGCTTCGGGTTACTTGTCTGCAGATCGGTAGTAGGATGGAACGGTACACAAACTCTGAATTGGCTGACATGCATTTGGCGTATGGCGCTGCTGGTTGTAATGGACGAGCCGCTCAGCGGTTGTACGCCGAGCGTTACCCCAACAGGCAAATCCCCTGTCATGCCTTCTTCGCTCGAGTGCACCAGAGGTTGTCCACAACGGGATCTTTCGACGGAGGCAGGCCTGAACGGGAGCGATCAGTGAGCACCCCCGACAACGAAGAGGCTGTGCTTAACCTGGTTGAAGACAACCCAGGTCTTAGCACGAGAGATATCGCCAGACATGTTGGCATTTCGCAAGCAACTGCGTGGCGTATCTTACGTTCCCGGAATCTGCACCCCTACCACATCCAGCGGGTGCAGTTGCTCAGAGAGCAGGATTTTGGCCCTCGAGTGGAATTCTCAAGATGGTACTTGGCGATGAGATCCAGGGATCCCCGTTTTGTAAACAGCATTTTGTTTACGGACGAGTCCACCTTCAGCCGGGAGGGAATGTGGAACGCCCACAACAGTCATGTGTGGTGTGATGAAAATCCACATGAAACCAGAAGCCGAGCAGCCCAGGAGCGTTTCTCAGTAAATGTGTGGGCCGGCATTCTGGGGGATTGCCTCATTGGCCCTTATTTGTTACCTGAACGGCTGACAGGTGGAAATTACCTGATTTTCCTGGATCAAGTGCTGCCGCAGCTTCTGGAGGAGGCGCACGTAGCCGAAGGTTCGCGTCGCCAGATGTGGTTCCAGCACGATGGAGCTCCGGCCCATTACACGAACGACGTGCGTCTCCATCTAAACGCAAGGTATGGCCAGCGGTGGATCGGGCGTGGGGGTCCAGTTCACAGGCCTGCCCGATCACCAGACCTCACCTGCTTGGATTTCTTCCTTTGGGGTTACCTGAAGGCCGAGGTATACCATACACCTGTCAGCAGTGCTGAAGAACTTGTGGCGCGCATTGTGGCAGCTGCAGGGCAGATCAGAGATACTCCTGGCATTGTTGGAAACACACACTCCTCAATGCGACGGAGGTGCGAAGCCTGCATCATGGCCCAAGGTCCAAATTTCGAGCATCTTCTGTAGTGTTATTTTTTGTAAATAAATTTCAAGTATCATTGATGTTTTTGGTCTAAATTTATTCAGAAGTGTTGAGCAGAGGTAGAAAATGTGTTTTCATTATTACTAACTGATCGTAGCGCCCCGTTTCCAGTTAGCGTCCGAAATGTCAACGAATTATGTTTTTTGCCCAAAGCGCCCCCTATCGATGTTTCTTTTTGTACCGTTCAACTGAGTTTCAGAGAGCCCCAGCAAACAGAATCATGAAAATGCATGCCATAAGTCAAGAAATCTGTTTATCTCTTAGGAGCCTTCGAGTTTCGACCACCCTGTACTTTGACATTTTATTCCGGCTCTTACGCTTTTTGCAGGGCTCTACTTTTGGGTTCAAATTTTAAGTTAGAGTATAAACTTTGGCGAGCATGTGTTAAATTATCAAAATAACGGGCTTAAAGTTGTTGTCTAGCTCTCCAAAGTCTGCAGCGCCCCCTATCCATGTTTTAAGAGATACGCTTATCAAATTGGTACTGAAGAAAGTCTAAACAAACAGAATCATTTCGACGCAACAAGCAAGAAAATCTAACCATTTCCCTAGTTTTTATGACGTTTCGAATTTCGGCACCCAAATTTTCGAAAGCGCCTAGCGCCTTACCATCGCGTCAGGGACCCTACATTCCCCATTCAAAAATGTTCGTCTAGGTGTGCTCTATCGATCCTTAAAGTTTGTCACCGACGAGCTGAATCACCCTGTATATTAAAATTGCTATGCATTCATAATATATACAAAAATTACTATGAAATCTTTCAGCATAATGCAATTAATGGAATAGAAATGATCACCAAGAACGAAAGTGCATTCCGATTGAAAGATAAAATAATCCGATTTTTCTTGAAAGGATAATAAATAAAAATTTGTCACATGAATTAACATTAGCATCCTCAAGCTTTAACTCATCTAATTCTGATGATGGAAGATTTAAGAAAAATTATGGAATCGGAGCCATTTTGCTTGCTACTCTGATTAAAAAGAACTAAATAATAGTGTCAAAAAAGAGGTACCATTCGAAAGTTAAAAGACTACACTATTTTTAATGCATAAGTGATTCTCATTTCAAAATTTTTATTTTAATCCCATCAGAGGCCGACATACCTTCCAGTCGGATAGTATCTTTCGCGTTTTTTCTACAACTTCATGACTAAGATACATAAGGTTTTATATCTATCTTTTTTCTTTTCTTTTTTTAAAGTGCAATATTACTAATTTACAAAAGAAAACTAGTTGGATGTGCCAATCCCAAAACTTTCTTCTATCTCATACATGCATTTTAATATTTAAAAAAAAAAGTTACTCATTTTAATGCTTTAATAATTTTAACTCAATACCCTACCAGCTTTGATTTTCATCTTAAATTTCTGCTTCAATCAATTAATCGGAGTAAAAACGATTTTCCGCCTCTGTACGAGCCGATGGACAATAGAATGATAGGCAGTTTTTTTTTTTTTTTTCAAATTCAGGGAGGACCTACTTGCCTTACCAAAAAATAATCATATACAAAAAAATTAGTTCACTTCTAGAACTAACTTCATACACTTTTATGTGGTGCAATATTGAAAATGGCATAAAATTCGGTATTGCAGCGCCCCCTTCCGGCGGTTTTTTTTAAGATTCAGGGCGATCCAACTAGCCATAGCCATGCATTTACACACAAAATTTCTTTCAATTCGATGCATAACTTCATGTACTTTTGGTCGGTGTAATATTGAAAATGGCATAAAAATTGCGATTGCAGCGCCCCCTTCCGGCGGATTATTTTCAAATTCAGGGAGGACTAACTAGCCATAGTCATACACATACACAAATTTGAGTCAATTCGATGCATAACTTAATACTTTTGGTCGGTACAATATTGAAAATGGCACAAAAATCGCGATTGCAGCGCCCCCTTCCGGTGGATATTTTTCAAATTCAGGGAGGACCAACTAGCCATAGTCATACACATATACAAAAAACTTGGGTCAATTCGATGCATAACTTCATGTACTTTTGATGGTAGAATGGCGACATACAGACACAAACACGGACAGACATACATTAAAAATGTCTGTCTGTACGTGTGTCTGTGTGTCTGTCTATATGTCGCCATTCTACCATCAAAAAGTGTATGAAGTTATGCATAGGATTGAACAGAATTTTTTGTGAGTGTTTTTGGCTGTGGAAAGCAGGTCCTCCTTCAGTTTTGAAATATTCCGCCGGAAGGGGGCGCTGCAATCGCGATTTTTGTGCCATTTTCAATATTGCACCGACCAAAAGTATATGAAGTTATGCATCGAATGGAACCAAACTTTTTGTGTATGTCTATGACTATGGCTAGTTAGTCCTCCCTGAATTTGAAAAAAATCCGCCGGAAGGGGGCGCCGCAATCGCGATTTTTGTGCCATTTTTCAATATTGTACCGACCAAAAGTACATGAAGTTATGCATCGAATTGAAAGAAATTTTTTGTGTAAGTGTATGGCTATGGCTAGTTGGATCGCCCTGAATCTGAAAAAAATCCACCGGAAGGGGTCGCTGCAATACCGAATTTTATGCCATTTTCAATATTGCACTATATAAAAGTCCATGAAGTTAGTTCTAGAACTGAACTAAACATTTTGTATATGATTATTTTTTGGTAAGGCAAGTAGGTCCTCCCTGAATTTGAAAAAAAAAAAAATATCTGCCTATCATTCTATTGTCCATCGGCTCGTGCAGAGACGGAAATTCGTTTTTACTCCGATTAATTGATTGAAGCACAAATTTAAGATGAAAATCAAAGTTGGTAGGGTATTGAATTAAAATTATTAAAGCATTAAAATGAGTAATTTTTTTTTTTTAATTAAGATGCATGTGTGAGATAGAAGAAAGTTTTGGGATTGGTACATCCAACTAGTTTATTTTCGCTTTAATCACAGAATGTCTATCATTTAATTAAAAAAAATACTATTCGAAATTTCTGGTAGAATAATTAAAAAAAGACTAAATTGTAAATATTTGTAAAATAATTTATTAAATACTTTGGAAGTGAAAGGTCTCGCTTTCGCTAAGGATGGCTCTGGACTGTACCTCAAGATAATACAATACTAGATACAATAGCGTGGGCATCTGACGAGTTTTTTTTTTTCTATTGTTTTCTTCCTTTTCTTTTTGCCTATTTCAAAGTATTCTTCCTCTCTTTCACAATTATATTTACACACGCACTCGCACTATGTGATTGAGTGTACGACTTTGCAAAGTTGCGTGAAAAATTGTAGAAATCACCTTTTTAACACTTTCCTTTGTAGATCTAGGATGAGTCGGGGAAAATAGTTATGAATATTTGAATTGCGTAACGGACTTGCCTCATTTCTTTTCTTGTCTGTTGACTGTAAAATACCTCCTGCTGCCTTTCTCTTTACTCAACACCAAACTAGAATCTTCGTATGGTACAAAACTGTGAGGTTCTGTGTATAAAAGGAAGGGGGAAATAAATTACATTTTGGGGCTTAAATTGCCTAACATTTGAAAGGGAACATGAGGGTTTTGAAACCCTATTGTGAAACATTGTTTTTACTTTGATGCACTTCTGTCCTCGTTTTATTTTAATAGCATTTCTAAGGTTTGCCTTTGATTTAGTCAGCAATCTTTAAATTTGTCTATCTTTTGCGGTATGTTGAACTGCAATAAAGATCGAAATATAAATAAAAATCATACTTTGAATAAAATCGATAAAATGTTATCTGGAGTTTTTTTTAACTTACACGAAAAAAACTCGTAGCTTTGCTCGCATAATAATTGAAATGATATGGTGAATATTCACATTGTAGGTACTATTTTTCCTAATAATTTCATTTTATGCTAACAACAGAATATTATGCAGAATGGAAAATTCGAATGTATAACTAGTGCAAAATTAAATATCATGTTGGCTTCATATGTACAAATAGGAAGTGTTGAAGCATTTACTTTAGTTGCAATTTAGTATTTCTGCAAAACTGTGAAAGGGCCTCAAAACTAAATTAGATTTTTGAACAGAATTTCATTTCGATTTCCAGAACATAATTTCATTTAGGAATCTTTTCCAGTAGAGGCTCAAAATGTTTCAGGGGGGAGGGGGTGAACCTGCCCTAGCATCCTTTTATCTACGGTCCAGCCAAGTGGTAAAATAATTTAGAATGTATTTTGAAGCTTTTACGTTCATTTCAACTTTTATTTCAAATTTTGAAAATTTTAGACACTGTGTTCTTCGCATGCATTTACATCTGAAAAGTAATCACCATATCATATTCCAGGCTTCTAATCTAACGGTCTACTATCTACTATCCTCCTGGTGGTAATGGAACTATAATAAAATGTACCTCATTATTTCCTATATTGTGACGTCACGAAATGTGAAAGGAAGGAGAGGTAGTTATCTTTCGAGCAAACGTGCGGCCAAATGTGCATTGTCGCTGATGGGGAGAAGTTTGAACATCTCAAATAAAGAGGATATTGTTATAATTAGTTGTTTTTTATTTCTAAGATCATTTTGTCTCGTCACAATGCACAAAATCGTGTGGGGAAAAATGTGCGTTTTCATTTATCTATTTATTGCCTTAATGTCTACATAGTACTTTTTTCATTTTTTTAATCGATGATGCTTTACAGCTTTATAAATTACTTTTATCCCCTATTTCTTTCCGTTTTCGAGATAGGATTACTAATTTCACAATTTTCCACCAGGTAGCGCCTTCGACGGTTTCATTCAATATCGCATGGCTATTTTACTGTACCTAGAACCTAGACTTCACTTTTATGACTCTAGCTGGTCAGAAATTATTGGAGTAACAACAGATTTTAGGCACACTTGTATAGTTTTAATTAACAATATTTATATTTTTATTTAATTTTGTATTTAAATTTTTATTCAATAATTCTGTATTTAAATTTTAAAATTAATAGGTTCGGCATTTAACTATGAATTAAATAAATTAAAATGATCAATAATTTTTTATTCAATAATTCTGTATTTAAATTTTAATAGGTTTGGCATTTAACTATGAATTAAATAAATTAAAATGATCAACAATTTTGATTTTTTTTATTACAATTAATCAGAATTATCACAAGTTTTTAGAGCGAAACAGTAGAAATATGCATTTATTTCGGAGATAGACTTCGCCGTAAACCTGTAAACTCATAGTGATACCATTCTCAAAAGTGAAACTAGCGACAAAAATATAAAGAAATCGCTACATCACTATCAATCAAGGAAACTAACAGATCAGTGACAGTCGGATGAATAAGACGACCACCCGAAATCCCTTTGATGAAACACCGCCTCAAAGTGAAAATGCTAGACGTTAGGCAGACCAGACTTTGAGGCGTTCCTGAATGGCGCACACGTACCAATAGGGATGCGACTTAGCAACTCATTAATGAGAGAAAAGTCATTAATGATCGTGATTGGTTTGTGGTCTCTAGGGGGACTAGGGAAAACCAGAGACGGACGAGAGGAGACTCCGGGGGCAGTTTTTTTAAGTCAGTTCTCAGAGAGTGATGAGTTCCGCTAGTGAGCTCAGAGAAAGATCCCGGAGCAGGACCTTGGAGGCTGATCCGGAAGCGGAAGACTCGGTGAAATTTTATGAGAGGACTCTCGCCCGTAGAGTAGCTTTGTTCTCCTCATGAGAGATTAGAGAACGCAGTTCTCTGTGAGATAGTTATCGAGCTTGCAATAGCTGTTAGAGGAAGACCTTTCTTTCGTGTTGTGAATGTGCGAAAAAATCACTTAGTGTACATTAAGACACTAGCGAATCTTGATAGAATTGTCGAACTTTATATGGACAACGAATTTAACTCGTGAATGGCTGGAACTTTTGATTTATGGAACTCTAAAAGAATAAGGTTGAAGCTGGTGGATAAGAAGTCTACGCGCTTTATTAATTAATTAAATGCTGTAAATAATTATTCGACTTAGAGAATATTTTGTGTTTCTTCGGATTAATAAAAGATTTCTCTCTATTAAAATAATTTCGCCTTAATTATTGCCGAGCAGCATACCACGCTACCATCCTCTCGTGGGCAATAATTTAAAGTTCTCATAGTTTTGGAAACAATTGCGAGTTCCGAGGGTTAACTCGTTACAATATATTTATACTAAAAAAGTAAACAGAAACGAAAAATATTTGTATAAAGAAATCGTGGTACCATCTCTTGGTATATTGTAATACAGTTAAATATTTATGTTTGAGAAAACTTATAAAACTTTCAAAATATATTTGTAAAAGAGAAAATCTTGATGTTGCTCGTTTTTGGATCTGAAAGTCGACTTCTAGAAATTGTTTTATTTTCTGTATTCGTATAAAGCTACTAATATGTTACCGGACATCAGCCCAGTTATAAAACGAGAATATTTTATTTTTTTTAACTTATTGCTAACATATATTCTGAAAACAAAAATGATATTTTACACGCCAAGTTTTGATTTGTATTATCTAGTTAATATTTAACTATGGTATCCACGGCTGCGTGTGAAATCTATTATATGAAAACTCTTCTTACTATAGGTCAGTCACTTTCAACCTGCGGCCCATCGCATTTTCGCCGTTCCTAACCGATATCGCAAAAATAGCAAACTGCACATGCGTGTGGACTTCGATTGAAATCTCTCTAGTGTGGTTGCTATATGTCGTCAAACTGAATAGGCGATTACTTTTTATAGATCGAAAAGTTTATTAATAACGTAAAATGGGATGAAAATGTCACAACCGATAAGATAAAAGTGCTAATATTGTAACCCCTTAACGTACAATTTTCTGTTAGAGATAATTTCAATCCTTGTACATACGCATGCGCAGTTTGCTATTTTTGCGTTATCGGTTAGGAACGGCGAAAATGCCGGCCCATCGGCGTTTTATGGGCTCTGCGAGGTACATAATCATTCACCATAATTATTAATTGAAATGCGCATAAAAAATTATTTGATTTCCAGCATCGTTTTATGTATTTTTTTTTGGGAAGATAATTATACCGGGTGCATCATAAATTCGCGAAAACTTTAAAAATCCATAATAAAAAAAGTAATGATCGAAAAAATTTTCGGTTTGCGCGAGTATGATCAGACGTATTATGGATTTTCCCCCCATGTATAATAAAAAATGATTCCAAAAGTAACCGATAGAGGGCGCTCACACGTCATATAAACGGCATTTTATGCAAATCAGGCTATCAATAAAACACCTAACTGGAGGTAGGTTCGTCATTTGATATCAGCAGCATGCTATCGTTACTAGATCGAGCGCTGGTGGTTAAACTTCTGTGCAAGAATGGTAAATCAACAAATATTGCATCGGGAAAGTTTCGCATGTTGAACATCTTTTACTACCTTATAATAAATGTATAAATTCATGTTATTGTGATTTGTTTCATAGTCTATTTGTGTTTGCCTGATTTGCATAAAACGTCCCAATATGGCGTGTGAGCGCCCTCTATCGGTTATTTTTGGAATCATTTTATATTATATATGAAAAAAAAATCTAAAATCCGTCTGATCATACTCGTGCAAACCGAAATTTTTTCCGAGCATTACTTCTTTTATTATGGATTTTTAAAGTTTGTACGAATTTATGACGCACCCTGTATTAACAGGACAGATTTTAATTGAACACCGTGTTAAAAGCCGTTTCCTTAGTCAAAAGTTCTTTTTGCGTAAAATCCTATTTGTCAAACAGTCATGCACAAATTTCTTAATCTTCAACAATAATAAAACATCATACCAAATAAATTTGCCCTAAATATTTCTAAAAAAAAATTTTTTTTTCATTGAGTAAATTATTAATTTACTAGTTGTTCTGCCCGGCATTGCCCGGTTTCATCAAAAAATAGCAAGAATTGCGAAAAAACTTTAAAAATCAAAATAAAAACCTCGAAAATTTTTTAAAAAATGCTGCACGAATTTCGTCTAAACTTCGTTGAAAAGAGATGGGCTAGAAAATTGAAGTTGGATTATTTTTACTAATGTGGAAAAATCTTACAAATCGCAAAAAACATAAAAAATCTCATATAAAAAAAAATTCAAAAATTGTGTTTCAAAATTCGAATAAACTTTGAAGAAAAGATATCAGAATCTAATAAATTCGGCCAAAAATTGAATCTCTAAAAAATCGAAGCGGGTCGCGAAGAAACGTTAACATCGCTTTAAAAATGGCAAATTTTTCAAAAATCGCGGAACTCAAAATTTACTCTACTTGGATAAATGTAGGGGTGCAGAATATGTCCGATCCGGCGATCTAGGATCGGGGGAAATTTTAACCACCTGGGGAAATTTTTCTGGAAATATGCATTTAGTTTCGATTTTAATGACGGATTCTATAATTTTCTGAGATAGAAAAAATTCACTAAAAAAAAGATTCCGATGGTGATCCTCACAAAATCCATCTCAGAATGATATATATTGTATATCATGGGTGATTCTATTCTGAATTTTTCGAAAATTTAAGGCAATAAGTTCCAAAAATATAAAAAGAATTATTCGGACACAAAAATGCCGCGAAAATTGACCAAGTATTACTGGGAAAAATGCGGATTTCGTCACAAAAAGATTGCGACTGAATCGCAAATTTCGTCAAAAGTTCGCGAAAGAATTACAAATTTCACCAAATGATCACAAAACAACTATAAATTTCATCTAAAAATCGCGTAACAACCGTGAATTTCGTCAAAAGGGACGAAATAACCATGATTTTCATTAAAACATGGAGAAATAATCGTGGATGTCATCGAATTAACACAAAAACCCCAAATTTGTTCAAAATATCAGTAAACAACCGCAAATTTCTCAAATTATCGAAAAACAACTTATTTTGTCAAAAGGGATGAAATAACTGAAAATCGCATCAAAAAGAGCCGCGATGTTCATTATATGAGGGAAAAACTAAGCCTTCTATAATAGGAGTTCTAGGAAAAACAACTAATTTCGTCAAAGCATGTTTCGTCATAACCGCGAATTTTGTCAAAAGTGGGCAAAACAACCACAAAATTCGACAAAAGATCGCGAAATAATCGCTAATTTCATCAAAAAGTTCCCTAAAAATCATAAATTTCAATTTTTTTCCCCATTCAGAATCACCCCTGCCATGTATACTCACGTTTAAGTTAATACGTATGAGATAAATAAATTTTCTATACCTATGGTAATAACGCATTTACCTTATAACATACCGTAGAAAGTTAGGGAAATTTTCATGTGGATTGGGGGAAATGTTGGGAGTAGAAACATTTTCTGCACCCCTGGATAAATGTAATGTAAAAATAAAGCATTGAAATACGAAAAAAAACTGCTAAAAAATCGCAATAAAAATCTTTAATCGCACAGGAGAAAATTTATCATATTAGCGAAGAAATTAAAAACCGAATTCCTTTTCCGTATCTGAAAAAAATCGCCGTAAACTCCAAAAAAAAAAAAAAAAAAAAAAAAAAGCATATTGCATTAAAAATTGCTGTCGATCAAAATAAGAGAGCAAAACAATTACCGTAAAGGATAAAAGTTTGAAACCAAACTCTTATTAGTCTAAAAATTTAAAATCGAATTCCTTTGAAAAATGTTTAAAAAAAAGACTGAAAAAGCCCAAAAATTGCATTGAAAATTGTAATGAAAGTCGTAAAACATTAAAAAATCCCTAGGGTAAAAACTCACTGTTATAATATAAAATATTGTAATCAAGAAATTAACCATATTAACCAAAAAGTTTGAAATCGAAATCGATTTCCGGATGTAAAAAAATCGCCACGGAACTTGAAGAATGGCTAAAAATTACATTGAAAATTGCATTAAAAATAGCTAAATATTTGGAAAATGCTTAAAAAAATAATATTAAGGCAGGGCGGGGGGGGGGGGTTATGATCGAAATCATTCATAAATTACAAAATGTAGGCATGGAGCGCCAAAATCATATTAAGAGATAAAACATTGCATTCGAAACATAACTACATTAAACAAAATGTTTGATATCAAAATTGGTTTCTGAATGGCAGAAAATCGCCAAGGAACTTTAAAAAATGGCTAAAAATCGTATCGAAAACTATATTAAAAATCGCTGAATATTTAAAAGTCATGGCTGTAAAAATTTAATATTCAGTCGAAAATATTGTAATCGGAAATCGTTCATGAATAAGGAAAAGTCAACACGGAACACCTAAAATCCCCCAAATTAACTAAAAATTACATTGAATATCGCATTAGAAATTGGCAAAATTCATAAAAGCGTGGAGAACAAATTGTACTATTTATGCTAAAAGTTAGAAACCGAAATTCTTTTACCGATGTCAACAACTGTCGCAGAACTTCAAAAATCACTGTAAAACAGATTAAAAATCAGTAAAATTAAAAAATCCGGACAAAATTTTGCCATAGTAAGATAAACATTTGTTAAAAATACTACTTATTGCATTCTCAACTCAAGTTTTTGATAGAACAACTATGAAAATAATAGATGCTAAACGCAAAAATCTTTAAAAAACGTTAAAAATCGCATTGAAAATCGCATTAAAAATCGTTAAAATCTAAAAATCTTAACAAACACAAAATTTAGGGCATTAGGCTAAAAGTTTAAAACGATTTTCTTTTTATCAATCTCAAAAAATAGCCGCAAAATGAGAAAAAACACTAAAAATCGCATTAAAAATTCGTTAAAAATTAAAAAATCGCTGTACAAATTCCGAATAAACTTTGTTGAAAAGAGAAAAAAAAATTGCTATTTTGGGTTAAAAGAATGAAACCGCATTCCTTTCACAAATGGGATAAAACCGCAAAAATAACGGTAAAAATCGCCTAAAAAATTATTTTAAAAAATCTAAACAAAAAATCGAAAATCGGACTTCGAGGTGCAAAACTACATGTAAAAAAGTACCTTCCCTCCAAATTTTGTAACTCTACGTGCAGCAGTCTCTTCAGAACAGCGCTCACAGACAAACATTCTTCTCTCTTTATTATTATAGAAGATTATAAAAAATCTCTTCGGAAATGCTGCATTGTATTAAATTATATGGTTCATATCTGTTATATAAACATTTTAGGGTAGAATTTTTGTCGCAGAAAAAAATGGCACCGAAAACATTTTACAGTATTTATTTCAAACAACATTATTTATTACTTGGAAAGAGTGATATTAATTTTTTTCGGATATTCCGCGACAAATGTTCTAGTGGTTACTTTTATTATATTGCATTGTTAGACTACTTATGTTCTTTTAAATTTTGTAAAACCTTTTTATAAGTGTGTTGAGGCCCGTCAAATGTCGGTAATTTCTGTTTGCAGCCTATCTGAAGTCAGAACCTTATGTCTGCGGCTCGCGAGAAAAAGGTTGGTTGCTTGGTAAGAAAGGTTGGTAGGCGAGAGAATACTGTGCCAGGAGTTTCCCATTCTTTATTCGATCAAAATTGTCGGAACTATTTCGAGCTTACGTTGGTCGTTGACATAATACCTTTATAATAGAATAATCTATATTCTTACAATTTTGTATAGGCAAAATCCTTCGAATTCCTGCGTTATTTTCTAACCATTACCATTAACTAAAAATCTTTTAATTTTCAAATGCATACATAAAAAGTAGTTACTGTGATTGAATATTATTTAAAGCTTTTTAGCATTGTTTTCTTTTCTTATTTTAAACTTAAATTACGTGGGATAATTTTGCAAAATAAGCTGTTGTTCTTTAAACGATTAAAGTCGAGTAAATGGAGATTGTTGATTTGTCATGTAGCTGACTTTTCGTTTTCAAAATGCATTTTCAAAACTCCTTTTAGCCGTGATTAAAGTCTTTTTACTACCATGATTTTATTTGTACGTGTCATAAGATAGAAAAGAAAAAAAAAATTCTCATAAATGGTGTGGACGCGGAAAGTCCACTGAAAATAAATTGCCTTATTTCGGAACATTTCTTTTTGTTATATCTGTTATTTTCCTCCTTTTTAATTCGAAGGTTTCTGAAATCCATATATAATTTTATGCAATTATTGCAGATCAAGTATTTATGATTCCCAATCTTTTGTGTTTCATGGCCCGCCCCTTTAGGTAATTGTGCACTTAGTTTTACTATGAATGAATCCGTATATAAATTTATGTAATTATTGTTGATCAAGTACTGTTTATTGTTCCGAACATTTTCTCTGTCGGGGTTCCCTTTTCTTATAGTTTTCATTTATGCCTATACCTTCTTGCATGAATCCTGTCTCAAATTTTTTTAATTCTCGTGATTCATATTTGTTTTCCAGTAATGTTTTTATGTTTGTCTCTAATGCGAGTTGCAATTCTCTTAAGAATTCCACTTTGCAGCTTCAGCCACTTATCATCAATAGAAAATCGCTCAAAACAATAAATATAAATTAGATTTCAAATTGAGCTCTTATATGAAAAATGAACGAAGCTACACGTATTAAGGCGCAGCACTAGGCACAAAAAAAAAAAAAAAAAAAAAAAAAAGACCCGGATGATAATGTAAAATCTATGGGGGCGTTTTTATTTTAAATATCTCGCTCAAATTTTAAAACTTTTACATGATTTTTTTTTTTTTTGTATAGGTTAGCTGAGGACGATCTATAACCGGCCTAGTTTTTACTTTTTCGATTTCGCTTATATATTTTTTATATTACGATAGTTTCAATTTCAGAACCTGTTTAAATCGGTTTTGAATGCTAGTTTTTTAAATCTTAATCCAAAACTGAAAAAGTAAAAACTAGGCCGGTTGTGGATAGGCTTCAGCAATCCTACCCAAAAGAAATCATGTAAAAATATTAAAATTTGAGCCAGATATTTGAAAAGAACGCCCCCATAGACTTAGCATTATCATCCGGGTCTTTTTCTGTGCCTTAATACGTGACGTTGACTTAATGTTGCCCAGTCGAAAAGGAGGCGATTCGATATATTATTACTAGGCTTGAAAGAAAAGAATATTGAAAGAAAAGTACAATACATACAATCTTTGTTAGATTGTATACATAACCGGCACTAAACTATTTGTTTTTTATCATGGATTGTTTTATATCTGTTCCATACCTCCCTGTTAGCAGGGGGAAATGAGGCACATCTTGAAATTTACAATTTTTCATATTTATGAAATTGCTTTTACAATTTATGTTTTCATATTGTTCTAGGAGATTTGAATTTGATTCATTTTGTATTCTATGTATCCAAATTTTTGTTTTTGTGTTAAAGTTGATTTCCTTATTTTTGTAAAGTGTCCCATTCCTCCCCACTCCCTTCTACAGTAAACTCTATTTTAAAAGCTGAATTGTTAAGCATTGAGAAAGAGTTCCGTCTTACACAATATTCTGCGTTAAACAAAGTTTACTAATTGAAAATCGTTTTCAGGAATTTAAAACTTTTTTTACGTTACACAGAATTCTGTCCTCCAGAGTCCGCCTTAGCCCGAGTTCACTGTATACCAGGGATGTAGTAGTAAAACAGAGAGTATACTCTCTAAGCAGAGGGTATACGCTCAAGGCAGAGGGTATACTCTAGAGTGTATATGCTATAGCTTTCTTGAGAAACAGAGGATATACGGTGTTCCTTGAAAAAAAATCCAGAAGGCAGGGTTGGCACGGTTTAAACCAATTTGTTTTAACCATGGTTTAAATCACGGTTTAAACCAAATGGTTTTTTTCTCAAAAAAACCAATTGGTTTTTTTAGAAGAAATCTAATGACATTTTCTTTTTTTCTTTATAATTTACGTGTTTCAGATTATTGGACATAAATAATTTCTACTTTTAATACTTCATTTCAGTAATAAGTATTATATATAGTGGGTTTAGGTCTTTTTTTTATGCATGTTGCAGCCAATACCCGAAATTGGCCAATTCTAGAACTGGCCGGCCAATTCCCGAATTGGCCAGCAACATTAAAAAATGACTAGCCAATTCTAGAATTGGCCAGCCAATTCGCGAACTGGCCAGATGCATTTGGCCAATTCGCGAACTGGCCAGATGCGATTGGCCAATTCGCGAAATATATATAAGTACTCGGCTTAATCCTTTCTAACATAGTTGAAAGTGTCTATGAATTCAATAGTCTAGCCGTCAGCCTGTCCGTGATCTAACTCGAGTAAACTTTCCAGTTAACTTGTAATTGTCATCGTGTTTAGTTTATCAATTAATTTCGATATTGAAAGGAATTGTGTACTATTTTTGGTTAATTTAGTTAGGTACACAAAAATATTTCGCTTCAATATAATCAATGGGAATATTTTTTACTGTACATTTTAATGTTACATTATCTTAATTACAAAAAAATTGGTACCTATGCATCATAGTTCGGATGTTGGCCAAGGCTTCCCGGCCAGTTCGCGAATTGGCCGGCCAAAACCCGAAATACGCTATTCATTTCATGTATTTCGGGTTTTGGCCGGGAAGCTTGGCCAGTTCGGGTATTGGCCGGCCAGTTCTAGAATTGGCCAGGCTCCGGGTATTGGCCGCAACATGCATAAAATTAAACCAATTTTTTTTTTTTCTGAAAAAGAAATAGAGCAAGTCATTTTTTAGAAGAAATCTAATGACATTTTCTTTTTTTCTTTATAATTTATGAGTTTCAGATTATTATATATAAATAATTTCTACTTTTAACACTTTATTTCAGCAATAAGCATTAGATATATTAGGTTTAAGTCATTTTTTTATGCATAGAATTAAAATCAGTATGCACTGGTGAACATATCTATTGCTCTAAAGAAAAAACTTTAAACACATGAATTAATCAAAGATAAAATAGATATGTTCACCATCATAGATATTCAATATTTAGTATAAAATATTTTAATTTTTTTAATAATGCAGATTGTTTAATGCAATTAATAATGTAACACAATGAACTTTTAAGATTTTGCACAAGCTGTAAAAGAAATTTTTCTTTTAGGAGATTATCTTGAAGAATTAAAAGCAAAGACTGGTTGCTAGTTATAGCATTTTAATAATCATTTTTTCCCCTCTATCTGCTGAATCTAACGACTAAAAATACTAACTTCAAACTGTCACTCAGAAAGAAAAAATCCTAAGAAGTATTTGTAATTTATTATTTGAATAATTGTGAAAAGAATATTTATCAAACAACATCCAAATGTTTATTATTAGTAATCAAAAGATTGTTTATAAAGATTTATAGGGCATTAATGGTTCACTGTGATGAACAATTAAAACTTTCAACATAAGGCAGTTTGCTAAAACTGTTTAAAATGAAAAATGAATTTTTTCAATTTTCAGCATAAATTCAGTTTAATTATTAAATTTAAATTATTTTAAATGAAGCTACACTGCTTATAAACCAATAATGTCTGTTTTTATCAGTAAATATGCATGTACATATAATGAGAACGGATGTTTAAAAAAAACCCGGTTTAAACCAAAAAAACCTGGTTTAAACCAAAAAAACCGGTTTTTTTGGGTTTTTTTTCGAAAAACCTGGTTTTTTTCCAACCCTGCCAGAAGGTATACGCCGTATACCCGCGTGTACCCTCCACTACATCCCTGCTGTATACAAATTAATCACATTCTACAGGCTTCAGTTGTTGTTAGAAATATAATAAACTTTGACGTTTAAAAAAGAGCATGTAGAGCTTTGTCATCGCGCCTCGTATGGTTCACTAGTTTGCTGTCAAGTTGTAATTACTGGGAAATACTTTTGTCAAGTCATTCTGTAAATAATTGTTCTTGTGTCTATATTTTCTGCATTTGCTTATGTACATGTATTTTTGAAGTGGAAAAACTTCTAAAGGCGAGTGAATCAAACATATCTGCGACATTTAGAGGTGAAACGTTTATTTATACAAGGAAACGCAGTCGGATAAGTCAAACTGATCATTTTCGGACATTGTAGTTTCAACGGTAACGGCCATATCAGTCAGTACATAAAACACTCTATACAAAGATTCTAAATATGTTAGATCCTTGTTTAATTGCATGAACTTTATGAAGAACAAGGACTCTGCGTCTATATAATGCAATTAAATTTTGAAGATTTCTAAAAAAAATTTTTTTAATTCAGTAACGGACGTATCTCACAATTGAATGCTATTTTTATACCTTTATAAAAAATTTAAAAATTTTGAAAGTATACATGCAAGAAAATTAACTGTAATTTATTTCAAATAACAAAAGTATGATACTTACATATGATTTCATAAGATTGTTATAAATAAAAAATATTGGTAAATTGTCCCATTTATATAAACACTTGTTGTAACGGACGTATCAGTTCTGAATATATCACTTTTTATGTGTTTTTTGTTTGTTTTAAAGCTTTTAGATGATAATCGCAGCTCATTTCTAGTAAGCAGAAACAGTTAAGCTTATATAAATTTACATATTAGCATTAAACAATTACAAATTATTTCATGTTATGCTCTGGGAAGTTATGTTCAAATGATAGTCTCCCCCTGTTCTCGAAAGAAGGTTCTGGGAGTAATAGTATTATTTCTTCTTTACTAATCGTTGAAACATCATTTGATAACTTTTCCGCAACTTTCTTAAAGAAACTTTCTTGATATATTGGCACTTGGTAAACCAAAAACCTCATACTGGCAGGTGCTGGGTTTGAACGCAATCGCAGCCGTCGGCCTAATCGTTCGGAGTTTTCCGTGGTTTTCTTCGAACCTTGGATTTTCTTGCGTGAATACGGGTTAGGCTCCCTTAGAAAGACCCCAACTAAGGGCACCCTACCCACTTAAGGGCCTATATCCCTCGTGTAGACAATCGGCCGTCATAAAATAAATATAAACCAAAAAGCTCATATGTATTAATTTATACAACTTTCACTTTTATCTACTTTGGCTTAGTTCAAAATGGAATTGCCCTTATGTAGAGTCAGTAATATTTATGTGGCAGCATATATTCAGCGAAGCAATACACGTCACAAATATTTCCAAAGGGTATAGCGAGATAAGAATGGCGAAATGGCCCCCATGGTCAATGACTGAATTATTATTTGTACTAGTATCAGCACTCTAAAAGAGTACGAAATGCAAGGTCATTGACCCCCCATCTTGACCTGTCTTTAAGATATTCGATAAAGTTCGTGCGCGCGCCGTTATTTTTTAAATGTATTTTTCTGAAAAACTATAAAAGCTAGAGAGATGGGACCAATTGCGTATATTGAGAGATACTTTGAAAAATATTTCATATTTTTTTCAGAGTTTTCGTGAAATGACAACTGTGCAGAATATTGAAACAAAGTATAAATCTTTTATTTTACTACTGTTCTGTTACGTCTACCGCGCCGAAAAAAATACATAATATTCTTTAATTTATATACTTATAGCACACAAAAAATTATCAAAATCAAAGAGGCGCTTTTTGAGTAATATCTAAGAATAAAAAATAGAAAAGGTTAAAATAAAAATTCTAAATAGAAAAGGAAGAAAAAGAGAAAAATTGATACCGGACAAATTTAAAAGAAAAAGTAACACTGATATACGGCTAGCGTGTATCAGAAACACGGCTAGTGGGACATTGAAATAGAGCTAGTGAGTGGGTGGAGCGATGAAACTAGCGATCGCCCCGACCTACACCCCATGTATGCTTGTCCTATTGAAATTCTGCGTAAAAAATTTTTAAGCGATGGAGTCAATGTTGTAATTAATGAAAGTAGAGATGATGATAATTATAGTTAGACCTATCATTATCATGTCTACCGCGCCAAATATATATATATATGTATATAATGTTCTTTCATTTATATATTTATAGCACGCAAAACCTGATCAAAATCAAAGAGGTGCTTCTTTGAGTAATTATGATTTTAATAAGTGAGATCACGGATGGTAGGAACTAGCTAAAGAGGTCTTTTTTAGAATTATTTATTATAATTACATCATAAATAAGATTTCAAACATCATTATTTTCATTTATTACAATTTTGACTTCATCATTTAAAAAATCCCTGTCGGCTTGGCCTATAGGCGGAGGTAGATTTCGAAGAGTGCTCATTTCAACAACAAAAAAGAAAATTTGATTACAGATAAACCCAGTTTAACAACTTTATTTGTCCTCTTTTGAAAATTTTTTAATTTCATTTTTCTGTAAGGACTGGTTTTATCTGAATCATCTTAAGCTAAATTCGGATCAAATGCTCATTTTGACAACATATTTTGAAATAATTCTGACTTTATTAAAAAATCGACTAATACGGTATATTATATAGTTCTTAATAACAAAAGACTGCCAATTGAATGCGTTTGAGAACAAAATTGAATTTAAAAATGAGTTATAAAATAACCAATTTTGAATACAACCTTAATTCTTAATCATGATAGCTTCGGGAAATTTTGCGCGAGTGCCCCCTATGTCACCAACAGAAACTGTTTTTTATTCGAGTCACTATATAATCTAGCATCCTCTTCAGTAGCGATAACTTTCTTTCTTCCACGAACTTTATGCACAAAAATGTCACAAACTTTACATTGCACGAACATTGTCACCGTAGAACTTTCGGCGGCCGTAAACAATTATTCTCACCTAATTATGACAAACCAGTCAATTGTTTATGTATTGTTGTCTTGACACAGTAAGACTAATAAAAGATACGTAAAATCGTATTATTAGGATGAGCGAAGCGAATCCTCTACTAGGCCACTCAAATGACATTTTGTCGTACGCCTTACAAAAAAACTATACAGTATTTTGACTTGAAATTAAACACAAATATAAATTATGATCTGTAGATTTGCAGAATATTATTTTTTTTACAGAAATACTTTTCAAAAAATTATTATTTTAATTAATTTATTTTACATGTTTTTCCATTACAAACGCATTTTTTCAAATAAAAAGTAAAACACGTACGTTTTCAGAAGAAAAACTTAAATCATGGGGTCAGTAATTATAGCTAGAATCATCATTAAATGAATAAAATATATTTTCATTATTCTGACAAAATATCTCAAAAACTGCTTTCAGATTTTCAAACTATGCTCATTCCTTTTAATTATGTATAGTTTCGTGATTTATTTTATAAAATTTATAAAATACTTTTTTTTTTTAGAAAAATTATAGCATATTTTTAATGAATTAAAATTTGTGAAAATTTTCCTATTAACATTCAATTATAAAAGTATTTTTCTGTGTTAGGAATTCAAATACACAATTTATTCTTATTTTGTGAAATCATTTAAGCAGACGATATTTAAGAATTTTAAAAGAATTGCATTATATTTTTGTGAAGTGGCAATAAAAGAATTGTAAACAAATAAAATTAATATTTTGTATAATTCTACTTCGAAAATATTATTATTTATACCAGTCTTATATCATTAATAAACAATCTGAGGAAATTTTTAGTTATTTGGTAAAAGTAAATTTTTAAATTAAAATGTGCCGAAATATAAAATTATATTTTTGCTTAATAAGGATGCAAAAGTAATTTAAAAAATATATTATTACTTTCAAATATTTATCGTATAGCATAATACTTCGCGAATCCAAACAAAGCATGGCTTTTGCTAGTATATATAAAACCCTTCCGGGGTCAACCTATCCACGAGAAAAAGAAACTCATTCACCAATGAAAACGTTTCATAGTCGTAATGGAGCGTTCTCATTGGTCAGATTTACATTGGGAGCTGTAAATGATATCACTACATTTTACTTCGCTTTGAAATCTTTCCACGATTTCAAAAAATATATTTAATTAAAACTTTTTATTAAAGGAAAGCAAAGGTGCGTTTTAAATGCAATATTGTTAAAATTTTTATATTCGGGTTGCTTTAATTTTTTTTTCTTTACAGCCGTGAATGACTCTTGAGAATTTCAAATGTATAAAAAACATTGTGAAAAGTTATCTCCGATTTAAAAGGCAATCTATTTTCTGACCAATTAAATCGTTCCATAGTCGTAATGGAGTGTTCTCATTGGTCAGATTCACAGTGGGAGCTGTAAATGATGTCTCTACATTTTCTTTGCTTTGATATCTTTTCACGATTTCAAAAACAATATTTAATTAAAACTTTTTATTTAAGCAAACCGCGGGTGCGTTTTAAATTTCATTATAATCCCCACCCCCATCTACCAGGTAGTTTTGCTATAGTTTTAAATGCAGATTTCTGTTGAAATTTTCTTTCTTTCTTTTTTCTTTTTCTTTTTTTTTTTTTTTTTTTTTTTTTTTTGTTAGATTTTTTTCTCTCCAAGTTTAATCGCTGTTTTATCAAAATTGTTTCAGTCTAAAATGGCTATGATTGACCACAGTTGTTATAATTTTTTATAATCCTTTAAAAATGCAAAAACATCATTTTGACGGGCTATCTTCTAGTTTTATAATAACTATCCACTGACTGATGGATTAAAACAGCAAAATCTCCCTACGAATATCATAATGGGTATTTACGTCGGGGCGACCGCTAATTTCACTACCTTACTCACTCAATACCTGCATGTCTGTGCCTCACTAACCGTATATGAGTATTACTTTTTCTTTTAAATTTGTCCGGTATCAATTTTTCTTTTTTTCTTCCTTTTCTATTTAGAATTTTTATTTTAACCTTTTCTATTCTTAGATATTACTCAAAAAGCGCCTCTTTGATTTTGATCATTTTTTGTGTGCTATAAGTATATAAATTAAAGAATATTATGTATTTTTTTTGGCGCGGTAAACATAACAGAACACTACTAAAATAAAAGATTTATACTTTGTTTCATTATTTTGCACAGATGTCATTTCACGAAAACTCTGAAAAAAATATGAAAATTTTTTCAAAGTATCTCTCAATATACGCAATTGGTCCCATCTTTCTAGCTTTTATAGTTTTTTAGAAAAATACATTTAAAAAATAACGGCGCGCGTACGAACTTTCTCGAATATCTTAAAGACAGGTCAAGATGGGGGGTCAATGACCTTGCATTTTGTATTCTTTTAGAGTGCTGATACTAGTACAAATAATAATTCAGTCATTGACCATGGGGGCCATTTCGCCATTCTTACCTCGCTATACCCTTTGCGATAACTAATTTCACGAAATTCTCATTAAAATCCGATTTTTACTATAACTAAGAATTAGTTGATCTTAAGAGGCCACTTCAGTCAAACAAAAATATTTACTAGTTAATACTAATTCTATTGAAGAAGTTCATAACGATATCTCATTCAGTATTTTTAAATGATTTTTTGGAATTGAATAGCTGTGATCGATCAGTGGAAAAGACAGTTTTTTTGCTTTTTCGATTTTGAACTGAAGTATTTTCATCAACCCTTTTAAACTTTCTCCATCCCCCCCCCCAAAAAAAAAATAAAAATAAATAAATAAATAAATAAAATAAAATAAATAAATACTTAACAAAGCATAGACATAAAGATTTGATTTTGAACATGTACCAAGCTGAAAAGTTAAAATACAGTCATTCCTTAATAACAATTATGGATATATAATGTCTCAGTAATGAATTAAAGATGCCATATTGGACAAAATACTTTATTTGTTAAATTGATCTATGAATAAATGAAAACAAAATAGCTGCATATTTTCCTACAAAAAAATAAAGCGATTTTTTTATTGACATGACATCGCGGTGCTTACGGAGTGCCAACAAAACGCGAAACCATTGCGCGTAACCTCCAACTAAATATGGAAAATTGAACATAAAAAGAGGAATTTCGAAACAAAGCACGGTCAAAAAGTATAATTTAGAGACTCTGGTGGAAATCCTAAGATTATTCCAGAGGTGGAAGCACGAGATTAAATATAACCTCCAAAACAAATTGGAAATTGCACGTAAAGCGTAGCAAATGAGGTGCGTTCGTTGATAACGAAGTTTTAAAATATTCAGATCTTGCTGATATAGTAGAGCGTACTTTGGATACAGTATAGTGGTCGAAATCTTCGTGTTCCTGTAAATATGCAGGGAGTAATTTTTATTATACTTCATTAACGTATATCTTATTCATAAAATGTGAAGTAGTTTAATATAATTAAAACACCCCCTAAACAATGTTTCCCCGTATAACATTATTTAGTTGAATACATTTGTGTGGCCCTGTAATTTAATAATAAATATTCTTTGCATCACAGATTGTACTAGGGATGCACCGAATAGTCATTTTGGCCGAATACCGAATGCCGAATATTCGGCCAACAGGTGAACCGAATACCGAATATTTGGCTAGCCGAATAGTAATTGTTGGGCCGAATATCGAATATTCGGCTTTCTAAATACGTTTTTAATTTCAAAATTTAAAGGTATTAAAATGTTACTTTTTAAAACAGTTTTACATAATATTTAATAAAAGAAACTTACATTTTGATAAACAAGAGCTTTTTATAAGAGCATTTAGTATTGAAAAAAATCTGCCTTGAGTTAAGAAGCGCAGTTATGAAACTGTAATAAAATTTTCTACTAATCAAAACAAACATTTTAAAATCAAATAATGAAAAAATGGACGAAGAAAAATTTTACAGTCTGATAATTGTCCTTTTTAAATAACTCAAGGCAGATTTTTTTCAATATAAAGTACAAATACTTTCAACTTAATTCTGAATAAAGGTATGTTTGGCTCATAGTTCTTTTCTTATGAATGGTGGTATTTTCCACCCTTCCCATCATATCATATTTTACAGAAATCAAAGCATGTGAGTTGAAAGTATGTTATTTATTGTTAATGTAATAAGTGAACACACAAGTTTTGACCTAGAGTGAGATGAAATACAATGTACTTATAACTCAATAAGTTGATTATGATTATGGTTTCATGAACAAAAATTGTCTGCCTTGATAGCTATTACTAATCTCAAAAGTTTTTCTTTTTTCTTTTAAAGGACTTTTATTTGGGGTAAAGCAAGAAACAGATCATTTACTAAACAAAATTTAGAAACTTGTATGAGCACGTAATTTATTCCTAAAGAGAAGCCTAATGAATCATCATTTTAATCCTTCTCATGGTTAATTTTCTTAAGTTATACTTTACAAACAGCAAATAAATAATGTAAAACCATTCTATTTTATTTAAAAATGATTTTGTTTCTAATTAAATATAAATTAAAAAATTGACAGTTAAAAGTAGAAATAGTGAAAAGTTTTTAAAAGGTTTTATTAAGTATTGGATTCGGCCGAATACTTTGATATTCGGCCATACCGAATATTCGGCAGGCCGAATAGTTTCATATTCGGCCAAGCCGAATAGTTTAGTATTCGGCCTAACCGAATATTCGGTAACTAGGCCGAATACCGAATAGATACCGAATATTCGGTGCATCCCTAGATTGTACAAAATGTATTTTTTAGTACATATTTCATAGATTCATGTCAATTCTGTTATATTCAAATGAGTGTAACACCATTAAAATGCATTTGAAACTTTTTTCCCCATTGACCGTAATGTAACGTAATACTTTTGATTGTCCCTGTAATTGATCAATGCATCCGATTTTCATAACATTTGAAATGACTCGACAAAATTATGCAATAAATATACGTTTTAAATTTCAAATGATTAAAATGCATTTGAAACTTTTTTCCCCATTGACTGTAATGTAACGGAATCCTTTTGATTGTCCCTGTAATTGATCTATCCATCCGATTTTCATAAAATTTGAAATGACTCGACAAAATTATGTAATTATGTATTTTAAATTTCAAACGATTCGGTTGGGTAGTTTTTGCGTTGTTATATGCAGACGGGCAGACAGACGGACTGAGCGACAACAATAGGTGCTACGTATTTACATAATTACGAACGCAGCTAAAAAGGGATGATGCTGGCGCATGAAAAAGCTGAGTAATTGCAAAAATAAAAACGCCGAAATTCCATGATGTTAATGACCTAACTTTCTGGGTCACTGTCAGAACTGGATATCATAGGATGTCCTAAATCAGAATTACTGCTACTAAAGGAAGAATCTGTGTCTGTGTGTTCCTTTAACAGATCATGCTCAGAATCAAAGTTCGAAATCAGGACATTGCCATTGCTTATCAAATAAAGATTTTGTGAAACCGATAGTAGCTCCGCACAATTTCTCTCTTTTGTTTTTACATTACTAAACGCTTTCCAATTGCGTTTACAGCTATTGGTGGATTATTAAGAATTTTGATTACAACCCTAGATAATTTTCTTGTACTACAATAACCTTTCCATCAAGTCGTTGAAGCTATTTTACTGGCAGCTTTCCAAATAATTTCTCTACTCCAGAACTTTTGTTTTGCCCAGCATTCTGCTATATCCGACATTACTGCAACTTCATTAATATCAGGAGTGTTTTTAGCAACATCAATCACGGTTTCAATAGCTGTCATTAAATCATCTTCTAACAAATGTTGTTCACAAATCACAATATTGTGGATACAAAAGATTTGCAGCTAAGTGCACCGAATGAAAACAAAAATCGTACCTGTTATTTTAAAATGATTTAAAAGATTTTTCTTCTTATTTGGTCAGGGGTGACAAAGGCAACTGCTCAATTATTTTTACAAATTTTTAAAATACAGCTGTAACTTCTGAAATAGTTAGTGCATCACATTCCAACTTCTGAATTGCTGCAGAAATGAGTAAAAGCAGGTTGTGTGCTGTCTGAACTTGCGTCCAAAATACATCATTATCCAGTATCTGCTTTCGTACATTTGGAGACAGTGATATTGTGTCATCTATAGTAGCACCTCGTAAACAATTCTTACGCAGCAAACTGTCAAAACATTTTATTGTTGAATCCCATTCTAGTTTCTGCTGGCAAAATAAAAGAACTTTTCTTCCCTTGTTTTTCTTTATAGTTTGCCTTCGATGTTTGATTGGCCACATGGTGATTCTAAAACAATTTCACAATTGACTTGCATTTTGACAATATTGTTCGAATTGAATCCAAACTTATTATATCCTTTGCCAAAAGGTTTAACCCATGAGCAATGCAGCCAAATATAATTAAGTGAGGATATTTTTCCTGTAGCATTTGCCATGCTAATTTCATGTTCTTTGCATTGTCAGTTATAAGGGCTATTATTGTAAAAGGACCAACTGTTTTAATCTCTGTTCCTAAAATTTTTCCTATGTATTTTCCAGTATGACGAGAGGATTTTGTATTCATTGTTTTTAACAAATTTGGCCCAGGTATTGCAAATATTATGTTCATGAAAGGATAGAAAAGAAATGGTAAAGAAATTGACTAATAAAAGAAAGTCTGGAATGTTCAAATATGTTCTATATAAAAACTACTAAAAAATTGCCTGTTTGACATTTAAAAATTTCTTTTCCGGAAAAACATCGTGGAAAATTTTCTTCTCCACATCACTATCTGCAATCCAAATCGAAATTGTAATCTTTGTACCTCGAGATCTACCTCGGCTATCCAGTTAAAAAATAATATAAAAAATAAAAATGCTGAAATGCAAGCAAGATATCTTTTTAAATTTCTTTTCTATGATTCAACATTAGCGAGATATCTTTATCAAAGCAATTTATTTATTTATTTAAAAATATAAAAAATTCAAAATTTCATGATTTAAATTAAAAGTATCAGTAAATAAATAAATTGCTTAGAAATGAAACATACGATCAAGATATATTAGTTTTACATTTTTTTACATCATTTACATTAGTTTTACATTTTTTCAAGTGGTGGTGGGAAGACTCTTGAACCAATAGTTTTGCTACGGTCTTGCGCGCAGTGGATGCAAGTGAAAAACAATTTAATTTTTTTAAAATCAAAATTAAACTTAAAACAAAATGAAAATATAAAATAAAATTTTAATATAGAATAATAAGAAAAATATTTTAAATAAAAGAGATACTAAGTTGTGTATAGTAAAAATTTTGTGCATTTATGTTTTATAGGTACTGAGAAAAATAAATAAATCTGACATGCTGCTAAATTGCATCACCAAGTACAAAGTAAGACTCCCGAGACTCCTTAAAGATCGATATCAACTATCCTCTGAAAAAGAAAAAATCATTTTAAAATATTCAAATTTAAACGAGAAATTCGAAAACAACCTGGCCATAGGTTTAACATTACTTAGCGGGTGCTCTCAAATAAGTGAAGAGTCCCCTTTTTGTGATTCACCCGTATCATACACATTTTTGCTACAAATAATGCCGGAATTGAAGCTAATTCGATTAAGTAGTGCAGTCGGCTCTCGTTAATTCGAACTCGTTGGGGCCACAAGAAATGTTTGAATTATCCAGAGTTCGAATTATGGAAAGTATGAGAGGAAAGTATGAATAAAGGGGTACTACTACAAAGGGATTGATGTTATAGTATTTTCTAAACTTATTTCGGCTGTTATGATTAGAAAGTGACTTAATATTAAATTAAAAGATATAAATACATAAACAAATTAAGAAATTAGGAACGAGCACAATGGAAGAAAAGTTAGAAGTGTCATTGATGTACAGACGGGGCACTAAGAAAGCGGACATCAAATGCATGATATTATATGTATACTAGTTCAGAACAATTCTGACAAAAATGAAAGAAAGTTATTTCATTGATCTGAGGTCCGGTGAGGAAGTAAGGAAAAATAAAAAATCTGAATTCTCGTTAGTTCGAATTAAACGATTTCAAGAGAAAATGAGTTCGAATAAATGAAATTTTAACGTTATTCTGTCATTGAAAATTCTGGGATTTCATGTTTAGTTCGAATTAAGAGAAGATTCGATTTCGAATTAACGAGAGCCGCCTTTATTTGTTGAATTCGGGAATAAAAAGAAAAGAAAAATACTCTAACTTTTTCTTCTTTTTCTTTAATTTGTTATTTTTCATTTCCGCATCTTTTCAAACAAAGTTGGAGTTGCACTTCTCCGAGAATCTGAATCGCGTTCTCGAAAAACTAGTCTTTCAGCTCCCATTGTGCGTCCCGCATTTCGCACCGGGATTTTGTACACACACAGCTCGTTGGCAATAATGAGGAAGCTGGGGGAATAAGGTTAAAGCGCTCTAACCATCGCTGCATTGCATTCTACCAAGCTCTGCTTGAAAGGCAAGGAGAAAGTGATATTGGGTGGCCGAAAAAAAAAGTGACCTATCGATTGTGGAATAGATAACATTTCTCGCGTGCTTTTCGTCAGTGTGTTGGATTTTATTTTGAATTTGAATGTATAGCTGATGAACGTGCCGTGTTTGTTGTGATCGCAAGAAATTTGTATACTTTTTTGCCATGGGGATCCGGAAGAAAGTTAACATGTTGCGTGTTTACAAACGCACCATTAGGCGGGACTTGAAGTAAGTGGCCTTTTTTTTTAAAACTTATTTTGTAATTCTTGGTATTTTAGCCCACTGTTCACTGAAACGAATTTAGTTGAGTGTGACTTAACCCTTTTCACTCCAGCTCAATTAAAGTGATTTATTGAATGCCTCCCCAGCGAAATCACTGGAGGGAAAATGATTAATAGTAATTAGAAAATGAATGACAACCACTTGCTTCTTCTGTTCATAAGTTTAGTAGTAACTTATGAACAGTAGTTTCAACGAATCTCAAGGGGAGGGGGATGCAGCTTTTTTATTAAATACTTTACACTCTCTATACCCCCCCCCCCTCCCTTGTCGAATGCTTTATTTTCTTTCATTTAATTTTTGGGACTTTAAGCTATAACTTTGTACATACAAAAAATAAATTATTCATGTTAGTACGCCAGAATTTTCATTCATTCAATAATTTATTCCTTAAAACATTCTAATCTAATACATGACAAACACAAGAAATTTCACTTTATACTCACTAATTTGATTCGTCACCAGTTAAAATCTTTCATTGATATTTTCTTATGGTTGTAGCCATTCTACATCAGACATTCATTTCAATGGATCATTGTATGTATATATATCAAAATTTCATTTTAGTGAATGACCCTAATAAGACTATCTGTATTTTGTTTCTATTTCTGTGATATCATTTACAAAAAAGGGCTATTCGATAAAATGACAATTACTCTGGTAGTACCTGATCAACTCAGTTCCCTTTTGACTAGAATATTTCTCGGCTAATCTTGTGCTTCCAAGATCTTCATAGAAATTTTAGTGTCACCAATTTCCTGAGTGTTCGCCAATATGAATTCTTGTTGAATGCAGTCAGTAGTTTCATTGAATTAAAATCCTTTTTTTTTTTTTTTTTTTTTTTTTTTTTTTTTTTTTTTTTTTTTGGGGGGGGGGGGGGGGGTCTTCGCTTATATAGCAGGTACCGAATTATAAAATTAAAAGGGTGCATGCTGGCAATTTTAATTTTTTTTTTTTTTTTTTTTTTTTTTTCCGTAAAGGATCGTAGTGTCAGAGTTCTTTTTTAGAAACATATTTGAGTTTGTGCGAGCACGTGTTTAAATTGGTGTTGTACCACAAAACATGTTTTTACTGTCTTGATTTAAATGAAGGTCATAACCTCACCCTATTCCATCCTTGAAACCGTCTTATCGAATAACAATTTTGAAAAAGAACCCTGGTTCTCGTGTTTTGGGCTATTTTAATTTTATAAACATCTAAGAATTTTTACTTCTTATTCTTTTAACTTATATTTACCTTTGTAGGTAAAATCTTTAAAATCTATTTTTTTTTCTTTTCTTTTGAAGTATAATATTTTTTTTATATGCTATTTAAGGTTTTTTAATCTCGTGTTCTTTAACCCATTTTAATCAAGAAAATAATGCAACTTAATTAAAAGTGCGATCGTTTATTTAATAAATAAATAAATAAATAAATAAAATAAAATAAAATAAAATAAACTTATTTTTCATACAAGTGTGGTCTTTAACCCATTGTGAATTTTTTCAAAATTCACAGTATGAGAATGCAAAGACTTTTCAAGAGAATACAAAAAAGATGAGAGAAAAATATGACAATACATAGACTTTTCATACTATTTTGAACAGTATGAGAATACCAAGGTAAGTATCAATTTAAATATATATATTAATTAAAAAAAAATCAGAAAAGAATTCTTAAGCTGAGATAAAATGACCAAATAAGAAGTTATATGTAAAGAAGGAAAATTTTCGGGGCTGTAATCTAAAATGCTTCTCAACGCTTCAAATCTTAATGAATGCAAAAAGATGGCACTTGAACACCCTGTCCTGATTACTTATTGTTTTTAAGATTAAGCATACCATTTGTTATCCTGCTTTAATACTCAATGAAAGTGTTATACGGGAGTTTTCAACACACACACACACACACACACAAAAAAAAAAAAAAAAAAAAAAAAAAAAAAGAGGCAGTTTATGACAAAAAGATAAGTTTCTTCTTGGATTTTGTCAGTTTTTCTTTTCTTTACATCCAGCTAATAACTATTGCTTCAATCAAACAAACTTCTCTACATTTGATCTGGTTTGGAGCAATTACGTAATCATTTAGGACAGGGGTTGATAAAGCAGCAAAGCTAGTAAATTTAGTCATTTGCAATCTAAATTTACAGATATCATTAATAGTCACTTCCATGACAATCTAATTTAATATTTAATGCTGTTGCCGAAAAAATTGAAAATTTTGAAAAAAGTTTTGAAAATTTTGCTAAAATTTTCAAAATTATTATAAATTTTATTTTAAAAAAAGTCTTTGATTTCTGATTTCAAGTGAACGAAAAAAATATATATATAAATTTAGCATGTTTAACTTAAGGTAAAAATTATATAGAAAAATCCAGATGTGTAAGCTTAATATGTTTTTAGTACCCTTTGAATTAGCTTGATTTAAAAAATATATATATTTTCGTTATTTATACTTAATGCTAAATTATACACAGGTTTTACTGAAAAATGAAGAATTTATGTATTATATATATATGAAAATTAGAAGTCTAAAATGTTCACCAAAATAACTCAGTAAAGCCCGAAAACACCGGTTTTTAGACTAGTAGGCTCAATGGGCTAAGTTAAAAAAAAAATTCTTTTTTTGTAAATGAAGACTACATAGTCCTAAATAGTAATTTCTAATAAACATCCTAGAATTCTGTATAAAAAGGATCTCTGAAAAAGAAGACCGAAGTTACACAAATGCAGTTTAAAAAGTAGAAATCTGATCCAATTTGCTTGGAGGTTTAAAAAAAAAAAAAAAAAAAAAACATAAGCATTCAATCGTTGTTTATTTTTATTGTATTTATTTATTTGCTAAATTAAGTGGATTGGGTTCATTTAAAAATAGCATTTTTCATTAAAAAAATATTATAAATTAAATCCAAAACATTCTTATTAGCAGATCAAAATTTGAATTTCAAATTCTGAATATTTGCTTAGCTTTTTTTAATTATTGTTATTTTTATACATTATATCAGAAAGGTTATTCCGAATTGTTTTTTTGATTTAATAAAGGAAGTAGTAAAATATTTCTGCCATTAGTAGAACTCCAAAACTTTGATGCAGCTTGTAAAATATTTACTATGCATATTCATAAAATAACTTTTAAAAGAAAAAAAAAACCTAGCAATTTATTGTAACTCTTTCATTATTTGGCTTTTTTTCATGCAAAAGTTTTCAGTTGTACTTTATTTTACAAATTCAAATTACTATGCGAACCTATTCCGAAATAGTTTAAGTTGATACTTCTTTATTTAGGGGGAAAAAAAAAAAAAAAATCTTTGCAGTTTATTTTCGTTCCTGTTCTTGAAAAGGGGAGAAGGGTAAAAATGATGAGAATTACAGTGAAGTAATCATAAGATTTCGCGATCTGGAGAAGGGAAAACCTGTTTCAGTGGTTATTGCTCATTTCTGTATCTTGCTTAATCTTTTGTAAACTTTGGAGTAAATTTTTGTTGATAAACCCGATCGACCCCAGCTTTATCAATAATATTTATGGTTACTGGCTTTAGTTGATAATTTCATTTTTATCTTGTCTAGATCATTTGCAAATGTATTTCATATCTTAAGGAATATTTGCAGAAAGTTCGTGAAACTTCCAGTTAATCGAAAAATCGCGAACTAAAATTTCTGTTTTGTACTAAATTAATCACGTTCTTATCTAAACACCGGTTATGTAAAACGTATTTTGTCAACGATAATTCGATTTAATTAAGCATGAGCCACTCATTGCATTGCATAATTTAACTCTTTCGGGTCTGGTGTACTATTAATAGTACACGTCTTTTAATGGAGAATTATTTTGTTTTCAGAAATACTTTTGCTATTATTTACATGTAGCAATGTTAGTATAAGTCTACGCATTTACTATATGACTTCATTTATTTTTAGGCATTTAGTAATAATAATAATTCTTATTTGGTTCATTCTCTTTGCGCGTTTGTGATTATCGTATCTTAAATATATATTTCACTCTTTTAATTTAAAATAAAAGTTAAAGAATCCTGTGTAATAAATATAGGGCAAAATTGGGAAATTTCATCAGCGGCCACTGGCCAGTAAGACTAGTTTTTCAAGTGGCCACTTTGTTTAAACTAGCGGCCACTTTTTTATTTAAAAATGCTAAATAGTTAACATTTCTATAAGTATTAATTTAAAACAGAATAGTCCAAGTAAATATGTTAATAAAATGTATTGGAAACTAAAAAAAGTAGAATCTTAAGTAAAATGTAAGTAAATTTTATTCTCATTGTATTCTCTCCTTGTACAAAAGTGGCCTGAAGGTGGCCACTGATATGCAATTTTTCACTGGCCACTTTTTCTCATATACTGGCCCTGTGGCCGGTGGCTAGTGCTAATTTTGCCCTTTAGTAATAAAGCATAAAAAGTTGCAGTATAAGCTAAACTTATTGTAATACAATATTTTTTAAACACCTCCAAAAATTCTTCCTTAGCCTGTTGTCATATGAATATTACTTGAATAGTACGCAAAACAACAACATTCGTTATCTTCCAGGTAATGAAATCTTCATTAAACACTAATTAATCTATTTAGATAGCTAGTGTTAATATTATTAACGTAAAAGTAATTTTTTCTAAAACCTGAAAGAAAAAAAAAAAATCTGTGTTTGATTAACATTTTGACCGGTTACTACGCGTAAATATCATAATTATATTCCAATTTGGTTTAAATTGCCTTATTTTTTAATATGCAGTTACGATTGAAAAATGTGAAAAGTCGTAACTTTTTCCCTTTTTAAGATAGAATTCAACGAACTCAAATAACTTTCTTTGAGGAATTATTTCATGGTAATTATGTCCCATATTTTTTTCCTCCTAGTATCGCATCCTTCGATCAACCTTATAGATCTATTAAAGATTGCATTGCATTGCATTTAATATGTATAATTTGTTTACTAGCTGATGATGTCCTTTGTTGTTAGACGATGCCGCGTGTAAACAAACCGAGGTTTTAAATTGGCCGTGTTCTCTTTTTGATCACGGTGTAGCTCTTGCAGAGTTCTTACTGATTCTTCAGACAAGTTTACTGTTATGATAGTAATTAGTGCTATTATTCAAAATAAGCTGCTAACCTTTCAAAAAAACTTTCAGATGTCCATGGATTTTTATTGTTTCCCCTTGTAATGCACAGCTTTTTAGCTCGCAGGCTATAAAGACTGAGAGCTTATGTGCCCGCCCATTCTGTATATGTACGTGCGCACGTAACGCGATAACTCATGATAAAAATATCCGATCCACTTGAAATTTTGTATATAGGTATATCCTGAGAAGGCGCTTCCCTGATTAGTTTTTGGAGTTCATTCGATATGTATAATAGAGGGAACGGGGGGCTCCTAACCCTCCCCTTAATTGATATAAATGGGATTTTTATGCAGAATTAAGTTTTCATTCAAAATTTAGATATAGGATCGTTCTGATGAGACGATTCCGTGACTGTTATTAGGTGTTCATTGAATAAGTGTAAACAGGGGGAACGGGGGTTCTAATGCCCCTCCCCTTAATTTATATAAATGGGTTTTTCAAGCAAATTGTCAGATTTCGTTCAAATCTCTGAATAGTTTTGGAAGTTTAATGGTTAAGTATAAAAGAGGGGAATAACTGTTTTTAAATTATGTAAATGCTAAATGGGTTTTTATTAAGAATTATCCGATTTGCTCTGAATTTTGGATATAGATTTTTTATATCATAAAGCATGTCCTTGATAGTTTAGGAGGTTCAATGATTAAGTATAAAAAGGGGGAAAGGGGAGAGCTGTTTCTCCTTCTTAATTATTTTTCGAACGGAATTAACCCTTGAAAATATAAGGTTGTAATGTACAATTAGTATGCGTAGCCTTTGAGCTCAATGCCATCAGTTTAACTGGGCAGTATTCTTTTTATTAATAATAGCCTTACATTTATTAATACTTATTAGTTGGACTCAGTGAAAAGTTTTTTCTATGCTTCATCGGAAAGAGAAGCTTCAATAAGAATATCAAATTGCGGATTTGTTCCCATTACTCTAAATACTAAATCTTAAGGCTGCTTAGTCATTCAACTTCAGAGTCCCCTCGCTAATGTTAAGTCTATGGGCTTGTGATGCATTCGTATATTTAAAATATCTCCTCAAGAAATCAATATTTTAAACTAATCTCTTCTCTGTACTTCACTTACTGAAAAGGATGTCTATATTTCCCCCCTTAGATTCACAATATTTCTAAAACCTGCACTTAATTTTATGTGAGGTATTAAAATATTACATTTCGCTAGTTTTAAACACACAAAATATTAAATTAATCAAAGTCAGTATTTTAAGGACTAAGGAAAAAAAAAAGTTTAAATGTCTTTCAAGAAGAGTCAAAGAATAAAGGAGTAAAAAAATCTTAATTTCTTGAAAAGATATTTTAAAAATAAGAATGTATTATACGCCCGTAGATTTAGCATTAGGCGAGGTGAAGTTGGGTGACTAGCAGTTTTAAAACGTGTGCTACACACTAAGACTTCTATTCAAAATTTCCTTTTTTTTTTTTTTTTTTTTTTTTTTTTTTTTTTTTTTTTAACGTTTAGTCCATTTTATGTATCATTCTTTTTTTTTCATAATTATGTATTTGATTTTTTTTTTTTTTTTTTTTTTGGGGGGGGGGGGGGGGTTGTGATCTGCAGCAGAGTTAGTAGAAAGTAAAATGTGTGCTATTGCTTTTCTTTCCCACGACTGTACATTGTGAGTGTTAAATTGCCGTTACAAATTTTAATTTTTAAATCATTTAATTAGAATTTAAAATTCATTTGAACAGATTTCAGAATCTGAAAATTTTGGAGTAGAGAAGGAAAGGAAACGTTCCAAGAGTATTCTTGTAACTCTCCAGCTTTCATTAATGAAGTTGCAGATTTGTTTGAATTGGAATATTATGAATAATTCTGATGTATATGCATAGGTTTTTAAATCTGCAGGATACGCCATCTTTATATATAGTTTATCGAATGGGTCATTTATATAAATCGGCCAAATCTGCTTGTTGATATTTATTTATCTATTCTGAAGTGTGGTAGGATCATTTTAAATTTGCGTCATTTAATATCAGTATACATAATCAGTCGCTTATAATATGTGTCTTAGCTGTCAACCTTTTTTCTTTTTTAAATAATCAAATAAACTTAGGTTAATTCCATGCGAACTTGTCACACAGCTAAAAATTGCTATACTTGCTGGCTACCGTTCTTTTCGAAAAGTTTGCTTCGCCCTATTCTACAGATGAGATACCTCCGATAAAATAAGTCACATTTTTCCGTTCTAAAATACTGATAGCCAGAAGTCGTTCTACGTGACAGACATGACATGTTTTCATAGAATTAGAACTTATAAAATTTATAAACGTGCTGTTTCTACTTGGTATTTATGATTTTGTTAATTCCTGTTCAAAAAATGTGGGTGCATGGTTGAAACCTGGATAAGGGAGGAGGAGGGGGCATATATGCCTTTTTATTTTTCCAGTTACTCCCCTTCTTTTCTTTATCTTTCTTTTTTTTAACTGTTTTCTTATGTTTGATCTTTATTTTCTATTGAGATCAGCGGAAGTTGAGAAAAGAAGTACCAGATCGGGTTTAAAAAAAATATTTGTTCCCCACCCATTGGTACTTAGGCAACCAGTAAAATAAGGAATTTAATATTTACTTATGTAGGCGATGGCATCTATTCCATTAATGTTTCTATGTAAAGATAATCTGCTCAGTCTCGCCCTACTAGTTTTCCGCTATTTGGCTCTTTAATGTCCTTTTCATAAACTGGTTTGTAGATGGACTTATCATTTTAATCACCAACTGAATACGAATGATGTTCTAATAATATAATCGAAATTTCCTGTATTTCTTTTTACATATGTAGTGATAGTCGTTATGATTTTTAATTTCGGCGAACTTTAGGTGAAATTTTAAAATCTAGTTCTGTCCAGGGGCGTAAATCCCGGGGGGGGGGGGGGTGCGGCACCCCCCTCGAGAAAATCAGTCGGAAAATTTCGTACTTATCGATAAAACAATATACTTAGTTGGGAAAAAATGGTATTTATCTATAAAAACTTATAAATTGGAAAAACGAAAAAAATCAGTCGGGAAAATGTCCGTTTAGTCGGAAAAACGTTATGTACTATATAAAGACTTAGAAATTGGAAAAATGAAAAGATCAGTCGGAAAAATTCCCGTTCGAAAGGAAAAATGTACGTTTAGTCTTAAAAATGGTATTTAACTATAAGGACTTACAAATTGGAAAAAATGTTCGTTTAGTCGAGAAAAAAGTTATTTACTATAATGACTTACAAATTGGAAAAACGAAAAAATCAGTCGAAAAAATTCCCGTTCACTAGGAAAAATGTATGTTTAGGTGAAAAAAAAAAAAAAAAAAAAGGTATTTATCTATAAAAACTTATAAACGAAAAAAATCAGTCGGGAAAATGTCCGTTTAGTCAGAAAAATATTATGTACTTATAAAGACTTAGAAATTGGAAAATTGGAAAAATCAGTCGAAAAAATTCCCGTTCGATAGGGAAAATGTACGTTTAGTCTTAAAAATGGTACTTAACTATAAGGACTTACAAGTTGGGAAAATGTTCATTTAGTCGGAAAAAAGTTATTTACTATAATGACTTACAAATTCGAAAAACGAAAAAAATCAGTCGGAAAATTTCCCGTTAGATAGGAAAAATGTATGTTTAGTTGGGAAAATGGTATTTACCTATAAGGACTTACAAATTGGAAAAATGAAAAAGGCAGTCTGAAAAATTCCCGTTTGATCGGAAAAATGTACGTTTAGTCGAAAACAATTAATATTAATTTGAAAAAATTAATATTAATTGTTTTCGACTTGTAAAAATTAATATTAATTGTTTTATATTAATTTGTAAAAACTTATGAATTGGAGACATTTTTTATTGTAGTTTTTAATTAGAAGAGAAAAAAAGTGAACAAATAAAACTTATATAAATTTGTTCTTAATCGAAAATATTTCAATTTTTTTTTTTTTTTTTTTTTTTTTTTTTTTTTTATGAAACTATACAGATAAACTTTGATTTGTCGAATGTTGTGAACTAAAAAACTTCGATATGACGAAAAAATACTTAGATACATATCCCAGCGATGTTAATATTATACAAAACCTGCATATTTTGATCAAAAACCTTGTTAGTCCGAATTTTTTTTGTGCATTTTGACTTCAAAATATCGAGATTTTGCTGTATTGTCGAAAAATTTTAACTTAAATGTGGAAATTTTAAGATATGCTGATTGAAGTGATAAAACTTCTACTTTTTCTCTAACTTTAAGTTTAGTTAGTAATCACTGAATTTAGGTGTAATTTTCTTCTAATGAAAATTCGAAAATGAATTGCAAATATTTAGTGCTTTTCCTTATCACTTTGGATATTTTCCAAGCTACACGAATTTAATTTTAATCGAAAATAATTATGGTTTTATTTTTTCTACTAACTATTTTTTAATGTAAATTTTGTTTACTTTGTGTAATTTTAATCAAAATAGGTGGATGAAAATTGAAAACACCCAAATACTTTGAAATTTTACCTCGAATTAATCTGGATATTTCTTAATCTATATGATTTTATTTCTATCAGAAATAATTCGTCTGTTTTCTTTTTTCTTAATCAATTGTATTCGTAAGTTTTTTCATATTATTATAGCTACATTTTGTGTAATCAAAAAAAAAAAAAAAAAGATGACATTAAATTTTTAACAGATAGAAAGTAGGGGAAGATGGGGGTACTTGAACCATTTTTTAAATTTTAATTTTTTATAATTTCTTGGAACAAAATAAAATATTGAAAATGAAAATTTGATATTTTTTCTTCAATTGAAAACCACTTTCAATTAATTTTGAACTATTTTTCTATGTCTAATAAATTCTTTTTCTTTTACATCGTGGCTCAAGTATCCCCATGGAGGGGATACTTGAGCCAGATGTCACATTCGCACCAGTATTTTGCAAAGAAAAAAAACAATTTACAATATACGCGAAAAATGCATTAAACCTTTTTCAAATAAATTTGGTCGAATTTTCTGGTGTCGTTGTGACATTTCAGAATTAAAATTATGTAGTAGAAAATTCTACCAGCAGAGTTTAAAGGGTTAATCACCATACTTTCAAAATGGTACCAAGGTATGTGATTTCTTTTTGACATGTTCAGAACTATAAATATGTTACCATGTTGCCAGTTTTAGAAAGAAAAATTTACCAACTGTAGAGATAATAGGGGTGGCTCAAGTATCCCCTATGCTCAAGTATCCCCACTCTCCCCTATGTCCTTAGAAAAATTATAAACATAAAAAAAATGACAAATGTTTGTTTTTAAAATAGTCTTCGAGCAATCAAATTTCAATTTTACTCATATAAGAAACGCTAAAAAGATTTTACCTCATCGCTAAAAATTAAAGAGGTAGGACATAGTTTTCTTTTCTAGATAATGCTTTGGCATACTCAGACGACTGGAACGCTTTCCAAGTATCAGTTACAAAACAAAACTACACGCTTCGCCACGATGGGCATCCCTATGAATCCCCTACAACCAATCTTCTTAATATTAAACTCTATTCTGCTTAAACCATTAGTATTCTAGCTTATAATCATATAGCATGAAATCGTTAAGACCGTTAATCGTTATATGTTAATACTGCTGAGAATAATTTTGTATACATTTAATAATTCAAAATTTTCTGTATCAATTATGCCACCTCCTAAATGCAAAAAACAAAAAATGCAATGCAAGTTGTGTAATTCGGTTTTTTTTGAGACATCGTTTTATAGATCAACTAGCATATTTCTATATCGTTTTTAGGTAGGAACGTGACATTAAAGAAAGTAAATCTGCTAAACAAATAACTAATAACGTATTTTTAGTCTATTAGAAATTCTTCCCCTATAAAGGTAAAGGAGGTCGAAAATTTTTGATTATTTGGTATATCTCATCAGCTGTTTTAGGTAGAAGTGTGGAATTAATGAAAATAAAACCACTAAAAAAAATAAGTACGTTTTTCAGAACTTCAGAAATTGCCTTCAAAGTGTGTTAAAGAGAGTCGAAAATTCTAAAACATTTTACCATAATCCTGGCAGCAGTTTTAGGTAGGGGCATGAAATTCAAGATAACAAGCTAATTTAAAAGTAATTTAACATGCATTTCAGAGATTTTAGAAATTATCCTGCCTTTAAGAGGATTAAAGGGGGGGGGGGGGTATTGAAACTCTTAGATCATTTCGCAATATTTCTGTTTTAGATTAATGGTGAGATTCAGAATAACTAATCTACTAAAACGTACTTAAATATACATTTTATTGATTTTGGAAATTCTCAACTACTAATGTTTAAGGGAATAATGGTAAGTTTTAGGTCGTTTCAACATAGGGTAACATTCCCAGTAATTGGCATGCACCAGTGATTGGCACATCCTACAAACATGTCCTAAAATAAGATTTATATCCAGTCTTTTAGAAATGCAAGACCATATACCAGTTATATACTCATTTACGTTAAAGATTATAACTTTGATTTATGCTACAAGATGACAATAGTGCCTAGGAAAGAGAAACAATTATGGCTTGCATCAAATTAGCCATTTTTGTTGCAAATGCTTGTTCTTTGGCTTAAGGAAGGCATGCTTTTCAATTCATTATTATCTGATTTATAATATAATTTAAATTTTAATTGACAACAGTTTTGTTTAGTTAAAAAGTGTTACTTTAATTGTGTAAAAGTATTTTCGATACAAATGTTTGGAATTCTGAATTAATGATAGATGCCAATTAAATGTGCTTCAATTTTGCTAGTTCCAAGTAATTGGCACCTATTCCAATTACAAGGAATTCGCAAGGAATTTGAGATTAAACCACTTATTTTGGAAGTACTTTTAAAGTTATAGACTAATTTTGTTTATCATTTGTTTTTATTTGAAAATATGAAATATTATCAATAATTGGAATCCATTAAAGCTTTATATGACAATTACTGGGGACAGCATGACAATTACTGGGTATTAACATAAGTATATTGTATTGTTTTAAAGCGTTCACATTTCAGACTAATATGCTGATTTCTTACTCTCAAAAACCTTAAATATGGCATCTTCATCTACAGTGAATTCATTTAAAGCGATTGAACTCAATGCAAAATGTAAAGTTTTTTTTAAATATAAACATGTGCCAATTACTGGATCACAAGGTGTCATACATTAGTGCTCTAGGTGCCAATTACTGGTGATTTCAGCATCTTTTTATAAATATATTTTTATAAAAATACTTTTTCATATTTTTTTGCTTTTAATGAGCAAAATAGATGCACAGATATGCATTCTTTGATTTAAAAATATTTCCAAGTAAATATCTTATTTCTTTGTAATGAAAATTGAAGTAAGTTTAAGGACAAATTCTTAAAGTGCCAATTACTGGGGATGTTACCCTATCTAAGAATAAATTTTAGGTCGTAGCGAAAAATTCAGTGTATGAAACGCAAACCTACCAAAAAGTTGTAGGATTTGGTTGTTGAAGGCTGTTGAGTTTCCCTTTAATTTTAAAACGCGTATATTAATAAATATCTTATTTAATCTAAAGTTTTTAGTCTTTTATAAATTTTATCAGTTGCCCAATCTATAATATTCTGAGAGAAGCTAATGTTTATTTTCGAATGTTTGAAAAGCCATTTTGCTTTTTTTATTTCCAATCTTAATTTCAGGAGTCTATATTCCCACGACTTTTCAATGCTAAGCTTTTTACTTCGAAAACACCACGCTACGAGCCTCCTTAAGCCGCTCTCCTCTCGAGTCATTAGCTTAGCTGCCCATCTCTAAAAGTGCTCCTTTCACTGATTGGCTCGTTTCTGTACTACGTCGATATAGCAGTGGCGGATCCAAGGGGGGGGTCATGACCCCCCCCTGGAGCTCTTCAAAGAGGGATGTACAGTGTAAGTAAAAAGTGCTAAAACAAGAACGCAAAATAACTTCTAATAGAAAAAATTTGCGCTTTTTTCGAAACTGAGCGAGAAAATTCGCAAATTTTCCGCGCCTGATCGACATAATTCACAATTTTTCCGCACCCGATCGGTGAAATTCAAATTCACGATTTTTGCGAAGCCGATCCACGAAATACACAACTTTTCCATGCCGAATCGACGAAATTCACGATTTTTTGGGTGTGATCGATGAAATTTGAGATTTTTCCACGAAAGGTCTGCGAAATTTACGATTATTCTTCACTTGATTGACAAAATTCACGATTTTTCCGTGCCCAATCTCCGAAATTAGCACATTTTTCCGTTCTTGTTCGATGAAATACGAATTTTTCTGCACAAGAACTATGAAATAAGCGTTTCTTAATTGACTGACGAAATCTGCATTTTTTCCCTCCGTAAATTGATTAAATCCGCGATTTTTTTCTCGCGATAAACTGACGAAACTCACGATTGTTCTGCAGCCGCTCAAAGATTTTTTTTAATTTTTCCTCGCAACATCTACAAAACTTGCGGGTTTTCTGCGCCCTATCAACAAAATTACGATTTTTCGTTCCGAATCGACAAAATTAGCGATTCTTTTGTTCCGAATCGACTAAATTCGCGAGTTTTTTGTACTCGATCGCCTGAATTCGTGCTTTTCACGAAGCCGATCGACCATATTCGCGATAATTTCTTTCCCGATCGATGGAATTGTCAATTTTTGTTCGCCATATCAACGTAATTCGCGATTTTTTTGTATTTGCGTTTTTTACGAAACTGATCGACCATATTTGCAACTTTTTCCTTCCCGATCGACAAAATTTGCAATTTTTCCGTGCTCTACCAAAAGCGATTTTTTTTTGTTCCCGATCGACTAAATTCGTGCTTTTTACACTAGGGATCGACCATATTCGGGATTTTTCCGAGCCCAAGTGACGAGATTCGCGCCTTTTTCCGTTCTTGTCCATGAAATACGCATTTTTCCGCACCGAACAATAAAATTCGCGATTCTTAACTGACTGATGAAATCTGCATTTCTTCCCCGCCGTAAACTGATGAAATCTGTGATTTTTTTCCTCGCCATAAACTGACAAAACTCACTATTGTTGCACTATTGTATCACTATAATTATTGAGCCGCTCAAAAAAAATTCGATTTTTACGCGCATCATCGACAAAAGTTTTCGATTTTTCCTTGCCCTATCATCGAAATTAGCGATTTTTTCGTTCCGAATCGACAAAATTCGCGAATTTTTCGTACCCAATCGCCTGAATCGCTCTTTTTACGAAGACAATCGACTGCATTCGCGATAATTTCTTTCCCGATTCGCGAAATTGGCAATTTTTGCGTTCCATATAAACCCGAAATTAACGATTTTTTTTATTTCCAATCAACAAAATTCGCGATTTTTCCGTTCCCGATCGAATAAATTCGTGATTTTTATGAAGCGACCGACAAAATTGGGGTTTTCCGTGCCCTATTAACGAAATTTACGATTTTTTTGTTCCAGATCGACAAAATTCGCGATTTTTTTGTGCTCCATCGACAAAATTTGCAATTTTTCTGAGACATAGAGACAAGATTTTTCGAAGGCTGATAGATAAAACTCGCGATTTTCTAATGTCCAGTTGACGATATTTTCGTTTTTTCCGCGGCCGGTCAACGAAATTGGCGTTTTTATCGCGCGGTAAACAGACAAAACAGAAGACTTTTCCGCAACCTATGAACAAAATTTACATTATTTTCAAGTATTACTTAAAAAATTTAGATTTTTTTTCCTTGCCTGATAAACGAAATCTGAGATTTTTCGCGTGCGATTGACAAAATTCGTGATTTTTCCGTGTACAATCGACAAAATTCACGAATTTTTCATGTCCGATCGGCGAAATTTGCTACTTTTTATCGTAATTCCGTTTTCACAAGATTTACTGTATTTTAAAACTTTTTCATTAAATCATCTGTCAAAAGTTGTGACCCCCCCCCCCCCCCCCCCTGGAGGTTGGGCTGGATCCGCCCTTGCGATATAGGTCGTCGTCTTCCAATCTAACAAAAAACAAATGGTGACTTTGGAGTTTAGAATTCTGTCTTGTTTTAAGTACTTCGACATATATTATCTCCTGACTACGACTCTTGTATTTTTTTAATTTTCTTTTGAAAATCATATAGTATGACATAGAGATTCATCCCAAAGAAAGAAGGCTCAACGAATTTTTTCATATGTAAGACTCATTTTAATGTTTCGTGTTTGATGAATAAATGACATAGAACAACAAACTGGCTCCGTTTCTGATGGAGAAATCGCAGGATTATCGAATCCACTGCCTTGCAACACTTACGTTCTGGCCGTATAGATTAATAGTACGACTTCAAAACAACCACCTTGTGTTTTCAATTTAAATTCTCTGATATCAGCTACCATCTAGAATTTCACGCAAGTTGACTGGGTTTGGTGACTACAAAAACAGTCTTTTATAAACCGCCAAGATTCCACGAATTTAATACATGACATTTTATGTATGTGTGTGTACATACACATACATACATATACATATGTATATAATAGTCGGTATTTTAATTTTCTTAGTACTCGGAAATTTTCCTTCTTGGAGTCGGAAATTTATGAGTCTACACCCCCCTACGCAACAAGGATGGTTTACGCCCCTGGTTCTGTCTTTCATGTCGAGTTAACTGTATATAGTTAATAGTTACGCAACTGATAAATGCACAGTTGCGTATAATTTATCAGTGAGATTTACCAGAAATTTTGTTTTCTGTTCGGAAAATTTATCCCCTCAAACTCACCTTGCTCTTTAAAAATTTTGAAATGATAAATGTTGCTTTTTTTTTTTTTAATCTCTTGTTAAATATAATATGCTACGTGCTAGTGAATCATCTGCATGTTTAAGAAAATGCAACAAGTCTAACTAAATTTACTTAATTTTTATGAGCTCTTTGTTGTTACTGTTGAAAAAAGTTGGTATTTTTGGAACGTCATTGAGATTTCAGTAAAACTTCCTCACACCCTATTAAATAAACAATATAATAACTTCATGATCGAATGAGATTATGGAGAAAGAGATTTAACCTCTTCGGGACCAACTGCCATGGGAGCAACCAAATTTCGCTCACGAACTCTACCTACGTCCCGAATAATCACTTTCTCTAAAGGAATTTGGGGGGGGGGGGGGAGAGAGATTAAAAAATAGATGCCGAACACCACGTTAATGCAAAATTGCATAAATTAAAGACGTTGAAAAAACGGGAAGGGTTGGGCCCGGGGCGATGAAGCTACCGAACTAACCCAGACTATTATTAGTAATATATGCATTTTCAAAAGGTGAATACAAGAATTATTTTTACTATAGTAATAAAAAAAGTAATACTTACCATATTAAATTAAGATATTTCCGCTATTAAATAAGTAAAGGCTTGCTTATAAGGATTTTTCTATAAAAAGAAAGAGTGGCACAAAGAATAAAAATCGCGTAAAGGACATTGGTTCCGAAAGGGATAAAAATCTGAAACGTGTTCGACTTATTATTGGAATTTGGACTCCGACAAGTTCGTTTATTTTTTGCACTTGTGTGTATTCTAAATGCATTGCGATTTTTATCATGTGCGCTGAATCTCGCAGTATTTTGTCACCAAAATTTGCGTCATTCTTATCCCCCCCCCCCAAAAAAAAAAAGCCATTTTTAGGTAGATTTTGTTTAAAATACTACCTATTGCGGTCCTTCCTATGTTGGAATTTCTGAAAATTTTTTGCAGATCTACACCGATCATGACCCCTAGACCCCAAATCAGTAAAAAAAAGTTTATCTAACTATCCATCACTTTTTTATGGACACGATAACTTCTATAATTTTACTTAAATATCTTCCTAACAGATGCATAAATTTTCTAAACTTTACAATCTAAAACTTTTGTATTTACAAGTTTTTGATAAGAGCAACTGTTGTTGCAAAATAAAACAAAAAATATAAATAAATAAAAGTGAAAACAAAAACGGGGGTTGGAAGAAGAAAAAAATTCCATAGCTTTATCAATTCTTAAGGTAACAAATCCGATTAAATTTATTATGCATCTTCTCAATAATAATAAATATGTCTAAAATACCTAACGATATTAATGTAATTATGTACTTAATCTTTAAAACGAAGTGATTGTTTAATAAAAGTACTTACCATGTTTTAATAAAAGCCGAGGAGGTTCAACCAAATCGACGTTGTTTGTAAAAATTAAAGCCTGAATATTCGGTAACCTATCGCAGCAAAGACAGAGCTATGATTGAATTGACACACGTTGTTATAAGAAGTAGAGATTGGATGCAATGTTGAAAAAAACTAAAACTTAAAAGTCATATGTTTTTATAAATTAGCCTGTGCCCCGGTTACTCCAACTTACTTTTAGTTAAATAAGAAAACAGGTGTTTATTTTGATACAAAATGGTAAAAAAATGATTTTTGTTGTTGTTCTTTACCACTCCTATTATTATTATTTTTCATTTAATTTATACTTCTTATATTTGACCCCTTCCCCTCCCTTTTTGATTATTTCAATAAATAACAGCAATTTGTTTAGTCAAAACGGAAGGTAATCTTTAATGAAGTATAATGATACTAGCAGAGTAGAATATCATTTCAATGAGGCTATGAGAGAATTTGGTAAGAAGATAAAGTGATTTTACAATCTTGAAATTTTGTTACCTTATTTAGTTTACTTTTAAAAAAGGAAATGCAAAATATACAGAATTTGTTCTCTTCAATGATATGTGGTGTCTTTTATAAAAAAAATAAAAAAAATAAATAAAAATAAATAAATCCTTTTGTTAATGCTTTAAAAAAATTGCATTATAATTGTATGAAAAAAAAAATATTTTACATGTTTGCTTTCAAAAAGTACATAAACAAAGTTGCAAAATATTTTGTTATATAAAGACCACATTTCTTTCAATATACGATGATCTTTATAGTCTAAAAAAATTAGACCTGGTGTGAAAAATGAATATCCGATCAGCAAATTTGACTACCTTGATGAGATCATATTTAGAAAGTTAATCAAAACGAGTCATCTAACATTTTATTTTAAACGTAATAATAAATAAATAAAATGTTAAAACTCAAACATTTTTAGAAACTTGAGATTTTCTGCAGCTTTGAGAATTTAATTGGAGTGGCTTTATTATGCATAAAATTTTCCATTTTGCAATGTCATTTTGGGGTTTTTTTTTCTTTCTTTCTTTAAAAACTCAAAATGTCTAAATGTAGTTTGTCATTTCGAGACCTGTGGGGAGCAAACATGAACGAAAAATTATCTTTTTATAAACCTAATATAAAGTTTTTCTTCTTAATCTCTTTGGACCTGAGGTACATAAATGTGTACCTCCATTCTTTTCCTCATAAAAACTAAATTGTCCGAATTGTTTACATTTTTACTTTATTTCTATACTGCTGAATGTTTTTTGCTTAAAGCAAAACCAATAAATGTTAGCACTGATGAATATTACCCCATAAAATAAATATTGCTTTCATCCGAGTTTCGAAAATACCTTCAAGACATTGTGGCCAAGAAAGTAAGAAATATTCATGATCATTTAATTGAAATGCTTTACAAAAATAAATAAATAAATAAAATAATGAGGATTTGCTGATCATTTACTTGTTTAAAGACCTTAATTTTGTTATTGCGTAAATTTATATTACTGATAGTTAAACTGATGTTTTAAGGGTATTGGTACTTTTATATCCATATTTGTAAACCTAAATTACCAGTTCCGAAAATACTGATTTCGTAAAAATGACTCTTTCTGTCATGAATGGTGTCATTTCGATTATGCAAAAGCAATAAATATATATTTGTAGAGTTACGTTATGCTCAGGTCTGAAAAACCCGTATTCAGGGATTGTCAGTGTTTCCGAAATTCAATCCCTTGGTTTTACAGAACAGCGCTTTTAACTTCTATTTGCAATTTTTGTTCTCGTATTACCACGGGTCAGTAAACTATACTGCAGTTAATTGACCAATGACTTAGAAGCTCTTCCGAACTTACTGCTGTGGGCAAGTTGGCGCAACAGGTATTAAGAAATCAGCACAGGTTTCACTTTCTCTTCCCTCCACTTTTATTATTATTATTTTATTCGGAAGCACTTTTTTGTAGTAAGCATTAATTAACTGAACTGGTCGTGTGCGTATGTTTTGAAAGTTGGCCGAAGGGAAAATTAGGAAATACAATTCGTTGTTTTGGAGGTTACCGAATGGTCCGAAAACGCCTTATGAAGAATAGGATTTCTTCAGTTCGCGGCAGAAATCCTCAGATTACCTACTGACCTGTTATGGATCAGCCTTCGTTTTTCCCTCTTTGCCCATGTTAATTCTATGGGACCGATGTACTTTTGTGCGAACTTTCCGAAGGATAAGATATTTCTAAGGCTATCTTATGGGGAGGGGGGGGGGGAGATAATTTCATTAATCTAGCATGGCGTTGTAACGATTTGCTGTGCAGCCTCAAATCAACAAAGATAACAGTAATTAGTAACCAGTCTACATAGCAAATTCAAGATTGTCACAATAAAGTACGGCAGCCACGACGGCGGGATTCTTGTCACGTAGATCATCGCCATGCGGAAATGAGACAGCCGCTGCCACACATCAGAATACATTCAGCAAGGGACTTAGCTGGGCCTAGACAACGGTGTTGATTTTTTTTTTTTTTTTTTTTTTTTTTAATGCAATTTGCCGTTTACAATTTTTATAAAAAATAAATTTAGATAATTTACTAAATGCAAAAATATGCAAAGCATTATAAAAGAAAAAAAAAAAAAAAAGTAAGACTAAGACTGCGTTCTTCAATTCAGTGAACTAGAATTTTCATAATGCCATTTCATATTATCGAAATTTTTAAAAACCTAGCAAAGACTTACTTTTATGCATTAACATAAGACTATTTTGATTCTTTAGGAATTCTTATATTTTTTATATAAAACACTTCTCCATTTTGAACCTTTCATATCGATTATTTCCTCATGTGTAATGGTGTAATAATAAATTACTCCTCAAGGTGAGATCCCCTTTGTGATGAAACAATGTGTGAAGAAGGGCATGGTGATAAAATAAATTGTTTGAAAAAGTTTTACACGTTTCTGGCAGGAATGAAGCTTTAATATTTTAACATAAAAGCCCCCCCCCCTCCCCCGCCAAAAAAAAAAAAAAAAAAAGTTTGAAAAAAAGGTGGGGTGTGGGAAAAAAAAAACCTTTTTAGATTCGTTCGTATACTTTTTTAGTTGAGGTGATTTTTGGTTCCTAGAATCTTATAATAAAAACTTTTTTTTTTTTTTTCTTAAGTTGGACTTTGGTAACGATTGCAACACGTAGTATTTCTTACGAAATCTACCTAAAACACAACAATCACATCTATTTTATAGTATCAAATTTTCGTTTTCTTTTTAGCAATAAAATTTACGTTTTGCCAAAAATCTTTACATGTTGGTAACAAATGAATTTAAGATTCAGCGGTACAGAATGCATAATTATCAGAAATTAAAAAACATGACATAACCCAGCTATAGCAGGCTAGTGTAATCTAATGATATTTTAAAATACATGTATCATTTTGTAAAAAAAAAAATCGAGGCTATTAATTTTCATCATCTTATTTAACAAATATCCTGTTTTTTCCCCCTTATATGTTTATTACAAAATGTATTTCTTCATTAATATGTTAGAATTGTTAAAGATTTCAAATTTACATTGCATTGTTAACTTTATTCTTCAGTCATTTTTTTAATATATCTGACTAAGTTATGTTTCTATTAAATTTGTGAATAATCCCTAGTTTGCAGCAAAAAATTTGCTCTAACTTTAATCAGCTATTATTCGGACAAATGTAATCGTAGAATAATGACGGGACTTTAATTTCGTAGCTTTTTAAGACATATTTTTATTGATACGTTGTTTTTAAAATATTTTTTTACTTCAATTAAAACATTTTTGTAATTGGGACGATATTTCTATGACTAACGTTTAGAAATTAACCATTGGACACAGTTGAGTGGATAACCTGTATAGTTGAGAACATAGAAAATACATATTTAGCAATATTATTTGATTTCCAAGTTCTTTGGCTGAGAATAACAATGCGCCTATATAGGTTTCTTCCTTTCCTTTTACCACCGTGAAATTGCGTGAATTGATACTCCGTTTTGAAATTCGTGCCTATATCCTCATGGCACGAAGTCAAGGTTACCGTGCATTTTCTTTTCCTATGGATGCATAATTAAATTTTACATCCATGGTTTTCCCTTTTTCTGTTTTGAATGACCATTTTTAAAACGAAAAGCACATTTTTTTCCGGTTGCCGCGTGAGTGGACAGTGTTCTTTCTTCCGTTTTGATGGGAAAAAAAACATTTGTCTCTAATCGCATTTACGTAATTTTCAGTGTATTTTTCGTTATTATTATTATTATTATTATTATTATTATTATTTTATCGTTTATTCTTTTACAAAATCAACACTTTATTTTGATGCAGATGAGAATAATATGTGAAACAGAAAATTTGTAGATCCTCTTTAATCCTACTTCACTTATAAGTAGCGTGGCAACGATTTTAATCAGTTAATTTAAATCAGCGATTAAATCGCGATTTTTTTTTTAAATTATTGATTAAAGTTGAAAATTTTCTAAATGTTCAAAATGACATAAGAATATTAAAATCTAAGATTAATATAATTTGAAATGTTCCTGCATGTATTTTCCCTTATAAATAGTAAATAAATAAACTAACTTTAAATCATTTGTTTCTAAATGTAATTATGAATTGTGAAACAGTAAGTACAGTAAGTTTGTAAAGGCATAAAAAGCATAAAAATTATAATTAAATCTAATTTAATTTGTGATATCATAATTTTTAAGTAGTCAAATTATTCTTTCTTTTATGTAAAGCAAGCATTGCGAGCATAAATTTTTGCAAAGTAAGAGTAAAAAATAACCAGAGTTTTATTTTCTCATTCTACTTTTGCAATTTTAAATTTATACCAAATATTGGGGTTAAAGAAGAATGGAACATCTGCTCAACATCTGTTGTAAAAGAATGTATAAGAGAAAAAGAACTAATTGGTATAAAGTGTTCAACACAACAAGTGACCCTCACTTAGAGGTAATAGTGCTGCTGTTTAATACAGGGTGAATGCAAATGAATCGTTGGGTTTTGATAGGTTACTGCGTGCAAACTAGGAATTCATGAGGGTTTTCATGACAACTTAAACGAGAAGGCGTTAATTACAATTTTGGGCTGCGTATGTGTCATGTGTGTCTGGTTGCCATGGTTGCTGCGCGAACGTCATATTCAAATTGGCGACTGCACAGCAGAAAGCGTTTTGTTACTAGTATTTTCAAAGTGTGAAACAATTATAACCGTTCTGAAAACATTCCGGAAGGCATACAAATACAATCCAACAAAGCATTCTGCGTTGGTATCGACAGTTCAAAGAAATCGGTTGTTTATGTAAAGACAAAAGTTCCGGCAGACCAAGCGTTATTGAAGAAACAGTGAACCGAGTTAAAGTTCCATCCGTAATCCCAAAAAATTGAACTGACAACGAATTGAAATTTAAAGACTGCAATCGCGAACATGGACGTCAATCTTGTATACTTTTGCTTTATTTTCATGTATAATCATGTTTTTCATTGTTGCAACCCAATTATGTTCCTAAATAAACACTTCGGAAACCCGATGATTCTTTTGTAATAACGCTGTATTTTGCAGGGTTGGCACGGTTTAAACCAAATGGTTTTTTTCTCAAAAAAACCAATTGGTTTTTTTAGAAGAAATCTAATGACTTTTTCTTCATAATTTACGTGTTTCAGATTAACAGACATAAATAATTTCTACTTTTAACACTTTATTTCAGTAATAAGTATTATAAATAGTGGGTTTAGGTCTTTTTTAATGCATAGTATTAAACCAATTGGTTTTTTCTATTTAAAAAAAAGTAATTCGTTTTTTAGACGAAATCTAATGACATTTTTTTTTTTTTTTATAATTTACGAGTTTCAGATTATTGGATATAAATAATTTCTACTTTTAACACTTTATTTCAGCAATAAGCATTACATATATTGGGTTTACATCTTTTTTATGCATAGGATTAAAATTAGTACACATTGGTGAACATATCTATTGCTCTAAAGAAAAAAAACTTCAATCATATGAATTGATCAAAGATAAAATGGATTCAATATTTAATGTAAAATATTTTAATATTTTTAATAATGCAGATTATTTAATGCAATTAATAATGTAACACAATGATCTTTTAAGATTTTGCACAAGCTGTAAAATAAATTTTTCTTTTGGGAGATTATCTTGAAGAATTAAAAGCAAGGCTGATTGCTAGTTATAGCATTTCAATAATATCCCCCCCCCCCTCTGCTATCTGCTGAATCTAACGACTAAAAATGTTACCTTCAAATTGTCACTGAGAAAGAAAAATCCTGAGAAGTATTTGTAATTTATTATTTGAATAATTGTGGAAAAGAATATTTATCAAACTACATCCAAATGTTTATTATTAGTAATCAAAAGATTGTTTATAAAGATTTACATGTCATCAATGGCTCACTGTGTAGAACAGTTAAAACTTTCAACGTAAGATTGTTTGCTAAAACTGTTTAAATTAAAAAATGAATTTTCAATTTTCAGTATAAATTCACTATAATTATTAAGTCTAAATTATTTTAAATGAAGTTATACTGCTTATAAACCAATAACGTCTGTTTTTATCAGTCAGTTTAAACCAAAAAAAACCTGGTTTAAACAAAAAAAACGGTTTTTTTTGGGTTTTTTTTTTTAAAAAAACCTGGTTTTTTTCCAACCCTGGTATTTTGAGAATTTCAGTTATAACTGAATATTTATATATTTATTTTGTATGTATGAATGATTGTAACTTATTTTCATAATTACTTTGGATAGCATATACTTATATCCTGTAAGTCAAAATTTAAGTAATTAACAGTAATTTTAATAAAATTTCTTACTTTCAGTTTTTATTAATTTCTGTAATTATTGTTTCTTTTAGGCCATTTTTTAAGGGTGTTGCACCTTACCTCTTTTGAAATTGACAAAATGTTTTGTGACAAATGTAGCAAAAGCCTTTTTAAAAAATAGTGAAATTTACCTGTAGTTGTAGCCAAACATTTTTTGTAAAAAAAAAAAAAAAAAAAAAACTTCTCCGTACCACAATTTATACATGTGTCCAAGGCCTTACAAAAATGATAGAACTTTATTTCTTAAAAAACAGGATATTATTAAAACATGTTATTTAACTTTATTTTACAATTTGTAACTTGTAAAATTATTAAAAATTAATGATTTGGTAAGACAATGAACAATGAGGTGTCCCCCCAAAAATTTGAGATTTTGTATTAAATGGTTAAGAAGTGCACCCCCCCCCCCCCCCGGAATTCTGTAATGTAATCCCGGTGCCACTGAAATCCAACCCCTCCCTGTGAAAAATGTCTGAATTCAACACTAGATATATTCATAAGACCAATCATTTCTTCTGTTTTGTGTGTTTAAACAGACCTCTCGTCCCCCCCCCCCCCCCCATATTCAGTATAAACGAGTTCGAATACATACATAATTTTTATTTGTGTGTTATTTAATTTTTAATGAATCCATCTTTTAAAATAGTTAATCATATTTGTTTAAAATATTAGCTCTTTAATAAAACTGCGCATGCCGCTTTTCATTTGGTTTTAAGTTTCAAATGATATGTAGATAGATGACACCATTGAAAGAAGGAAAACTCAAATATTTTCGTTGCTCTTCTTCGATGTATGCCTTTTATTTTGAAGGTGTGTTGTGAAAGCGACCTCGATAGTGAGTTTACTTTTTGTCTCTGACTGACAATACTTCCTTTTTATTTTCTTAATCATCTTGAATTTCCTAAACCCGTGCTTTCTGATGTGTGACAACCCCTGTCTGTGTCTCTAATTTGGTGATGCAAATCAACAAGGTTTCTACAAACTTATTTTGTTCCGCATGAAAATACTACATGCATTTTATCATAAAACTATCGCATCAAAGGAATCGTTAAATACAGAAATCCATAAAAATGTCATAAGAGGGTTCTTTTTTTTTTTTTTTTTTTTTTTTTTTCTAAAAGTGAAACCAATAAAATGACATGTTCTGCAGATTGCAGAATTGCTTTTACAAGATGTAGTACGATCGATTAATTGAATGCAAAATACCGAGATTCATCGAAATACATTTTGAGCAGAGGAATTTCTTTCTCCAATGTTTTTTTTTTTTTTATATTTGTGTTATCTTTACATTTTTCTTAACCCCTTCGCGCATATACATGACGATTTTTTCCACCAGTAAGTTTTTATCATAATTTTCGCCTTTATTTCAGAATTTCTGCAATTAAATTGAACAAATATTTCTATACTATTATTTTAACACAATCAAACAGATTGGTAAAATTTATCATACGAATGGAATATTTCCAACTGGGTGAAAAATTGCCCAGGCCGGGAATCGAACCCATATACTTGGTTATCTGATATTGATAAGGTTATCTGAGCGAAAAATCCCAGCCGGCTATCGCCCAGTTAGCTTAACAGGTAAAGCATTGACCTTGTCATCCAAGCATCTGGGTTCGATTCCCGGCCTGAGTATTTTTTCGCTCAGTTGGAAATATTCAATTCGTAAAATATTTCTATCTCTAGCTATTGATACTAAAAGATGAAGTAGAATGATATGCTTGTTGCGAAGGGATTAAATTATAGTTTTCGGAATCTGTTAGGAGAATAACTTTTGCAACTGATTCTACTTTATTTTGCATACAAAAAGCATCACAAGATCAATGAATCGTAGTGCTGATATTGCTGCCTTTTTGTGTGAATCTTTGTAAAAACAAAGTCATGTGCGTTTTTCTGTTCTACCAGGAATCAACATAGCTCAGAGTCATATGCGCTGGTTCGTTTGTCTTTGCATCTGTTTGTTCAGAAGTTTGCGATTGGTCTCGCATCTCGTTTTATTATGTAATAGGTTACGACGCATCTTGGAAAAGAATCGCAAACCTTAAGGCTGAAAAATTGAAATTTCACGAATGTGTCATTTACTTAATCTAATAACTGTGTAGTTATTTTGTGTCTCAGTCACATAAGATAATAGGATGAGTAAGAATTTTTGAAAACATTTCAAAAATAGCAAACGTTATTTCAGCAGGATTAAACTCTTCACGATAATTTTCCTTTACAGAAAATTTAATCTTTTATCACCGTTTAAAAAAAAAAAAAAATACTTAATTGAATTGCAGAAATGTTTTCATTAAATGGGGGTTAAGTTTATAATTAAAAATAACTGGTAAAAGAAATCGAGGATTCTGAGCACCTTATGTGCCACATGTACCTGACGCTCGAGACATAACTTTCTATAATAGTATTTTCTATCTTCTATCACAAATTATTCATTTGGAAAATTTTTTTATAATTTAATTTTAAAGAATAAAATACATTGGACCCGGAAGCGACAGCATCGACAGTTAGTAACCTCGTTGAGTTGGAGGATGAAATTTCAGAATTAGTTAACCTCGATTAGCATATATTAAAATGCAATCTGTATGCCATATTTTAGCAAAAAAAAATATATATATTTAATCTCTTTCTTCCGCATCAATGCTGAGAGAGACAAAAAAATCGTGCCTGTAACTAAAATCAGTTGTAGACAATTTTCCGTTTTTGACAAATTTTGCTGTATCGAAGGATTCGCAGGGACATGAAAATCTTTACGAGTTAGACACAGGCCCTGATAATTAAATAGGCACGAGAAGCATATGCTTCCTTCGATATATATGTGAAGGGGCCCTAAATGGAGCAAATAGGGGGGGGGGCAAATTTTATATTGAATTTATTGATATGTAATTTTAATGTTAAATTGATGTATATTTTAGATATTGAATTTGAATATTATTGAACCCGGTTGTATGCATGATATAAAAAATCAATAATTTAAAGTTTTACAAAAATTGAGAAAAATATTTCAGAATATTGATATTTTATGTGCTGCATACATGTTGAATTAAACCTTTTTATCAAACTAAAATTTTTATTATTAAATCATTTTTGCATATTTTCTTGATTGCATACTATTTTTGTATAAGAGGAACTTTAAAAAGTTCTCTAATGAAATATAGGTGAATTTAACTGGGCTACACTTAGAAATAATATTTGTAGCACTGGTAAAACACTTCGAAATAATATTTGTAGCACTGGTAAATTTCCAGATATATTGAATTTAGAAAACTTTTTTCGATTGAAAGGGCCCCCAAAATGACACTGTGCTTCCCATAGCTTCAGAGGTTAATCGGGCCCTGGTTAGACATGTTTCCAACTTATATAGATTTCCGCCTTACAAGAAAGTTTATTGTATTATAAAATTATACCTGTTATATCGGGATTTTGCTTCATTACCAAGCGATTCCACGTTCGCAGATTTTACTATAATGTGATTGTTGTGTATAGATGGAATTTTTACAGGATTTCGTTGTAGACAAATGCTGTATTTTTATACCCCGATTTAGAAGCTGCTGTTTCGCTTTTTTCTCTCTTTGCCTTTCCTTTTTGTAACGCTTAACAACACTATTAATTACTCTGTTGAAATGAATATATTAGAAGATATAAAAGAAAGTTTTTTAATGGTTACAGTTGCAGTATGCTAGTTTCGTGTATAGATTGTCATCGTTTGCTGTAAAATACTACAGAAAATAGTTTGTTTCCGTTTTCGGTCTTTCACCTCACTATTAATAAAACCTCAAACGATTTTTCTTCGAGACGCGTGGCATTTATAAATTGATCGACGATGGTTGCTAGGTGTGTCCTCCAAAATTTCGCTGAAACTCCCATCGTAGAAAGGGTAAACGCTTGTATAAGGAGCATCTATTAAATGGTCAAATTCTAAGAATAATGTTCGTCTTTCAATTATTTTTTAGCACATTCTTTAATTGTTAAAATTTTAATCTGCTTGCTAGATTAATCTTTTAACTTCCTGATTATACACTTAATACAATCGAAACAGAATTACATGGTATCCGCAAAGTCTCCTTACAGTGTCAAGCTTATTATACAATTACATATGAGCAGATAAATATATATGGAAAGTAGTATAATAAAAGTTTATAGAAGTTTATTTTAACTTTAACTGATATGCGCAACATCGGTTTCAAAAAACATGTTAATGATGCGATAATTGTCGATGTAGTCCTTGGATTTTCTTCGTACTTTCCTTCAACTTTACGTACGATATGCCAACAGTTTGCGCTTAATAATAATAATAAAGGATGGGAAGATTCAACAATTTAAAAAAAAAAAAAGGCAGAAATGGGGAGATCAGAATCTTTCGTCTTACAGTGCGACACTTCTGTATATTTAAAGTGCAATTAAAAATGAAAGTTACGGCCTCACCATAACTAATCCGCCGGCATATTTTTTCCCCAACCAGGTTTTGCCATCCAAACTGTATCTCTCAGTCTGATTGGACAGAGCTTTCGGCATGAAAACTTTAAATTCATTAAAACTGCAGATTCAGTTAATCCCTTATATAAACTGGTGCTGATTACTTTCTGGTGTAAATCTCCCTACAAGTGACGCTGCTATGCAGCATTATTCATGATTATCGCAGTAGCTGTATCTCAAGAATTGATGAATAAATTTTATTCAAATTCAGTCAGTTCATGATATAAATTGTTCCTGATTAGTTTTTGATGTAAATCGCCCACAGGCGGCATGCTAATTTTTTTTTACGATTTCTGCAATAGCTGTGTCTCGAACTAATTTACACATTTTCACCAAACATCAGTTTCTAACAAAAGTATATCAAACAACACTGAAAGTCTTAAATATTTTTATTCATATTTCAATTAATTTTATCAACATGGATTAATAATTATGTGTCTCCAGATGCACATGGACCAATGGATGAGAGGATGTGCTCTCGAGGCTGCTAGACGGGAGGTGCTAGGTTAAAACCCATTCCCGCCCGTCGGCCTCACCGTTCGGAGTTTTCCATGGTTTTCTTCAAACCTTGGGTAATATTGTGTAAATACTTGTTAAGTTCCCATTGAAAGACCTCCCTGGAGGGCACTCTCCCTAGGACCTATATCCCTCGTGCAGATAATCGGCCGTCATAAAGAACACCGTAATACCGGAAGCACATAAAAGACCGCCGGACCGCAGGTTGAGTAATGCTGTGTTAAATAATTGTAAAAATGGAAAAAGAAAAAAAAATCGCATTTGATAGTTGGAGATGGTACGACGATGCAAGGGTTCATAAGAAAATCTATAACGATTCAATATAGGGTTTTCTTAAATGAATTTGAATTTTTTTTTAGCTGCAAAATTCTAATTATTTTCGAAACTGTAGGTCTATTTTTAAGTTCTTTGCTCTTCTCCGTTTTCGATATTTTTGTGTATTGTACAAATTCACATGAAAATAAATGATATATTTGTCTTTATTCATTTAATTTTCGTGATTTCTCTCTAGTTTCACTTTCATATTGTAAAGAGGTCACGCTGACCAAGGCCAAGGTTTTTTTTTTTTTAATACCATCTTTGCCGACCTGTTTTACACGTGTTAGCAAACGTGACGCAACTTCTTAAAACGCTGCATTTACCACGTTGACCGTTAAATTTGACCTGAGTTTACGCAAACTTATCCCCCTTTGGCTAGCCGTAGGATTCAGGTCATACTGTGTTTGTAAACAATGAAATAAGTTTAATTGAAAGCGAAACGAAGTGTAGTGTATTTCTATTATGCAGTGACCGTGTGGGTTCAAGTCTTAAATATCTCAAAAAGTTTATATCTTTTTGGCACGTGGCGACGTAAAAAGAAAACAAGTAAGAAAAATCATGTGTTAAGCATAGATTATGAAGCACTTTCCAACACTTCACGAAATCATTAACAAAATTTTGTTATTTAGGAAAATAATGGTATATAGCTGAATATAGACAAATATGCATTCCAATACTTTTGAACAACCCTGTATTTGATCTGTCAGTTGATATTCATACTATATAATGGGAAAATTTAGTTAAAATGCCCAGTAGCTTGAAACTTATTTTTCAGCAATTTATACTAATTGATGGAAACATACTTGAATACTTTTGCCCAGCCTTGTAGTTTGCCTTATAAATACCATACAAAATTCTTATATTTATGATAATTTAATTTTCAAGATTTAAATGGTAGCAAATATTGATAAATATGTTAATAGATATTAACTGTTAATTATCTTCAAAACAGGCAACTTTTAATTTGGGATTCTCCATAAAATTTGAATAATCATTTAGTTTTGTGGGATTTTTTTAATAAATCTAAATGAAATATTGTTTCCTTCCTTAAATATTTTTATTCGTGAAATAAAAATTACCCTTCCATGTCTCATTTTCCCTTTTTTCTTTTGCAGGGGCTTGTACCGCCTTACCAAAATGAAGTTCTTTATTCGAAGGTGTCGGAAGACCAACAGTACAGTTGGGCACATCTTCCAAAATCTAGTCAGAAAACATCCTGAAAAAATCAGTATGATGCACGAAGACAGGAAGTGGACATTTCAAGATGTACGTAACAGTCTATTTTATTGTCTGGGCCAGCAATTTTTCAAATGTTACTGTTATGTAAACTATCTAATATATAGTAAAAAAGAATTCTTTTGTAATCTATACTACGATGTAAAGTTTAAAATCTAATACAATTTTATGCAGGTTGAAAATCATTTACTTTGTTGCCTGAAGGTGCTGACCTTTTCCCCCATATACTATTTATTGATATTTATGTCAATAATACTTATATGAAAGTAAAATCCATTTTCTATTAATATAATAAATATATTTAAATTGTATCCATGATTTGACTATTAAAAACTTTCATGAAATTATGGATACTATAACATTTTAAATAATTCGATAGCCTTCTCAAAAATACAAAATAGCATTAATTATTTTTAAACAAAAAACAGAATTTTATTAACATAAAAAACAGATAACAGATTCTAGATTATAATAATCGTGGGTAAGTTGTAATTTTAGTATCAGTGTAAAAAGTTCAACTTAGATTTAAAGGCATACTCTTTCTGAAAGTTTTCACCTTTTGAGGTACTTAGGATTTTTCAAGCAATGCAAAATTTCCAGGTCCAGTAGTAGACTGTCCTTAAATAGACTGTAGTTTCACTAAATGATTTCCTATTTCTACTTAGTGTTGTGGCCAAAGACCTATAAAAATACAATGTGTTTGTGGGTTGACATTGTATTCACAAGAAATAATACTTTAGAAATACAAAATGTCCAGTTTTGGTACCAAGAATTAACTGACATTAAATAGGATATATCTAAATTAAATTGCAACGACTATCTATTATAAATGTCTGAAAAAACTGATGTAGGGAAAAGAAATGTCATCCCTCTATAAATTGCTAATCTTATACTAATTTTTATACTAACTGGCTTTCTTGAAATATACTTCTTTTTCTTCTTAAGTTTGTAAGTCTTCTTTTATCTTCTTAAAGTTAAGTTCTCTTTTTAAGCTAGTCAAAATTTCCATCCAGATGGATCAGTTATTTAGTAGCAGATGTCATTCAAAAACTTTTTTTCATTTGACAGCCTTATCTTAAGAGCTGGCACTCTCTTCATTTCCTTTCCCTCTCTGTTTCCTTTTTGAGCACCCTGAATGTTGCTAGTTCCTGGGGTGGACCTTTTTTCCTCTTTTCCAGATCAATAGGTGCAAAAGTGTATTTCCATTACGGCTCAATAATTTGCACACTTTTTTCATTGCCTTGACCTTTGGCTTCTTCTCCAATAAAATATGTTGCACACCGCAAACTGGTCATCATTCATCACAGGGATTTTTTAGCTGGGTTTCTTTTATTCTGCAATTTTCAAATAGCATCAAAATTAGGATGAAGTGTTTCTCTTTCACAATGGCAGATCTAAGGGGGCGGGGGGCGATGGGACGATCACCCCCCCTTAAGGCCATAAAGGTTTTGAAACCAACATGAGAGATCTTCATGGAATAGGACTTGGGCTGAAGCTCAAGGTCAGCGTGGCCCGACCTGGGCCGGGCCCGATAACCGGACCCAAATCCGGCCCTCAGTGAAAAATTAGCCCCGACCTGCACATGAGATTAGAGTCTCCTAATTTTTAAAATCGCCCTCCCCCCCTTGAGTACTCTCCAGATCCGCCCTTGCTCTTTCAAGTAACTCTTAACAAGGCTGGGTGTGATTGCAATAAATAATAATATACTTTAATCTCTATTCTGCCTCTGTTAAAATTATTTTCAAAGCATATTATAATGTATAAATCTTGTTTATTACTAATTTAATATTTCACAATATTTTCCTAAAATTACATGGGGGAAAATATTCTTGCTAGCATCAGCTGTTAAAGAATTGCTAATATTGCAAAATTATGCATACACATATACAGAAATAGATAAATAAGTGTATGCACAAATCAATTTTACGATAAACCTTTTCTTTTTACCCACTATAAATGCATATTGCATTGTATTTTATTTTTAAATTTTAAAACATCGGATGAAATTGTGTTGTAGTAAAAAGTACAGGGTGATTTTTTAACTGCTATTTAGAGTTCTCTGTGGCTAATTTTAATAACCAGACTGCTTTAAAATTTATAAGGGGACTAATGAAAGCAAAGAAAAAGAAATATAGTTCCAATCACCAGTAAGGGCTATTCCATGTGACATGTTGTGCTCGTCCGTCAAAAATGTTGTACAAAGAATGCAAGGTGTGATGCAAGAGAACGGTGGTCCCATTGAATGTGGTCAAATTCCTCATCAGGAAAATGAACATGATAAATAAAACATGGCATTTTATCTAAATTAATAATTTTGCCTGCTTCTGATGCTTTCTTTCCATGTATAGTGCAAATTTACCACTATTGGCAGTGATTGGGACTATTATTTACTTATTTATTTTTGTTGGAATTCTTTTTTCCCCCATGGTTTTATTAGTCCATTTATAAAATTTTGTGCCATTCCAGTTATTAGAACAAAGTACTGTTGGCTCTGAATAGCTTCAGTTTAAAAAAAAAAAACCTTGTAGAATCTCTCGATACCTAGTAATCTTGTGTTACTTGAAGGTGTGCAAGGTTGGAGGTTGCTTGAAGATACATCGATTCTTTTTCTTCTATGAATTAAAAAATTAGTTTATTTTAATGTGAAGAAGAATACAATTAATCAAAAAAATATTAAAAAGAATTGGATAATTTTATAGCCAATATCTTTTAATTATTACCTCTTGTAAGTTTTTTCTGCCACTCTGTACATCTTATCTATAGTTTCAGATTATTTCTAAATAATTAATTGCCATAGTTCATCAGAAAATGTTCTGTCATGTATAAAATTTAACTTTTTTCTTTTGCTTTCTTCTCCAGCTTGAGAATTACAGTAATCAAGTGGCCAACTGCTTCACAGAGTTGGGATACAGCCGTGGTGATGAAATTGCACTATTCATGGAATCAAGGCTTGAGTTTGTTGGTATCTGGCTTGGTTTGTCTAAGATTGGTGTTGTTCCTGCTCTCATCAATTCAAACCTCAGGATGCAGCCGTTAGCCCATTCCATAACTGTTGTCAATTGCAAGTCTGTGATTTTTGGTTCTGAATTACTTGAAGGTACATCAAGATTCCTTTTTTTATTATGGTTTAATAAATTAAATAGTTTATTTTAATATGAAGAATACAATTAATCATAAATGATATTTCTTCCTAAAAATTTGTATTTTCAATTGAAATAGTTTGTTTTGCTCAGGGGTTTAAATTTTAACAAAAGTAAATAAAATGTAATATATATATATATATATATATATATATATATATATATATATGCAGTAAATTCCCTCAAATCTGCACATCTGGGGATCAGAAGATGTGCAGATATTAGAATTTTGCAGATTTCTAGTCATTGCTTTGTTTACATTTTAAAAACAGTAATTTCAATGCAATCAGAATGTAACTGATATTATAATAAATGCTTACAATAGGCAAAATATTAAAATAATTAAAGTATTAAAATAATAAAAAATGATTTTTCTTCATTAAATGATTAAAATATGAAAAATAAAGGTCTAGTATATAATCAATAATGTATAGTTAAATATTCATTATAAAGATGAGATTCATTTTTCCTAAATTATTCAATGAAACTTGCCTCATAAAGGTGCACTATTAATTCACATCAAAATCATAAATAAGGAAGTTTTATTTCAGGTTTAACCAGACTTAATAATCAAAAAAGCTTGATTAATGCATAAATGCGTTTGGCAGAAAGATTATGATTACTAATGATTAAAAATCTTGAATTTTTTCAGAAATAATTTATTCTTTCTTCATAGAAAAGCATGAATTCAGTAATGTTAATGAAAACTACAGATTAAAATTTATATAGAATTGATATGAAAATAAAGTCAAATTTTGTACCCACATCTGAACTGAAAGTTTTATTGTTTACATCTGTAAATTATGTGTCAACTTTAGAGAATTGCAGGTTTTAGGGTTGCAGATTTAATGGAGTCTACTGTATTACATTGCTTGGGGGGGGGGGGGGGGGATAAGCCCACCAATAAAATCAGTAAAACTTTCACTTTAATGAAAAAACAATATCTTTGCAAAATTATGCAAATTTTGTTATTTGTTTTAAATTACAATAATGTATATTTTTAAAAAATAAGCAAAAAATAATTTATATATATTACAATTTGATGGAAAAAAGTTTAGGTCACTGTATTTAAAATCTAAATTACATGTGTAAATGATTTATTTGCACATTAACTTTTAGTTCTTTGTTTCTCCTTAAGACTGATGACTTCCAGAAGGCACTTTGAGAAATATTTGTTCTGGTTTTTACATGTGAAAATGGGGATTTGTTTCCATATTTCCAAATTGACTGCTTTTAGTTCAGCAATGAAATAAAACTTTTCTGTTGGAATAAACTTGATGAACCAAGATCCCCCATTGTTTTCTATTGTATTTATGTCAAGATTTTGAGATAAAATGTCTAAAGTTTTTATATTGTTTGCAGATATCTAATCTAAAGTTGTCATAGACTTGCAAATAGAAGTGTTATTTTGAAACAATGACAAATTCTGGTCTATAATTTCACCTTTAAGTGAAACAAAATTATTACCAAGAGTATCTTGATAGTCAAAAGAGTTCATTTTTGTCTCTGTTAAAATCAAACTTGCTTTTCTTTTTCATTAGAACGTGCTCAAACCATGATTTTCTTTCTTTCTAACCGATGACCAGGCCCCTACCTGCCGAGTTAATAATCTCAGCTTAACGGGTTAGATACCTGGTATCGGGGCGGACGACCGCCTAATTGCCGCGAAGCGGCAATAAATGATGTGCTGCACATGGCAACCGCAAGATGGTCTCGTAATTTAGGGCCTTAATCAGATGACGAGACCTTCACCTGGCAAGGCACCTCCAGAGGTATAATTCATAGGTAACTTGGAGGACTTTGACCCACGATGGATTTTACATGCACCAGGTGCCATTAGCGTACATGATGGAATTTTAGCTGGCAGAGTGGGGATGATCGACGCAGACAAGTGCCGAGGTCGGCTGATTGTGGCTAACGGTTGCTGGACTTAGTAGTTTATTGCCTTTTTGAAAGTACTGAGTTTAGCGCCGCACATCACTCCCACTTGCCGTGCCAAGTGAAATGGGGCTGGAGCAAAAATTTTTGAGCCGAGACGGTGGCATGTCCTTGGCAGACAACAGGGGGGACAATTTTGAGGGAGATTTAGAAAAATAAATAACCAAAACTAAAATGGCCGAAATGCTAAGTAGTGCCAGAGAAGGGAGAATTTTCGGGCCGAAATGCAAGGCAGTCGAATCGCTGCTGGTGGTGACAAGATCCCACCTTTCTACCGTATAAAAAAAAAAAAAGAAAAAAAATGCTTCATGGGCTGTCTCATTGGAGCGGGTTCGGTAGCTCATGCGGACAGTCCAAATGCACCTAATAAAGAGGCGTACTGTCACTAGAAAAAAAACGAACCTTGTTTTTCGAAAACGTTTCGCACCGCACAGAATCCCTTGAGTCTCTGTGTCGATGAGGTCAACGTGTGCGGTTCGGGGTAGGTGGGCTGGTAGGTTGCTTCCCATTGCTCATCGGACCGCACAGGGTCCCGTGGGCCCGATTGACCTACCACTAAGTGCATGTTTTGAAAGCAGATATGATTCACTTGGTAAATTACGCCAGTAATATCTTAAATCATTTGCAATGGTGTAGTCGTAAAAAAAAAAGAGGGTAGATCATAGCTTTCTTGAGAAACCGATGGTATATGATGTTCCTTAAAAAAATCCGGAAGGTATACTGCATATGCCTGCGTGTATACCTCCCACTACATCCCTGATTATTTGTCGCATCAAGGCTGATTATTTTTTCATAAGAAAATAAACAATTTGCATCATAGATTAAATTTTGAAACATTGGAGAATGCAGATTTTAGGTTTGTATCAATGTAAAGATTTTGTAGTTTTGGTTTGGCTTTTCATTTAGCATAATTCAATCATTTGCACTTTTTAACACATTGCTAACAATTCTGAACATTACCAAGAGTTCTAGAGCATATTTTATAGTAGAAGCATAATCTTGAAAAGTAATTCAATAAAATCAAGTTAAAAGTCATCTCAGTCCAGTCAAAAATGCCACAAAATCAAAATAATTCCTATCCACTGATCCCCTTTAAACTTTCAAATTCAAAGAAAATGCCATACGGTCAAAAATGGCTTATGAAAGTAACTCTGCCAATGCTACAAAGTCAAAATTATTCCTATCATTTGGTATCCTGCATTAAAAAACATGTTTTACTTTTCATCCCATTAAATCCCATCTACTAAAATTATTTTATGCAGCACTATTTACCTGCACTTCTGCACAACAAATTACAACAGTTTAACTTATATCCGTGTGATGTGTTAAAAAAATATTTTGTTTTGCTATTGAATTAAAGCAGTTTTTAGCATTTGAATCAACAATAGTGTACTAAAATTACTGCTAAACTCAATAGGGTTTCTCAGAACATTGTAACAATCATGGTGTTTTTTCCTAGCGAATGGCCAGGTGTTTGCTTATGAATTGTTCTCTGATTGGTTGTTTAGATAGTTGTACACAACCTATAAGCTTTACTCATTTTTCTTCAGTGAATATTTTCTTACCATTAAAAGCTACTAAAGACAAAAGACAGAAAGAAATATTTTTGACTGTCTGTGGTTGTTAATGATTTCTTTCTGTCAGCTTTGGTGCATCATAAACATTCATAAGCATTTAAAATAAATTTTTTTTTATTTGAAAGTACATTTTTTAAGCTCTTTCTGTATTAATATCAAAAACAAATTTTGGAAAATTTATTTTTATTATAATTTTAATGTGTATTTCTAAAAAACTATTCTTGCAATGTTCTTTACTTTTTTACATATTTTGCAGGTAATGCATTCCAAATTTAACAGGGACTTTTCGTTAATCTTTTACTAAATAATGCACTGTTAATAAATATAATTTTTATTTACCCTAATATGTTAAATAATGCCCATCTCTGATATACAGACACAGCACACACACAGAAGATTTGCTTATATTGTAATAAGACTATATAGGCTGTTATTTTTTATTGAAAACATGACTTAATTTAAATTTTTCTAGTTAAGTTAGTTTTGATCTGACCTTTTTTTTATTATTATTCTGATTAATTTCACATATTTTTCCAATTTATTAGCCATATGTTTATTCTGTATGTGGATTAACAGGTTTTGCTTATTTCTATTTCAGCTATGAAAGCAGTGTCTCCATTATTGAAAGATTATTCTGAGATGCAGTACTTCTGCTTGGGAGATTTTGATCCATCCAGTTTTCCAGCTCGGTCCCTAGAGAGCCTAATTCAAGCAAGTTCAACTAGCTCTCCCCCTTCCATGAATAAAGGCAACATGGATGGTGAGTAAAAATTTTGCAAATATTAATTTTCATAATGAATAATTGAAGAATTGAATAATATTTGTTTAATTGAAGATTCTTGTTGGATCATATAGCTTGGAAACACTTTATTTAAAATGCATTTTATATTATAAAATTATATAGATATATATTTAATAATCATGAATTTAAAAGTTGAAAAGATTTTTCTTGATATTTTTTGCTTAATTGTCTCTTAATTGTCTTGTGCTTTAATTGCTTAATTGACTAATTAATCTCTTAATTATCTATGAAATTGGACGCTATTTCCAAGTGCTTTAAATAACATAATTCTACTCTTAAATATGGCAGTGATTAGTTTTCTGAAATAAATCATTAAAATAATGCACATGATATAATTGTGCAAAATACGACTCTACTGGTGAAAAGTTCTGTGTGTGTGCTGTCTTGTCATCCAAGTTCTTCATTTCTATAATGTGTATACACACGTGACAGTTTAAGGATTAATATAATATATGTTACTTTTTGTATTTTTTTTTTTTTTTTTGAAAGGGGGGGGGGGAATCAAGATACTGATTTACAACATATATAGTATATACAGCAGAACCTTGTTAATCCAAACTAATTGGGATCGGTGCCTGTTCAGATTATCAGAAATTCTGATTAAAGAAGAAAAGAAAAAAAATGTCCACAAAAAATATAAAAGTTATAAAACTCAGTAATACAGTAAACATTCTGCATCCTAAGGTTTGCCCTGACTTACAGAATAAATATTATTCCTTTTTTAATAACTCTTGATGTTTATTATAATCCAATGAATCTTTAGATTAAGGAATTACGTAACAACTTTTTACAAATGGTTCAAATTTGTAAATCTATAAATAGCTGTCACCTTGTCTATGAGGGGAAAGAAAAAACTTTTCTGTTGATAATTTGAAAAATCAAACTGCTAAAAGGAAAAGATGAAATTTTATTATTCGAATTAAATATTTTTTGCATTTTAGAAAAGAATTTTATAGTGATTGGCAAACAAACTGATACTCAAGATTTTTTTTAAGATAGCTTCTATGAATGACTTCTGCATTGCATGTTTTATTTTATTTCGTGTATAAATGTTATATTTTAAAGAATAAATGTGCAAGATACAAATTTAATTATAAAATAATGCTTATTTAAGTGTAGAAGATAACAAGTATCACTATTGTTTGCATTTCTTTTAAAATGGGCCAATACAGGTTTATTGAAAAAGACATTTTTGCTGAAAAAAGGAATATTTTTGTTGAGTAAATGGGTACTTTGCTTAATGTAATGGTACTTTCAGGAGTCACATTCACTCAGAAAGATTTGGAGCAATAAAAAACCGATTGGGAAGCAGGAAAATCAGTTTTTCGAGCAGCAACAACAATTTTGAAGCAAGAAAATTAGTTTTTAAAACAGAAAAATTCTCTCCCGGCATTCATTCATTTATTTATTTATTTATTTATTTTTTTCGTGCTTTTTTGTCGAAATTTCCGTTTTTCGCGTTATTTTGACGAAATCTTTTATTTTTATTGACGAAATATACCATTTTTCGCGATATTTTTGGCAAAATTTGCCGTTTTATCGCGATTTTTGGGGGAAATTTGCCGTTTTTTCGCGATCTTTTGAAGAAATCTGTCGTTTTTTCGCGTGTTTGGAAAAAATTAGCCATTTTTTCGCAATTTTTTTGACGATATTTGCCATAAATTAGTCGTTATTTAGCGCTTTTTTAACAAAATTTGTGGGTTTTTTCGCAATCTTTTGAGGAAATTTGTCATTTTTCGTGTTTTTTTTTTTGACAAATTTCGCGTTTTATCGGAATTTTCCGATAAAATGTGTCTTTTATCGCGATTTTTTGAAGAAATCTGCCTTTTTTTTTTTTTTTTTTTTTTTGCAATTTTTTGAAGAAATCTGAAAATTTTCCGCAATTTTTGGAAAAAATCTGCCGTTTTTTGCGATTTTTTTGGGCGAAATTTGCCGTTTTTTCGCGATCTTTTGAAGAAATCTGCCTTTTGTTTCGGGTTTTGGAATGAAATTTGCCATTTTTTCAAGAATTGTTTGACAAATTTGCCATAAATTAGTCATTATTTCGCGATTTTCTTAACGAAATTTGCCGTTTTTTCGCGATCCTTTAACGAAATTACGCGTCCCATGGGACGCGTAAGAGCTACTTTTGCGTCCCATTGCTGATTTTTTGAGTAATTTACGCGCTATAGCGCGTCTGCGGCATCGCTGATAATAATTTTTAAAAAATCTTATCTGCGATCGGTTGCAGTTTTCTCAGGGCCTGAAAAAAAGCACTGGTCCTGCGGACCACTAAATTTTTCAAATTAGTGGTCCGATTGAATTATCGGTGGTCTCGGACCAGCGGACCACCAAGGATTTCGAACGCTGATCCTGCAATCTGTAATTTTTGTAGTAAAAAGTTTTTAAGTACAACTTGTTAATTAATCTGTTGAATTATAATTTTCAAAAAAGAAATTGGTTCGAATTAACAGGAATTTTGGATTAGCAGCTTCCGAATTAATGGGGTTCTACTCTACTAACTTATATTGGTCATTGCATTTTATTATTAGAATTGAGAATTCTTCATGAATCTTTTTACTTTTTCATATTTTTCTCAGTTTTTAGAAAATTTCTATGCTTATTAATGTAGATACAATGCTTTCCTGAATTCATAGATCAGACTGTAAGGAAAAGTAAAATAAACGTTGGTAAACAATTTTGGTATAGCAATGTGAAGTCAGAAATGGATTTATTGTAAAATAAAGAAAAATCCATTTTTAACCCCTTAATGTAATTTTATATATATATATATATATATTCTAAAATCTCCTTTTAAAAAAAAAAAAACAAAAAAAAAACACCCTGTTTATAGATAAATTATTCATCTAAATTCAGCTATCTACTATGTAAACTATTAACAATAAATACATTCTAAATGTTTTGTGCAAAAAGAAAATATTTCTGAATCAATTTTAATTCATTAAAATATTATGAAGTGAAACTTTTCAGTCCAAGTTAACTCATGATATTAAGATATTACATTCGGTAGATTTTGAAAAAATTAAAATGTGTTGCATTAAAAAATAATAAGCTATATTTTTCTTCAAAAGCCAGAAGAGTTCTAGAAAAATAGCTTCTTGTTTACGCCTAAACTTCAAAGGTAGTTTCAAAATTGTGCACCAATTCAAACACCAAAAAACAAGTAAAAATTGAATAATCTCAATGTGACTAGTTTTTTGTTTCTTTACTTGCAAATTAAATCATTTTGTTATGACTTGGCACAATAGTGAGTAGCAGAGAAGAATCCTGTGTATAATATGAAGCAAAGATCTCGTTGTGATATCTTGCAGCACTTAAGAGCAGGCCTTGACTATCGCACAGTCACTTGAGGTCTGTGCCCTGGGCACAAAATTTCTGAAGGGCAAAAATTATTCAAAATTCCATCTAAATTTCCACTAAAAAATCATATTTGTGAAAAAAGTGATATTTTAGATACTAATACGATGAAATGTTAAAAAAATTCTCAATATGTGGTAAAAAGCAGGTAATAGAAGTTTTTTTTTTTTTTATTTTTTTTTTAACATATTTGTGGAACTATTTTTCAATTTTCCAGTGTAATAACTTGGCCTCATATAGATTAAAGCTAAGTGGTTGGTAGCGTAAGTGCTACTCGGCAAATAATCCAGGCAATTTAATGGAGAATCAATTATTTATTTGTAACAATAAAAAATTCTCTGGATTAAATTTATATACAGCATATATCATTTTAGAACTCGTAGGATCTTAATCCACCAGCTCCAAGTCCAAAGTTCCGTTTCAGTTCATAGAATGTTCAGCTTATATTCGACGTAAAATTTCTCCAAATCAAGAACACGGCGTTAACTAAACACCGAAGACGAGACTTATCACCGGCACTCTCCTAGCGAGAGTCCTCTTCTTCCGGCTCACTTGAGTGACGTCACCCTCTACAGCTCCCGATCCGAGCTGATCCACTTTTCTCAGAGAACAAATCCGAGCTCCGAGCTTTGTTCTCTCCTCTTCTCACTCCGAGACCAAAAATCCTCCCTGCAAAACCTTGGCTTCCTCTTTTTCTTCTCAGCCAAGACCTCTCCTAAAAGTCACGAACCAATCATCAACCTTAATGATTTTTTCTCATTAAGAGATTCGTAACATCGTCTTATCATTCCTACCTGAAAATACACGCCTATGGTGCCAATGTGTCTGGTCTCTGATCATCTCTGTGCTTTCATTTTTGCGTCGGCGTGCTAACAAAGGTGCGACCCATGTGGTCTCCTATTCACGTTAGTGTCGCCCGCCTGTCTTTTCCGCTGATCGATGATGATTTAGCGATCCTTTATATCGCCGATCTTTTCATCTTGAGAATGAAAGCCATTTTGTGTTTTCAGTTCCATAGTGAAATCTCTTTTCAGAAAAAATGTCTTTAAAAGCCTGTGATAAATCTAAATTATCACACCAGACACTTAAATTTTTTGAGTTGACTCTTTGTAAATAAGTGTGTAATATTAAAGACTAGAATCAGTAACCAATCTAAGAGGGCACGAAAAATTGAATGTGCCCTGGGCACAAAAACTTGCTAGTCAGGCCCTGCTCAAGAGTTCTTCTATGGTAATAATGAGTTAATGTGTCCACTCAGAAAGATTCTTGTCAAAACATTGATTTCATCTTCTCTATGTGCTTAAATTGTTATATTGATAGTATCCAATGCTTTGTTCTCTCCTGATCAGCAAACAAACTGAATCGCTCCCTAAAAGATAGCCGGATTAGTTTTATAAAAAGTATAGAAGTCCATCACTATCTTGTCCAAGTAACATGTACTCTTGTCCAACAAAACAAACATTTCAGTATCTTTGTTTATGAGACCACACACAATTGGTGAGCTTATATAAAGCCCTTGACTCTGAAGGTATCTGCATACCTTAGTAGAAGATATTGTCATTCCTTTTGCATTACAGTGATCTCAAATAAATTGCTAAGATACCATAGCATTCTTCCTCCCTGATTCCAAAACAGCTAGAAAGATATCTTGCACATAGATTGTAAACAGCCTGTAACAGTTTTCCTTGATACTGTTTCATATTCAAATTGATCCCAGACTCTTTGGACACACAGACACATTAAAATTTCCAGTAGTATCAGCTTTCAATAATCTATTTCCATCCTTGTGATTACAAGTCCTTTCAACGAATCAGGAAAACATCTGCTAGACGAAGCCAACAATTCCTTCATACCATTAAAGATCAACAAGCATAAAAATAAATTTCACGCAAATTATACAAGTGGGATATTCAAAATTTCCTCCTAATGAGTCCTCCTAATAAGTCAAATTCTACAACAAAATAGTAGTTGGTGAAATTGTTTTATAAGATTATATTTGAAGCTGCTTATTATCACTCATAAAGTCTATTTTTCACCTTCATTTTCATTCTTTTAATAGCAAGCATAAAAAAAACTTTGTGTACCTTAACTTTTGGTATTGTTATTTGAGCTTTTTCAAATGTGTTGACAATAGATAAAAATAACTATTGCAAAATACGAAAAATCTCTATTTATATAATGAAGTTTAATTCAAAAAATTAGAATAAAAAAAAAATGATTGGACACTGTACAACACTATCTAGTCAAGTATTTACCTAAAAAAGATGATTAAATTGCTATGCATAGTTTTGTATCCCATATAATTTCTGTTACTGAACTATTTTGACAGATTTCAGCACTAACTAGCATTATAATTCTTCAGTTTAAAAACTGCCTGTTTCAGCATGTTATTATGCATTTCTCTGTAAAATCACCAGTTTTTATATAATAGTTTCTGCCAGAAAAGCTTAAAAAATGCAAAGGTCACTATAGATTCAATTACAGTCTCTGTCATAATCAAATTGTTATTCATCACATTCATCAGTAATCATCATTAATTACAGAGGTGTGAAAATTATTAGAACTAGCAAAAGCCATGCTTTGTTTGGATTCGCGAAGCATTATTTCATTAGATAACTTAACAATATTTTTTTAAATATTATTTGTACTACTTGATTACCCCGTCGACCAAAAAAGATACCGCCAAACTAAAAGATTAAATGCCAATAATGATGATAAAATTGTCACATTCACATAACATTAAACTCGTATCACGTGTTCGTTACGCCATCATACAGTGGCGAAGTTGTACGAAAAACAGAGGGTATACGCTCAATACATAGGATATACCCTAGAATACATGCACTAAAGCTTTCTTGGGTGGCAGAGGGCACATGGTGTTCCTTTAAAAATTCCTGAAGGTATACGGTTCATACCCTTTTATATCCTCCAGTTCATCCCTGGTCATAAAGTGATTTTTAATATGAAGTTTTATTTGTATTCTTATTAATGTTTTATTAATTTATTTGTTCTTTCGTTATTTAAAATAAAAATTATGCCAATTTGTGTAATTTAGTGAAAAGTTTGGCGAAATTGGTTGACGGGATAACCGAGTAGTACCAACCAATAGTAGATTAACTAATTGATAGTGCTTGGTTATCCCGCCGACCAAAAAATTATCGCCAAACTATAAGAGTAAATGCTAGTATTGGATGACCGTGAATGTCTCATTCAATGACATTAAATGCGATAAAGGTGTTTGAAACATCATTAAGTGATTCTGTTTCGACTTTTTATTTGTATTTTTATTAATATTTTACTAATTATTTGCTTTTTCGTTATTTAAAAAAAATTCTCAATATGTATAATTTGGCTATTAGTTTGACAATTTGTATAATTTGGCGAAATTGGTCGACGGGATAACCAAGTAGTACCTTGGAATTTATTCCTGAAATTTAGCGTAACATTTTTGGTCGACGGGATAACCAAGTAGTACCCAAAAAATGCACTGTGATATAGTATCAATGGAATAAGGTAATAAAGTACAAAATTCTATAATATCTTGATTAAATACCTACTGTATTCAAGCTGACGAATTTAATGCGATAAACAGTAATAACTGGATGAAATTGAGCAATTAATTTCTCCTCAACGAATGTTAAAATCTTCAATATTTAGGGATGTGGATCAGGATTCATATACCATATTATTAGTTACAGAAAGAATATTTAGTTCATTATTTACTATACATTTATGGCAAGTCTTACAAGATCCGGCAGATTGAATATGCATGCCAAATTAACGACGATGACAAAATTTTACAAAAATACAATTTTAAATTTCTTTGTGCATCTTCGAAGTTTAAAGCATTTTTCCGAGCACATGCATTCCCTGTCAGAATACATTCGTCATGTCGTCGTTTTGGCACATATGTCATATACGCACCACATAGACGCTATTTTCTTTTCAGACGCCAATGACATATACGCACCGGGCTACTTAACCGGTGACAAAATGTCGTTATTTTGCTTCACATGGTAACCCTGATGTTGCTTAGTTATTAATAAATTGTTCATTTACTTTTATTTTATTTTCTCAAATAATATAAATTGTTTTGTTCTATAGATATGAATTAAACTTTTTAAAATTTATTGTTATTCACTTTTTAAAAATATGTATGGTAACTGGTATTTGAAAACGAAGTCTTTGCCAAATTGGCGTCCGAAAAAATTGCACCAATGTGATGTGTATATGACATCTGTGCCCTCGTTTTTTACGCTGATAGCTAGCCTATTGCCTTAATGATACATCATATTCGCGTTCTTTTCAACCAGTGAGTGTACGTTTTCTTGGCATTTTTTTTTATAAGAGAGCTAATATATTCCATAGATTGTTTAAAATGACAAATTGTTTAAAATAAAACGGTAAATTATTTTAAAATAATACTACGTGAACAAAAATAACAATATATGTATCATTTGGTTCAAATTTCAAACTTCAAAATTCAAACAACTCTTTATATAACGAATTTAACAATTAATTTTATTTGTTTACTATTCTTTTATTGCCATTTTACAAAAAAAACCCCATAACATAATTCTTTTAATATGCGTAAGTATCATTAGCGCAAACGATTTTGCTGGAATAAAGAAAATATATTTTATTTATTTAATTAATCATGATTCTACCTGTAATAGCAACTCCATGATTTCTTTTCTTCTGAAAACATGCGTTTCATTTTTTATTTCCAAAATTTCGTCCGTAATGGAAAAACATGTAAAATAAATTAATTAAAATAATAATTTTTTAAAGGTTATTCTATAAAAAAAAATATTGTGCAAATCTACAGCTCATACTTTATTTTTGTGTTTAATTTCAAGTCAAAATACTGAATAGATTTTTTATAAAGTGTACGACAAAATGTAATTTGAGTGGCCTAGTAGAGGATTCGCTTCGCTCATCCTAATAATTGTAATTTTTTCAATTTTTCTTCATTAATATTATATATACTTGCAATGTTTCATGAAAGGCAGTTTAATTTGTTGATCTAGTCAATTTTTTACTCCTTTAGAACAGTTTTTGGGACATAATTTTGTTAAATGTTGTGTCATTTTTTAAAAAGAAAAATATTTGAACCAAAGTAATCAAATTGTTTGCATTGTATAACGAATTTGTTTGATTAATAAACAAATTTGAAATAAAATTTTAAAATTTTCTGCTTGCTTTGCATGTATTATCTTACTTTCTTGAGTTGGAATCAGTTTTATTTTATTTTTAAAACAAATCTTTTTGCTGTTTTGCTTATTTTATACTAATTAGTGGCTTATTTTCGATTGTCAAAGGATTATTGTGCGATTATGGGTATAGCAATTGATATTTCACCTAGAAAACTTGTTGAGGTAAAGTGTCTCACCCAAGAAAATAATTATACACAGCACGAAATCTCTTAAAACAGCAAACATTTCTCAAGTATGTGTGAAGATCTTTGGCCTTCAAATGTGAATATAAAAATTCTAGAGTAGGAAAATGCAGAAGGAAAAGTAAATTTACAGCAAGAACAGAAAGGAAATTAATTCAGAATGCTAAAACTAACAGAAAAGCAACTAATCAAACTAAAAATCTCTTTGCAAGTGCATGGAGTAAATGTATGCGATTTTTCTATTCTGAGAATACTTATCTCAGCTGGACTCAGTGCTCTCTATTCTGGAAAAAAGACTAAAATCATATATACTATGGCAAAGAAGGGACTTGTCTGTGCAAAAAAAGTTTGGAATTGGCTAGAGCAAAAAGAGAAACATTAATTTTCGCTTAATTAATCAGTTGAACTTAAGTTGTTCATTTCTTTTCTTGATATCACACTTTTTGCATACTGAATAAAGATACAGAACTGTTTATAAATTTGATTGAAATTTTCTTTATAAGAATATTCTGTACAAATTACGTACCTTAAGTAATTTTATATCCTTTAGGTATGTTTTTCTCATGAATCAATCTTTACAATAACAGGAGAAAACAGTCAATTTGTCAGAAGAAGTATCAATGGAGAATTTTCCATAAATTGCTTAGCACAAACGGTTAAACATCCTACTAAAGAATTTTTTTGAAACGTGATGTGTTCTCAAGTTACTAGACGTTTATACATTTGTAGAAGGCATAATGGACCAGTATCAGTGTAAAAAAAGTGCTTGTACAAAGAGTAATTCTACAATTAGAAGACCGTTTCCCAAATGAAAACTTTATATTCATTCATTCATGATGAAGCTCCATCCCATAAAGTTTCATCTGTGACTAAATTTTTGGATGAAAAATAAATAAATAAATAAAACCCTTCGGTGGCCTGGAAACAGTCTAGATATGAATCTCATAATAAATCTTGGGCCATTGTAAAGAAAAAAATTAAAGGAATGCATCATTACAAACAAGAAAGATCTCATAGAAAGACTCTTTGGAATTTGGCACCTGACATCGAAATACAAATTAATTGCCAAAAACCAATACAATGTTAGCCAAAACGTATCAAATCTTTAACAAAAGTCAACGGAATGCACACTAAATATTAAATGTATCATTATTTTTTAAATAATGTTCTATTTCTATAATATATCAAGATTTTATCGTGAATTTCACAATTATTCTAATAATTTTCACACCTGTGTAGTTAGAATCATTAGTAACTTAAAAAAACTAGTCGTTGGGGGCCACCGTAATACTTACCCATCATGGATATGTATATGAAAATAAAACATGTGAAAACTATTTATACAATACTTTGCAATTCATAAACAAAATTTAAATATTGTTAATATACATAGTAATGCTTTATTAAAGAACTGCTGATGTACCAATTTCGACAAATTATATAAAACACCAAACTACTCAAGTAGTACCGAACTGCGTAAAAGAAACATCCTTATAACTCCAAAAATAATAATTGTATTAACTAACAATTAACTGTGTCGGATTAAGCGTCTCATTTCCAATTAAAATATACCTCTGAATTGAAATTTGAATGAAATACAGGGTCATGAAAAATCGAAGAATGTGGAAAACAGGATTACAAATATCTCGGCAACTAATAATCCGATTGACTTTGTTCTATATGCAAAATATGTGTTATTTTATTGCCTTTTACGTCCATTCCTTAAAACAAAAAAAATTCGAAAATTTTTATATACCTTTCATCAGAACGAATTTTTCGAGGGTCCGAAAAAAATAGTTCCGGATAATCGAGGTTGCTGATATTAAATAGGCTTCGTCCCATTCTTACATACTAACTACATACAAAATTTCAAGTCTCTATCTCAATTTGTTCGGGAGATAGAGCGTTTACAGACAGAACGGCAAATTTTTTTTTCTAAAAATGTTTTTCGGAATCTCCACTATCTAAAACATGTAAATCCGTCAAAATTTTTTTTTCGATTTTCAAAACGATTGCAAGACTTACCCTATACTACATATGATGGGTAAGTAAAAAGAAAAAAATAGATTACTTAAACAGTAAGCAAGTGCTGTTAGATTTCACTGTTTTGCATTCTGGTCTCATGTGTTTTGTTTATCTGTGTGTCTCTTTCATGATTTTATTATTATTATGGCATATATATTTTTTTAGCTTGTTTTAAGTTATTGTCTTATATTGCAGATTGCCTTTTCTATGTATATACTTCTGGTACCACTGGAATGCCTAAAGCGGCCATCATAAGACATAGCAGGTGAGTGCATTAATAATTGTTGTAAATAAAAGCTTCGACTTTCCAGCAAAATTTACTTTTGTCAACCTCAACACATAAGATCACAAAATATTACTTGAGGATACGAAAATGGGATTGGAAGCCCATAGTGCCAAGATCTCACTAAGGAGTGAAAATAGAAAACATTTGTCAATATAGACATATATCAAAGTGTCAGATAAAAAATCCTCGGAAATAGATATATCATCTTTTCTATGTACCATTATATTTTTTTTTTTTCCTTTTTTGAATAGGAAAGTTAATAACCTACAGATAATTTTATTAATATGCTTAAAGCAACATTTAAATATTGCATTTTGTTAAGGAAGATTGCAGTAATGTCTGTATTTAAAAATCTAAACAAAATGAAATGTTTTTGTATGAGTACTGCTATTTACTTTTACTTTTGTTTACATGATAGCTTCCAAAATATTGCTCAAGTTGACATTACACAATAGATCTGAAAGCTGTTTGTGTGAAGAACTGAAGATATCTCTGCGGATTGAAAACCAAAACCATTCATCAACTTAATCATCTCTGAAACATTGGCACTAATTACTGTATAATTTAATTTATAAGCAGCTCTAAAATATGAATTAATCTGAAATGTTCAATAATTTAAGAACTTACTACTACGAAATGATTTACAGATTTTACTAATGATTTGCTGATTTACTATTTTTATTCATGATTTACTGTTTTACTAATTTAAGAAAAAAAGAATCATTTTTAGTGAAATAGTAAATTAAATCCTTGATATTTTTGCAAAGTATTTTCACATATTTTAGTAGTTATTTTTTATCATAGAAAACTTAAAACATCTAATGTGGCTCTTAATTACTCTCTTAATACTGCATAGAATATTTTGCTTTAGCACCAGGTAAAGCTGGTTGATATCAGAATTTTAATATTGTAATATATTGTTGACCAAATATAGATATATTGATATATTTTAATTCATGCGTCAATCCATTATAAGTGGGGCTGGGTTTTTGCCGGCAGAAACTGGCATAAACTCATTTCGTGACATAATGAGAGCCTATTTTTAGTAATATTAAATTGCTTATATACCTTTTATTCAGAATAAGTAAATAAAATATTGTGAATAGTTTTAATTAAAAAATTAATAAATCTGTATTAGAATTTGATAGTTTTGAATCTTTTACAAAGTATCAGCTATATTATTTGCAGATAATTGAAAATGATATTAAGGACATAGCAGTTGTTAAAATTGTAAATATCATGATTTATGAAGAAGTTAAATACTTGTCACAAATATTAAAATCTATTGCTGTTGATTTAGATGAAAGTAAAAAAACGTGACTGTTCTATTGCAGCTCTTATAAAATTTGCTTAACTTTACTTAATGATGGAAATATGGAAATTCACATTTGCAAGATTGAAATCTTATTTAATGCAGCACTAGCTTTTACACTAGATTATTTACTTCATCCTAAGTATATGGGACCAAAATTGATATTTCAGCATAAACAGCAAGAAAATTGCTTTCTGATATTAATCTAAATTTTGTGCTGTATGTAATAACCTTTTGCATGAACAATTTCTCTTAATATATAATATTAGATAATTTTTAAGTTATCACAATGTATTATTTATTTAAAAACACTCTAAAAAGTTATGCTAAAATATCATTGTATATTTTTTAAACTTTTAAATAAAAATCCAACCATAAACAATGATAAACTTGAACAGATTAGTATCATGATAATCAGATTACTGTTATGAAAATATCTGTTTAAGTGACAAAAAATTATTATATAAACAAAATATATTTATATAATCCTTTTGAAACTTTTTGCTACTTTGAATAACATTCATAAACTTTATTTTAATTTTTTAACTAAATTATTTATACATTAAATATCTGTTTGAATAATGAATCATTGCAGGTTAAAATTCTTATTAGTTTTACTTCTTAGTTTCTGCCAGTTTTTGCCACTTGCTGACAGAAACTAGTTTCTGCCATGCTGGTTTTAACCACCCAGGCAGAAACTTGCCAGCCCTAATTATAAGTCATAAATGTAACTGTCCTCTTGATAAGGGACCAACACACACACAGGGTTCGTAAATATAGTGATATATTTTAAAATCTAAGAAATATTCATATTTTCAAAGTAGTCAACTTATAGATAATTATTAATATTTTCAGACTCTATATTAAAAATTAAATTGCATTTAGCATGAAAACTGTGTTTTTTTCCTCTTATGTAACAAAATTGAAAATAAACTGATTAAAAACAAATACAGCTTTTTACAGTCACAAAAAGCAAATTATGGGATTAATCATCAAGCTCCCAGAAAGTTTTTGTTATATGTAACAAAGTTATATACAAAATACTTTGTTTTTACTGAAAAGTTTGAACATCTCTAACTTGTTGTGTTGTTTAAATTAAAGAAAGTTAAAGCCATAAAAGATTCTATTGAAGCATAAAGCACTAAATAACTTCTCAAAATTTGACAATTTATCTTTCAATAGCTGTTTTGAGTAAATATTGTTCAAATGTTATTGTTTTACATCTTACCTTTAAAAATTCATCTGCAAATGTAAAACTTGGAAGGATGATTTGAAAAGGTAAAAACGGCCTACCAAAGCAAAAGTTCTTATCTGCAGAAGACATAATCAATAACAATTAAAAAATTCATTTACATTTGTTTCGACTGAAAAAAAATCAAAATATCATATGCAGTATTTTGAAAATTAGTGTCTCGGGATATTCGATATATAAAAATATTGAAAATAAATATCAATTGTTTATCATGTTTATGATGTATATCGTATATATATATATATATATATATATATATATATATATATATATATATATATCCATTGTTATAAATCCCCAAACAATGCATGCAATATCTTAATTTAGGATGGTAAAAGGAAACAAATTAAAATTTTTATAAATTGCTTTAAAAAATGCAAATCTTTTTCCTCCAGATCTGATCTAAAGTGAATATTATTGAAAACTTTTGCAAAATTAAGCATTATTAATTATTCAAATGAAACAAGAAAATGTTCATAAGTCAATATATCAGAAGTATCAGACGGTATATCGAAACTTATCAATATATCCTTTGAAACAATATATCGAAAGGACTGAAATCTCAATATCGTTACCTCGGTCTTAAAGAAATATCGATATATAACAATATTATGGTATATCACACAGCTCTAGCACCATGCAATCAAAGTATAACTAAAAGAAGTAGGCAGTGCAAGAAATGCTTTGTAAAATCAATATGGCCAATGATTAGCAGACCACAATAAAAAATTAGTAAGATGGAGTGAAGATGAAATAAATCTGGATTTCAAATTGAAACTCTTCTTAGCTGTTTTTTTATTATGTTACCTACAAATCTGTAGACAGAAAGAGATTCTTAAATCATGCAGTTTGTATTTCAAAGATATTGTCATCTGAAACGCAGGCTTACAGCTTTCTGTAATCATTCCATTTGATGATTAGAAATACTTATACCTGAACTAAAACAGCGTCTATACGTTGGCCATTTCTAACTGAAAGACGTTTCCCTGATACATCTCTTTCTAAATCTTGAAGATGGAGGAGGAATATGTTGTACTCATGAAGTTTTTATCTGTTGCATGCACTGCCACCACACACTAGAGATGGGCATTATTTAACATAACAGGATAAATATTTGTAATATTAACCAAAAACTTATTATTCAGTAACAGATTACCAAAAAGTCTCTGTTAATTTTGGAACACCTCAAATGATAAGCATTTTAAAAAGAAGAAACAAATAGCAAGGCTGAAAATCATTTTAAGAATACATATTTATAAATTAATAAAAGTTGTTATATAAAATTTCATTTCCAACTTATAAATCTATTTGAATTCTGAGACAAAGAATTTCTATTACTGCAGAAAACGAAAATCCCCAACTGCATTAAAACTTTTTGAGACAGAGAGAGGGGAAAAAAAAAAAAAAAAAAAAAAAAAAACTACGAAACTTTCCTTTTGACGCATCACTGTCGATTTACGATTCCAAGACATTAAAAATCCTTTTGGTCTAATCAAGGAGCCAATCATGGAAACCATTGTCCTTTTGCATTGTTCAAGACATTAAAAATCCTTTTGGTCTAATCAAGAAAGCCAATCATAGTCCTTTTGCTATCTCAAAAGTTCATGTGATAAAATCTCTCAAAAGCTATTCGTTGTTGATTGTTGTATAGATATTTAAAAACATCCGGCTTTGATTCTCGACAAAAGTTATTTTATCATTTGAATTTTTTATAACGCTCACAGATACAAAGATTAAAGAAATAGAATCAGTTTTTAGAATAACGAAAACAACATTTATTGAAAAAAATGGTAGGAATAATGAAAATTGCTTTTATCAAATAAAGAGATAGAATATTGAAAATGAAATGGGGGGGAAATGTGTTTTTATTCTAGAATACATGAAGTTAGTGAGTGACGCTTGCGATTATTAAAAAGCAAGGAGGTAATGTCGGCCATCTTTGGTCATAATTTTAATGGAAGGAAATCTCCATTTGAAAAATGGAATTAACCCCTTTGTGACAAGAGTCTTTTACAAAATTTTTAATGTTTTGTCCCCGGTTTTTAAAAACAGAAATTTCTGCCTCATTGAGTTGAGAAAATGCTCCGATTAAATAAGGCATATTTTACAGTAAAATTTAACTGGTGGTGATAAACACAGATTCTTAAGCCTTTTTGCAGCACATATACGTCTCGCTTGTCCCCAAGGGGTTAAAGAAATTTACGGATTTAATTGTTGATAGAAAGCTGTTTTAACGCATGGGCACGGGACATAATCTTTGAGTTGAATATTTAAAAGGGATATTACTATGCACTCATGGTATTTGGTGAAGGGGGGGGGGGGGTTATTCTGGCGCTATGATTTTTTTTAAAATAAAGTGTTTATTACTGGTTTTTTATTTATTTATTTATTTATTTTTGTCAATATTGCATTGTTAGAAAATACGAATAGAAAACATTATTTTTGTAATTGCATTTTATAGAAAGAAAAGAAGAAAAATAGCCTGGTGAGGGCAGCGCAATGCGAAAAGGGATGGGGGGAGGGCAAATGGGGGTGGTCCCGCTGAACGCGGAAATTTATAGGGTGCCAATTTTATACTACCAACGTCATTTTTTGGCCTGTCACAAGTTTTGGGGAGGGGATTTTAAATACGTACTTGCACATATGAAATTTGTGGGATGAATGATATTTAATTAAAAATATATAAGTAATGTTTCGTGTTCTTGTGAGATAAGCTTTAAATATGTGGTGACAGATATTGATTCGGGAATCTAAAAATTCGAACTTCAAGTCAAGGTACCAACGAATGAAGATCAATTTAAATTTTTCTAGCAAATCGTATCGTTAAAACGGTGTTGTTTTTTATTGAGGATATTTCTGCTCGTTTACAAAAAGTTAATTTCTAAACCGTCAGTTTTAGAGGCATTGTAACAATTGCAAAAATGCTTTAAACTTTCTTCTGCATCATATAAATATCAATTTACATTAAAATAATTATTTTTTAAATTGTTAATAAATTGCATATTTTATACAGTCTTCAGTAAGTTTCCTATAACATTTATTTAGAAAAAGTTTTTATGTGTTTTAATGAGTCAAACAGTGAAAAAAAGTTGTTCTACGGGCAAAACTTACTGAGTTATGATACTTATAAATTTTCAACGAGGAAAAATGCATTTTTAGTGCAAGAAAACAATAATAATGTGTGACAACTAACTAAGTTTTTGTCTTGCAAAAATTAAATTTTTAACCCTATATTGATTATAAAGGCGTAGGTTTATCTGAACTAAAACAGCATCTATACTTATGTATTAAAATTATCCAAGATATCTTAATTAAAGGCCCTCTAATTAAAATGTCTGTTGACAGCATAGTCTCATCGATTAGTTATACATTACAAAAATAACAGGTTGTTGAAACCTGTTACCTGTGAATGTGTGGAACGATGTAACCTGTTAACCAAAAATAACTCTATTTCCCATCTCTACCACACACAAATTAATATGTGTCATATTGCTATCCACATTGATCTACAGCAGATTTCTCTTGGACCAACTTAAGTTGCTTTCTCTAAACTTCTTTGTTTAAAAGATATTCTCATTGAAGATAAATTCAAACAAATTAGAAAAATAAGCACTTGAGAATAAAGATTCAAGATCTTTTATTGCAAGCTTATTTTTATTCTATTGAACAATAAATATGAAATTAAACATTTATTAATTTTAAAATATTTTTTCTTAATTTTCAGTGTTATGACATTTTAGTCTGACAGATGCTTATACTAAATCTTTGTAATGCACATATTGTCTTATTTATGGTTATTTAATTGAAATTGAAGTAATTAGTTTGATTTTATTGTTTGATTGTAATTAATTTGATACAGATTATAAAGATAAATGTATCTGATTTTAGAGAGGATTAAAGAGAGGATTTTTTAAAAATGTTATTGACAGAGCTATAGCTAGAAGTGAATAATAAGGGGGTGGGAGGGGGGAGGGCTCATATTTTATCTCTCTCTCTTTCTAATGCAGAAAGATGAATTAGTGTATATTCACACTGTAGGTACTGTGTTTCTTATTAAACTGTTGTAGTAACTTCATTTTATGCTAAGAAAAGAATATGATGATGAAACATTAAAGTCTATAACAACTGCAATATTAAACATGATGAGTGAGCATTGAAACACTTACTTTAGTTGCAATTTAGTATTTCTGCAAAACTGTGAAAGGGCCTCAAAACTAAATTAGATTTTTGAACAGAATTTCATTTGGATTTCCAGAACATAATTTCATTTAGTGACTTGGAATTTTTTCCAGGAGAAGCTGAAAATGTTTTAAGGGAGCTGAGCTCTCCTATCATCCTCTTAGCTATGGCCCTAGTTGTTGATTAAAATCTAAAATCTCATTTTTGATTTTATAAAAAATGTGTTTCCTTCAAGTACTTGTATTAAAAAGTTGTACCAATTAGTAGTTTAAAAAATCCTGGTTTTAAGGATTATAAATCTCACTGCAACTTCACTTTTTATAATAAATCTTGATACTTAGTTTTAATTTGCTTTTAATTAGAACACAGTATGCAGTGTTTAAAGTATTTTTCAAAGCTTGCATCATGTTAATGTGTGCTTTATTTATTTTATTTTGATTTATTAAATTACTATATATTTATTTTTTCTTAGTTTTCATTTTGCTTTATTTTCATTTTCATTCTACTAAATATCTATCATTTTTGTATCTTGTCTAGGTTTATGTGGTTAGGTGCTGGTATTCACTACATGAACAGAATGAGGTGTGATGATGTTTTCTACACTGCTCTTCCTTTGTATCACACGGCAGGAGGTATTTTATCAGTTGCCCAGATGATGCTCTATGGTAATAGTGTTGCTATTCGAAGCAAGTTCTCAGCTTCCCGATTTTGGAGTGACTGTATTAAGTATGAAGCTACAGTAAGTATTGCTCACTGTTTGTCCTGAAGGCCTCCCCCCACCTTCTTGATAAAAGAAATTTATTAAGATATTTCTAAAATAAATTTCTTTTTTGTTTCCTCTCATTATTATTCCTCATTGAAAGGGGAGAAAAAACTATGTCATTTATGCTGTGTGTGCGTGTGTACTGTATTATTGTATTATGATTTTGAGAAGATTTTTAATTTCTGTCTGCTTCATTTGATATTGGTAGTCTACTTTTGCTTTTTATTGTATGATATTTCACAAGAAAATGATCATTACATTTATATGTCTGGTACTATAAAAAGAATGAGTATTTTTTATGTATGTTATTTCAGCTATCAAGGTTACCAATAGGAATCTATAACTGAAATTCAGTTAAATATTTTTGGAATGCAGCTTTTTTTCTTTAAATATTTTTTACTTTTTTTTTATCTTTAGAAGAAGAAAATATTAGATTCGGAAAAAAATTTACTTCTGGTTTTCGATGAATTTATACATTTTAGACAATCCTGAACATGATTTGGTGGTTTTTAGAAAATGCCTGTATATGACAAAAATTTTGTGGGTGCTCTTTCTCAAGAACTAATGAACAGAATTTCACAAAACTTTATAGATTCTGTTAGGCCTTGATAAAAACTGGAGCTGGTTAGTTTTTGGTGTGTATTGCTCAACAGGTGGGGCTCTATGCTCCATTATTTACAATTTCCTCAATAGCTATATCTCAAAAACTAATGTACAGATTTTTATAAAACTTTAGATTCGGTTAGTCCTTGATATAATTTGGTACTGAAAATGTTTTGGTGCAAATTGCTTAAGAGGTAGCCTGCTATGCATATTATTCATGATTATTGCAATAGCTCTATCTCAAGAACTAATGTGTGAATTTTTACTAAATTTCTTGAGACAATTAGTCACAATATAGATTAGTTTAGTTTTTGGCATAAATCGCCCTACAGGTAGCGCTGCTATTCGGCATTTTTCAAAATTTCCCAATAGCTGTATCTCAAGAACTAATGATGGATTTTCATTAAACTTCAGAGTTAGTTAAAAGTTGATATAAGTTGTTGCTGACTTTATTTTGGTGTAAATTGTCTAAACCAGTGGTGTTGCTATGCTGCATTTTTCAGGAAGTATTGACACAAATGAGATAGATGAAATTTTTGGGATTCCCACAGCTGACAAGTTTTAAACTAATTTCTTGTTTTATTTTAAATATAATGCTAAAAAAAGGGGGGGGGGGGGACTTTCATATTCTCTCTCTCTCTCTCTCTATATATATATATATATTAAATTACAAAACAGGTTCTGAGGTCAGAAACAGAGGATGTAATGAACCTTTGTTAATTGTTAGCAGATAGTCAATAAATAAACGTATGGTAATCATAAAATTAATTGCCAGAAGGTTTTGGAATAGCAAGCCAAAAACTTGAGTATAATGTAATATAATGTGTGCAATAAAATAAATTGCTTTCTTTCTGCCTAGTTACACTGCCATGTAATAAGTTTTATTTGTAACTAGCAGGCTAAGCCCGCTGCGCTGGTCTATTTTTCAAAACAAAACATGAATCAAACAAAATACTGCATTTGATTGTGTTTTTTAAAGCAGTTTCATCTCGAATGCTCTTTCACATTTCTGAAAATGATACAAATGCCATTGTGTTTAAAGATAGAAAACCAAAGATTATAGATGCACAAATAATGCATGAAAAGGTAGCAAACAGCTGTTTCGAATCTAGTATCGAGATTCTTCATCAGTGCGAAACTCACCAGTGCAAGCTAGAAAAAGCAAAACTGAACTAAAAATAAAAGCAACAAAAATGGAATCAAGGCCCGTTGACGCCAAATATATTAAAATAATATTAAAATATTGTGTTGTTGTATCAGCTTATGCATTCGACAAAATTCGGGCTTTTAAGAAAGAAATCTTTCAGTTGATCATTTATAGTAGAGTTTGATAGATAAATGAGGCAATTATGAAAACACCAATTTAAATACTGTCTATTCACCTTACTTCTAAAATAGCAAGCATTATGATTGCAGAGTTTGACCATTGAGTTTAAACAATTTTCAAGTGATACATTTTCATTTGATAGTTTTTGAAATCTCAACCTCTCAACTTGACGATATGGGTGTCTGTGGAAACCTTAATACATCCTCACTCAATATTATATTATATTTCGCAACGTACATTTGTTCTTTACAAATTTATTACAGTTTTCTGTCTTTGGAATCCAGCAGAATAAATAAAGTTAAATAAATGAAGTTTTCTTTAGAAAATTAAGGTGAATGTTTTTTGTATGTGCAAAATTAATTTTTTGGTACAGATGTCATATACACATCTGGCGTGATTAAAACAAAATGACCATTTTATGCCTCATATGACAATCCAGTTTTGTTTTTAATTAATTAATAAATTATTTATTTACTTTCATTTGCATTTTAAAATGATACAAATTGTTATATCTATAGTTATTAAATAAACTTTTTTTATTTATTATTATTATTTCCTGTTATAGAAAATAATTAAAAAATAGAAATGTAATTGTCATTTGAAAATTAAGTTTTCGTTAAAGTGGTGCTAGAAATATATTGCACCAACATGGTGCATATATGACATTAGCGCCTCTTTCTTACAACATGGGTGTGCATTTGCACCGAAATTTAGTTATTTAACTCTATTTTTATAATGTTAACTGGTGTTTATACAATTTACGGTACTACTTAATTATTCTGTTGAGCAAAAAATTAATACCAGATTATAAGAATAAATGCAAATAATCGATGATCGTAAGTGTCACACGAAATTGATATTACACGTGATACACGTATTTTTTACGTTATCAAGTGATTTTTAATTCGACTTTTAATTTGTATTTTTTTCTTATGTTTTACTCTTCTTTCGTTATTTAAAATTAATTTATGTATATTTCTATAATTTAGCAAAAAAATTGGCGATTTGTAAAGTTTGGCGAAACTGGCTGTCGTGTTAATCAAGTATCACTCAATTTACACTTGAAAATATCATATTTCACAAAAAACTACGGCACAAATATGATATACCGATTCTCTTCCAACAGCAAAGCGGCAAAATCCTCATTTTAGAATAGCGAAGAAATGTACATTCTAAAAATTATTTTCTGTTATTTTAAAACGAAAATATCAATAAATAAAAAAATAACTAAAGCACAAAACAATTTATAGAATATATAAGAAGAAATTGAAAGTAAATAAACAATTTATTAATACAGAAACATTTATAGCTGGGTTACCATATCAGGCAAAGTAACACCGTTTTGGCCCCAATCAGATACCTCAGTGCGTATATAACATCTGTGCCGAAAATTCCATGTTTGTAAAAAACAATCATTATTTATACGGCAAGTTTAAATGATGTAGTATAGTGTATAAACGCACTACACTGGCACGCTTTTTTTTTTCCTGATGCCAATTTTGCGAAAACTTTGTTTTCAAATACCAGTTACACATATAGTTTTCAATTATTTTCTATTATTTTAAAAAGAAAATAACAATAAATAAAAAAAGTTTAGTTTTAATAATTATATAACAAAACTATTTATAACCTTTAAAAAAATAAAATAAAAGCAAATAAACAACAACAGCCGAATTACCAAGTGAGGCATAAAATCGCCATTTTATTGCAGTCGCGCAAATGTGGTGCATATATGACAAATGTGCCTTGATCAAGATAGTTTATATAATTAAAAAAAAAAAAGGAAATAAAAGTAAATAAACAATTTATTAATAAATAAACAACAACATCCGGGTTGCCATATCAAGCAAAATAATGACACTTTGGTGTCAGTTAAATACCCAGATGTATATTTGACATTAGCATCAAAAACAAATCGCGCAAATGTGGTGCGTATATGACATCTGTGCCAAAATAACATTTTAAAGGTTGCAGTTAAATTATTTTACAATATATGTGTATGTGAAGAGACATTTACCCTAAAATTTGAGTATTATTCATTTTGTGGTGTTAACTGTTATATATTTTTTAAATTAAATATAAAAATATTCCCTAAAAATGCTCTCATACATTAAAAGAGAGAAAGAGAGAACATTGTTCTTGTTAACATCGCTCCATCTTGGGCTTTTTTTGGTTTAGAAACGCATTGCTTGGCAACAAAAGTAGATTGAAACACCAAATTGAACAAATAACAAATAGAGCCTTTTTTTTTTTTTTTTTTTTTTTTTTTTTTTTTTTTTTAATAATTAATTCTGTGAGTTTCTTCTGTAAAACACAATGGAAAAATTAGATTAAAAAAATATTAAAAAAAAGAAATTACTTATGTTTTACTTAATGAAGTTTTTGCGATGTTTTCTTTTAAACTGACTCGAAAAAAAATAAATAGCCAAATATTGTGTCACTTCAAAACTTTCTTTCACATTGAATTACTTTTTAAATATTATGAATATACTTTTTTTTTAAGATAAATATTTAAAGATTTTTTTTTAAATAAAAATTTTAAAATAAAAATCTTATCTTAATTTTTTTTTTAAAGATAAATATTTAAGATAAATATTTTTTTTTTTTTTTTTTTTTTTTTGTAATATTATTTTGCATTAAACTGATTTTTTTTTTTCTTTTTATCATTATTTATTTTAAATCAATGAATTAACAGGTTTTTTTTTTTAGATGTTTATATTATTTTCCATTAGAAAAAGCCATTTCATTTCCTTTTTTTAAATATAATTATCGTCAAAAAATTAATTATTGCAACCTTTTCGTGGAAAAAAACCAAAAAATACGAAAAATCAGAGCTATCCCTGTATATTTGAATCACAAACCTCCCCAAAAATATTTCCTATCGAATGATGCAATCTGAAAAAAAAATCAGTCTGGTAGTTTTTGAAAACATTCGAGCCAAAGTTTCAGAACGTCTGCTTTATAATATATATGATTATAAAAATGAAATGTAATTTAAAAAGTAGGTTTTATAGGTAATTATCTGATATTTAAATAATCATGTATAAATTTTAATTGTGTTTTAAAAGTAATTAATTATAAATTTGTCTGAAAGCACTAATTTGGTCAGGAATTGAAACTTTCGCAAAAAAAGTCTTTTGTTCTAAAAATCTGGCATGCTGCTAATGAAGCGACATAGCGTGTCAAAAAAATCCGAGTTCGTTTGATTTATAGATAAACATAAATTATGTTAAAATTTGATCATGTTTTTTCACAGACTCCCACTCATTGCACTTTATGGAATTTATCAGTTTATGTATTAACTCACTCACTATATTGATACACATAAAAGGTCACTGCATTCTGTTTCAGAGGAACTTCCCCATATTAATCTACTTTTGAAAATAATCAAGTGTCCAGATTTTTATTATTATTATTATTCATTTTATTTTGCATTGCCTCTTATACACAATTTTATAAAATAAATTTGTGATTCATGGGCTGAGAGCTGCATCTTTATGTTAAAAAGCAATTATGTTTCATAACAGCCAATGTGTATTTCATTGATTTGTGTAAACTGAAATTTATTTAAACAATAGGTAAAGGATACAAAAATTGTTTTGTTTTATATAGTGATTATAATTAGTTTTAAAAGAAAAAAAATTAAACTACTTTAAAATTAAGATTTCTTGTTATAATTTAAAATTATCTATAAAAGTGTTGTAAATGTTGACTATTGTTTGTCCACTAAACTTTTTTTTTGTTTTAAAAATTTAGGTAGCACAATACATTGGTGAATTATGTCGCTATCTCCTTGCTCAACCAGAAAGGCCAGAAGAAAGGAAACACAAACTTCGAATCATGTATGGCAATGGTTTGCGTCCTCAGATATGGAAGCAGTTTGTAGAACGATTTAACATTCCTAATATTGGAGAACTATATGGTTCCACAGAAGGCAATGCCAATGTTGGTAGGTGAAGTTTTTCTCAAATAGTTATTTTAAGATTTTCGTAGAAGCATTCTTAAATCTGCATCTTTTTTTCAAAAACTGACAAAAAAATGTAATTTATTTTCCTTCCTTGGAAAAAAAAAAATATTGTTATTTTTATTGTTTTTTGCATCTTAATTGTTGATAATCTCAATATAAATCATGATTAAATATATATATATATATTATTACTTTAACATCTTGCTCTTGCAATTATTAATAATCTGTATAAAAATTATTATCCAGGTGAATTCTGATATTACCAAACCTTTAAACAGTTAGATTTTTCTTAAAATTTATTCCAGCAATTTTCCAATAAAATTCTCATCTGATTTTAAGCAGATTTAATTCTTATTTTGAAAATTGCATTATATTGGATGTTTTATAGTTGCTACATATATTTATGATATCTATATGTATCTCCAGTTTCAAGTCAGTAAAAATTACTGATCAAGAATTATTATTTTTGTAATCAAGAAATAAAAATTTTATGGATTATTTAAAAAATTATCTTACTTTTGGAAGAAGTTTTCAAATTTAATTATATCTTACTTTTTTTCTAAAAATGTATATTTAAAAGTGTTTTAGTTAAATTATAGCTCAGCTGTTTCTTTTTTCCAGTAAATATTGACAATAAAATTGGTGCTGTTGGTTTTATGTCACGAATCATCCCCACGATTTATCCTGTTACTTTAATTAAAGTGGAACCCAGTACTGGCGAACCTATCAGAGATGAGAAAGGCTTATGTATTCGTTGTGAACCAGGTAAGATTATTATCAAGGTCAAAGCTTTAATTAGCATAGAATCTTGTAAATTTCTACTATTTTCTCTGGTTATATGATAATTATTTCTACTGTGTAGGTGTGTAAAAAATAAATAAATAAATAAATAGTGGTATTCAGAATTCAGAATTTTTGTCACCCATTTGTTAAAAATGTAATTTTTTTTGCTGTAAACTGGTCTTTTGTAGTTATCTATAAAAAAACCTTATAAATATTTGCAGTACTCAAAATGAAATATCAATTTAAGAGTGTTTGTTTAAATAATCAAAAATTGAGCTGCATATAAACTGTTTTAAATTGCATAAGACAACGTTCAGTTGATATTAAGCTATTCTCAAATTGTCATATTTATTTATTTAGATAGATAATTTAAAGAGTTAACTTTCTTACAATTTTTCATACCTGTGTTATATCTTTCAGCACAGTTAATAAATAAGTTTTACTTACTTTATCGGGAAGTAATCCCCCAGTAATGCATTTATAATTTCAATCTTGATAATGTGTTTTAGAAGTTTTTATTTTTATAAGAAAATTAAATATCTATGTATCTATTAAATATCTATATTTGTGCTCTGATATAAATTGGATGAAGAAAACACTAGACAGGAAACAGGAAAAATCTGGGGGAGACCTACATCTAGTAGTGGATCAAAAACCGTTCATTATGATGATGATGATATATACACTTTCGTTTTAACTTGCTGGATTTTCTAATTACTTACCTAATCACAAAGGCTATGACAACATAGTTTGTAACTCCTAAAACTATCAAAAAGTTTAAACAATAACAACTATTATATATAGGTACATTTAAAATTTGGACTAACCTCCATCCTTCCTTCCAATTTTGCTCCAAATCAAACAGATTTAAGATTATCTAGTCAAATGTTGATAATATTAATATCAGTGAGTTCACCTTGTTTGTTTATAAACTAAAATGCATTTATCATCAGAGTTCATCTGTAAATAAGGATGTTTTATTCCACAGCAGGAATAGTAACACTTGTGAATGAATCACATAATTTTAGTTACTTTTAATAAATTACTCAGTAGAAAGAATAAAACATTTTCTTAAATTTTATGTACAACAGATCATTATGTACAACAGATTTGAACAACAGATCATATTGCCTTACATTTTATCAGTGGAAAAAAACCCTATTATTTCTTTCTAAATATATCAAACTTATATTGTTAACTCATAACAATCTAAAGAAAAACTACTATTAGTAGTATCACAGCATAAACTCACTAAACTCGCCTTTAAACTCACTAAAATAAATCCAAGAGACGTAAAAGAAAAACACTTGTTATCTATTCAACATTTTAATCAACAACTGCCTACATCATTTAATAACATTTTACACAGATATCATGACGTCACAGAATTAAAACAAAGTGAATACAATGGTATCAGAATTAAAACAAAGTGAATACAATGGTATCAATCTGTCGGCATTTCAGAATTAAATTATAAACATAAAAAGCAATATATTACACTTAATGTTTTAGAAAATGATCACTATATAAATAAATCTTACTTGAGGATACAGAAAATGATTATTATCACAATGAATCTTTTTTAATGATTTAGGAAGTTACTTTAAATTAGTTTTGATTGATTTATTGAGTATGTTAAATGATTCTGCTAAATTATTATGTTAAATTATTATATTAAATTATCAATGTTACAGATAACAACCCTCTTCAACATATAGTTTTTCTTTGTTATGTTCCAACTTTAATAATTTCCATTATACCCTTAGACAAATAGATGTAACATTTAAAGTTAAAACAATAAAATTATTATTATAATAATTTAGAAAATCTCAAACAGTATTTGATTAGTGCAGTTCTCCTCCCCCCTCAAAAAATAAATTAATTAATAAAAATAATAAGAAGAAGATATGAGTAAGGTATGCTTTTAATTTCACAACTAGGAAGCCTTAAATTCAAATTGTTTTTGAGCAGGGGGAAAAACTTTTATGGGGGGGGGGCATATTTTGTAGCAATACAAAAATTGTGAAAAATAACCATTACTTCAATTTTTGGTTTAATTTTTATGAATTCAAAAGTTACAAATTATTTTTTTAATATTTTTATTAAAATCTGCATATTTTTGTTGACTTATAGTGACATTTCAAAGCTCCATAGATGCAAAGAAACCATTTTTTAAAGATGGAATGTCAATTTAAAATTTTATTCCTTGAAATGTTTGATTTGTTGAGAGGGGGGAAAATGATGGCATCGCTCCCTTCCTCCCCATTCTTAAAATGTATGAGGTTTAGAAAAGAAAAAAAAAATGGGTTTTATATCAAGATAGGGATAGTATGTACACAAAGATTCCCCCAAAATCTCTCTAATTAAACTTGTATGGTTGAATTGGTATGGAGACTTTTAACTAACATTTTGATGTATGCATATAATATTCAAGAGTATTATTTTTTAAGTAAGTTTTTTTCTTACTGAATAATTTTAATTTGATATTCTTAAATTTGCAGGTAGTATGTTTTTTCCCCTTAATATTTAATATTGTGGAAGAATAACAACAAGTTAATGAATTATTTAAGCTTATCTTTAGTTACTTATCTATTGTCCAAGGAAAAATTAATTTCTTAGATTTCTTCATAAGTTATAATTGTTAAAATTTTTATATTATAATCTGAAATTGAATACTATTTCAGGAATAGTTGCATTTATCATTTATAATATTTTTGTATTAAAAATCCAAAAACAGGAATTGTAATGAATTTGTGATGATTTACTTATTTTGTACTGGTTTTCTCTGTATTATTATTTTATTTTTAGGTGAACCTGGAGAATTTGTTGGTAAAATAATTGTAACAGATCCTTTACGTCGGTTTGATGGTTATGTCAATCAGTCTGCTACAAAGAAAAAAATTGTCAGAGATTGCTTCCAGAAAGGAGATATGGCCTTTTTGTCTGGTATATAAAGATTTTTTTTTTTTCATCGATTTTTAACTAACCTAATTCATAAGTTTTAATTACTGTAAAATTTAACATTTCAGTGATTTTATACCTTTTTGGAAATGTTGATGAGCATAAAAATTTAGGTGTTTCTAACATATTACTTTTAAATTATATTAAATTCTATTTAACCTCCCCTCCCTTCAAATCTTTTTATATTGTGCGATGATCCTTCTTTTTGATATTCTTCAAATCTTTTAATTTGTGTACCTGCTAATTTTCAAAGTTATAAAAATATAAATTGAATCGGAAAAGTTATTTACTGAAATGTTTATAATTCTGATGTAGTTATTTAATGATTGCTTTTTATCAAATATAATTAGAATCAAATGTAACAAGAATATCAAATATTCTTGAATCGCATGTAAGAAAACCAAAAATCATAAAATTAACGAATGAGCAATAAAGTTGAAAGGATATTGGGATATTCACTGTAACCTTCACTAATAAAATAACTAAACACACTGTCTGTGTGCATGTATATTTTTGTGCGATAGCTAGAAAAATCTATGGCACTTATGAAGCTCAAAACTTTCTTAAAAGTATCCCAAAGTCTCTCCTGATGTATCTGACATTGAGATTTTCAAAATTCTAACTATTACTTGAGTAGTTCCTCTCCCGTTTCCCATTGCAGTTCTTTTGAACATTTTTAACGCTAAATATTATTTGTTCATTTTTTAAACCAATTTTTCACACAGTCAGTGGCTATGTATTTCAGACATCGTAATTTCAGATATTTCGAGTTAAAGATAAAATCACAAATTTCATGTTCCTTTAATATTATTATCTCGGAACCGTGCAACGCCGGGCGGGTCAGCTAGTATATATATATATATTTTTTCTTTTAATTCTTTCTTCTCAGCTATATATCATTTTACAATTAACCAGCCAAACTATGATTTGTTCATAGTTTGGCTGGTAGGGATGTTAATGTATTTAAGTAATATAATATTCTGTGTCTTGAGAACTTTTATGTCTTCTTGCTTCGCAGCTTAAACAGGTCATAAAAATTGTTTTTAATTATTTGAATCTCCAGGGCTGTTTGAAAAGTCTTTCTAAGGTGCAGTTTTGTTTGTTGAAAACTGGTAAATGCTCCAAAAACCATATTAATATTTTATAATTTATACATTTTCTTAAACATCATTAAGTTTTTATTGAATAAAAATAATTGAAAATGAAGGTAACTACAAACAAAATGTACTCTCTTTTAGTATTTTACCTATGAAATGCTACAAACAATTTTATGTTTATGAAGGTAACTACAAACAAAATGTACTCTTTTAGTATTTTACCTATGAAATGCTACAAACAATATTATGTTTATTATGTTTATTTTGGCTTAATAAAAAATGCATAATTGATTTGTCGTAATCAAGTTGAATTTCACATAAAATCAGATCGTGATCATATTACTTGTGGCACAATGGTCAAATCCAACAATGTGAATAAAAATGAAAACATATGACGGAATGCAATTTTCACCTTGTTTTTAACACGAAATATATAATATGAACTTTAAAATGTTCAGGTTTAATTAAAAGGTGATTAAAATAATCAAAGGAAATTTGATTTGATTATTTTAATCACCTAGTTCATATTATATATTTTAGATCCAAAAATGTGTTTAACAATTTGATTACAATATATAATATTTAATAAGTTGGCAATATTTGAATTTGTTGTATGAAGAATCTTTTTAGTGTTAGGCTGCAATTGCTTTTGTAGTCTTTCCAATGTTTTATGAAATGAAAAGTTATGCTTCTGTGTTTATGCATTGTACAAAGTCTATACAATATTAAATTGTCTGTTCAGTATCAGATGTATAGGGTTTTGTGCAATGAGATGCTATGATTGCATCTTTTTTTTTTTTTTTTTTTTTTTTTTTTTTACACGGTCCTTATGGCTTTAATAACAAATTTGCTAAGTTCTAAAAGCCAAAAATTAGAAGATTTTTCTTCAGTATTTGAATAAGAAAAATATACATACTTCTTGCATATTAAAAGAATTTAAAATAAATAGGAAATTAAAATATTTTAATATGATTTTTAATTAAATGTAAATAACTGAGAAAAATTAGATTCCCCCAAAATATATGTTAAACAAAGCTTAAATTTAATTTCTTAAATCTTAAATAATTTTTAATTGGGATAAAATATTGCTAATAATAAATCTGACCTTAGTAGCAATCACAAGGTTTTTGAATAATCATCCATTATAATTAATCTAAAATCAACTTGTAACATTAAATACTATGGATCCATCATGGAAACGAAAAAGCAGCATATTTGCAATTTTTATACTTTAATTTGAGAACATCTGATGTTCAAATATTAGAATATTGAAATTAGGAGAAAAAAAAATTGGGGGAAAATGTGCAGTGTACAAAAACATGAAAACCAGGAGACCTTTGCAAGTCTGAAATAAAACAAAAAGGTCCCCTCCCCCCCCCCCCCCCCCCAAAAAAAAAAATGTGCAACAAAGTTTATATTTACCCCCATACACTTTTGATGGCATCTGATGAATGAAATGACTTTTATCTTCAATTTCCAAAAATATATAGGGTCATTTTCTTTGTATTCAGTCCTCCCCCTCCCCCTCCTCAAGAAAATATCAGTCATAAGCATAATAATTATAAAATGGATGGAGACAAGTTACACAAGTAATTGTGCGTAATTCTTTAATTGGAAATTAATCTTTTGTTTATTCATGCATTGTACTTATTGTTGTGCTTTATCAGGCGATATGCTAATGATGGATGATGATGGGTATTTGTACTTTGTGGATCGTACTGGAGACACATTCAGGTGGAGGGGAGAAAATGTGTCCACTATGGAGATTGAAGGCGTCATTAGCAACATCTTGGGTCTCACAGATTCTGTTGTCTATGGTGTAGCTGTTCCTGGTAAGTAGTCAGAGTTTTAAAAAAAGTTTTTGAAATCTTTTTAATATTTATTTTAAATGCACTTTCGACAAAGGAATAGAAAATATAAGAAATTTTTTTACCTATTTTCAGGGTTCGCATTCCCCCTAAAATTCCTAAAATTCATAACTATTATTTTTCCCCCTAAAAATCCTAAAATTCTCCTAAAATTTCATTCTTGTTCCTAAAAAAATGCATTTTTAACAAGCAAACTCGGCAAATCTCTTAGTATTTCAGGACCGTCAAAGCACACCACTTTGCTTCACTTTGTTTCGTTGAAAATAACAGTCATTTATGAAGTCAGTATTTTTCTTCCAATTATAGTCATCCCTAATGTAGTTCCTCCTACTACTGTGCCCTATTTCATTGAGAACGTCCGAAGGAGAAAAAATATAAGAGCATTCATTCTGGGTAAGCTGAATCAAGTGGGAGCCATAATTGCTTTCAGCGTTTCGTTTTTATTGTTCATGTACAACTGTTTTTACCAGTAGCGTTTCTTTTAGAATTTGAGTATTATTATTTGTCATTTTTTTTTTCATAAATTCAAATCAATTTATCATGCGAAATAAAATATCAAGATTCCTGGTTACAAAAAGAACTGGATGATGTTTTAATTGGTAAATGGCTAGAAGCCGTACCTAAAGATATATATTCTTCAAAATGCATTTTGTGTTCTGAAACGTTTGAAATATCTGGAAGAGGAATTTGCCAAGTGCGATCTCATCATAATGGTAAAAACTCCTGTTGAAATTTAATACTAGATTAAAAAACAACTCAATTATTAAAAGTGTAGATCAAAGTTATGCTAATTCTGGTTCCCTTAGTCACCAAAATCAGATTTTAAAATTCGAAACTCTTTGGGCCTTGTTGCATGTGGCAAATGAAAACTTTTCATTTAAATTGTGCATTGACACGCTTGAATTGACAAAAGAAATGTTTCCCGATTCTACTATAGCATCTTCAATGACGCTTAAAGAAAAGAAGGTTTTCTATGTGTTAAAATATGGAATTTCAAAGCATTTTGAAAAATTTTCAATTAAAGACATCGCTGACAGCTCACCTGGAGTAACATTAGCGTTTGATGAAAGTAAAATGGAAACTGAATAGATATGCAAGATATTGGTCGAAAAGGTTTAATTTAGGGACTTGCAGATACTTAAAAAGGCTTTTTCTTGCACATGCTACAGCCACCCATGATTTCAAAAGAACTTTTAGATGCTGTATCTGCTTTTGACATTCCATTAAGTAAAATTATATGCCTATCTATAGATAATAATGTTTAAAAAAATTATTAACAAATAATTAGGTCTAAAGTTTTGACTGAATATTTTATGTGTGTCAATTTAAATGTTTTCAAGAAGCTTCAAATAATTATCACTGTTAATGAATACTTTGTAGGATCAAATTACAGTTGGGTTTTATACTTTTTATAAAGATATATACACAATTTATTATGTGTAACATTTTGTAACAAAGATGAAAATATGTTATTCAAATTCGAATTAAATATTTATTAACTTCTTTAATTCCTCCTGCTAAAGTGTTTTTTTCCTTCCCAAATCATACATTTTAAAACAAAAGAAAATAAAAGCAATCAATGAAGAGTATGTTTTTATGAAACGGAATTTTGTGTAGTGATGTATGTTTTATTATATATTAAATGTTTTTTGAAGAGGCTTTATATATGCCCAACATTTTCCTTAGATCGATCCCTGGATGTTATCCTGGTGCAAATCACAGTTCAAGATTTGTTTTATTAAAAATCACTGAATTGAAATATCTTGATATATGTTATTATTTATTTCTCATTTTCATGAAATGTGTTAAAGTGTATTTTAACTAAATTTATTTGAAATGAAATGAATGAAACTAAATTGAAAATGACAGGAATATTATTTGGCAGCATACTACCTGTGTATGATTAGCACAAAAATGCCTATATTATACATTTATAATGTTAAAAATATCTTCGATTGCCCCTAAAATTTTCCTAAAATTTGTAGAAAAATTCCTAAAACTCCTCCTTAAAATTTTGGAAAATCAGAGTGCTAATCCTGTATTTTCATTTTAAAACTTTTTCTCAGCTGTAGCTTTAATTAAATTTCTTTATATATGAATATTTTGCTCTTATCATTAGATGTTATTTCACAAAAGTAAAATTATGTGCCAAGCAAGATCGCTTGGCCAAATAATTATTGTTCATTTTCTTTTGCAACCAAACTCTTTTGGGTATCCCTGTAAATAAACCATAAATGCTATGCTCACCATTCTCTACAGTAAAATCCTAGAAGTACATTTCAGTGAAAAATGTCAATTTCAACATGTTTAAAAAAGTGTAAATCATTAAAATACACCACAAATGATTTTTTCCCCATAGACCATAATGTAACAGAATTTTTTTTTTTGAGTGTCCTTGTAAATGAACACTAAATGCTACACAATTCTTTTTCAATACCGAACATGCCATAATGCTACCTAATAATATAAATCTGTTTCATGGCAATCTGGCAAATTTAAATGAGTTAGAGAATGGACAGACAAACTAAACTCATGAATGCTTTTCAAGTATGTTGGAAAGTGTTAAAAAATACCCATAATGTACATCAAATAAATGTATACCTTTTTTTATTTGTTTATACATTTGCTGTACATTTCTATTCTTAAATTTTGTTTTTATTAAGTCCGCTTGTTATATTTAAACTTATTTTGTGTATAAAAGTACCCCCATCCTTCCAAAAAAAAAAAAAAAAAAAAAAAACATTTGAATAAAGCACACTCTAATTAATATTCTTTTTCAGATTGTGAAGGTCGTGCTGGAATGGCAGCCATCTGTAATTCAGATACCAATGTAGACCTGAAACTCCTGCTTAGTGAAATGTCCAAAGTGTTGCCTTCCTACGCAATACCCCTTTTCATTCGAATATGTGATAAATTAGAATCTACTGGTATGATATTTAGCAGTTTTTTTTTTTTTTTTATTATTAAAATGATATTTATGTTTTTTTTTTCTTTTTTTTCTTTTTGTGTGTGTGTGTGTATGTTTTAAGTATTTATATATCAAACTTAAACCTGTATTTGGCCAGATATATTTACTTACTTATTGTGATACTAGAAGACAGCCCGTCAAAATGACGTGTTTGCATTTTTAAAGGGATGATAAAAAAAATACAACTGTGGTCAATCAGCCACTGGCTTAAACAATTTTTAAAAATACAGCAGTTAAACATGGGGAAAAAAATCTATAAAAAAAAAAGAAAATTTTAACAAAAATTTGCTTAAAACTATAACAAAACTGTCTGGTGGATGGGGAGATTGTAGTGAACAAATCGTAAATAATAAATTTTAAAAGAATAAAGTAAGGCAAAAAAATCACTTATAAAAGAATATATTGTGAAACTACAGCCAAAATATATCGAAAAATACTGAAAGAAAATAATAAAAATATCTAAAACGGATAATTTTTTTTTTGGCCCATTCTTTAGCTAATACTTAAAAGAAAACACTCTATGATCGAAAACAATGTCAACAATAAAGAGTAAACAATGAACGTGTTTGGGAGATACAGGAGCTTCGCGCGTGAACTCAGGAGTTTTTACCGAGTACTATTCCGCTGTAAGATCCACTCCACGTATTCTGTCTCCTGAGCGCGCGTGCATAGATCCCCAACGCACCTGATCATTCCTGAGTCGTGATGTTACAAAGGAGTCATTCTAAAGACTCAATCACGGAATTTGTCATTCTTGAATGGCAACAGTATTGATTTGCTTACATTGTTTGTTTGGTTTGTTTTTTCCGTAATTGCTGGTTGTATTATTTATAACTTAAACATTATAATTAAATAGTTTTTGTAGGTTTTAGAGAAAATGAGTAATGAATAAATCTTTTACATGTATACCTTCATAAGTTGAACAGTTAGAATATTTGTGAACAGCTCGGAATAGTTAAGCCTAACGTGGACGCAGTTGCAATAGGTTTATTTTTCTCGTGGATGGGTTGTATCCGGAATCGTCGTACACGGAGGGGTTTTATATATATAATTGCTCTGTAATTCTCTAAGTAGTTTGACAATATTTTTTTCGTTTCCCAAAAACAACTTTAATGACATATTGACAAAAATATTCTGTGCAGAATTTTACATTTTAAAATATGAAGTGTATTTTAGAAAAAAAAAAAAAAAATGCAAAGGAAGTTTAAATTTTGAGTTTTTATGAAAATGCAACAAAGCATTGGGCACGCAAAAGATTAACAGATATACTTTTGCATTTCTCTATATTTAAATAAAGTCATCTTATGAAGTTTTCATCTATATTTTGAAAAAAAAAAAGATGTTTGTCTGTTAACTGGCTACCACATAAAGAAATCTAAAAATTTGGATGAAAATAGACAAAGACAGGTCTGAATGCATTTTGAGATTTTTCTTTAAAAAAAAAAAATAAATAAATAAATAAATAAAATAATGAAAATAGATATTTATTAAAAATGACAAAATGCATCACAAAATGTCAAGTTTTCATCATTCTGCTGATTGTGTGTGCTTTTATGGGTTTCCTTGGATGTGCACACACAGATTAAATGTTTTTTTTCTACATTGAATATCCAAAATTGCCAAATTCCGCACACAGTGTAAAAGAAGAATGCAGAGTTTTTTGCTTATGTCTAAATAATAGTAGAGAAAATAAGTATCTTTCATTAAAAAATATATATATATATATTACAATAATAATAATAATAATAATAATAACTATTTCAAAAAACAGTTTTACTCATTTTCAGTTATGTATTATTTTTCAATTTTTTTCTTTTTCTTCATTTTAAAATTTTTAAATCTGCTTCTTGGCCTAAAATATTAATTTTAAAAAGTAAATAAAATAAAATAAAATATGCACTTGTTTGGGGAATTTTTCTTTTTTAATGTTTCTACAAAAAAAAAAAAAAAAAAAAAAAAAAAAAAAAAATATTGTTTAGAAGTTGTTTTACAGATTCATTAGTTATTTTTTATTTTGTTTTGTTACAGTGCCTTTGAAAATATTGTTTCTGATTCAAGAGAATTGTGCTTTTGAACACATTTCATTTTTGCACTTGTACAGAAAAAAATATCTAGTTATACTTCATATCCTTTCATTTTCTTCATGGGTTGCCAATATACTGGAAGATATTGTTTCATGTTTTAAACGAGTGAGAGACTGATGCACATGTTATATTATTTAGATTTTCTCTTGAACTTTTGAAATAAAATGTCAGAATTAAGAGGTGAAATTAATTTTGCAATCATTGAAACAGATCCACTTAGTTCATTTTCAAAAATAGACCTGTTTTGAAAGTTAGATCACTGTTTTATGAGGAACAAAACAGTGTCAATATCTGCTTATCAGAAGTGTAAATAGCTTACAAGTTTACATAATTCAAACACACATATACACACAAATATAAATAATATTTGCCTGCATTTAAATAATAAAGGTACATACAAATAATATACAAACAATAAATACTATAAACCAAACTGGAGTGAAAAATTAGCCAGAGCCAGGAATCGAACCCAGGACCACAGCATTGGTCCCGATTGCTAATCTTTGCTGTGATTCTCGGTTTGATTCCTGGTTAATTTTTTCACTCCAGTTGAGTCAATTGTATTTATTGTTTGTATATTATTTGTATGTACCCTTTTTTTACATTATTCATTTGGTAAATTGAACAATTAAGAAAAACAAAAGCATTTCTTTTAACAATGCCATTTTTTTTCACATGCAAGCAAATGCAGAGCACCTGTGCTCTTGTGATGCTGTGATTTTGGACACTTATTACTAATAAAACTTTTTAAATTGCTGTTTTAGGAAGATAAAAATGCAGCATCTTTTATCATTGGTGCTTGATTTATATAATTTTCTTACTGATTTATTCATCTGAATATCTTGTATATTCTGATTAAATATACAGAAATTTTTAAGGGGGGAAAAAAGCAATTTTAACAATTTATTTTGTGAAAACTGCATATGACAGAACTACATACACTGCATACAGGAAAACCTAATTTTTGGTTTCTATGGTCCATTAGATTGCTCTTATGTCAAAATGAGCAGCCCTTGTAGCACGGCAAACATCAAAACCATATTTCATTTCTTGTTGCACACAAGTTGACTAATGATTAGCATGTGTTTATGATTAGTATGTCTAAAAAAATATGTATATACATATATATTTAATGCAGCTGCATAGATGAAAGTTTGATGTTGACAATTTTGCTATGTTGATATTCTACAAAAGGTGCTCATATTGAAACAATGCAAACAAACTCATCTTAAAGACATAGACCAAACTTTGGATTTTCCTATATCTAATGATAAATGGAATGTGTTTCAGTCTAACACAGTTTGAATGAAATAAGTTCTTGACATTTGAATACCTTGTACTTATTTGCATACCATTGACGTAAGTAATTCAAAGTATCCTTTTGCCTTACATACAGGGTGTTCTAAAAATATTGAACTGCTCTTAATTTTTTACCTGACAGAGATATGTTGACAGTATAAATTATAAATGTATTTTTAAAAAAAGTAGAAACATTATATTGGTGAAATAGTCATATTTATAAAAACTTAATTTTCTTTATGCTCTGACAAGTACAAAAGTATTCATTCTTCTACAACCAAAATTCACTGAGTTATGATACTTTGAATTATATGAAACTTTAGAGTTTTCCTGTACTAAAAAAACTTAGTGTCTGTTTTTAGTGCTGTAACACTCTGAAATTTCATAAAATTTAAATTATCATAGGTCTATAAGTTCAGATGCAGAAGAGTGAAGTTTTCAGAGCGGTTAAATGTTTTAAAAAAAAACTTTTTATAAAATTAATGGTAGGACTTTTTCTTCCACATAATCTGTAAAATCCTTCTTTATTTTGAACTCTTGGAATTTCTATTATCTGTGTATCTTTTTTTAATAATTGCATTTGAAGCATACCTTGCTTATGTTGTTTTATTTAATTTTAGGTACATTTAAATTAAAAAAAGTAGATCTCCAGAAAGAAGGCTTTGATCCATCCCGCATTAAAGATCCCCTGTACTATTTAGACAAAAAACTTAATGCTTATGTGACTTTAGATGCAGACGCTTATGAAAGAATTTGCAATGGGCAGATTCGTATGTGAAGCATGGACTTTAGTGTCATTTTTAAAATTGGTGAAAATCTGATAAGTGGTGAACTCCTTTGTCTTTTGCCACTGGTATTACAGAATATTATGGGTATGATTCCTTTATTTATTTGTCCACTGTTGTGGCATCACTTCATGGCCTAAGTTTGATTAATATCAGAAAAATTATATTATAGTTTTTTAAGTTAGATTGTAATTTGCATACATAATTTTAAGTTTATATTTTCATATGTATTATGTTTAAATAAAAATTATTCTCAATCTTCATTTTAAAATGATATACATTTTAATTTAGAATAAATGGCCGTAAAAAAATAATTGAATTCAAAAAGTCAAAATATTAGAAACATTAGATGTTATTCTACTATTACTTATCAAAAATTTTAACTGCTAATTTTTATATATTCTATTGTTATTTTTAGATAAAATTTCATTTGAATGTTTTTAATTAATTCCAATAATTAATAAATTTTAAAGATTGTTGAATATTTATTTTCTCAGGGATATTTTTAATGGATAATTTAATTTAGTCTTTATCATTTATTGCTGAAATTATTTTTTTTTTTTATTTTAATCTTTAAATAATCAAAGTACAGTAATCTCTTAACATTTGCAGATTTAATGCTTGCAAGTTTTGAATAGTCTCAAAATAAAAAAGAAAGACCATTTAAACATTTACAAAAAACCTAATCCTAATCCTTGTGAATGTTAATGGATTACAGTATACTGAAAGTCAATTAATGTTTTAATTTTAAAGCAATTAGATTTTTTTTAAATAAATAATTCAAAGTATTTTAAAAAAAGTCTGATATTAAATTACTTGAAATGTGGATTGCAATTTACATTTGTGAACAATGTAACCCACTGACTTTACATGTTTTTTTATTATTGTTATTTATTTAAATTTTAACTTTTTAAATGTATTTTTACTTTTTTATAAAAACCAGTAATTTAACAGTAATATTAAATTCATATTTTATTAGATTTTTAGAATTGAATTTTTTACTTTTTAAAGATTTAACTAATTACCTTTGTTGCAGTTTATAAAGTTTATTTATTTTTTTTTTTTCCTTCCAAGTTTAAAAATTGACTAATAAAATTTTTATCTCTTTATTACATTTATTTTGTTCTATAAAATTCTCCATCCTAGTTTGAATCTCATGTATGTAGTTTATCCAAGGAGTATATTTACATTTTTATGTATGAAATGCGTCACACCAGCATTTAAGGAAAAATTACATTTATTTGTGAAATGATTTATTGTGAATAATTGGGCATAAATATGTCCTCTTGAGTATACCTGGGGAATGCCAGTGATTATATTTCATCGCATGCAGAAAAATTTCACCTACCATCCAATAGCGGATAACCAGATGCTTATTAAAAAGTGGCTTTCAAAAATGATAGAGTAATTTATATTGTCTGAAACAGAGTTTATGATCCATGTATATTTGCATGAAAATGTTTTCTTTTCTTGTAAAAATCACATTCATAAATATGTTTAAGTTTTTAAAGTAATTTTTATAATGTACAGTTTAGTACCATGTCTCTGTATATATGTTACTTGGATTGTTTGTTCTGTAATGGGCAGGGGTATTTATTTAGTATTTTGTTTGTGTCATATTTAGATTCTTTTTCCTTTTAAATAACATGCATGATTCATTAATGAAAATCCTAAATTTGTAACATCTGGAATAATAACATTACTAAAGCTGTTCTTCACTATTCTTGAGAAAATTCCTTCTGAGCCAGAGCAGTATGCTAGTTGGGAAATAATTTTCATTCCTTTATACACAAAAATTTCAAAGTTTAGAAAAATGTATCGTTTCTTATTTTTTTTTTTTTTTTCTTTTTTTTTTTTTTTTTTTCTTTTTTTTTTAACTGTCATTTAATTATGATTTTTAGCCATTAATTAATTTTTGTGAGAATTTCTTCAGGATTTTAAAAATTGTACTGAAATTTTTGCACAGTTTGTTAAAATATTATTTGTTTACTTATAAACGTAGCACAAATAACTTCAAATTTTTAAAACTGAAATTTTGAATGTCTTAAGATTTTTACATCTATGAATGAAAGTTATGATTATATATAAAAAGTCACTTGTTTTAGAATGTAATAAATTACTAGCAGAATTAGCTTTGATTGGATGCACTGAAGTGCTTAATACTCTCCTTTTTAATCCTTTTTATATTGGTGCACCTAAAAATAAATATGTTGAATGCCAAACAATATGTACATTTTCAACAACTTTTGTAGTTTACAAATCTATTATATTGCATTATAAATATATTAAAATTACTTCAATTTCAGTTTTGTCCTTTTTAAATCAGCTGTACTCAATCTTCTTTTCTAAAGTGCAAGAAGAAATAATAATTATGTTTACTATGTTAAGTGGATCACAGTAGACTATATTTATAAAGCAATTGAAATTGTAAGGTAACAAATGTAATATGTTCAGTATTAGCTATAAAATAAAATATGAAATATTGTAAAATGCTGCAAAATTTTCAAGTTCTTGAGATTAAAAGATTATTCTTTAATTTTTTTTTTTTACTCAGTGCAAACACTACTCATGTTTTTTAAAGGTAAAAAGACCATTGTAAAACAAGATAGGGCTATATGAGGAAAAAAAAAATATGACATTAACTGGGTTGGTTTAAATATAATTTTAAATTAATTATAAATAACAATGCAGATTTTCACTTTTCATTAAAATATTTAAAGCAGCAGTGAACAATCATAATACTTTTTATGTATATCATTTCTTGTGGATATATAATTGATGTTTGTGTGTTTTGAGCCTCATATCGAGGCACAGGTTGAGTATAGCTGTTTTAAGTGATAACTGAATGAAACAGGTGTAATTTCATTGACTTTTACAAATGCAAATTTTACAAGCAATAAATAAAACTGATTTCGAACTTAAATCAACGAAAAAAATATTTTCCCAGCAATTGCATAAAATACACTCCTTTTTTAAATTTCTATAAATTTCATGATAAATCTTTAGAAAATTCTATTTTAAAAAAATACATATATATACGTATTTTAATTAGAATTTCAGATGACTGTGTTAATATACTGGCTCCAATTGTTTTAATTAAATAATCATAGGGGCTTACTTTAGGATTCATTAAATCTACTTAAATAATTACTTACAGTTAAAGTCCAGGCTTTAGAATATTCTGGAATGCTACTTATATTAAACATGTTAGTTTGTTTTTTACCCACCCATTGTAGATGGTATCTGGTTACATTTAAGACCTATTTGTTGAAGGAAAAATAAAATAAAAATCCATGATAAGTATATTAAAACTGCATAATATATTTTTGCTTATAAAAGTGCAGAATTGGAAATCTGATCCCTCTGTTCCAAAGGGGGTAAAAATCACAATTTTTTCTTTACTCAGTAAAATTTCTTACTTTTTTTTATGTTTATTTAAAATAGTGTTATTAATTGCATTCAAAATAACATTAATAAGAATTTGAGATTGTAATAAATACGATCCAAATTTATGGTGTATAAAACAACTGAATGATTGAAAATAAAGTATTAAAAATTAAATAATATATGCTTATTACAAAAAATTCTATTGCAGATTTTTTTTTTTAAATATTTAATTCATTAAGAATGTTTTTTTCATTCATGATATTATGTAAATTGTGCATAAGTGTCAATTTGTTAAATAAAATATTTTCTAAATTATTTTTGTAAGTAATAAATCAATAAAAATGCTGTTTTCTTGAAGGTATATTCAATGCTTTTTTTGTTATCAAAAATATGGAGAAAGACAAAATTATTCATCTGTTCTAACAATGTTATGGATAAAATCGTTTTTCAGGTGAAGTAGCAAAGACAATTAACGTTTTAAATTTAAATGGGTCATTATCAGCTGTAATCAGATACCTCAAAGTATGTGTATTAAGCATAGCACAGCACAACTTAAAGTATTTGTTTTTAAGGAATAATTTTACTCCTGCCTCTATTTTTCCCATTCCATTATTTACTATTTGTGTCCAGGGGACCATTTATTTGAACTGTTTTAGTTAGTCTCATCTTATTTGTGTTTGGCTGTAGACGTTCATAATATGTTTAATTTTTAGGTGCAGTTCATATCAGTATAGATAAAAATTGTGTGCAGTTGAAAACTTCTTAGTTTTTTTTAAACTCAATGTATTTTGTTGCTTTACATCAATGTCTGCCTCTTGGAATAAATGGAATGCAGTCTTCATGAATTTGAAGTGTTGGTCATTATATTGGGTTGGCTAAAAATTGTATGCTAATTTTTGAGCTAAAATGCCTTTTCCATATTTTTTTTAAAAATGAAATATGAAGAGACTTATTATACATACATTATTATTTTCAACACTGTACTTCTTCAAATTTACGGATAATTTAATAATTCTGTGCTTATAATGTTATTCAGATTTATACAAATTAAAGTGAGCAATTATGGTTAACATCAGGATTTATTTTTACCTAAATTGCTCTGAGCAATCCCATTTCTCATTGCCTGTCATATTTTTTTTTTTTCAATGATTTTTTTTTTTTTAATTTTAAAAGATCCATTGTTTTAATCTATTCTCAAATTGCTTATTAATTTAATAATTTTATTAGGATGTAACTTCTCTTTTAAATATTCATAAACTTTTATTTTAAAGTAACATATACATTCAGCCCCCCCCCCCCCCCAAAAAAAAAAAAAAAAAAAAAAAAAAAAAAAAAAAAAAAAACCTATATGTTTTAGTCTACAAAAATTGCCACAGAGAAAACAAAAATTGCTGTTTTACTAAAAACTCTGTTTTATTATTATTATTATTATTGTGATTAAAAAAGGGGGGGGGGGGGAGGAGTCTTCTTCAAATTAAAATTGTACCAAACTATGAATTTTGAATATGAACAACTAATTTTGACGTCATATTTACCTTGTTAGGGTGAGTTCTATTTAGAGTACCAAATGGAAAGTTATTTGGTCAAATAATTTAGAAGTTATGAATTTTTAAAGCTTTGAACTCCTAATGTTAAATTTACTTGTAGTATATTCAAAATAGATTCCAATAATACAAGTAGTTTTTTAAAATAATTCAAAAATTATTTTGAAGAATGTGTTGTAAATTTGCCTTTTGAATCTTCTAGAAATAGATCTGTGACAAATTTTATAGATTTTAATTCATAATAATAATAATAAAACTTTCAAATAATATATATCTTTTATTTATTATTATTATTTTAATAATAAATTGTAACTGTAATTTTTAATAGAAATAGAGTTCTAAAAGCTTCAAATATGCCAATCCAAAATTTAATGCTCATTCACAGAGTAGTCATTAAGTTATTTTCTAAAACTGCCTACATTGCAATTTTTTTTTTTTTTTTTTTTTTTTTTCAGTAATTATAAATGAATTCAACATTAAGAATTTCAGATTTTAAACCATCATAAATCCTAAATTACTTGTCTAAATGATTTCCTGTTTAGCAATCTGAGATCAATTTTCCAAAAAAGCCAAATAGGATGTCAGAATTGGTTGTTAATACAGGAAATTTCAGAGTTTGGTATGATTTCAGTATTAAGACATCATGTAAGCTTATTTTTTAAACATAAATTGAGAAGAGAGAGAGAGAGAGAGAGAAAGGATTTTTTTTTTCTCTTGAAAATTGTTTGTTTTTCATCTGTGGCAACTTCATGCTTAAAATGCATGGGGTCTCCCCCCCTCCCTTTTTTTTTCTTTGTCCAACTTTCATTAATTTAAAAATATTTGCTGTTTTATATAATACATCTTTTTTTTTTTTAACAAAATTAATTCATAACTACATTCAAGAAAATTTTATTTCACACTTTAGTCAACCCAATATACTTATATGGAACTATATATATATATATATATATATATATATATATATATATATATATATATATATATATATATATATATTTTTTTTTTTTTTTATGTTCAATTTTTTAAAAAAGGCTTTGTTTCATTTATTTGTCAAAATTGTCAATTGTCTTAATTTATGCTTTGTTAATGTTTTGCCTGCACACTTAAAATTGAATGTGAAATGTAATATATTTTTAAATATAATTTATGTTTAAAATTCCTTTATTTTATCTTGGAGGGTGGGGATAACCAAATGTTTTGTAATCAAACGTACCAAAGCTATTTCGTACAAATTGCTCTGATAGCTTGTGTGTTAAAGTGTGTATGTTCTTGCACAATAATATGAGCCCTATTTTTTATGTATGTTGGCTACTTTTGAAAATTGTTCCTTTAGTATTATTTGATTTTTAAAAGAATGCTGCAAAAATTCATGGGAAAAAAAATCACAGTTCTTTTATTGAGACATATATATATATATAAATTTATGTACATCACATATGAATACAACAAAACACACACAAATATATATTTAAAAAATTTTACAAATGTATTTTATACATTTTCATATGTACAGATCATTTGTCTATCAACTGGCTCATGTTGCTTTCTGTAAGTATATCTTTACCATTGTAAAATAATGAATAAACATTTCATGCAATTATACGTCTCCCTTTTTTCTTAAACACATCATTGGAATACGTTGTTTAATGGTTATAATTAAAGTGTTTATAATTCATTCAATATGATTTTAAAAATATTAATTGATCAATCAAACCAGTTGAGTGTATCCTTGCCAAACATGAAATAAAATATTTTACTTTTTAAGGGTGTTCTCAACTGCTCCGCTCAAAAAGCGCAAAACGTTTTGACACATTTACAAATTCATTTTTTAACGGAAAGATATAAAATTGGAATGCCTGACTATGGAAGCGATTTCTAATCGAACTTAGTTTTCCGTTTTATGATAATTAAATTACTTATCCAGTTCTAAGCTATTTCCATCACGTGATCACCCGTTTTGCTCCTGCTTTTCGACCGTTTTTTCTGCTTTCGTCGGGAAATGTGCTCAAAAACGTCCACTTTGAAGGCTTGTTATGAAAGATCTATTGTGTAAAAAAAAAAAAAAAAAAAATTGAGTGCAATTAGACAGTTTCTGAATAACAACACCTGCTATTTTCACGCATTTCCGAACAAAAATAAATTAAAACATGTGTCACAAAGTTGCCCTTTTTGATTTAAGAACACCCTTAATATGTCAGTGCTAGACTTGGATAAAAGTTCTATAATAGAGATAAGAAATAATAAACAGAGTGTACTTTCTTATCATTGACCAATAGCTAATTCCTGAACTGTTAATTTTAGTGGTATAGCAAAAATGCTTCAAAAGTATACTACTTCATACCATTAAAATCATTAGAGTCATAGTTATTTCTGAAAAAAATTATACTGTCCTTTGGTCCTGTAAGTTTTATTTAGAAAAACTTTCTCCATGAACAAAACACAAAATAGTAAAAATTTCATTATTTTATGGTTAAAATTTATAATGCTTTAGTAATTGGCATAATTGGAATTATATTTCTAAAACGAACAGTAGGAATCAATTATTTGTGATAAGAAAAAACACCTGGTACAGGTTACTTTTCAGAAAATATATTTGAAAGTAATTACTAAAATTTAGAAATAATAAATAAGTGTAGCTAAAGATCATAGAGTAATTAACATAGAAATGAATATGCATGTGGTTACAGTCCAGTTATCTTAATTACATTTTAAAAGCTATTTGAGAATGACACAACAAAGGTGTTTGTTCTTCTAAATTTTATGAATTATTTAGAAGTAACTAATGATGTAAAATCCTCATCTATAAAGTATTTCCAACATTTCCACATTTTTAACAGTTATCAAAATTTGTATATGTTATTTGCACAATTAAAATTCTTTATTATATCAATATTTTTTTGACACATCACCAAAAGTTTTTGTATAAATACTCCTTCATGTAACATATTTCATGTTTTTAAATGAGTAATCTAAAAATTATTAAGCTAAAATATTCACATTCAGAAGCCGTGTGGCAGAATCTCACAGAAGGAAAAATATCTGTTGCAGGGGGAAAAAATCATTTGGGGGGGGGGATTTGATTTAGGGGGGAGGGGAGGTCTGTACAACAGCAAAAGGGTCTTCTGTATTAGAGATGAGACGAGCTACACTCAAGCCCAGGCCCAACACCATCTTGGGCTTTATTTTTAAACTAGTCTTCGGGACCAGGCTCATTCTTTCAAAAATTGTCAATTTTATTTATTTTCATATACAAACAAAAATAAACTCTTTTCCTCCCTTTAAGAACTTAAAAACTAAGTATTTCATTTCCAGCCATTTTAATACTTTTTAATAAGAATGAAAGGGAAACAGAATTCTTTTTTTCCTCATTTCTAGTAGCTATTTTAAAAGAAAACTTGTGATTTATGTCTGGCTTTGATGGAGAGTGATGACCTGTTGATATGGTATCATTAAGATTTTTTTTTTTTGGGGGGGGGGGGGAATATTTATTTATTTATTCTTTTTTTTAGATATCTAACACAAAAGGAATATTTCTCTTAAATCAATCAACTGTTGCATAAAGTTTTCCAAATTTTTAGTTTTCTATTTTCTATGAGTACTAACAGCTTTTTATATGAAAATAATGTTAATGATTCTATTTATTTGCCTTCTTGAACTCTATTCTGTTATTTATACTTACGAAGTCGCTTTCATTTGTAAGTAGATATGGCATATATTGTTATCCATGATAGAGCATAATCAAGCAGTATTTCCTCTTTTCCTGCAAAAATGTACGCTTTTTATAGGAATCAGAAAATCATTATTCTATTTTTTGTGAAATAAGTGCAGTTTCTGCAAATTTCATTCATCTGTTTAAAAAATGCACTTTGTTAACTTGTCAATCAGATCTGATTGTTGTGGGAGAAAAATATGAGAATCTTTTTGGGATGTATATTTATATTAGATACTAAATTTCTATTTTGATAAGATCCAATGTAAATCTTGTAAAATTATCTGCTAAGGATTAAGTTATTTTCAAGAAATAACTTGTTAAACAATGAGACATTACATTTAGAATAACTTTTAAAATATAGAAAAAAAAAAAAAAAAAAAATTGTACTTTTTTCTTCAGTATCGGGCTCAAATGTAAAATCATCAGGCTCAAGATGGGCTAGACTTTGAAAAGTGTGCCTGAACTTATCGCTATTGTTTGTTTCAATTTTTCAGAACAATATTGATAAAGAGGTAAAAGTTTATTGCACTTCAACTAATTGCATTAAATTCTCTTCCTTTTACAACAGATTTTCTTGCTTCCACCCTCAAAACTTTTCTCTCTTTGCCCTGTTCTTCCATCCTTCAAGCATTAAAACTAAAATTGTTATGCTGCAGTTCTACCTAGTTTTTTAATATTGTTTTGTACTAGATGTTTTATTTGTTACTTTGAAATACTAATACAGAAATAGCAAAAACTGTCCTATTTATTACTTTGAAACAACAATAAAAGAATAATCAACCATCTACCTTTCTTTCTTCCCTCAAAATTTAATTTCTCTCTCTTCGCCCTCCTCCTCCATCTTATATTTACACTTATATTCTGTAACAAAAAGAGTTGCATAGATACTGTAAGCATACTCCAAGACTGTTTGATAGAAAGAAAAATAAAAACTGAGTTAACTGATAGGATAGCATATCTTTTAAATTTGTGTACAGAACTTCTATAATTGAAATTAACATATTCAAAATTCTTTTGTGATATTACTAAGACTCTAGATGAAACAAAATTTCAGTAGTATCTGTATCTGTAGATAAATTGTGCAAATAAGAAAAAACAAAAGTAGCTTGTGATATAACCAACAACAGTGAAAAATTAAAGTTTTCATAAAAAAAAAAAAATAATAATTATTTTTTGAAAAGTAACAAATTCCTGCCATTCATTTGTCTGATCCTTTACTTCCTGCCCTTCCCTCTTCCCCAAAATTTTTGCTTTTCTTGCTCCTAACACACAAATTTTAAAGTATATAAAATTCTTTTTAAGTTTCTTGTTTTATTTCTTTCTCTTCATAAACAAATAATTCTCCCCTTAAGTGTCTACTTCTCTTCCCTCCCCCCTCAACATACGAAGTTAAAAATATTTATTTATTGCCTTATTTGTTTATCTTGCTTTAGTGACTTGTTATTTTATTTGTTACTTCAAAGCAATAGAAAATAATCATTACAAATTTACCAAGGGAGATTGCTAAATATGGAGATGGGAAAGGAAATCAAAATATTTCAACTTGTAGTTTGGCCTATTATTATTCTTGTCATTGTATCACTTTTGAAACTTTTCACATAAGATCTTCATGTGGCAAAATTTTGCTGTTATTAAAGTTTGTCACAGAAATCATAGTAATTTTCTGCCACAGGGTTAAGAAGTTTATTATCAATACAGTTGTTGAAATAGCTCAGAAATTTTCTAGGTACTACTAAAATGTTAAATTATGAAACAAAATTTCATTTCCATGGTTTTTATAACTTCCTAGATTCACACACACATAAAAAAAAAAACTATTAAAAAAGGAATAAATATAATTTTTTTTTTTTTGCATAATTTATGATGAAATCCATTAACAGAATAGAAGTGCTGGAAGTCTATCAGAAATAACCATCCAATGATCTGCCTCTTTTTGCAACAATATAAGAGGTGCTATTCCATATCCTTGTTTTTATTACAAAATCAATCTGAATGCTCAAAGGATGTTTCGCTCAAGTAAAGTTAGTTCTTCATATCACTATTGTGACTGAAATGTGACCTAAATATGAACTTATTATCACTACTGTCTTCACATGGGAAAAGAAGCTATGTCCACATCATTGTTAAGAGCCCACAATAGTCACAGAAAAATTACTCAAAAAGACCCGGATGACCATGTAAAGTCTATGGGAGCGTTCTTTTCTAATATCTCGCTCAAATTTTAATATTTTTGCATGATTTTTTTGCACAAGATAGCTGAGGGCAATCCACAACCGGGCTAGTTTTTACTTTTTCGATTTTGGTTATATATTTTTTATATTACAATAGTTTCAGTTTCAGAACCGGTTTAAACCGGTTTCGAAAGTTAAAGCAATTTTTTAAAGAAAATCTCAAACAAAAATTGAAAAAGTAAAAACTAGCCCGGTTGTGGATTGCCCTCAGCTATCTTGTGCAAAAAAATCATGCAAAAACATTAAAATTTGAGCGAGATATTAGAAAAGAACGCTCACATAGACTTTACATGGTCATCCGGGTCTTTTTGAGTAATTTTTCTGTGACTATTGTGGGCTCTTAAGTTGATATGTTAGCCCTTTATGATGAGTGATAAATGATACAAAAATGGGCCATTGTGACTTACAGTGAAGTCACAAAGTTACTTTCCCCTTATGGGAGTAATAATGTGACAAAATAAAGTAGTTACATTTTAGTCACTGTTGCAACTGTGACCGATAGTCCCATCACATCGCTTACTGAACGAGAATTATCTTTATATTTGTCATTTTTAGTTAGAGATTATTTCAAAAGCGTTTTTGAAACAAGTCTGAAAGAAAATATAACTCACTTTTATTTGTAAAATGACAAAAGTTGGTAATTTTGCGATTCTAATATGAGTAAATCATAAAAATATTTTTCAGTCTATCATTAAAAGGATGTTTAAATAACTGAAATGTTGGAATGAGCATTTTTCACACTCAGGGTTATACATTTGTGTAGTCTAAAAATTTTAAGACAATCTGTTAAAATGTTTCTTATGGATGTAGATAACTTATGACATTTACTATAGAAGTTTCGAATTAATTCCTGATCCATAAAAAAAAAGTGATTGCAATTTTTTTTTTTTTTTTCCATATTCTGAAAAACTCCATTCCTTGAGTTGTGTCATTTTACAATTAAGTGTGCAATATTCTACTTTTATGATACTATGTCTGATGTAGGCTTACCTATATCTTGACGAATGGACACATGTTCTATAGTTGCAAAACTATAATAGTAAAAAAAGTTCTGCCATCTGCTGTTTATGCTTTACTGGAAGTTCTCAAATTAATATATCAAAGTTGTAAAACAAATCTGATAAAGACTTCCTCTTTCCCTTCAATAAGTCTAGTTAAAATTAATTTGGTATACCCAGGGATTGATGCAGGTATTTTTTCTTGGGGCCCATTTTATGAAAAGTAAAAGTTATTTTTACGAAATTTGTTATACTTTTGTGAAAAGTTGATGTTCTATAATGAAATGTGAAATCCAGTTATAGAAATTCAAATCAAGCATTTATTAATCGTAACTTTGAGGAGTTCTGCTAAAGTTCTCATTTCTGGTGAACTTGTTTTCTTCCCAAATGATGTACATTTTAAAATTCAAGAATTTAAAAATAATTAATGAAGAGTATGTGTTTATGGAATAGAATTTTGTGACGGGATCTGTTTTGCTAAAAAATAATTTTGTCAGAGGGCCTGTTTTATCAAATGGATTTTTGTGAAACAGGGCTCATACTCATCAAGGGATTATGGGATTCCTGGGAAAATCAGGGAATAAATTTTGGATTGTAAAAATCAGCAGAAACTCAATGGATAATTCAAAAATTTCCCCAAACTTGAAGGAAAAAAAAAAACTTGCAAAAATATTGGCTATTCTGGGAAATTGAGGACAATTGCTGCTTTTGCATGTTTTATGATATTGCATCTATCAACATCCATTCAGTCATCAGACATACCTTATAACATTGCGAGATCTGACATCAGTTCAAGAGGAACTTAAGGAAAATAAAGGCCAATTAAACTGATCTGGCACTTGTACTCTTCATATTATTCATAATGCTGTTCAAAGTAGTAATAAAATCATAAAGTGAAAATGAAATTCTTGCAGTAATTTTTCAAAATCAGCCTTGCAAGATATACATACTTCACCTCTGTTTTACACAAATTGGTTTTTCTTTAAAGTTTTGATCATATTGTTTCAATAGGTGATGTATAAACTTTATTTTTGATATTACAGTGAAGCATCGTTTATACGATGCCGAAGGGACTACCGAAAAATGTCGTATAAAAGATAATGTCGTATAATTGATTTTTCCTTCTAAACCTAGAATTACTTTTGTTTTCACTTAATTTTAATGTTTAACATGTTGATTTACATAAATTTATAAATTAAACAAACCAAAACAAACAAAGTAAGCAATTTAAATGTATATACTTTTATTTTCTTTCTCTTGATCATTTTACCTAGTATGACTGAAAAAGTTGTCTGTGGTTGTTTGATGTGAAGACTGGTGTTGAGTTGTAATTAACGATCTGCGCAATGAGTCAAGGACCTAAAAAATCTTTTCGTTGTATTCTGGCAAACAAAATAAGTTCTTAATGTTTCAATGCAACCCACGCATTTTTTATTATGCCGCTTTTTACTATTGAATTCTTTTAAAATTTCAATTTTTTTTTTCTTTTACCATGATGGACTCGCGTTTTCGAGACATGTCTGAAAAGAGCTGAAGTCCAAAAAGTGAAGAGTTTAAATAATAATTAAAATAATAATAATAATAATGATCTAGATCAGTACTATTAGTGCACTGATACTGCATTGGTGCTAATTCATAGCTAAGAAATTCCGCTTGTTCTTAAAATACACAAGAAAAACAAACAGAAATAAACGTGTTCAAATCAGAAAACGGACGTATAAACGATTTTGTGCATTGTATAAAAGGATATATTTTTACAATAAAATGAATAGGAATAAATTGGGACCACACTAAAACGTCGTATAAATGATGCTTCACTGTACCTTATTATTATTTTATTTTGAAGAGATGGGATTGTCATGATACTGGTTTAAAAAATGTCATTAATAGTTGACATGGAAAAATTGCCTGTCTGAGAAAATACATCCGAGGATTTTTCTCTTGGAAAATGAGTATGAACCCTGTGAAAGGATTCTGAATAAATCCCAAATTTTGCCTGGATCAACCCCTGATACCAAAATGCAAATTGGACGCAACCTTAATAATCTCATCTGTAGTAGTTCATATAACATAGGTATTTTGTTAAACATGTAATTTGTCTATGCAGTAGTACCTCAATTTTACATTACTGTAGAAACTAATAACATAAAATATAGCAGCTTTTAATGCACATACTTAGTTTGATATCCATGTATTCTCTGTACGAAGTTGCATTGAACCATAAGTAACTGTAAATATGGAGTTCACTTAATGATTAAAATATATTAATCTTTTAAATTTCAGATTTAGTTGATTTCATGTATAACCTATTCATGTTGTCATTTTTTTTTTTCTGCAAAGCTCTTCTTGATGATAAAATCCTTTATAAATTAGTGTATAGGAAATCTAATATCATATATATATAAGGCACCTAAATAAAAAGTTATTAATGTCTTAAGGAATTGGTCAATTCTAGGCAAAAGACTTTTTCCTTCACTATCGCCATTAAAAAAAGTCTTAAATTGTCAAAGGAACTTCATCTCATAATAGTATGAGACCAATATCAATCATGTAAAGTATTTTTTGTAATGTCTTTTCTAGCATTTTTAATGGCAGTGTTCCGTTATATCGACTACGGAGGCTTTCTTCCATCCAAAAATAAAGTAACCGACACCTGCCCCAAGAATCACGCCAAGGCAGAGCCATACGTTGTATGTCATGAAAATAAGCATTAAAAAGTAACTGACCACCAGTTGGACAATGTGCAAAGTTGTTTGCAGTCCATGAGCCCAGCTGAGCATCCTGTGTCTGGAATAAAAAGAATAAAAATTACTATATTGCTAAATACAACAAAAATCAATTTAAAAAAATGTAACTTTTACTCGCATTATTTAACAAGTTGGAAATTGCACTTAAAACGTGGCAAATAAGGTACATTCGTATTATAATTTTATAAGTATTCAAAGCTTGATGCATTAGCTGTTAAACTCTTATGCAAAAATGAAAAATGCTTGAATACAAAATTTGATACGATTATATATTTTCAATTCATTAATATGATAATAATAGGACTTCATCTTAAATAGTATGCAATCAGCATCGCAAACCTAGAATCATTAGCTATCATGGGATATCATAAAAATGCATAACTCATTTGAAAACAACTTTTAGGCTACTATCATTTAAATCCTGTAACTCTTACAGATTGTGTTGTTATCCTATATATGATCTACAGCATTTATGCAGAAATATAGTTAAACTTAAAAACTCATATCACAACTAAAATGCATTTTCAGCAAAAACCTATAATATACACTATTTCTGGTACAGTATAGTGTTTGAAATCTTTTGTGAGTCACTGTACATACTGTTAGCACTGTCTGTTATATTGGAAGTAACTAGTAATAAATCTTAGCAACATGCATCAATTTCATTATGTATGAAATAATTTAACATGGTTGAAATATGCCGAAAACGATGTTTTTTCCTATATCATTGTGTAGCGTAATTCTTTCGTGTAGCTCTGTAATGACTAATGAACATTTTTCGCACCACATATTGCACAGAATGTATATTATAGTACATTTCAATAAATGCATATCAATTTTATCCTGTTTGAAAGGCAGCGCCATTATAATAAACTTGAAACATTTTTTTTTTTTTTTTTTCATTGACCCATAGAGAGTGAGGATATTATTAGATATTACGATACAATTGCAATGTTAACCAAAAAATGTTTCGATTTTTGAGAAAATAATCGCGGAAACTTCAATTTTAGGGCTTTATTTTCTAAATCATTTTACTCAATTTGAAGCCCCCAACAGCAGTGGGTTCAAGCCCACGGTCTAGTTAGCCTGTGCCGTAATCGGTCCTATGCATAACCAGGGCCGGATTCAGCCTTTAAACCACTCCGTGCAAAAGTAAAGAATTGCGCCCCTACATAATAAACATACATAGTAAGCATTAAAAGAAGGTATGTAGTCTTTTTTTACATTTTTAACCAACTTATTAAAAAAAAATGTACTTAGTAATTGACATTGACACTAAAATTTATAACTGTTCACTTAAAATACTTTACCAGGGATAAAATTCAGACGACTTTTTTATGAACATTTAGTTCGGAGAAATATTTAATTTAGAAACGTTTAAACTGTTACTGATTTTTTAATCGGTTTCTAAAATAGTGAGGTTTGACAATCCTGTTTGAGATGATGTCACTCGCAAATAGTTCTTGATCATAATTATTTTTAGTTTGGAAAAACTACATTACTCGGTTGCAACAAATGTTCGAAAAGTTTGTAAAATTCTCAGAGCAATACTTAAGCTTGGAGCAAAATTGGTATTTGTTATCAATTTCAAAACTACCAAAGGTGATAAATCTTTTTCCGATAGAGAACGCACCACTGATATTTTATCACAAAAATATAAAGTTAAAGCTGTTTATATCCGATGTTTCTCCATCTGTTAAAATGGTTCCCAAACCTTTTCAATTGACTGAACTATAAGAACTAACATTTTTTTATATAACAACAGAAATTTGTGATGTCGCAGCTGGGAAAATTTTTGTTCTAAATAATTGATGGCAAAGTCAACAAAGTGGTCTTTAATACCGACGAACTCGGTGTCTTGGTATTGATTCAAAACTTTTATCCGCATATCTTTCAAGTGCCATTTTACCAGCATCGACTTCGACAAGGATGTCATTAAAATGATTGTTTGATCTCAACTTTCCAAAACTTTTTTGCCAATTCAATGTCGTAATTTTTTTCCTGCTTGAGTTTACTAATGGGATTAACATGATTTACAACTTCGAACCATATCATGACAGAACAAAGAAATTCGGATCGTTTATTTGCGCTTTATAAGCAGCGCAAATACTTCATTTCTTATAGAACTATATCTATTTATGCTGGTAAATGCATTATATGTGTGTGTGACCGATTTGATACCTCACTGGCTTTATGGTATGAATTCGAATTTCCCATGTGGTGTTGCTTAAAAAAATATTAAGGTTACTTCTTCAACCGGAAGATGGTGTAGAAGAAAATGTTTACAATTTTTGGACAATATTAAAAAAGTTAGTTCCTTTTAATGATTTTGTCACATATCATCAGTTTAAGGGAATGGCAATCACATCCCATAAAAAAGCACGACGGTTAAATTTCTAATCATTGCTTGAACACATTTACGTTCTCCTTTTATATCCACTCCATAAAAATATCCTTGGTTTCCCATATTCTCAATTTCTCATGTTTGTCCAGATTTTTTCGCCGTCAACGAATGACAGAAAAGTTGTTGATATTAAACCTGCTTTCGAAAGACAAATTATTTATTTATTATTATTATTTATTCTGAATGAGAAATACCTTCAGGCAATAGTCCTGGATCAGAGAACTCGAAACCAAACAGAAAAAACGATCATCATCATTTGCTGTCTCCATCTGGAAGTTTTTACATCTTTGGCTTCATCCTCTTCGTCTTGTTATTGGTCAACAAGATCAGACACTGCTTCTACAGAGCGCTCTTGAGATCCCTGTTTTTCCCCTCTAATTTTGTTTTGACCTTTTTGCGCCCCTCGATTTTTTTTTTTTTTTTTTTTTACTTCGTGCCGGTGCTGAGGCACGGACTGACGGAGTATTAAGCCCCAAACAGATCTGACCACTTCTTGCGGTTCGGTGTTAGCTCATTTGTTGTGGCGACACGGTATTTTTGATCTTTAATGAGTTTTGCAGGAAAGGGACGGTTGTCCGGCAAAAGAAAATTCTTTCCGTCAAGTAGGAAGGATTGCTTATCTCCTGATTCTTTTGTTAATTCCCCTCCGTTTTATTATGAAGAAACCGCAAATGGATCCTATACAAAAGGCTCTTTCAAGAATTCAGTTGAACTGAAATTATTGCAATCTGAATGCAGCCTTAGTCCGGCGAGAGCCCTATCAAACTGAAGTTGGGCCCAGGGTCTGTTAAAAAGTTGCCCCCCCCCCCCTACCGACCCATTCCCGGCAACACTTTCAAAAAAAAAAAAAAAGGTTTATTCGATGTATTGACAAAGTTGTTTGGGTGAAAGTTTCAAGTTTAAAAAAAAACTAACTTACAAGAATAATTAAGAAAATGAATTACCGTCCACTTTCTCAAATAAGCATTTGTATGATTCACAAACATCTGTGATCCTCAGTTTATGTTGCAGAATAAATGAGGACATCTTTTTCAAAACTTGCCTTATCCAAAATCATAAGTATTGTGTTTTCTCTAATAGTCTACTATAGTAACTATAATTCGGACATTGTAAAATTCTTGTTTCTATTGAATCCAATAGACACACTATGCAATTTTTGGCATTGGTTTTCTGAATACGGCAAATTTAGAAAATTATAAGTACTCTCAAAATGAAAAGGACTTTTACAGGAAAGTGCCTTGACTTTTTTCTCCTAAATCAAGTACTTTTCAATAATATTGTTTTATTAAACAATATTATTGAAAAGTACTTGATTTAGGAAAAAAAGTCAGCCACATAATTTGTGGGCCCCTGAAATTGATGGGCCCAAGGCCAAGGCCCCGGAGGCCCTTGCATTAATCAGGCCCTGAGTCCGGCCCTGGCATAACAGAATGTCTGTAAAAATCAGACCACAATGTATAATACTGCAATACATACTTTTCCACTTTGTGCACCTGTGACACTCTGCCTGCTTCTCCTGTGATGGCGACCGTGGAAAACTGTATGGAGGAGACGTACTGCTTGAAAAGGTACTCGCGGAAATACTTCAACCCTTCGTATAGCATGCCCATGAGGAAGACGCCGATCACCGAAGCGATCATTCCTGAAACAATCACAAGATAAACTCACTGAAATCGAATGCATCGAAAAATCATTTTATGGAAACTTACAGAAATACTACAACTAGTTGTAAATACTGCAAATATTACACTGAATCTTCATCAGGTTTGGACGGTATTTACCGTGTGATGGTTTTTACAGTCTTTGGAAAAAATGTTTTTTACCATGGTTTTTACCACCTATGAAAAAACTTTAGTTTGACTGATTTTCTTATTTTTATGAAAATTTATCTATTCCTTTTTCATTTTCCCAAGGGTAAAATATTTCTGAGAATTAAATACTACATTTCCAGGTAACAATATTCACTAATTTAGTTTTAATTAGGTATAAATTTTTGAGTGTGTATATTCTGAGTGAGTAAAAGAATACTATATGAAAATAGTGGATTTTAATAAACATAAAAAGCCCAGAAAACTTTCATCTGTGTTTTCCTCCTACAAGAATTCAAAATTTTAAAGATATTGTACATTTATCATTATTAAGCCTAAAAATTATCATAAATGTTATGAGAACGCACATTACAGTATTTATTATATTTATCTTAATAGAGATTAGTTTACTAATTTTTATTTAAATTAAATGAAAACAAAAAATAAGTACACATTTTCCACACTTGAAAATCTTAATCATTTTGCTAAAAACCAAACGCTTACAAATTTTAACTGTCCCGTAATGTAGTCTGTACAAATATTAGTATATTTTACCAATCTATGTCCTTGGAGCCTCTTAGCATTCTATAACAAAATACAAGCTTTGCAGCTTTCTGTACACCAAGTCTTTTTCTTAATTTACTATACATATATGAAAAGTTTGAAAAAAAAAATGCTCTATGGGGGGGAAAACTACATGGAGTGAAGACTCGCTATTAAATCTAGGAATTCAAATTTTTCAGTCAGCCTGTCTTTTTTGTTGTCTTAATTTCAAGTAGCAGTTTATTATAAATAGGCGTTTACGTAACCATTCAGGTTCATCAATTGCAATTCACAATTAAGAAAAGCACCCCCCCAAACAACACAAAAAAAGTATATGTCTGTCCTAGCTAGTTGGCTTTATTTGAAATATGTGATTCAAAAGTATTAAATATCCTGGCATTGCTAATAATTCACTCAAATATAAAATATCTTTAGTTTTCTTTATTTTCCATTCTTTAATTTCAATCGCAATTATCAAATAATGAAATCAAACAGCTAATTTCAAAAGAAAGGCAGTGTTACACAATACAATGTCTTTCAAGCAAATGCAAAACAATATAAACACAAAAATGTATTACCTCCGGTAGTGGACACTTTCCAACTTTCGAACAGCACAGTTTCGTCCACACCGAAATGGAAGTACATCTGTTGGAAAAGAAAACAGTGAAATGGAAACATAAATACTATGTTAAATGGTCAGTTTTTATTGCGTTACTGTACAATTGCTTATTACTGGTCCTGTAAGATTGCCTTTTGCCTTATAATAATTATGTGAAGCAGTTGTATTTTTTAGTTATAATATTTTCGGCTATAATCAAACTGGGGCAGGCTATCCTAGCAACTTCTTGGACCCTTTCTAAATTTTGATAATTTTTCAATACTAATATCACCATTTAAAATTTTGTGCTAGGTTGAGTAAAAAGTTCCGAGAATTTTTTTAAAATTGTGTTGTTATGCGCAAACTAACAAAAGCAACAAGGACTATTTTTCAAAGTAGAAATCATTATAGTCCACGACTTTCTGCCATCGTTCTTTTCGGATTTGTTGAAAGTACTATGGCGGTTATTTTGGAATCGAAAAACTCTTGATACGCTGCTTCAACTTCATTAAAGGATTCAAATCGACGGCCCTAGAAAGTGTTGCATTGATCGAATGAGGCGATATTCGGTTTTGTTTATGTCGGCAAATTATTATCAACAGTGCTGTAATTGGAAAAAAATATTTGTGGGAACTCAACCGCTCATAGATTTTATATGATGCTACCGGATTTTTGCTTACCCAAAAGCCAATTAGAAGCATTTAGCCAAAAGCCGACTTTTTTATTATATTGAAGTTTTTATAGTAATGTAATTTGCTTTAATTCAATAAGAATAGGGCAAATGACGTTAGTTCAGAACCTCCGTCTCCTGAATACTAGGCCTTCGCGCCGACAAAAGAAAAAAAAAAAAAAAAAAAAAAAAAACAGCTGCCAAAGGCGGATTCTTTTCAGAGTGTGTACTGTCTCTTCAGTTTTGGTACCAATAATTTTTTTTCACTTTATATATCTTTTATAAAATACTGGAATAAAAACATAGTGGACCGTACACAATTTTAAAAACTCCGTCTTCGGCAGTCGACATTCTTGTGTGAGCTCTCAGGCCTAATTATCCAGGGGAGGTGGCATCACGGCGGTTTCAAAGAGTCTGATTAGTCGAAATATCTCCTTTCCTGAAAACTGAAAACTAGCAAAAATTAACGTTTTTGCTTGAAGAAAAAATTTATTGCGCTGGTATGCGATTTTATTAATTATTTATTTATTTTACAGTAACAAACCAAATATTTCTGGGGACGGCGCTCCCACGCGTTCTCGCCCAATTACAGCACTGATAATCAATAGGTGGGAACATAGGTAGTGATAATCAGATGGAGGCACGTCTGAACTCTTATCGATATAATATACCACTAATACTCCTATATACGATACAATTTCCCAGAACTTTTTGCTCAATCTAATAATAAGATTTTTATTGTCGCAGGAGACATTTCCCTCTACTTTTGTCTATATTTGTGTATAATTAAAATGTGTATGTGGAAAGAGAAGCTGTGAGTTAGCCCCTCCAAAAAATTTCACTCTGAATTTTTAATGCATGATTTTTTATTTTCTCCAGAAAACATTCTATCTGAACCTACTTTTGTTAATTACCCACTAGAAAACTAGTTGGATGTGTCAATCCCAAAACTTTCTTCTATCTCATAAGTACATTTAAAAAAAAATCGTGGTGACCCCAAAGTTACCCACTATCGAATTTCCTCGAACATTTGACCTAGCCTAATGAGATTCTGGTATCCGAAAAACTCGCAAAATTTAATTAATATTCTGAGAAAATGAGCTTAGTAGTGCCTCATGTTGGGTAATTTATACTAAAACCTAATAAGCATCTATTTATGTCAAGACCTAACAGAATCTGAAATTTGATGGAATTTCGTCCATTAGTTCTTGAGATATAGTTATAACAAAAAGTTTGCAAAACATAGTACAGCAACACCATATCTTGGACAATTTATGCCAAAACGTAAAAAAGCGTCTAATTATGTTATGGTGTAAAAGAAGTTTGATGAAATTCTGTGCATTAGTTCTTGAGGTATAGCTAGTTTAAAAAAAAACCGTGTAAAATATAGCACAGCAGCACCATCAGTTGAAGGATTTATAACGAAACGTAATCATCGTGTAATTATGTTATATGTCATTTTGTAACAAAATCTGAAGTTTGATGAAATTCTGAGCGTTGGTTGTTGAGATATAGCTATCGGAAAAATCGTGCAAAATGCAGCATAGCTGCACCACCTGTTGCAAGGTTAATACCAAAATGTAATCAGCGTCTAATTATGTTATATATTCTAGTGTAACAGAATCTAAAATTTGATGAAGTTCTCTGCATTAGTTCTTGAGATATAGCTATCGCAAAAATCGTGCAAAATGTAGCATAGCAGCGCCACCTATTGGGCAGTTCACACCAAAACCTTATCAGCGGCTATGTATCTCAAGGTATCGCGGAATCTGAAGTTTGGTGAAATTCTATGCATTAGTTCTTGAGATATAGCTATCATGAAAATCATGAAAAACGTGGCATAGCAGCGCCACCTGTTGGCCAATTTACACCAAAACTTAATCAGTGTCTATGTATATCAAGGGGTCACAGAATATAAAGTTTGGTGAAATTCTGTGCATTAGTTCTTGAGATATAGCAATCTTGAAAATCATGAAAAACAGTATAGCGTAAGGTAGTATAGCAGCGCCACCTACAGGCCAATTTTCACCAAAAACCAATAGGCACTAATTCATATCAAGGTCTAACTGAATATAAAATTATATTAAATTTCAAGCATTAGTTCTTGAGATAGAGCGCCCACAAATTTTTTGTCACATACAGACAGACAGACACACAGACAGACAGACGGACAGACTCACAGACAGACATTTTCTAAACATAGTCAAAACGAGTTCAGGACCTTCTAAAACGTATAAATCCGTCGAAAACCGGAAGTCGAAAATTTTCATGAATCCAATACTTTCTTCTTGTAAAGATAGAAGAAAGTAAAAAATGAAAAAAGTTTTTTGCTTCTGCTGGGGAAAAAAAAAATATCATGATATTACTCAGGGGCGCGCGAAGAAAAATCTGCGCTGTTCCCTTCGCCCAACTTAACGCTAAACCCCCCAAAATGACATTGGTAGTATAAATTTGGCGCCCCCTAAAATTCTGCGCCTGGGGCGACCGTCCCCCCCCCCCCCTCTTTCGCACGGCGCTGATGTCACTCTTGAATTATTTAAAAAAAAAAATTTCCACAAAAGAAGATAATTTTAAATTATGTACTTTAAAGTGTTTACGCTGCATAATAACAACTATTTAACATATAATAATTTTTACAATGCTTTTAATAATTTTCATAAATAATAATGACTACCTTATAAAGGTAGAGAAAAAAAATGTTCCCCAAATGGATTTTTTAAAAAATATTAATGTAATTTCTTAGTTATATTATATATTTAAGTGTTAAGGCTCCTATCCCTGCAGGTAAAGACACTCGCGGGCTAATGCTATTCCCCATAGGAATATGAGGAGGTCAGCTTGTAATATCTCGTTTGCATTTCGACATTTTAAATAGCTCTTATTGCATTGGATATGCATCCGAATGTTTCGCTCATGATGTGATACTAAGATCGGAGAGCTACCCTACGCTATAAAGATACAGTATTTGAGACATTCCAGAACAAAAAATCGCATGGATTCAAATCTGGGGATCTTACAGGCCAAGCCATAGGGAAAAGACAGCTGATTATTCTGTCATCAGAAAAATGACATACACTGCAATGAACAACGGGACATGATGGTACGGTTCCAAACGGTCACAGTCAATGGTGGGCATTCTATTGCCTGTTTTGCCCTTATTAGAATAATAAATTGTGTAGTTCGTGTTATATTTTCTGTATAAAGAAATATCTACGCTGTTAATGTCTTTTGGAGTCAGTGGTGTAGTCGTAAAAACAACAGGCGTTATATGCGCTCAAAGTAGAGCGTATACCTTTAGAGTTGTACACGCTATAGTATTTTAAAGAAACAGAGGACAGAGACTATAAGGTGTTCTTTAAAAAATTACAGAAGGTATACGGCGCATACCCGAGTATACCCTCCACTGCATCCTTGTTTGGAGCTAACTTTTTTGCTCTAGAAAAAAATCACTTACCTTCATCATATGCATGTGCATGTCATGGCTAGTGTTATCGTGCTTCGAATGGTCCATGTCCTTATGCATGTCCATATCGTGATCGTGACTGTCATGACCGTCATCATCATGAGCGTGATGTGGTGCCGCGCAGAAAGCTGGGGTGAACAGAACCAAGGAACAGGCGAGAAGGGTGAAAAATAGACGTATGGAGAGTAGTGACATGGCTAGTAGGTGGGGTGGGATGGAATTTCAAATCTGACAGAAGAAAAAAAAAATGATCGGTGATCATCATAATGAAAAACAATAATTAAATCTATAATTATAAATTCTTTATAGCGATTCATGTGCTAATTATTCCCCACAAGTACCTTCTGTATTTGATCTCTTTTAACAAAAATAACTTGTATAAATGTTTAACTGTAGACAAATATGAATTTCTTGGTAAATCCCATTACAAAAAGTTAGAAGTCACCTATTGCAGTCATCTGGAGGAATGACAATCCAAAAAATCCCGGTTCTTTTTCACCGATCATCACGCTCAGATCACAAAATCACCCTCCGTTTAAGTTTTGATTATTATATTATACGATATACCCACTAAAATTCCTTGCCACCCTAATAAAGTAGCCATGCGCTGCTGAATAAAACTTGAACCCACTTGTAGCGAGTTTTTATCCCCTAAAGAAAAAAATTTATTTTAAAAGTTAATTTAATGAATTATTCAAATCTATGTAAAAATGGCATCGAAATGTTCGTATTTTTATATTCTATAAAATGCAAGTTAAACAAAAAACAAAAAAACAAAAAAAAAAAAAAAAAAAAAAAAAACGGGCAATTTCCCATTTATTGCGCAACATAAAATTGTGAGCCTAAAGAAGTTTTCACTTCCAAAGTATCCAGTTTTCAAATCAGAAAATTAAAGATGTGAAATCCGAATAGAAATTATCGATATCAGCTGACAGATGTGTATATCACTTATCAATGTCACGTTAATGTATCTTTAAAGATAAGCAATTCTTCATTCATGATGCGTTTTGATGTCGAAGGCAACTTATACAACACTTTATACAAAAACAAACAGTTTTTTATTTGTTTGAGAGTTAATAAAAAGCTAGATGTAGAAAAAGATAGAAACTAGTGAAGGACAGTTTAAATGGTGATCACGTGCGATCACGTTTCGAGCCACTGTTTGTAGTAGCTCGAAATGCATTTCTCAGCTGACGCAACTGTATCGCCGTAAATGACAACCAAATTTCAGCACTAACAAATTAATAAATGTGAGATTGCGGAGACTGGCATCGATGACGAAAAATGGCCTTGCTGTCGAACGACAAAAATAAGGAGAAAATACTGTTGTCAAAGAATATCATCTTCGATATCGAAAAACACCCACAGAGTTTAAAATTTTAGGCAATTGTAACTATCTACAACCAGTAAAATTATTGAAGTTTCCACTGTTTTTTTTTTTTATAAAAGTTTATGTATGAACATATTTGAGACATTAAATCTGGCCGCATTAGCATAAGCGATATTGCTCTCTAGGAAGAATTTTGACAAAAGAGAATGGGATTCGAAATAAGCAAATGTAGTACGTGGGTTAACGAACAGAATTCGTTCCGGAATTACGTTTGTTAATTGAAGCTGAATTCCCGTACAGTTAAAATACAGTTGACTCGCGTTAATTCGAACTCGTCGGGACCACAAGAAATGTTCGAATTATCCGAAGTTCGAATTATGGAAAATATGAAATGAAAACAATGTGGTACTATTACAAAGGAATTAATGTTATAGTGTATTTTAAATTTATTTCGTCTGTTATCATTAGAATATGACTTAATATTAAATTACAATTGATAAAATACATAAACTAATTAAAAGATTAGAAACAAGCACGATGGAAGAAAAATTTAAAGCGTCACTGATGGACAGACGAGGCTCTAAGAAAGTGGATATCAATTGCATTATACGCATACTCATTCGGAACAATTTTCACAAAAATCAAAGAAAGTTATTCAAATGATCTAAAATCCGTGAAAAAGAAAAGAAAAATAAAAAATCAGAATTCTTGTTAGTTCGAATTAAATGAAGTCAAAAGAAAATCAGTTCGAATTAATGAAAATTTTTAACATTATTCTGCCATTGAAAATTTCGGGACTTCATGCTTAGTTCGAATTAAGCGAAGATTCGAACTAACGAGAGTCAACTGTACAATGATACTGATTTATGTTAATACAAGTATCAAAGAAAAAAAAAAAAACATTCGTAATTTGAATCCATATTTATTAGGGAAGTCGAAAATACAAGGAAAATTATGAGCGTAGTCGAAAACTTCGATAAAATATGATGATTCACAGGTTTTGTTAATCGAAGGGCTCTGACTGAGTTGATATGTTGTGTCTTGACTAAGTATTTTGCAGCAATTCTCGATGGTGTCCCCAACATTATCATCAGATACAAATTTAGATGGTAAATAAATATGTAGTTAATGGTGTTCAGTGAAACGCTCCCTCGGGAATGTGAAAAATACCGCAAGTTTTCCGAGGTTGGGAATAGCACAAGTAAATTTTTTTACAACCTCCTTGATTGCATCAATATAAAATTGGCCCACCAGGGCTAGATTTTGAAAAATTCCGTGGACAAGGCTATGATAATGATGCCAATATAAAAGAATACATTTCTGGAGTGCAACAACTACCACGAAACTGTTTGAGAACTTTATTTACATAATATAGGTGTATCACAATTGCAAGACAATTGCTTTGGGAGACATAGACAAGACTTAGTCACAAGCAAAGGTTTTCTTTGGAACTCTACAGCATGTTTACATTCTTTATTACATTATCTACTAAAATATCAACAAATTAAAAAATATATATATTGCTGCAGATCTGTCTGAAACACGATGGGGACATTGGATGAAAAGTGTGAGAGCTGTATTGCACTGAAATTAAGCTGTTGAACTTTGTAACTCATTCATAGGCGTAGAATTGTATGGGCCCATGGGGCTCGGGCCCCTCCAATAATTTTTTCAAATGGGCTGTATTTTTTGGCGTCAACCAATTCAGAAAAAAATCATAAATTTTGGAATTTATAATAATTTATAAAAATTTTCTGAGTATATTTTTTTTCCAGAGAAAATTTTCTTTCCTTAAATTCATTGTTTAGTTTTACTTTTTATAAACGGCTTAAACAACCCAAGATAACTTTTATCATAGTATATGGGCACTCACCATCTCCCAGGATTTTTTTCTTCCTTTCTTCTCTGGACAGTGGGCATGGTTTCTCGGAAAAGTAACTCATTCTGATACTGACGTCCTGCACAGGGGGCAATAAATTAACATGTCGTTACGTTAAAAACGTAGACGACGGGTCCAACACGATCAAATTACAAAATCATAGATAAGATGCTTGCCTTTCCTCAAACATACGAAGAATGGGCCTTCCGGCCAAAGGTCCTAATTTAGGAGCTTCAAAGAAATAAGAGGTGTGGGGAAGTATATAGATTTTTTTTTTTTTTTTTTTTTTTTTTGCAATGGATGACCAAAACAAAACAATCACTAGTGTCTGAAGGCACCGAATGCGGATGGGAAATTTTTTCTTTTTACTCAAGTCAGGCATAATGTATAAAATTTGTATATAAATGCAAACTGCAGATGGAGAAACAGTTATTAAAGTTATCTAAAGATACTCAGCAGTTTCTTGCAGTAGTGGATGATTCCCAAGGATCAAGTAGTTCCTATAATTAGTAAGTAATTCAAATGTTCCTACTTTTTATTTTAAAGAATTTATTTTTGCGTTACCTTAAGTTATCTGATTAAAAATCTGCATAAACCTGGGCCGGGCCCGAAACTCGAATTCAGGCCAGTTTTCTTTCATTGACCGCAACCTGGTAAAGTCAGCCCCCCTCCCCCCCCCCCACACACACAGTCATCTCCTAAGCCTGAAAAATTTTTTAAAAATCATATTAATGTGAAATTTGATTAATTATTATCGTTTCGATGGTCACATTAGAAATCTGCCCAGGCTCGCAGGTCGATTTCCATTTCTGACATTCGGGCCGGGCCGGGTCGGGTCTAGTCATTATACTTTTTGGGCCGGGCTGGGTTTGGGCCTTATTTTTTTTTCCTGGAGTATCGAGCCGGGCCTAACTTATTTTTCTAACTACTAAACTAAACACTACACATTTAATATTTTTACACCGTTGCGTAGGAAAAAATGCACTTTTAAATGAAATTTGTTTGAAATCTTTGTCACTAAATGTTTTAAAATTATTATTTTAAAGTTTTTGTTACTTTTTTACCGTAATGTCATCAGAAGTATTCCATTTTTGGACATTAAATATGGACTAATCAGAAAACGAATAAAATAAAATAAGTTGCGGAATTCAACCAAAAAAAGATTCAGATACATTTCAGATTTCCCAGTTCCCTACTGAGGACAACAACTATTTTACAAATAGTTAAAAAAAAATCCCCCCTTTTTTATGGTAAAATATTACCCAGTTGTGTTAGTTCCGAGATTTCCTGCACTAAAAATGGTAAGACGTTATTTTTCATATCTGAAAATTTTGAAATTTCATAGAATTCAAAATATCCTAATTAGATAATTTTTGGTCAAAGAACAGGATTTATTTTAATGTCCTTCTTTGACTCTGGAAAAAATTTTCCTGCGAGAATGGCGTGCTATATATATATGTCTTTAAAAATGCCTTATCTAAAATATATTCACAATTTGTATACTTTTGTAATTAGAAGAAATATGCTTCTAGTATCAGCGGTACAGGAGTTTCCATTATATCTAGTTTAAATTATCCGGTATTTATATATTTTCTTCACCATCTACTTTTTCACTATTCAGATTGTTTTGTATATAGTCATGGTTAAAAACGTTTTAGGGTTGTACACAATATTTTACGCGTACGTGCATGTTCCTTAAGGCTGCCGTTCTGTTTGGCGAAGGCACTTGCGAGCTAATGTTAAATCTGTCGGATTTTTTTATTTATTTTTTATTTTATTTATTTATTTATTTATTAATATTTCATTTGCATTTCGACATTTTTAAATATTTTTTTTTCATTGAATAGCTGAGATCGATGTCTATATTCAGCTTTTTTTTTTACTTTTTCAATTTTGCTTGCAGATTTTTTTTTTTTTTAATGAAGTTACATTTTCGGAACCGGTTTTGAAAGGGAAAACCTGATCATAAAAAAACTGCAATAAAGTATAGGGATCGATCAGAGCTATCCAATTCAATACAAATATATACACTGCTCAAAACAATTAAAGGATATTGCAGTTTTAGGTGGATTTTGTATCTGGGAAACTTTTTAGCTGATTGATACATGGTCGACAGACATAGTAGGTTATATGAGAATAAATTACACATGTTTGGCAGAAAAAATGCATTTTATTGCGCATTTGTGTACAAAAGGAAAAAAACACAATTTGTGCATATGAGAAAAAAAGAATAAGAAAAGGTGTTTTCTTCAAAGAAAATCATTTTCAGTAGGGGGTATGGTTTCTACGGGCGGCCAGCAACGTTGAACACCTTTGAGGCATGGACTCAATGAGGCTATTAATGACGAGTTGGGGTATTCTGGCCCCACTCTTCCAGAAGAGCTCTTTCCAGTTCTTGGAGAGTTAGTGGGGGTTGTTGGCGGATTCTACGGGCGGCCAGCAACGTTGAACACCTTTGAGGCATGGACTCAATGAGGCTATTAATGACGAGTTGGGGTATTCTGGCCCCACTCTTCCGGAAGAGCTCTTTCCAGTTCTTGGAGAGTTAGTGGGGGTTGTTGGCGGACAGAAACTCGTCTTCCTAGAGCGTCCCAAACGTGCTCGATTGGATTCATGTCTGGAGAACACGCTGGCCATTCCATTCGAACGATTCCTTCCTCGAAAAGGAAATCCTCCACCAGGTTTGCACGATGTGGCCTGCAGTTATCGTCCATTAAAATGAAGTTATCTCCGATTGCTGCAGCGTAAGGGACTACAATAGGTCTGAGGATCTCATCCCTATATCGGAGACCAGTCAGAGCTCCATCTCGAATGATGTAGAGGTCAGTGCGCCCGTCAATGGAGATGCCACCATATACCAACACTCCTCCACCGCCAAATCTGACACTTTCGTGCACGAACGCAGGATTATTCCTACTGCCACGGTTCCTCCAGATGAAAATACGCCTATTATCTGGATGCACAGAAAAGCGGGACTCGTCAGAAAACAGAATATTGCTCCATTCATTTCTCCACCAGTTGACATGCTCGGTTGCCCACACCCTGCGGTCGCGACGATGCCTTGATGTTAATCTAACACATACCATCGGTCGGCGAGCATACAGCCCTACAGCATGGAGCCGGTTTCGGACAGTCTGAGTTGAAATGGTGGTGCCTGTAGCCGAGCGAAGGTGTTGTTGGAGAAGAGTAGCGTTCATGTTTCGGTGTCTCCGAGCTGTTAACGCTAAATACCGATCTTCATTGGGCGTTGTTGCCCGTCTACGACCTTGCCCTGGTCTTCGGCCTGCACATCCACTCTCCAAAAAACGGTTCCAGATCCTGTAAATGACACTTTGTGACACTCCAATGGCTTGCGCTACTTCGGCTTGAATTTGGCCCCCTTCTAACCTACCAACAATTCTCCAAGCTTCTGAATCTGTCAAATGACTTCGCTGAGACATCATACTCATCGAAACAAAGCAATCACTGAATGCCGATCATCCTTGTCATCATTCTCTTTTATCCAGTTGAAAGTCAAATTTCATTCGCTGCCGCTGAAGCGACGTTTTTGACGTCGAACTCAAAATTTGCATACTCCACAGTTTGAAAACCAGAAAAATTTGCATTTGTGATTCTCTTCTTCTATTTTCGGCAAAAAAATTTCATTTATTTATTTATTTATTTTTATGGGAGTTTTTCAGCGAAACAGATACCTCCATTCATTTCACGTATCATGTATAACTATCAAAACTCAGTTTTCACCCATCAGAAAGTACACCTTTGATACTGAAAAACTGCATTTAAATTTTCTTCCTTAAATTTTAAGAATTAGATAAAGTGCTATTAACTTTAAATTTAATGCTGTACCATAAAATCTATAAATTTTATGGCCTTAAAAAGATATTTTGGCATCAAATGTTCACGGAATCAGCTGAAAATTTAAAAGCTTATTCCTTATATATTTTTGCATTCTTTAACGCAGAGGTTCCTTGTAATTGGTTGTAACTATATTTTTATGATTTTTGAATGTTAAAAATCTTTACCATTTTCATGGAAACTTATCTAGAAGTGCATTTTCCTTGCAATTGTTGCAGAAACCTACCACGAATTTTTTTTCCTTAATAATTAGTGGTGTACAAAAAATGGACCAATACTAGTCCTGAAACTACTTTAAAAGTTTTAATTAAAAAATTCATTAAAAATACAAAACTACAAATTACAAAAAGCTTGTGTCTACGTATATATGAGAGGAAAACGTATGTTAAAAATTTCAAATGTGTAAATTTCGTAGATTATGAGATAAAATTTTATTTAGACAAATAAATAAATAAATAAATAAATAAAGAATTTTAAAAAAGTCAAATGAGGTCTGATATGTTAGCATAATAAATAAATTCAATGCAAATATTTTCAATAAATTTAATGCATTCCACTACCATAGAAAGGACTTGGCCTTAATTTTCAAGAAAAGTGTCTTCAATCTTTCTTTTGCATTTTTATTAATGAAAAAAAAAGAAGGGGGGGGGGTGGACTTTAAAGTTAAAAAAAAAGGGTTCAAATTCTTCTAAGTAATGTAATTTTTTGTTTAAATTTCCCCACATAAGTTAACACAGGATTCGGAGATCGGTGGGGTTCACTGAAGAATCTCTTTAAATTCTGTTATCAAAAGGCACAATATTTTTTACCTTCAATATTCAACTTTTTTATTTATATATTTATTTTATTCAATAATAGTTTGTTCATACGGATAAAAAGAGTCTCAGTGAATATTGTAGGTTTACTTATCTTGACCTAGCTTCATGAGTAGATTGCGCTGCATTTTCAAACTTCATTTGGATATTTTTATAACCGTATTAAAAAAAACACCTTATTTAAATTTTAATTATCGGATAGCTTCAGACGAATTTTTAACTTCCGAAATGATTCCAGGTGACCGTAAACATTTCTGCATCATAAATTTTCAATACAATAATCTGTTAATGAATATCTTATCAAGTAAGAAAAATCATGCGTCAAGCATAGATTATGAAATACTTTCCAACACTTCCTGAAATCTTTAACAAAATTTCGTTATTTAAGGAAATAAGGTGTTACTGTGCCTAACCAAATATGCATTCCGATACTTTTGAACAGCCCTGTATTTGATCTGTCAGTTGATATATGTACTATATAATGTGAAAATTTAGTTGAGAAAGAAAACGCCTAACTGGTTCAAATTTCACTTTCAGGAATTTGTACTAACAGATCGAAACATACTTGAATAATTCTGTTCAGCCCTGTAGTTTATCTAGTACCTTTATTTCACGCCAGTATTTTGTTATAATTTAGTTCAAACAAAAACACTCTTAAAACTACTTAAATCACATTTCCAGAAAGTGTCATCTATAGGTGACCATGTAGCCAATTCTTTGCGTGACCCTGTATATCATTTTATTTATATTCTACAAACATTTCTTAGTAAGCTGAAATCAGTTCAACATAAAAATGCATAACTCATTTAAAAACCACCTTTAACTAAATTATGCTCATATTCAGTAACCTTTACTGTTTTTTTTTCTTTTTTTCTTTTCTTTTTCTTTTTTTTTTACAAGAAAACTTTTTTTGTATATAATCACGTGTGTAAGAGAAATTTTCTATAAGATTTACTTTTAAAATATTTTGGGGCAAATAGAGTATAAAAATAAAACCAGGTATTTAAAGCTACCGTCCATAAGGTTTAAATGCCACATCCAGCGTCAAATTAAGAGAATAATGAAATAAATTTTAACATCTTTATTATCATTATTACATCATTTTATCATCCAGTTATAATTCTTTTGTGCATGTGTATGTCACTGAACTCCTCCTAAACGACTGGACCGATTTTAATGAAATTTTTTGTGCGTGTTCCAGTGGATTCTAGAATTGTTTAGATTCACATTTCATCGAAATTGATTCACCACTAATTTAGTAATTAAGCAAAAACTAATAAAGTTAGTGATTTTTCGCTAATTAAAACTGTTGAATAAGTTCTCTAAACAGAGTGCGGGCAGAATGGCTGAATGGTCTAAGGCGCAAGACTTAAGCTCTGGTTCTCGAAGGAAGAGATAGTGTGTTCGAACCCTACTCCTGACATACGTGTATGATTTACAATATTTTTTCCTGTATTATAATTTTAAGTAACCAACTTAAGAAAATCGTTAACTTTTAACTAAAATAAATAAATAAATAAATAAATAAACTTTTCTATAAAAAATTGAACAGACTTCAAAAACTATTGTAAATTGAAAAATAATTTCCTTATGTAACTATAACAAGAAATTAAATTAAGAGCGTAGTATTTATCATGCGTATTTTTATATTTATGTACATTTATTTGATTTTTTGGAGTTGGTGCCAGGACAAATTCTGTCGGGTCCGATAGTATGTATATATTTCTAATTCTTTTATTGTTAAATAAAAGAAAAAGAAAAGCAAGGCAGGGATTTCACAATCTTAGAAAGGATTTCATATTCAACGATCAGTGCATGATTTATTCTTATTCTATATTCCCTAGTTTATTTATATACGATTTTCATAAATTTCATATGCATGTTTTATTTTTCATTTTGTTACATTTTATTCATATTAAATTTTATTTCATTTATGACTTCTAAAACATGTAATTGGTTTCTTAACTGCAGAACCTTGTACAGATGAAAAACCTTTAAACACACCATTTGTTTTTAATTGTGAATAAAATCTGTCCTCTTCAATAAACAATCATGCGTTGCTGATGACTGATTTTTTCGCTAATCATTGCGACAGATGAATCTCAGAAAATGAAGATGAATTACGTTTTAAAATTTTGTTATTCGCCAAATACATTGCCCGTATAATGGGTTTTCCACTAGTTAGTGTGCTCTATTTAAAGACGCTGACTAAAAATGCAATTTAATTGCAATAGAACTTTATTTATATTCCAAACACACAAATGCACGCATATTTATTTTTTATGCATAAAAAGTGACACAGCCATAGGATTTCTTCTCAGAAAGGAAAAGGAGGTGTCCAGAATTTTTCTTCATGTCATATATATATATATATAATAAAACCTACTAAGACGGAATTTGAAGACGAAAAATTCCGATTGCCGGGTTTTTATTTGAAAAGATGTAATTGTACGGTACTTTTTTCAACGGAACTACGGTAGTTTTCCGATTAAGATAGGTTCCGATTTCACAGATTTTGCTGTATTTACATATATTTTTATATATTTGTTATACGTACATTAAAACTGCCAAAACGGAGCCTGTCTATAACAAATTCTTGTCTTAAATGGAATGTTTTGCGCTCTGACGAAAGGATTACCATACAAGCAAACCTGCTATAGTCTGCAGAAGCCTGTCAAACACATATTTTTGGTCCTTTATACTTGATTTTCACACGGTTTACTGCATAAATATTTAACCTGTTTAAACGGAAATAGTCAATAAAAGAATCCTGCATCAATCGGAAACATTCAATAACTGTAACGAAATTAATACCTTAAAAATTTACCTGTTAAGATGGAAACTTGTCTAAAACGGAATGTTTCTTGATTCCTTGCAATTTTATCTTATAAATCATTATTACTACTTTTGTATCCATCATGAAATAATTAGTTTCTTGTTTCAAGGAGGGGCAGACCCCTCCCCCTCTCTCTGCCGCTGACTGAGCCCCTCCAATAATTTTGAAAACTCTACGCCTATGAACTCATTATAAACGCACTGATGATGCTCAAACAAAAATTAGTCTTTAGTCAACCAAATGAAAAATTGCAAATTTCTGGTCTCACTTGTTTTTTAGTACTTTTTATACTTTCAAGTAAATTAGTAACTTCCGAGTGATACCATGGATACTGCTAAAGGATTATTTTTTTGTTGCAAGAATTTTATAACCGGCAAAGCCATGCAGGGTGCCATTTAGACTTGAATGAAGCTGGTGAACTTGCCTAAGACCTTTGATTAGAGATCTGCAAGAGCCGGAATTTCCAGGCCCAAAAGAAATCCATCTTGGCCCAGCCCGTACAAGAATCAGTGAAAACAGGCTCGGCTTGTGCAAAAATCAAGTTAATCAAACCCAGCTGGCTTGATTCAATTTCTACAAACAATTCTGATTTTTCTCGATATACATTTAAGATTATTTTAGTGAATACATTATAAAACATTTGTGCAACGGCACTCCATAAAATTGATGGCAGCTTAGCTGCCACCAATGTTATGGAGGATTTTTTTTCACATATATAATGGTGTAATTTAAACAAATGTTATTGGTGTAACATTACATATTAGTGTGATGTACACCGGTTACATCAATTGAATCGGTATTATCGGTTATGCCACCATAAAGGTGGCAGTCTTGCTGCCACCAATTTCATGTTGTAATGTTACACAAATGTTTTACACTGTACTATAATACATATTTATTGGAAATTTTTACAGTATACTTTAGATTACTACGTGTTCGCAAAACAGAGAATTTACAATAGAAATATTAATGATCTTTTGAACGCTTAAAATTTTCAACATTCAAATAAAAATGCATTGAAAAAGATTAATGTGGCATAGAATAAAAGAAAAAAAAAGAGAGTTAAAAATATTATAACTTTTGAAACTGTATAATAATTTTTTTTTTTTATTAAAAGCTATACTGAAATCCAGAAAAGCTACTTTCTGGATTCATTTTTGTTCGGAAACGCATAAAATAGCATCCACATATTCTTATTCAGAAATTATGTATTCGAATGGGGTTTCCCATTTTTGAAAAAAGTAAAAAATCTTTCAGAAACTACTGTCAGAGTTGACATTTTGAATCAAATTTCCGAACACGATAGTATGGGGAAGGGAAAAAAACCTGCCGTCATGTGACAAAAATCACATTAAGTAATTTATTTATTTAAAAAAAAATGGATAACTCTATTCCATTTCAAATCGTTTCAATAATCATGCCCGTCCATTTTGTGCCTTTACAATTAATAATGAGTCGGAAAATATGTCAGAAAGTTTCGCGTTATTGAGCAGAGAATTTGAGAACCACTTTCCAAAGATTCCGTTAAAAAAAAGTACATTATAGCTATTACTATTTTTACAAAACATATTGCCTGGTCGCACATTCTAGAAACAATTAATTCCAGTTCTGGACTATGTAGGAAAAAAAATGTCTGATCTTAGCACGGTCGGAGTTTGCTGACAAAACTAAGCCCGGGTTCAAACATGATGTAGAAGTCCGAAGCCTATGTAACTGTCCGACGCTGGAATTCTGTAGAGTAGCACATTTATATATTTTTTCTCACGAAAGTCACATTAACTGATAATGCATGGCTCATATTTTATCGATTTAATTTAATTTTTTATCACGGGGCGACAGGCACACTAAATTTTTTACCAAGCAGGATTTATTTATTTATTATTGGCCCGATCCGTTTAAAAAGTCCTTTCATGATTCCGGAAAGAAAAGGAAAATCTAATTTTTCATAATAAAAGCTTATTTTCATTGATATTTTTTATAGTTAAGTGATTTTTTAGAAGACCTTAAAAGGTAATTCATTTCCAGTAGAGTACTTAAATTTTGATATTTTCTTAAACATAATGATAGTTTTAATAAATCAATTCGCTGCCACTATAAAAAAAATGCTATTAAATGAAAAAGATTATTTATATTCCTTTAATGATTCAATTTATTAATTAATAACTGTAAATTTTAGTATTATACATGACTTGGCCAAATCTTTTATTTATATATTTTTTACTTAATAATGCATTTTAACAGCGCGAATATTACATCAACATTCAACAACTTTTGCCAAGTTATCTATTGTCAGTTACTTCATTTTTATTATTTAGCAAAAGGATCAAATTACATGTAATATGAATTTGGTAAAAATCGAACAAAAAATAAAATTTACAAATATAATTAACCAAAATTCCGCCGATTTCTCCCATTGCCTTACGGCATATTCTTCTCTTCTAGGATAGTAAAAATCTTCAATTGAGATAAATGATACTGGTCCAAAGAATTACAAGAAATTTCAAGAAAAAAAATCTTACCAATTAGAGAATTAGGGAAAAGCGAAGTAGCAAACTAATTCCGAAATCAAAATGAAAGTGAGAGAAGTAAGTGTAATTGCAAAGTTCGGAGTTAGATTAGTCGTTTGTTTTTATCTCGGGAATAATTTTCATAATCAGTCATTACACATACCGTATCATGCAAAAGTACTAAGTGTAACTGATTTCACTTGAATGACTTAGTATTAAATATATATAGGTAATAAGTTGACTTGTCGGGAAGTTATCCTGATGACATGGCTTAATTTTAAGAACATTTTCGAATTTTTTGTTTTGAATATAATAATAATAATGCAACGGATGTAATTTTTTTTTTTTTTTTTTTTTTTTTTTTTTTTTTTTTTTTTTGATGATTTTCAAAGTGGGTGAAAAAAGTTCGGCTTCAGTCAATATATCCCTGGTTCGATTTCTGGCCCGCACTTTTTTCACCCACTTGGAAAATTTACATCTGTTATAATTAATTTACAGATTGAATAACCATGTTTAAAAAATTTAACAGATATGATTTTACACAAGGTATCGTATATGATATGTTGAATAATCGTGTTTAAAAAATTAATCTAAAATAATAATGACACCAGGAAAAAAAAAATGCCATTGAATTCACGATGCTTTCCTCTAAATGTAAAATAGAAGAAAAAAGGGGGGAGGGGGGAAGGCACGTCGTGCCTTATATATATTTTACCAATTTTTATTGCTTAAAATTACTTTATTGCTTAAGGATTTTAATTTTCACACAACAAAATTTTAAAAACGTTTTTGAGCTAATTTTAAAGGTTTAAAATTGAGTTAATCTTTAATAACATTATTTCTTACTAATGAAAACATTGATATTTTTATGACACATTATGCATATTTGTAGTCAAGGTTCCAAAAAAGTAATTTAAATATCAAACAAGAAAGAAAAAATCATGGGTTAACATGTGGATAGTAATTCTTGGAAGAGTGATTCCAGTAATTTTAAGCATGGTTTTGCCAGGATTAAATTTCAGCAAATATGAGGCATATATAAAAATCTGCAATATACAGGTCTGTAAACAGGGATTCAAATACGTTTCTGTCTCCTGGGGAAAAAAAATGTTGAAAGGAAATTTTCAACTAAGTTTTGCGTTTTTTTTTTTTTTTTTTTTTTTTTTTTTACTAAATTATAAATTTAATTAACTATGTAGATTTTTTTTACAAAACTGTACATCAAATACAGAGCAGTACAAATGAATTGAAGTACGTTTACAGCAAGATTCGGTAATTATTGATACGATTTCTAAAATGTTCCCTTAGGTATCGTCTTTACTAAATTAAAAGGCAAAGTTTTATTAAAATATGCTGGAAATGTTAGAAAGTATTTTATAAGCTGTGCTTGAAGCATGATTTTTCTTTCTTGTTTAATTTAGATACCTCAGTCTCTTATACAGTTTTGTTTTGCGAATTTTCATCGGTCAGTTCAATAATTTGAGTTTGCTCTGTGAGGGAGTGACCTTTGCATAAAGACACTCTAGTGTTTCTGAGATCGTGACGTCAATAATTTAACATGTGTAAGCGTAAAAGCGACATCTATCCTCTCTTTTACTTTAACTTTCTAGAGTGTGTGTGCTCTTTCGGATTCTGCAGTTAGCTCGCGGTTATTAGTAATATGTTAATGTGAAGTATCTCAGTTTGCAGCATATAAAAGCTTGGGTTTGAGTGAATGGAGAGTGTCCCTGGCATTAGCCAGCGAGTAGCCAGTGAGTGAGAGCATCTGTGGCGGTAGCCAGCGAGTGAGGATATTTGGCGTTAGATAGCGAAGTGAGATATTGTTCAGCGAAGTGCTAGCCGATTGAAAGGAGCAGCGGGCCTCCAGTGAAGTGTAAAGGAGTCTCGATAGTTGACTTGAGAGTTGGCCGGGGTAAGAAACTTTATAGTAGTTTCATTTTGAGTATTTGTGAATAAAGAATTACACACAGCCACGGGCTGTCTAATTAAGCTTTATCTAGCAGCTGAGCCAAGAGATAGTGACAAGTATTAGAAGGTGCCACGATTGAGCTAGGCCGGTGCCTGTGAGTATGCGTTTAGTTTTTTCATAGTATTTTCAGTTGTGTAAAATTAAGACTTGCTCCACTTCCCTTCAGCCCATATCATTTTAATAAACTTTGTTGTTTTACCTTAAGTACTGAGTATGTCTGCATTTAACTCCCACCACGACCAACCAAACGTTACAAATGACACTCAGCATGCATATAACGTGACAAATGGCGCCCAACGAAACATCGGACATTGTGAGATTGTGCCACGTGTGTATTTCACGGGTGAGGGTGACATTAGTGAATTTTTAGTTAAATTAGATGATTATATTTTGTTCAATAATATACCTGAGAAAAGTAGATACGTAGTGCTTAAATGCTCATTGAAGGGCGAAGCACTTTTGTGGTTGGAAAATATAGGAAAGTGTTTGATTACTGATGAAGCGAAAAGATTTGAACAAACTGTGATTGAGTTAAAGAAGGCATTTCCTCCCATTAAAGATAAAAGTATTTTGAGAAAAGAGTTCTATTGTAATAAGCAGAATATTTATGAGTCGGCGTCAAAATTTTATCTTCGTAAGCTGGAACTAAAAAATAAATTAGATTTAGATATCACATTTGAGGAATTGTTGGACATTGTTTTTCCTCTTTTTAATCCAAATATACAGGACTTTATTGAAGTTAGAGCACCGAAGAATTTTGCAGAAATGCATCAGATATTATCGAAGTATGAGACTCGGCATAGCTCGGATCAACGGGATTTGCGTAGCCCTCGTCAGAGACCTGTCGCGGATAGTAATTTGAGAAATGAGGGGGAACGTAATTTTGTGAGAGGGGGACAGCGATTTCCGGATAATGATTTGCGTAATAGAAATGATGGATTTGGTCAAGGCAACACTAGATACCGGGCTTGCTCATTCCTTTCATGACGTCACAAAAGGTGGCTGAATGACGTCCAGCGATTGGTACAAAACGATGGGTGCGTCACTTTGAACCCTGTTTTTACCAATCACAGATAGCGGCCAGCCACCTTTTGTGACGTCGTGATAAGGAATGAGCAAGCCCGGTATCTAGTGTAGCCCTGATTTGGTCGCAATATGTCGAATACTGGTAATAGGAATGGTGGTGGTGCTAATAATTTTAGAAGTGGTGGGAGAAATATGTATGGAAATAGACAGAATAGTGGTTATGATCGGAGAGGGGGAGTACGGGACAGGAATGTTTCTTCGCAAGTAAGGAGATTAACTTCGGATGAGAATTTGGAAAATAGGTCAATGCAAAAGAGATGTGTTCAGAGGTCGGAAAAGTCTTCGGTGAGTTTAAATAAAATTACTATTAATCCGGTTGAGTTACCTGAAGTGTTAATTGTGTTAGATGGTATTGTCGTTAAAAGTGTCTTCGATACAGGGGCAGATAAGTCGTTCATTTCTTTTGATTGTTATCGGAAATATTTTTCGTATAAGAAGTTGAAGAGGTTAAGTCTGGCGGTTCAGTCGGCACAAGGGAGTAGCTTGCGATAATAAAGGTTCAGTAGAATTGGAAGTTGAAATTCGTTCGGTTAAGACATGTTGGGAGTTTTGTGTGTTAGATGGATTAACAGTGCATCGTATAGTTGGTGTGGATTATATGAAGGATAGAGGAATTAGTTTGGATTTCTTTAAAAAGTCGTTAATAGTGAATAATGATGAGAATGTGAGTAAGAAAGAGCCTGTTTCAGTGTCAGTTAATTTGGAGGAGTCGGGGTTAAGTGAAATCGTGAAGGAGGAATTTAATAAGTTTTTGAATGAATTTGGAGAGGTTTTTTCTGATAAACCGGGTTTAACGCATGTTGCGTGGCATGAGATTGATACTGGTTTAAAAGCACCTGTTGCTAGTAAACCATATCGTTATGATAAAGTTAAACAAGGTATAATTGATTATCATATTCAAAAAATGCTAGCGGATGATATTATAATGCCGATTGAGTCTCCTTTTGCATTTCCAGTAGTGTTATGTCGTAAAAATAATGGGAAAAGTTTAGATAATCCAGAGGCATATAGGTTTGCAGTAGATTATAGAAAGTTAAATGCGATAACGCAATACCCTCAGTACCCTATTCCAGTTATTGATGACATTTTGGCTAATATAACGAGTACGAATTATATGTCAACGTTAGATCTTGCGTCAGGTTATTTTCAGATTGCAATGAAGCCGGAGGACATACCTAAGACTGCGTTTATTACTCGGGACGGTTGTTTTGATTTTAAAAGAATGAGTTTTGGTTTATCGGGAGCGCCAGCAACGTTCCAGAAGGCCATGAATAATATCCTTAAACCTTTGCTTGGTAAGGGTGTCTTGGTCTACCTGGACGACATAATTATATTGGCAGCTACTTTTGAAGAGCATTTAAGATTATTGAGGAAAGTATTTACGTTGTTAAGAGATGCTGGGTTAACAGTTAAGTTAGAAAAATGTAAATTTTTGAGAAAAGAGTTAAAGTATTTAGGAGTTAAAATTACGCGTGATAATATTAATATAGATAATGAGAAAATTGAGGCAATTACGTCAATGAGTCCCCCCAAAAATAGTAAGGAGGTGGCGGCATTTTTAGGAATGGTGGCTTGGTTTGCCAAGTTCACTCCACGTTTTTCAGAGTTATGTGAACCGTTGTATAATTTAAAAAGGAAAAGGGTGAAGTTTGTATGGTCATCAGCGGCTCAGAGGTCGTTTGAATTATTAAAAGAGGCAGTAGTTTCCCCTCCTGTTTTGGCTCACCCCGATTATTCGTCTCAGTTTGAAGTGTATTGCGATGCGAGTGCAGTGGGGGTTGGAGCGATGTTAGCACAGAAAGGTCGACCTATAGCGTTTGCGTCGAGAATTTTAAGTGCAGCGGAAAGGAATTATTCGATTACGGAAAGGGAGTGTCTTGCAGTAATTTGGGCTTTGAATAAATTTCGTTGTTTTTTCACTAATATACCGGTTAAAGTCATTACGGATCATTCAGCTTTGACTAAGTTAACTAATGGAAAGGGTTTGTCGTCTCGTATGGTCAGATGGTGTTTGAAGTTAGCAGAGTATAATGTGGTTATAGAACATAGGGCTGGCAAGGAGAATGCGGTAGCGGACGCTTTGTCACGAAACCCGCATGGTGGTTAGGAGGTCACGGAGCAGGCCCGTAGCTAGACCATATTGTCAGGTAGGGCAAAAATTTTTCTAGGGGTGGCAGATTATTTCTTTATTTTTTTAGGGTTCTGTACTTATAAGGTGAAAACTAAATCATTATAAGATCATTCTTGTGTCTGTGTGCCCCAATCATTTTACTCATAAAATGTAAAACGCAGAAAGTTCAAATTCAGGGAAGTAATAAAATCTATTGACCCACATATTTGCAGGTTATTATACATTTACAAATATATTTAAGAGGAGGGGGGGGGGGGTAGGGTTTAATTAGGTTACTTGAAAAAAAATCTTTTCTTTGTATATCGTGTGGGGTATCTTGTGAAAGCTTTCGTTACGCTGAACTAAAAAATTCTATTTCTTTTAATTTTAGGCATTGTATTTTCAGAGATATAATCGAAAATATAGTAGAAAAATATGTACCCCCCCCCCCCCCATCTAATTCCGAATCTACTAAAATTATGAAAAAAATTAATGGTTATAGATGTTACTTTAAACCTTGCAGGAAAACTATAGTGATTACTCTAGGTAGCAGTTTTTGAGAAAAGCACATTTTTCTGTTACACACAAATTTAGATTTGAATGCATTGAGCAAAGGTATTGAGGAACATTGGTGGTACCTATCGTAGCAGAAGTATAAAAGCATTGTTGATAATGATTTTTGAAAAAATTCGTCGATAATTAGCCGAGATATTAACTTTTAAAGACAGGGGTGGTTCGGACTAAATAATGAGCGACGGTATACTCTGCATACCATTGGCTTTTAAAGCCCAGATAATAACTTTTAACAATATATTTGTGTAATGCAATACCTAATTACAGTATAAAAGCAATAAAGTTCATAGTTTTGAAAAATATAATTATTTAATTTAAATTAATCACATAAATCATGATTCATATGCACAAGAAAAAAATATATACATCCATTTTAGTACCAGGATTTTTTTTAAAGTATTATTTGCCTTGTTTCATGCAAAGCGTTTTCTAAATGGATACAGCGACCCCTACGTAAGGAAGTTTTTGGTAATAAAATGTCTATTTTAAAAAAAATTCCTTGTGCATGCGAACTTTTTATAAATATTATGGAGTTCGCGATTAGTTTACTTTGAGTGGGTTGCTTATTACGACTCTTGTACATTTAAAAGTTAATTATAAACCCATCTGGAAAAACGCGTCACGGACCAAAGTGCTTTGCAGATTTGCGAGCTACTTTCTACACAAGGTCCTTTAACACAATGCCAAGTTTAAACATTAAACAAGGGTTTTGTGTAAGCTGCACTAGAAGAAAAAAAAGGTTATTACTACACTGAATTTAGTTTTATGAAATGCCAAATGAAGTTTAAATACATACTACCTTATATTCTCAGCACTGATTTAAGTTTCTTATAAATAGATAATGATAAGATTGAAAAAAAAAGTGTTATACAGAATAGCAATATTTGGTATTATTTAGGCTTCTATCACTTTGAACTTTTATTGTATACTCGATTACACTTTTATAGAATGCTGTAACTAACCCTACGTTGAATAGTCTTTTACAAATTCTTATTATTCTTTCAGCAACGATTTTCTTTTTAAAATACAGTTAACGCTTTTACAACGAGATCACTTTGCTTAATTTTTAATCACCGATTTTTCAAAACAGAAATATTTCTGTATTTGAATCTCGAAAATGCTCCAATTAAAAGAGGTGTAAACTTTACAATTAAAAAAAGAATAATAACTGGTGAAGAAAAATGAGGGATTCTGAGAATTTTAAGTGGTACGTATACCAGTCGCATGCCCCGAAGGGATTTATAATACATATGTTTACTTGCGGAACCCTTTGAGCGTGAGTAAAACTCTCACTTGACCGTTTATTTAGTCTTTAATTCGTAGTGCACCAATTACATATATTGCGATTTTAGGTATTTCTTTTCACTTAAAATATGAGAAATTTCTAAAGCAAGAGTAAAATTTTTAAAGTTTCTTCAGAGGCACAGAAAGAAATATATATTAAAGTTTAAAAAATATACATATTTGGATTAAAGTAAATAAATTGTTTTTATTTTAATTAAATAATTTAAATATATGCATGTTCTATGTTCGTTTAAATTAATACATACTTTTAGGTGAAATTTATTAAATGAAGGTTCACTATATTTACATTCCACAATAAATTCATAATAATAAAATAAAATAAAATAAAATAAAATAAAATCAATAGAATAAATAACCAGTGTGCCTTACTCATGATTTAGGAGCAGATTGTGTTTTCTGTTTTAGTCTATGCTTGTATAGATATGAATAGATGGCTCTATTTTCAAATAGAACTTGTAGTTACAGCTGAAGTAATCCATTCGTGTGTACTCATGTTCTCCAAATACATAACGTTAAAAACCTTTTTTTGTTACAATATCACCAAAGATTGAATAGCAACTAAAATTCAAAATGGTTTAACTATGCCTGTGGTGTACAATGAGTTGCTATTTACTTCTCAAAATCCCTGTCCAGTACTCAAAAATTTCCGGGGGCGGCTCGGTTCTGTCAAACAAAGGGTCCCACTCCGCACAATCACAGGGATGACAAATTAGATCCAGATCGTCCCATTGTAAAATTTTTAAAGACTAACCTTTAAAAAACATTTCACAGTATCTTTTATTTAGAAAAATAAACCCTTAAACACTTTAAAGAATATTTCATAGGAAAGAACGCAATTTTGAGACCACAGAGGGTAAAAGTGCGGACAGACATAACCACTATTTGCGGTCACTTTTCAGTGTATTTTATGTTCGCAAGCGGTGTGTTTTATGTATGACTTTTCCATGTCAAGGAAGGAAAACTTCAGTTTAACTGCAGAACAGGGAGCCTTTCAATCAAGTGGCATTTAGATCGTTATCTTCTGAACTATTGTAATCTTCCCCTTTTCTATTGTCAATAAACTGCAGAAAGAAAGAAAAGAAAAGATTTTCTCGAATTCAGTTGAAGTTGGGTAAAACACACGTGTTCCCGGCCTCTTTTTAAAAGAACTCTATTCCAAAAGCAAACATAACAAAAGACAGAGAAAAATCCTAATGCGTGACATTTGTTGTTTATTGTAATCAGTTAGCGTTTACATGTAACAGCAGCTAACTGTCAAGTATAACGAAAACAGTATTGTAAACTTCTTCACAGTAATTTCAGAATCTTTTGGTTTCAACCGGCTTTCTAACGATAAATTTCGTATGGTGAGAATTGTACAAAGAAAACAATCTTTAGGAATATAAGCTAATCCAGATTTGTTTAATTTGAAGCGGTGTGGGGCAATTTCTACAAATCGAAAATGTGAGGAATACAGAAGGCCTTAATATCTGGCAGAGGTCTGTTAAGAAGAGAGAGAAAAAAACTTTATAGTTTTGCTGTTTCCAGTCAAAAAACTAAATTTAGGAGAAGAAGGGAAAATCTGGCATGAAGAAAGAAAACGGGAATTTCATTGTTGTAATAATAACAATTTTTTAAAAGGAAATTCTTAGCGATGAAATGATCGGAATGTCGAATTTCATTTTAGGTTGGTTAAAAGTGAAAAAAATATAAATTTAACGTTTTGCCTCCTTTTTTTTCTTCTTCCATTTTAGGAATTTAATGTAGCGTTTTGCGCTAGGTCGGGCAAAACTTTTTCCAGGTCGGGCTTTGCCCGACCTGGCCCCCCCCCCCCTGGCTACGGCCCTGTCACGGAGGAAGTTAAGTGTTGTGCATTGTCGTCGTTGGTGTTAAGGTCACGAGAGCAGTTAATAAGGGAACAGAAACAAGATGAGGAGTTTGGTAGTTTGTATCGTTATTTGGAAAATCCTGATGATGTCCCGAGCGCAGATGTGCCTATGTTTGAGAAATGGTCCCAATCTTTTAAGCTTATCGATGGTCTTCTTTTTTATTCTAAAATTGTAAATTCACGTGGGGAATTAAGAGTTTTTATTCCGGCTAGTCTTCGTAAGGCCATCTTGAAAGAATTTCATCATAATCCATTAGCAGGTCACTTAGGAATCAGGAAAACTTATACTCGAATTTGTGAATCCTGCTACTTCCCTAAAATGCGGGAAGCAGTGCGCGCTTATGTCTCCAGCTGTAGCACATGCCAACGTTATAATTATAAAAATGTAAGTCCAGCTGGCAAATTAATTCCTATTAAAGTAAATTTTCCTAATGAATGTGTAGGTGTAGATTTGATCGGTCCTTATCCATTGTCTAATCCTAAAAGATATAGATTTGTACTAGTTATAGTTGATTATTTTAGTAAATGGGTAGAGTTAGTCCCCCTAGGAAGGCTTCTGCACCTGCAGTTGCCGATGCATTTTTTGAGAATTATATTTCTAAATATGGTGCACCAATTAGGGTAGTGAGCGATCATGGCCCTTGTTTTATTTCTGATATATTTAAGGCCCTGTGTGAGAAGCTGGAGATCGATCATTCTTTTACTGTTCCGTATCGTCCTCAGTCTAATATGGCTGAACGTGTAAATCGTACATTAATTCAAATGATTTCTTCGTATGTTGGTTCTCATCATGCAAATTGGGACCAGTTTCTTCAGCATTTTGCGTACGCACTTCGTACGGCAGTTCACGAGTCGACGGGGAAAACGCCGGCTGAATTGTTTTTGGGTAGAAAAGTCATTACTCCATTCCAAAGGCTAGTTATGGTGTCAGATGCGGAAAGTCAGTACATGTGCCAGGATATTGAGAGGTTGGTTAATGAAGCTCAGGTTCAGATGGGAAAAGCGCAAGAAAAGCAAGCTCAGTATTATAATATGCGTAGAAGGGAGTTAGAAGTGAAAGTTGGAGATTTTGTGTTGGTAGAAAAGCATTGGTTAAGTTCAAGTCGTCAAAAGAGAGTAGCTAAGTTTGGTCCGAAGTTTGTAGGTCCGTTTGAAGTTTTGGAAGTTCGAAATAATTTGGTTGTTGATGTCAATGGTGAAAGAATGACGGTTAATCTGGATCAGGTTAGAGTTTATAAGTTTAGAGAAAATGGTAGTGAAGGTTCTCATGTGTCGAGTGGTGTTTCGCGAAATTCCCGATCCAATGAGTGTCCCGAGTCCAGCACTTCTTCATCTAATTCTTTTCATCAATATTCAAGAAGAAAATTTGGTCAAACAGCTCCAAAAACTGTTATTGAAAGTAGAAAGCCTAGCAATCCGAGAGCAAAGTATGATAATAAAAATAAGAGAACAGTGTCAAATACATCAGACTCTGTGTGCCATAAAAGACAAAAGATTATAAACTATGTCGTTCCTCCACTTATTAGACAGCAACCTCAGAAACACAAATTATCTAATAGTTCACCATCTTCGGTACTTAATCCCCGGAACAGATTTCAGATGGACACTCGCCAAACTGTTAAAAGGACTTTAAAGTCGGAATTTTTGCTCAATAAGAAACAGCATAGGTCCGGAAAGAAACGTGGCCTAGGATCTTCAGTAACTTCGGGTGCATTTAGAAAGAGGAGACAACGCTCAGATTACCGGCATCAACAGTGTGAATCTCGCCATGGAGTGACCCCAGCGAACCGGCCAGAGCAGAGTCGTCGAGCGGAACCTACAAGTATCCCACGGCATCCATTCAGAACCAGGCTGCAGGCACGACAGTCAACTGTGGCGTCACCGTACAGTTCTGATGACGAAAGATCCTTCGTACAAGATTTCTGGGACAAGAGGAGAAAGCCATCCTGTAGTACACTGTTAAAAATCTGCTGCATTTTGCTGCAACGCACTCCCCTGCTTGTATAGAAAACGGTTACTTGGCCGTGAAATGACGCTTTCTCATTGGTTGGAATAGAGATATTATATACAAGTGGTGGAGGGCGTTGCAGCAAAATGCAGCAGATTTTTAACAGTGTATGAAGCCGGCCAGCAGCGAATCATCTCTATGATTGGGTGATAATGTTCTTTATTAAATTTCTATTAGAGTGCATATATGTGGTAGCAATGTGAAGGAATGGAAAGCAGAGAGACTGTTTTGTACTTTTGGCCATTTTTGGAATTTTTTGATGGACTCACGATTAGTGCTTAATTGTGTTCAAAATTTGTTTGCAAAATTGTTAGTTTTATGTATGTTTGAGATTTTGGTCTTAACTGCTTTTAAAAATTCTGGATCTATTGTTAAATTGTTATGTTATTTGTTAAAAATGTTACTATATTGTTATATTGTTCATGTGTTATAAAATGTATGTTAATGTATGTTTAAATTTTCAGAAAGTACAGATAGTAATTTGGGTTATTTTGTACACGCGCCGCGGTTCAGGCGCGCACGTGTTTTGCGGTCAAGAAGTCCTTGACACGTGTTTCTATCTCTTATACTAACATTTAATGAATTAACTTTCTTCTTATCGTTCGTGTTTTATGAGTTGCGTTTGTACTTTAGTTGGGAATGGTTTCCGCAAGTTGCGAAGTTTTAAGCTGCGTTTGAATTTGAAATTGTATTGTATTAAAATTGAATGTTAATGTGATTTTCTTGCAGGGAAGCATACCTGTGTTATGTATTGATTCTGCTATTTTTCTTTTAGTTAATACAGATGAAGAGCATGATGACGTCATTTTGTAAATTTTTGATATTTTTTTGATTGTTGCATAAGCACAGCGATGTGACGCTGTACGTATGTGCCCCAATTATTGTTAAAGTGGAGTTAAGTTCTGAAGAATTTTGGGAGTTAGTTCAACTGCCAATGGGTATGTAGGTATTACGTAGTAGCAGAGTTATTTTAGTATGAAGTAAATTTAATTTTAGATGAGTTCGGAATTTGGATGAGGAAAATTTTTGCGCATTGGGTTTTTTGGACTTGGTGCGAATTCTAGTATTAGGAAAGTTATGGAGAGATTTTTGGTAAAGTTATAATTGTATTGCAGTATTGAGGAAAATTTCGAAAGTTTAGTGTTTTGAGAAATTTTAGCATTCCCAGTGGAGTGGGTTGTTTTGAAAGAAGTAATTAGTTTTGAAAGTTTTACGAGTTTTTGGAAGTTTTACGGAGGCTATTTTTAGGATAAAAAAATGATTGGATTGAATATGTGAATATTTGAGGCAAACTGAGGTTTTTTTGGGTGTGATGGGTTAAAGTTTATATTTTAAAAGTTATGTTTCGGCGCTAAATTTCACCCATCACTGTGTTTTATTACGGTTCGAAATTTATAACAAGAAAACGTTCTGGGCATGCATTTGGCCCAGCCCTTTTTCTCTGTAGAATCCGAGGGGGGTTGTGAGGGAGTGACCTTTGCATAAAGGCACTCTAGTGTTTCTGAGATCGTGACGTCAATAATTTAACATGTGTAAGCGTAAAAGCGACATCTATCCTCTCTTTTACTTTAACTTTCTAGAGTGTGTGTGCTCTTTCGGATTCTGCAGTTAGCTCGCGGTTATTAGTAATATGTTAATGTGAAGTATCTCAGTTTGCAGCATATAAAAGCTTGGGTTTGAGTGAATGGAGAGTGTCCCTGGCATTAGCCAGCGAGTAGCCAGTGAGTGAGAGCATCTGTGGCGGTAGCCAGCGAGTGAGGATATTTGGCGTTAGATAGCGAAGTGAGATATTGTTCAGCGAAGTGCTAGCCGATTGAAAGGAGCAGCGGGCCTCCAGTGAAGTGTAAAGGAGTCTCGATAGTTGACTTGAGAGTTGGCCGGGGTAAGAAACTTTATAGTAGTTTCATTTTGATTATTTGTGAATAAAGAATTACACACAGCCACGGGCTGTCTAATTAAGCTTTATCTAGCAGCTCAGCCAAGAGATAGTGACAAGTATTAGAAGGTGCCACGATTGAGCTAGGCCGGTGCCTGTGAGTATGCGTTTAGTTTTTTCATAGTATTTTTAGTTGTGTAAAATTAAGACTTGCTCCACTTCCCTTCAGCCCTTATCATTTTAATAAACTTTGTTGTTTTACCTTAAGTACTGAGTATGTCTGCATTTAACTCCCACCACGACCAACCAAACGTTACAAATGACACTCAGCATGCATGTATGGTTACAGCTCTTCTCGCGTCAAATTTTATTTATGTATCACTTTTGATTTACTGAAAAGAGAAAATAAACACTATAGACTAAGGCACGGCGAACCTTTTCACATCCACGTTTCAAAATTTTTCAAAAATATATTTTATGTGATCATGACGTGCCAACAATAAAAAAAAATTAATGGATCAAATAATAATGCATCAAAATTATTTAAAATTTTGTCTTTAGCATTAAAAAATATGCGCAATATTTGATATTATACATTAAAAATTTATTTTTTAAAAATATTCGTGTTGTTGTCTCATCTAAGATGCCAAATAAGTTATATCAGCTTCATACTTTTTTTTTTCTTTCTTTCTTTTTTTTCTTTTATTTATTTATTTATTTATTTATTAGCATCCGATGCTATTTCTTTCAGACAAGCTAAAAATGTCGTGTCATCAGCCCTGAATTTTCTAGTCAACCGATTTTGATAATTATTTTTTTAAATGAAAGCTATTTATTTGTAGTTGTGCCCATTTTAATTATTTTTTAGTTTATTTCCATTTTTATATTTTATTTTTAATTTTAAAAGCTTTTTCATGACATTTCTTCAAAATGGTGGCAACACAGTTTAGCTTTTCTCTCGATAATAAAAATTTATTTTCTAAAATGATTGCGTATAATTATGCACTAATTGAGTTAAAAAAATATATATTTACTGAGAAATAATATTAATAATGTAAATAAAATGACAGAAAATAATTTATGATAAAAATTAATGTCTAAATCAAAATAAGAGAAATTTCAAATGAGGAAAATTATGTCATTCAGCAACCAGATAAAAGGGAATTACAATATTATTATGGAGGCCTTTTTCATAAACAGTAACTTTTAAAGAGCATTTGAAGAGAAAATGACGTCACTATTTAAAACATTGTATTTTTACTCATAACGATATTAGGTACTATTCTGTTATCCCGTCGACCAATTTCGCCACATTATACAAATCGTCACATTAATAGCCAAACTATACATATTGACATAATTTTTATTTTAAATAACGAAAAAATAAATAATTAGTAGAATATTAATAAAAATATTAATAAAAATCACTTAATGACATTTTAAACACATGAATCGTATTTAATGTCATTGAATGTGACATTCACGATCATCCATTATTGGCATTTAATCTTATAGTTTGGCGATAATTTTTTGGTCGATGGGATAACCTAGTAGTACCCGATATTATTATTTTTTCTTTTTTTTTTTTTTTTTTTTTTTTAAATAAAGCTATTTTTCTGTGAGTGCATATAAAATAAAATTTCTGGATTTCGCCGGCACTCATATTACAATTTTTTAACTGTAGATTGCGAATATATGAATGCAAAATTGTAACTGGCAAATTTGACATTTACTTTGTAAATATATTTATTATATATTGATTCAATAATGTAATTACTTTTGCTTTTTTTAAAAAACCAAATCGATCGGGTTTTTTAAACATTTCATTCGTCGAATTCGACGGGATTCCATTCGTTTTATTGATAAATAGCATTTCCTTTTACTCAGAGTCTATAAAAAAGCGTTTAAACTAAAGAAAAAATCCGTTTTTGATGAATCTAGTCAATGAAGAAGTAGCACGTCAAATTGTATCTCTTTATTATTCCGCCATTCCAATGTCTCAGAGAGAAATTGCTAATCAATTGGGTATTTCACGCCGTTCTGTTTGCTATTATATTGATAAACACAAGAAAAATGAAGTTAGTTCATTGCAATCTAAACGGGGTCGCCCTTCTAAAAAACTTCTATCGATTTTTTTTTTTTCTAATCGGAGGCGAAACTGAATTCTGCAATGGTAGAATCTACATTCATCTTGTTTATTTATTTTTTTTAAGAGTGCAAGTTAAATTGGACTCATTTGACAAGATTGCTTTTACTTAAAATTTTCATAATATTATTTATTTCCGAAAAGAATGTCTCGAAAAAAAAATTATCAGCATAGCAAGTGCCAGAATCTATTGCTATAAGTTGTCTGAAATTGAATTCAAGGTAGTTAAAATCGACAATTAATGCGTATAATGCTTTTTAATGTTTCTTTTGAGATAATCTCCTAATTTTCTCTTATTCTTAAAATTCAGTCAATAATGAGATCGATTGTGTTATATTAGTTACATTTTAGTTTCTTCAATCTGTATGACAATGAAAACCAAATGGAATATTCGAATTCAGATAAACAGAGACAACTCTGAATAATTATTACATTTTGTAAAATTATACCATGTTTTCATGTAGGGCATGAATCTATTCCGTGCCAAAAATAATCTGCAGCGTGCCACTTATGGCACAGGTGCCATAGGTTCGCCTTCCCTGCTATAGACGAACAAAATGAATTCAATTTAAATTTGCAAGTCTATTCCAGTTGAATTCTTGCTGGTTTTATGTACAACACAGAAGTTTTCAAGAAAAATCTAAAATATGCGAAACACGCTATTCATCAAGTATACGTGTACTTGTAGATTTTCTTTCTTTTTTTTATATAATAGTTTTTGGTATTTAATAAATATTTTATTTTAATAAAGTTTTTAAAACCTCATTGTTATGACAAAGTTTTTACAGGTTGGCAGTGTTTTAACGGAGTGTAATGTTAAGGAATTTGTATTATCTTTTAAAGCATGAATCGCGTTAATTTACGCTGTACATTTTAGATAAATTTAACTTTTTCAAAAAAATGTATAACCGACTCCAAAGAAAAAGCGCTAAAAAGAATTAAATAATTCTATAAAATTCTCTAATGACAAATCGTTATCTATTAACCACAAATTGACTATCATGTACCGGTATAAAACGGTTAAATTTAATATATAGAATTTAATATCCAGCAAACATTGATTTTCCAGAGAATATATTTTACAAGAGATTAATTTACATATTTTTGGTTTAATTTTTGAATATATACATATAAAAAGTAAGGAATTACTTTTTGAAGTTGGTGCCAAACAATCATAATGGATAATGATTTCCTCATTTTATTTATGGTACTAGACATAATATATCTACAATTCTTACTATACTTAAGATAGTTTGGCACCAACTTCAAAAAGTAATTCCTTACTTTTTATATGTATATATTCAAAAATTAAACCAAAAATATGTAAATTAATCTCTTGTAAAATATATTCTCTGGAAAATCAATGTTTGCTGGATATTAAATTCTATATATTAAATTTAACCGTTTTATACCGGTACATGATAGTCAATGTGTGGTTAATAGATAACGATTTGTCATTAGAGAATTTTATAGAATTATTTAATTCTTTTTAGCGCTTTTTCTTTGGAGTCGGTTATACATTTTTTTGAAAAAGTTAAATTTATTTCCTACTTTTCAGTTATTTATACCGTAATACATAATTATGTGTACTGACATATGATGGCTCTTTCCAACGCATTACTAATGGTCGCACTTTGCTGAGTTCTGATGTATTCGCTTTACTAATCACTGTTTGATTGTCAACTTTTCAAATGACACTTACAACATCGGTTAGTATCGTTGTGAATCTTTAGGTTTTCTGAATGCGTAACGTATTTGGCACGACGAAAAGCTACCGCATTCATGAAATCTTAAAGTCAACATCGAATCGTACGGACATCGGAAGTGGTTATCGAAAGGTGACAATGCCTCAAGTAAAATGTCCTTACACATAAGCGCGCGGCAAAGCGCTTCCATATATGAGTAAACAGCAAAATGACTCCATGTATCAATGCCTAGTAAAATGCTTTTCTAGTGTAGTCAAAAGTACTCCCTCCTTCAGTCAGAAAAAGCAAACAGAAAGATTTTAACAAAAATTGCTCTATGATTCAATAGATAAACAACAACAATCTAATTCCTATAAATGCAGTAAAGGCATCGGAAATGAGCTGTGATGATCCGACGAAGATTCCGAAATTCATAACCTGTACTTGGCTGCATCTATAAAAGAGTGACAGCATTCGATGCCCAAATGTTTTCTTCACGGACGCTTTTTTCCCAACTAAACTGTTAAAAATTTGAAACTCACACCCCCGCTTTTATGGAAAACGATTATTTCAGCCTATCATGGAGCATTCTCATGGGTCAAAAGACAAATATTTTGTAAAAGCGGGGGAGTGACGATGCAGCAAAAGGGTAAACATTTTTATAGTGTATGTATGAGATATTCCTAAAAGGGATGGAATGACGATGCAGCAAAAGTTGAATTTTTAACAATGTATCGCAATGCTAGGCATTTTCTATTATAAAATTTGATGATGATTTCACGGTATAATTCGATTGTACGCCGAATGATCCTTTATTTCTACACAGACATAAATACATAATCCATGTTATTTTACAAATTCGTGGACATACAAGGACAAGATACGGCTCTTGGGTAGCACAAGGATAGCACAAGGAAATATTACGACACAAGAAAAGTACAACCGGAAGCTACAAATAAAGAGTGTGTGCAACGGAGCCAGTGGGATTCGAACCCACAATCTCCTACGCTCTCAAGAGATTAGCAGCGTGATGTCTTAACCACTCGGCCACAAGGGCCCCCTTGATGACTCATTTTTGTCCAGAATCTTTTCAATCAATCGTATACTGTGCTCCATGTGTCGTCATATTCACATCGAGGAATCCTACATGAACAGCGTAATTTTTTTTTCCAACCACCTTCGTCGTTCCAAGCCCAAGCTCGCACTCTGATTGGTTGTTGCTCTCGGCACTGTTTTCATGTAACTTGGCGATAATCATACTTGGCGTAGCGATAGATGCTTCCGTAGAGGAGTTTGATTTCCTTCCGAACTGAGTACAAAGTAACTTTTCTCTGGCAGCATTGGATTGGATGGAACGTGTCTTACTGAAAGCTGTACTCTTTAAAAGTTTTTACACACAACTTTTTACTTTGTACTCGGTTTACTTCGTACTCGGTTCGTAAGGAACTCAAACTCGACGGAAGCGTCTATCGCTACGCCAAGTATGATTATCGCCAAGTTACGTGAAAACAGTGCCGAGAGCAACAACCAATCAGAGTGCGAGCTTGGCCTTGGAACGACGAAGGTGGTTGGAAAAAAAAATTACGCACATGAACAAAATCTGAAATCATTCTGGTGTCTAATCCGGTAATCAAATCTGAATCTAAAGATAATTTTGTTACCCATATCTATGCACTTTATTTTGCATTGATATGTAGAGATAATTTTTTCCTTCGGAGCAAAATGTATACTAAAGGATTTTCATCTTTCCAACAACTTAAGGATGTCGATTGGTATCGATGTCTATTTCCGCTTTAGTGGATGCAAAAACTTGTCCATTTAAGCTTTAACGTTTCGGAAATTTATCGCATCCAGCAAACTTTAAGGCCGCACACTAGGCACAGAAAAAGACCCGGATGATAATGTGAAGTATATGGGGGCGTTCTTTTTAAATATCTCGCTCAAATTTTAAAATTTTTACGTGATTTTTTTTGCATAGGATAGCTGAAGAAATTCCACAACAGGCCTAGTTTTTACTTTTTTAATTTTAGTTTAAGATTTTCTTAAAAAATTTATTTTAAATTTCAAAACCGGTTTAAACGGTTTTGAAATTGAAACTATCATTATATAAAACATACATAAGCAAAATCGAAGAAGTAAAAACTAGGCCGGTTGTAGATCCTCCTCGGCTATCCTATGCAAAAAAAATCATGTAAATATATTAAAATTTGAGCGAGATATTTGAAAAGAACACACCCATAGTCTTTACACTAACATCCGGGTCTTTTTCTGAGACTAGTGTAGTGCCTTAAGGTCCACATTGAAATCTACAGACTTCGTAAATGGGCATTGAAAAGCTGACAATCCATCAGTACACGTTAAAATTATTGTGAAAAATTACCTTTGTTTTTAAAGCTATCTATTTTCTGACTGAGAGCAATCTAAAAACGTCTATGGAGCGTTTTCATTGGTCAGAAAATAGATAGTCTTTAAAAACAGACGTAATTTTTCAAGATATTTTAAACAGGGTACACTGTTAAAAATTTTACCCTTTTGCTGCATCGTCCCTCCACCGCTAATATAGAAAACGATTACTTCAGCCTATTATGGAGCATTTTCATGGATCAAAAGTGAGGTGTTCTATCACAGAGTAGTAACAGAGAATCAACTTTCATACACTGTAATGGCAACTTGTTTAACATGGGATTACGCATAGACAGTAGCGAGACGAGCGGATAACTCTGAAACTACGATCATAACATAAGAGAGGTTGCTAATTCGGCAAAACATCGCTTCCTTGGCGACAAATGATAAAAGAAAAAAGAAAAAAATACAGCGACGGCTTGCTGCTTCTTGTTTTGAAATTTATGAAAGAATTATTTTAATATGAAATAACTTGACGTATTCGTCTTGAAAACAATACATGTGTCTCTTCGTAACATAACGATCTAATAATTTAAACTTGAAAATTCAAGAATAATAACAGTAATAATTACGAATCAATATAAGCGCGGAAATCTAAGATCAAATAGCATAAGCACGTGTGCAAAGATAATCAAATCAGCATTCAGCAAGAAGCGCCATACCAGAATAGAGTTACAGTTAAACAGAAATCACGAGGATAAAAATCGCCAACGCGATGGTTTAGTTTTTAAGTGATGCACTGAGGGCGTTCTTTTCAAGTCGAGTTGAGGCTCTGTTACGTACTCTGTGGTATTCTATAAAAGCGGGGTAGTGACGATGCAGCAAAAGGGTCAGATTTTTTACAGTTTAAAGTACGCGTACACAATCAGAGCGCGTCAAGTTGCTTTTATGATTCAATGCATAGCAAAGTAATTCTAAATGTTCGTATGTATTAAAATATCCTTTTCAGTCATAAAAACTAAAAAGGAAGATATTATCAAAATCACACCATGATTCAACATGCGTCTATATGAAAGTAGCAATATTTGAAAATAAGAATGTTCTTTGATAAACGCGGTTTTCCAAAGTACAGAAAATTTAAGAATTTTTATTCCAGAACTTGGCGGTAGTCGCCTGAACGAGTTTGTTTTATGGGTGAAAGAAGTTAACTAGCTTAACTTTAATGGTAAGCTTATCAAAATTTTTCGTCATTTATATTTGTCCAAATGTAAATCTAGCACATAGCAATGTACTTTAATCACTTTGTGAATCCGGCATAACAAGCACCCTGATACACAGACACTCTTGCTTTAACGTGTAAGGCTCTTTAGAGATGAATTTTCAGCTTTTCAATATCGAATTCTCATGTCTGGATCGATGTGGATCTTTCATTTTAGTGGATACGAGAATTGTTCCAGCTAAGATTTCGTACTTTGGAAAAAAACTAGCATCTCTGCAACAGTGTTTAGGATCCAGAAGGATTATTCGCTGTGAAGCAAAACAAGATTGACCAATCATAAACCTTCATTTTTGAGAACTTTTCATTGTTCGAAGGAGAGAGCCTAGAATACAGGGAGTGAAAATCTGCTATCGACACTGTAAAAAATTTGACCCTTTTTCTGCATCGTTCTGCGTTTTCTCCATCGCTTTTATAGAATTTCTTTGTTTTGACCAATGAGAATGCTCCATAACAGAGCGAAGTAATCGTTTCCTATAAAAGCGATGGAGTGACGATGCAACAAAAGGGGGTTCAATTTTTTACAATGCAAGCAGTGCTAAAAATTTGTATCCTTTAAATGTGCAACGATGCTACTAAATTCCAAAGTGTCGATCACAGAGACATCTGCGGCAAATTTCGTGATGCATTATCTAGATTAGTAATAATTCTTGCATTTTTAGAAAATATCCTGCAGATGTCGCTTCTATCTTTAAATTTCATTAGCATTGTTGCACATTTAAAAAATAGAACATTTTAGCGCTTTTTTAAGTGTTATAGAGGGCGTTCAGCACAGCTTACCGGTTACTTACCGATTGTAGACAAGTACGAAATGAAAATCAAAGCGAAGTGTGACGTCAGCTACAATTCAACGGAATAGTTTTCATTGGTGTCACAATTTGCTTTCGTACTGCCCTGCAATCGGTCGGTAACATTGGTTACTTTTGTAAGTTGTTCTGAACACGCCCTGAGATAGCCGATTTCCACACTATATCCCCTAGATGCTATACTTCCGGTTTCTTGCATAAGAGAACTTGTTCGGAATCCAGGTAGAATTTACGCTGTTAGCGAAATCAGATTAACGAATCAGAAGCCTGAATTTTAGCAAATTTTTCAATGTTTTAAATAAATTTTCTTGTTAATAAATCTCGTTTCGCAAACAGCGCAAAATTTATGTGAATCCTGGCCCTCGTCCAGTTAGGATTTTGCACTTTTAGAAAATGATTACTTCATTGTATTATGGTGAATTCTCATTGGTCAAAATAGAGATATTCCATAAAAGCGGTGGAGTGACGACGCAGCAAAAACTTCAAACTTTTAACAGTGAAAAGATCGTGTGTCTATGTAAGTGTAACATAAAAGCATGCAAAATGAACACTTCTGATTGGTCGATTGCTTCAAAATGAATTTGAAATTTAAAGTTTTTATTTTTAAAAAAGTTCTAATTATCAGATTTTTATGAAATTCGAATGGGACCACATGGGCCTCATACGCTTTCAAACAAAAAAAGAATTATCAAAATCGGTTCATATTTGCAAAAGTTATGCGTGAACAACAAATACATACAGGTCGAAATCATAACCTCCTCTTTGAAGTCGGTTAAAAAGAATCGTAATAGATTACATAAGTAGTACAAGGAAATGGAATGATCTATTAAATCATACTATTTTTTTTTTTTTTTTTTTTTTTTTTGTCGTATCTTGTTTGCCTTGAATTATATCAATTCTTGACTTCTGTAATCTCCATTCATCGTATAATGTAAATGCTCAATGTTAGATCAAAATGTTTTAAAAAGGAAGTACAAATGTTTATCATTCTTTTTTTAGCTTTTAACCAAGCCTTTGAACATAAAGATATGCCGTATCGTACTTGCATGATAATTTATTAACGCTTTCGTATTGCGTTATGAGTTATCAAATGACAAGATAAGCCAGTGATATGATAAGAGACTTAGCAGCAAAAGTTTGCATAAAAAAATCACACGCGCTTGTTCATCTGCTACTGGTATTCTACGCCAGCTTCCAAAAGTTAAGGGTGTTCTTAACTGCTCCGCTCAACAAGTGCAAAACGTTTTGACACATTTACAAATTCATTTTTTAACTGAAAGTTTTAAAATTGAAATGCCTGACTATGGAAGCGATTTTGAATCGAACTTAATTTTCCATTTTATGATAATTAAATTACCTATCCAGTTCTAAGTTATTTCGATTACGTGATCACCCGTTTTTCCCTGTTTTTCGACCGGTTTTTCTCCTTTCGTCGGGAAATGTGCTCAAAAACGTCCACTTTGAAGGCTTGTTATGAAAAATCCATTGTTTTTTTTTTTTTTTTTTTTTTTTTTTTAACAGAAAATTGAGTGCAATTAGACAGTTTCTGAATAACAACACCTGCTATTTTCATGCATTTCCGAACAAAAATAAGTTAATGCATGTGTCACAAAGTGCCCCCCCCCCCTTTTTTTAATAACACCCTTAAAGAACATAGTGGTCGGATGCTCTCGATTGTACACGATTTGTCATATATCAACAAAATTCTTGACAAAATGTGCTTGGACTTCGAGAATGCAAAGAACATGTTTGACTTCATTTTTTTTTTCAGTGAAGTCGAGGAGATAATTAGAGAAAGAATAATAAATTTAATAATAAAATAATTTTTGCGATCATCCATGTAACAGAAAATGTTCAAAATTGTCTACCACTACAACAAATGATTATGTCAGGAACCGATCTACAAATTTAGGGGCCACGGGCACACATGCTTACGTCCTTTGCAAAAATGCTTACAAAAACATTGAGTAAGAAAACTAGTCGTTGGGGGGACCACCGTAATACTTACACATCATTGATATGCAAAGTATAAAATATGAAAACAAAACATATGTAAAATATTTACAAAATGCATCGGAAATCCAAAATAAAATGTAAACGTACATTTAAATATTTTTAACACGTAGTAATGCTCTATTAATGAATTTCTGATGAACCAATTTCGACAAATTATATAAAACGCCAAATTGCTCAAGCAATATTGAATTGTATAAAAGAAACATCCTTATAACTCCAAAAATAATAATCATATTAATTAACAGTTTGCTGCGCCGGATTAAACGTCTCATTTTAAATTAAAATGCATTTTTGAATTGAAATTTGAATGAAGTACAGGGTCATGAGAAATCGAAGAATGTAAAAAACAGGATAACAAATATCTCGTCAACTAATAATCCGATCGACTTCATTTTTTATGCAAAATTTGTGTTATTTTATTGTCTTTTACGTCCACTCCTTAAAATAAAAAATTTCGAAAAATTTTATGTACCTTTCATCAGAACGATTTTTTCGAGAGTCAGAAAAAAATAGTTCCGGATAATCGAGGTTGCTGATAGTCTTTACGTCTGATAGCTTTTACGTCCACTCCTTAAAATAAAAAATTTCGAAAATTTTTATGTACCTTTCATCAGAACGATTTTTTCGAGAGTCAGAAAAAAATAGTTCCGGATAATCGAGGTTGCTGATATTAAATAGGCTTCGTCCCATTCTTACACACTAAGTACATACAAAATTTCAAGTCTCTATCTCAATTTGTCCGGGAGAGAGAGCGTTTACAGACAGACAGAATACGATGTTATAATATACGATGTAAAACGTATATAGTATACGATATAAATATACGATTTTATAAAAATACTTGTACAATACGAACATAATAAAATGTAGAATTAAACATAAAACTCCATTAAATATTAAAACTATCTCAGATTTTTGATAATAATTAAAAATATTTCAGTAGTACTTGGGGCCCCCTGAAATTAAAGGACCCTGGGCCCGTGCCCTGGACGCCCTGCCATAAATCAGGCACTGACTATATTTGGGTCTTGTTTAACCATCAGGCGATGTGCATTTTTGTAAGCATAGCATATTGGGGAAGGTACTAATGTTTCTGTGAAAAATTCAAATGATTTTTGTTTCGATTTCGAGTTTAGTTGTGTTTAGAGATTTCAACCAAATTATACATAACTTTTCGAAAACTTCAGAAAGAATAGTAGAAACAGTAACACTGAAACTGAAACACGAACATATTGAATATTTGATGAGATATGGGCATTTATGTTATCTAATTTTTAACTGCGCATGTGTAAAAGTTTCAAAATTTTTATTTCATAATTTGGTTATCAACTATTTAGGGCAACTTAATTAAAATATCCAATTAAATATTGAGAAAATTAGGAATAATAGGGACTATATAGTGAGTTGTTTTGTAAAAGTAATCTTATAATAAGGGATTTTTCACAATTTGTCCACCAGTTCATTGCATCTTTTTAATTTCTTCAATATTTTGACTGGCTTTTTACATGAGTTGACCAAAATAACTGATTACCAAACAGTGAAATAGAAATTTTGGAATCTTTCACGCGGTTAAATTCATTTCATATTCATTTGAAAAAATAAAATTGGTACACTTTTCAACGTGTACATGGCCCTTCATACAAAATGTGTACTGGTATTCGGGAGGAAGATATTTTTATTATAACTTTAATGTGATTCGTGATTTTTTTTTTCTTTTTTGTAAACGATCTGAAACGAAAACTAGCTGAATGTGCCCAAAACTTCCTTCTATCTCATGCATACATCTTAATATTTCATAAATTAGTTATACATGTTAATACTTTAATATAATTAATTCAATGCTATACCATCTTTGATTTTGATATTAAATTTGTGCTTCAGTCAATTAATCGGAATAAAAACGAATTAACCCTTTCCGGCGCAAGCAAATTCTATTAGTAAAATGAGAAATTGTCGATTGACACCGAAATTTATAAAGGACTTATCTAGATATTCCGAATTCCTTAATTTAAGCTTTCATTGTAAAAGCAAAATTATATTAAAATACTACTGGTGCCGTTTGCAAGTTTGGAATTAAAATTAGGTGTTGCCGGCCCAGCAACACTGGGCAAGAAAGGGTTAATGTGGATCGAGTTAATGTGGATATTTATTAAAATCACTAGTTTTCCCTTATTCTGTTACCATCAGCTATTTACAAATAGCCAGATTAGAAGGACGTGAAATCCCGTCTTTGCACGAGCCGAATGGCTATAGAACGATAGGCAGATGTTTTTAAAATTCAGAGAAGATCTGCTTGCCATACCCGAAAATAATCATACACAAAAAAATTGTCTCAGTTTTATGCATAACTTCATACATTTTTTGATGGTATAATAAAGAAAATGACACAGACATCGCGATTATAACGTCACCTTCCGGCGGATTTTTTTTTTTTTTTTTTTTTTAAATTCAGGGAGGGCCAGCTGACTATAGCCAAACACTTACGCAAAAAATTTGGCTCACTTCTATGCATAACTTCACGCACTTTTCGATGCTACAATATTGAAAATGGCACAAAAACGCTATTGCATCGCTCCCTTGGGGTTGTGCATATATAATGTTATCAACTTTTTGCTAATTATGGACCCCCTCCCCCCCATCCGATATCAAACGTTATCATCCCTCGAACCCCCCCCCCCCCCCACTCCGGGAATAATAACGTTATCAATGTCTAAATTTTTTTTTTCTTTAGAATTTATCTCTTTTGTTTGGATTGATGTATAAAACTCGTTACATATTTTACTGATTCGAATGAAGAGAAATCAATAAAATATCACTTTATATCGCATAACACTTGAAATAAATTGTTTTTATTTAAAAGTGCTTTACAATAGCTTTTTGTTAGCTAATGCATTCAACAGTAACAATATCTTATTGCACTTGTACTGCACGAAGAAGGGGGGGGGGTGGCAGTGGAGAGAAAGAAATTTTTATCAACAAAACAAGTTGGCAGCAAACTTTCTCTGTCTCTATTATTTATAAGTAAACACAAGCTTCATTTCAAATGTACTTCACATAGGGTTTCTTGAACCGTGATTGTATATACATACACACATGAAGAAAAAAAATAGTGTCAAATATTGGACTATTCCGCGCTTTAGAATGAAATATTTGTATAATGATTTACTGATTTTAAAAAAACCTTTTTATTTTCATAAAAATGGATAACAAATTAAAAAACGACAGCATATTGTTTTGAACCAAAAACCATGTTACAAATAGGAAAAAAAAAAAAATGGTTGGATCAAAAATGATATCGATATCAAAAGACACCCCCCCCTCCCCCTAGAGATATCTTACGACATCATTTGCCATACCCCCCCCCTCCCCCCTGAAATGATAACGCTATATTTGCACAGATCCCTTCCGGCGGATCTTTTTCAAATTCAGAGAGGACTAATTAATCATAGCATAGACAAACACTTATACAAAACATTTGGTCCAATTCTATGCATAATTTGTAGACACTTTTCGATTGTACAATATTGAAAATATAAGAAAAACGCTTTTACAGCGTCCCCTTTTGGTGGTATTTTTCAAAATTGAAGGAGGACCTGTTTGCCACAGCCAAAAACATACACAAAATATTTAATTCAATTCTATACATATCTTCATACACTTTTCGATGGCACAATGGCGACATATGAACACACACACGGAGAGACAGACATTTTGTAAAAACAAGTTTTTTGGAATCTCTGAGCTCTAAAACGTATAAATCTGTCGAAAATTGGAATTTCGATTACACTAGTTTCTTCTATTGAAGATAGAAGAAAGAAAAAAGCGGATGTATCATTTATTGTGACTGGATGTATGCATATTTTCAAAGAAAGCCTAAAAAAATATTTTAAAATTTCTTTTTCTTTTCTTTTTATAGTAAATAAAGTTTACTTTAATTTCTAATTATTGAAAAAAAAATTACATGTTCATAATCCAAGCGTATTAGATTTTCTTTAAAATTACCTGGACCGACTTAAAAGATGAGCCATTATTTAAAATTTGTTGCGTACTGTAACCATCTTCTGTACGAAATTTTGCTGTAAACCACCAAAACAAAGTTATATCGATGTTTATCCTAATTTCGCCATCTTTATTTGACCATTCTATTTCAATACCGTTGCTGACAGGATGTGCTCTCAAATATTTCCTGTTGCTTTATTTTGATTCGATGGTCACCCTTGACCCTGTTTCTATTCTAATTCCTTTTCCTACTCGAACTTCAAATATTTTCCCATTTCACCGACATTTTCCAAAAAACGATTTTTTTTATTTTTTCCCTTTTTCGAAACGTTCTATTTTCCGAATCGTTCACTGGGCTCTCTTTAAGAATATATATATATATATATATATATATCGCCACAAGATGGGGTGTAATACTTACTTAGGAAATAACAGGAAGTTTTTAAGAGTTCTCTTCTTAGAAATTTACCGTATCCTATCACATAATTTATCAGTCAGTATAGAGTGAATTCTGATTAGTACGAACTAATAAGGGACATTATTTTATTCGCCAGCACTAACCGAAATTCATATTAAAGATGTAAACATTTAAATGGTATAAAAAGCACAGAATTAATTAAATTTAATTTCTGCAAAAATAAAAAAGTTCGAAAATTTTGCTGAGAAACAATGCTTTTCTAATTTAATATTTTTTATAAAAATGCAAAGAAATGACAATGTTGTTAATTTAAAGGAACTAATCAATCAAGATAAATAAAATATTGCAAATGAAATGCCGTAAATTTATCTGTATTATTAAGTCTCTCTTTTTTGCGTCAGTGGAACAAATGATCTGCTTGTACGCTGTTTTCTAATTTTGTGATACACTTCAAACTTTGTTGTTTTTGATTTATAAAATTGGCAAAAAACCGGAAGCATTGTTTGAAATGGTTGTAAAATATTACTTTTCTATTCACCAAGGTCATTAAGAATGTCTTGATCTCTTAATGAAATATGTCGCACCAAAATTGCTTTTGTAAAGCAATGAATAAAATACTCTTTTTTTAGATTCTATTCGATAATTGTGAATAATTCGTAAGCATACCCAGTAAGTAATACGTATCAACCCTTTGATGCATGCTGTTTTAAAATGTTTTAACATTGAATATGAAATAATGAAAGTAAATAATTTAAAAAAATTACTTATGTTTCTATTGGGCATAATTTCATAATGTCACTCCTGAGTCTACATAACAAAAATTGCCTAAAGAATGATAATTTTAAATTGTACACTTACTTTAAAAGATTTGCACTGCGAAATAATAACTATTCGACGGTATAATAATTTTTATAAAGCTTTTAGTAGTTTGCAGAATTAATCTTTATATATAAAAATCTTCTGTGCGTGTGTATGTAACTGAACTCCTCCTAAACGACTGAACCGATTTTAATGAAATTTTTCGTGTGTGTTGCGGTGGATTCGAGAATGGTTTAGATTCACATTTCATCGAAATTGGTTCAGAACTCCGCCCTGGCGACCAGTCTGGTCTCCAGGTCTTAGGATTTGGTCATTGACTTTTTTGTAAAAGGCTTTTAATAATGTCTACCCTTATATTAAATCAAAATATCTTTCATTTAATGCAAAAAAAAAAAAAAAAAGGTTATGGAATTTTTTCCCATTTGTAAAGCGCAAAAAAAATCATCGCCAAATTACAATTTGGCAAAATTGATAGATGGGATAATCAAGTTAATTATAATATGCAACCATACATTTATAAATACTTAGGTATTTAGGTTCCGTCGACTAATTCCGCCAAATTGTACAAATCGCCATACTAATTGAATCTGACATTCACGATCATCCATTTATTTATTTATGCCTAAGTGGGACACGATCACCAGATCGCTAGGATCCGGTGTAGACCCTATTTGTCCCACCCGGAATGTTCCCCGGCATGTGGGGATTCATTACAATAACTTCAACAAAAAAAAAAAAAAAAAAAAAAAAAAAAAAAAAAAAAAAACATAAAATACATAATATACAGGCTGTATACAACATCAACACAGTGGTATGCGCGCCGGAGACCTGCTCCATCGCGACAAGTGGCGCTACGACTGCCAAAAGCTCAACAAAGGCTCTAACGCGACAGCGGGCAGTCTTAGGAGAGAACGGTTAAGTGGTAAGATTGGCCAGGTCCATAAGGAAGTGATAAATTTGTGCCAATTGACGGAGTAGTTTTGGGCGGGTTAAGATATTTGTGAGCCAGGTATCTGGGCGGGAATAAGGGTTCTTAAGGTGCCAGGCCTCTGTGAGTGTGCAGAAGAAATAGTAGTGGTCTGGAGACCCTATGGCCCCACACTCACAGAGGTCCGTATCTGAGCGTTTAAAATAATTTAGGTATGTTCTGAATGGACCATGGCCGGAGAGGAATGCTGATGTGGGAGGGGAGAAAGCTAAGAGATTGTATGAGACTTTTGGGATAAGGGAATAGGTGTGCCTGCCTTTGCTTGAGGCATCCCAGTAGAGTTGCCAGTCAGAAAGAATGTTTCTTTTGAGGAAGTGGCGAACATGAGACGGGGGAACAGGAAGGGGGATATCTATGTTTGGACGTGAGGTGGCCTCCTTGGCCAGTGCGTCAGCTAGCTCATTGCCAGCTATGCCGATGTGAGCGGTGACATGGCCGAGAGAGACCCTATGGACGAGAGTTTTTAAGATAACTTTTATCTTAAGCACTAAAGGGTGTTTAGTTCTATGGGCGAATATTTCTTGTAGGCTTGAAAGGCTGTCACTATAAAGGTGAAAAAAAGTAGTATGAGGATAGAGAACAATCCATTCCAAAGCCCGCAGGATTGCGAAGAGTTCTGCTTGGAACACCGAATTGTTATCTCCAATCCTGCAAGCCCACTGATGAATAACAACACTGTCTTTGAAAACACAGAAGGATGATGCTACTCCCGTCTCCGTGTGTGAACCATCGGTGAAAATGGCTGGATTTTTCGAGGGGCTGTAAGAATGCTTATTAACATTAACTTGAAGATAGGATGTCTCATCCGCCGGATGCATAGTCCAGCTGTGGACTTTTCTTTGTAAGAGCAAGTTAGGGAAAAGTGCTGACTGTGTTGGTTCGTGTTCTAAGTGTAGTATTCTGTTTTTCTGAAATTCGTAAGCGAGTGTTAAGTGTATGGGTGGAATGCCAGTAAGTACTGTAAGTGCATCCGTTGAGATAGTTCTATAACCTCTAACCATTTGCAGAAGGAATATGCGCTGGATAGAGGCAAGTTTTTGCTTAGCCACTTTGGTTAGCGAACCTCCCCATCCTCCCCCTCGACATTTACGATCATCCATTATTGTCATTTAATCTTATAGTTTGGCGATCATTTTATGGTTGACGGGAAAAAACAGGTTATTGAATTCTTTCTCATTTGTAAAGCGCAAAAAAAAAACATCGCCAAATTAAAAGATTAAATGCCAATAATGGATGATCGTAAATGTCGCATCCAATGACATTAAATATTATACACCTGTTTAAAACGTCATTAAGTGATTTTTATTTCGGCTTTTTATTTGTATTTTTATCAATATTTTTTCTATTTGTTTGTTTTTTCATTATTTAAAATGAAATTTATGTGAATATGAATAATTTGGCTATGAGATTGGTGATTTGTACAATTTGGCAAAATTGATAGATGGGATAATCAAGTTAATTATAATATGCAACCATACATTTATAAATACTTAAGTATTTAGGTTCCGTCGACCAATTTCGCCAAATTGTACAAATCGCCATACTAATAGCCAAATTTTACATATTGACATAATTTTTATTTGAAATCAGAAAAAAAAAAACAATTAATTAGTAGAATATTAATAAAAAATCCAAATAAAAAGTACGAAATAAATCATCTTTATATATATAAATCTTTTCTGCGTATGTCACTGAAATCCTCCTAAACGATTGGACCGATTTTAATGAAATTTTGTGTGTGCGTTCCAGTGGATTCGAGAATGGTTTAGATTCACATTTCATCGAAATTGATTCAGTACTTTTTTAGTAATTAGGCAAAAACTAATAGTTAGTGATTTTTCGCTAATTAAAAGTGTTGAATAAGTTCGATGAATAGAGTGCGGACGGAATGTCCGAGCGGTCTAAGGCGCCAAATTTAAGCTCAGCTTCTTTAAGAAAGAGATCGCGTGTTCGAACCCCACTCCTGACAAACGTGTATGCTTTACAATATTTCCTGTATTATAATTTTGATTAACCGACTTCAGAAAATCGTTAACTTTTAACTAAAAAGAGAAAAATTAACTTTTCTATGAAAAATTGAACCGACTTCAAAATATACTGAAGCGTGAAAAATAATTTCCTTACATAATTGAAATAAGAAATTAAATTAAGAGTGTAGTGTTTATCGTGCATATTACTATATTTACGTACATTTATTTGATTTTCTGGAGTTGGTGCCAAGAAGGACAACGTCTGTCGGTGACAGGACAACGTCTGTCGGGTCCGCTAGTATATTATAAAATAGAGTAAAAACGCCAGTCGAGCCCATTGCAAGATGTATCGAAAAAAGATGTTATAACATAACCAGTGATAACAAATCAGAACCAAAACAGACTTCATGATCTTAAATATTTATTATCATGCTTAAGTATAACACATAATAGTGCATCAAAAGACCAATAAAAAGCGGCAAGTTTCAATGAAAGATCCCATAATTCGTAAGTGACATTGTGCGTTTAAAGGTTAAACGATTGCCTTAACATTAATTTCAAGTAGAACTTGATGGTGAAAACGAAATTGTTCTCTACTAAGAGTGTATTTGTTTGACAATGTTATGTTTATGAAATAACATTAACAGATTTTATTAATGTTATTTCATAAAATGTTATGTTTATGTTATGTAATGTTATGCTTATGAAATTGTACTCATTAATTAGAGATACGTCTTAAGCGGAGATGCACTGACGAGAATCCACTGTATGCACATTTATTTTTTCCTTGAGCTTTAACTCATTAAAGCCTTTGTAAACTACGGCAAATGCATTCAACGGAAAACGCTAAGATGATTATTCTCAAGGAATCTTTAAAAAATAGTGTTTTGATTATTATTTTTAAACTATTACAATGGAAATGCATAATGCCTAGTAAAGGAGTATTTCATATTTACAATTTTTATATGTAACAAAACCTGCGAAGTAGGAATAGGAACCTGCATGTAATGGAATCTTGGTCAAAATTGTAATGTTGTTTACTCTGTATTTTGTTTTAAATTTTTAAAAAAGATTATTCTTTCAATATTATATTAAAAAATCCTAATTACGAATATGAATGTAATTTTTGAGATCATGAATCATTTGTTTAATGTATTAAACATGCATTAAATGTATGAATGAACTCAAAGATGCTTGTGTAGTGAAACCCGGAGCTTAGTGAACATATTAACACGAGATTATCAGTGAAAGGGTTTCTATTGGAAAATTCTTATGATACCTGGGGAAGGAATATCATACACAATTACTAGTAAATGACCTTAGTTAAAAATGACGAATGTTCATTTGCGTTTTCATTTTCATAAGGCTTCATACAAACAATCAGCATGAAAATTTTATTATTAAAAGTCCTTCCGGCAATGCCGGGAGGAAGAGGTAACTTTCATATATTTATATATTTATTTATTTATTTTAAAGTAAGATAAATTGTTCAAAAATACTAAGCTCAAATTAGTGGAAATAATCTTATAAAATTAGTGATTTTATAAGATTGAATACTTTTTTTTTTTTTTTTTTTTTTTTTTTGTCAAGACTGAATATTAATAGGAATTTTTAGAAATTAGTCATCTTTTATTCAACCTGCTTTTATTTTAAGCGATTTAGAGAGTCGCCAAATTCCACGATATCATAAAGTGTATGCCATTTTAAAGCAACATGATGGATCGTTCAGGTCAGACCGTTTCAAAATGTCAGCCATAAGCAAAATTCAAAGTGCTATAACTCAATCATTTTTCAAGATATAGACAAAATAAAAAGTGTTCTAGAATCGTTGTTTTAAGTTTTAACAAGTAAAAGAAAAATATTTTTCAACTTTTAATTTTTTCGCATTTAATTTTAAATTTTAAATTTTTTAAAAAATTTAAAATGGCCATCATTTTGAAACAAAATGGCGGATGATGCTGGCCAACGAACTCGGTCGAGACATTTGTGTGTACTATGTACTTGCCAAGTTTCATTGAAATCGGTTCATAAATACGCGTGTTATCATGTGACAAAAACCAGATCGTTTCAAAATGTCAGCCATAAGAAAAATTGAAAGTGCTATAACTCAATTATTTTGTAAGATATAGACAAAATAAAAAGTTTTCTGGAATCGTTGTTTTAAGTTCTAACACGTAGAAGAAAAATATTTTTCAAATTTTGATTTTTTCGCATTTAATTTTAAATTTTAAATTTTTTTAAAAATTTAAAATGGCGGATGATACTGACCAACGAACTCGGTCGAGACATTTGTATGTACTATGTACATACCAAGTTTCATTCAAATCGGTTCATAAAAACGTTAGTTATCGCATGACAAAAATCAGATATATATGTTATCCTTTACATTTGGTTAAAAAAATATTATCTGTATAAACATTTATTTAGTATTAACTGTCTATTTTCTCTTCAACCAATATTACCATATGATGTTATTGATAATAACTCCTATAGTCTTTAATATATAATAAGTTATTACATGATCTTAAAAATAATTAACACATTGCGTAAAAAAATGTTTAAAAAAATTATAAAAAATAAAAATAATACAAAAAAATAAAAAATAAAATAAATAAAAAATATGAATAATAGGATGGTTGGGTGGGTTAGATGTTAGATTACGGAGGAGGGCGGTGTTGTCTGGATAATACGCAATGGTTAATTATTATATATTTAATAATAAAAAAAATAAAAAAATAAAAATAAAATAAAATAAATAAAATAAAATAAATAAAATAAAAAAAAATAAAACTTTACACATAGTATTAAAGTTTACGTTTACCTAAAAACTAATATGCATATCTTAAAAATGATCAAGTTATTGAGATAAGCTATGGTTGTCTATTGTATTTGTCACTAAGAAATTATTTGTAAAATATTAGAATAGAAATTATTCTTGGAAATTCTTAGCTAATAAATAATTTATTTTTTTCCTATAATAGAGGGCAGCACCATAAGCATATAATTTAATTAATATATTAATCCTTTAGATGGCAGCACTAAAATAATTTTCCGCTAGAAGTTGTAGTAATATATTCTAGTTAATTAATTAATATAGTAATATTAATAATTGATTAAAAATAAAAATATAATATTTCTAATAGTAGCATCTATTTTTTTTTTCTAAATATATTATGAATTATATAGTATAATATATGTTTTACTAATTTTTACAATTATTGTTACAACTTTATTTTATTATCTATGTGATTTATACTATGACCATAACCGTGACTGTTAGTAAGTCACATGTAGTTTGTATCTGATTGCACTACAAATCTTGCTAGGATATGGGTAATGGTAAATATCTTAATATATATATCCTTTTTTTTTTTTTTTTTTTTTTTTTTTTTTTTTTTTTTTTAATGGAATAATGTATTATTGTTATTTTGTCATATTGATTTTATTTTCTTCTATGTGTATCTTTCTACTAATTTGTCATCTGAATAGCTTCCAGCCAGTCGGGTGTATTGTGAGTCGAATTCTTAGCTTTCAGCACGACTCATAACAGAAACTGGTTGGATGTTTTTGCTTTTTTGTTAAACTATACACCCCTGATGAAGTAGTTTAATGAAAAAGCCTTCTACTGCCTTTTTATCTATTTATCTTTCATTATTTTGGTAATCTGCCTTCTATTTCACTTCAAACTTCAACTGTTTTCAATAAGATGATTGTAAAAATACTGGTTTCATTGGTTTATTGTATGGTAATATATGAATTACTCTGGTTATATAATGTCCATTTATCCACATATTTCTTAGTAATTTGGTAATCTGTCTTCTATTTCTCTTCAAACTTCAACTGTTTTTAATAATATGAATGTAAAAATACTGGTTTCATTGGTTCTTTTATTGGTATTGTCTGAATAACTTTGGATGTATTTATAAAAGTATTTATATATGGTTATATATATATATATATATATGTCAACATTTGAACGGAGGGTGGTTTTGGGGTCTGGGGGTCATGATCGGTGAAAATATACCAAAATTTTCCGGAAGTGCTTTCCTCCGGACGGCTGCAATAGGTAGCTTTTTACTTTTTGTAATGAAAGCTACCTAAAAGGTAGAACAATTCTAGAAAAGAACATGGGGAAAATGACAAATGAATTCTACAAATAGATATGATGAGGATATTTTTTTAATGAGTATTTTATTTTTTTTAATTAATTCAACGAACAATAAAAGCTCCCATTCTTACCTCTAGAATTAAAAAATGAAAAAAACTAAAGTCTATAAATTTGGGCATCCAATTTTCCTGAAATGAAACATTTAGTGAATATTTATACTTGGTTTACATATTTACAAAACTTAAAATCATAATAATGGGAGATGGCATGCGTTTTCATTTTTCTATTTGTGATAAATGTTACATCTTTTTTTTATGACAAAATCATTCTATTCTAAAACGATATTCCGTTGAGTTCTGGGTCACATAAAAAAAAAAAAAAATGTTTTGGGAGTAAGAGTGAAAGTAGAAATACATAGTGCAGAAAGCCAATCTACACAGTCAAAAATCTACAGCTTTTGCTTAAACGAGCCTTCACTGTCAAAACTCTGCAGCGTTTGCGCAAACCTACCTATCTATAACTGTTACAAAAATCCCAAGCTTTCGCTACATGCGCGACAATTCTGATCCCACTAAAGTTCTGTTCTAGATGAATTCTAGCAACGCCTCCTAAACGTCAGAGCCGTTCTGATTGGCTCGCTTGATTCAGATATACTGGTTTTTAATGTCTTAGCAGAAGCTGTTTTGATATGAGTGTATTAGTTAAATTGTGTATCATTGTTCTCCAATTTTGTACATTCCTAGTTGGGATTTCAGTAGCAGAAAGTATTTATTTTAAAAATTCGTTTTAGTGATTGCAGTTTTAATGAATTTGATACATTTTTAAGACTTATGTTTGAGATCTATCCATATCCAATGAAACAAGTTGTTTGATTAACAATAATTGCAATCAATGAAATAATAATAATAATAAAAATCCTCAGATTGTAGTGCGAAAGTTTCATATGGGTTTTCTTGTGTAATAGTAACTTCAGCTGCTTTTAATTACTTTTTTTAAATGCCATATTTTTTGTAACTAAATATACTGAATATTTCTTTTTATATATTAAATAAATTCTTCTAATACAAATTTATTTATGTGAATTTGATACAGTATTTTTAAATGCAGATTATGCAGTGAACGAAATATGTGTCACTATTTTTTGAATTCTTAGTAATTATTATTATGATTATAATTATAAAATTAATTATTATTAATTATAAACTTTACATACTTTTTATTTATATTATATAAGTTTATGTTAAATAAATAATAATAAATGTTTATGATAGTTATCAAATTATTTTTTATTTAAATAAAATTCATAAATATTTCTTCATTATATATACATTCTTTTATACTTTCCAAACAGTTATACATTTAAGATTTCCCATGTTTCGTAATTAAAAAAATGAATTTACCTCCCCCCCCCCCCCCCCAAAAAAAAAAAAAAACTTATTTTAAAATTTTATCTGGATTTTATTTTTAGGCTTTTAAAACTACTATTTACGGTTGTGGATAAAATTGAATGAGGGGGGAAGGAAGGGGGTTAAAAGGAATTTAAATCTCTGTGGAGACAATAAACACTGATAAAACAAAACAAAATACTCTTTTTGTCACAGTGCATAAAAACAATATAAAGAAAAACACTAATAAATTACAAAAATATCAGTTTACAGATATTTCAATTTTTTTTCTTTTTTTATTATATATAATAATATTACAACTATCTTTCTGAAATGGAATGAGAATTATGGCTTTAAATATCCATAAAAATTGTATGCTAAATTATTACAAAGCGGCCGTCCATAAATGATGTCACGCTTGAAGGGGGGGGGGAGAGTTTAGGAAATTGTGACAGTTTGTGACAATAGTGTGGGAGGAGGTAAGAAGAAATGTGACGTCACACATTTTGGTTAAAATGTAAGCATTAAAATTCTGTAGGTTAAATTAGGAAGTATGAGGTTATTTTAAAATTGAAATATTTTGTGTTCATAAAGATGAGATTTAAACCCAAATTCTATTTTAAATTCCAAAATATTACTGTTTTCAATTGTTCTTTCATATTAATATTTTATTACTATTAATATCTTCAATATTAATAGTAATAGATGATTGATAGATAATGAGGATAAGTAATAGATATTAATAGATGATTATAAATAATTATCAATTAATATTATCTATAATCATTAATTACTATATTTCTATATTAACTACTATTATTATTTTGTAAATAATATTTCATACAAAATAAATATCATTTTTATTGTCATGATCACAAATGTTATTAAAATACATAATTAGAGTTTTAAAATAAAATTTGAAATGTGATCTAAATCGTAGTGCTTTGTTTCTGAACTGCAAGTATATGTTTACGTAATATAGTATGTGATAAGAGGGGGGAGGGGGTAAAGTGATGTATGACACTTTGTGACAAAAGGGGGGAGGGTCAAAAATATGGAAAAAGTGCGTGACATCATTTATGGATGACCCCTAAACGTTTAAGCTTTTCTTTCTTTTTTTTTTTTAATTAAGGAATACATTAACTACAAACTATTGTTACACCCACAATAAATTATGATTATTATTTATTTTTTCATTTTTGCGCTTTAAATTAGAATAACATTTATTCAAAATTTCTAACTTTTCTGAAAAAAAAAAAAAAAAAAAAAAAGTTTACTTACATTTTATGATTACCTGAAAAAAAAAAATCAAATTTAATTATGTTCTGAAATTAATTTATTTGCATCAAAAATTCAATATTATGTGCTAAAATGTAAAATTTCATCTAAGGTTACATTAAACTAATTAAAACAAAATAAATAAATAAAAAAAATTATAGCACTAAATATGGAAATTTGAAATGTGTTTCATGAAGGTACAGAAAGATTCAGTTACAAATTTAGGAAATTGTTAAGAGAATACCCCCTCCCCTTTCCCCAAAGAACGTTCTTGATTTTGCAATTTTTTATGGTTTAGATATGGAAATTACGCCTGCAAGTGCAGCGTTTTATAAATAACAATGCGTTTTAAGATTTTTTTCTTTAGTAAATTTTAATTCAAATAACATTTAAAACTTATAAAACAGTTTTAATCTTTAAAAGTTTTGAAAAAAAAAATACAAAATAAAAGGTTTAGTATAAAAATGATGAAATTTTTTCTACAGGTATTTTTGGAATTTTTTAAAGTAGAAAATAGCAATTTCATCATCCGAAAATGAAAAGTAATTAATTCAAATTTAACTTATGCAGCATGAGAAACGAAATAGTTGAAAACAAACATCCGAATAAGTGTAAAAAGTCGCCGGATATCTGGCCACTTCGCCTGAATCTGGCTAGCCAATCAGAACGGCTCTGAAGTCTAGGGGGAGGCGCTAAAAGTCGTCTAGAACAGAACTTTAGTGGGATCAGAATTGTCGTGCTACATGCTACATAGTCACTTCACCGCTTTTAAAGATTATATCTGATCAATGAGAATGCTCCATACTATAAGGAAAGGGCATGTTTACAAACAAACATTTCTGTCAACCAATCTACCGCTACATTTTTTGTCACAGTGATCATTGTAGGAATAATCTTGACGACGTAGCCCAATCACATCATACTTATACATTGGCGAACTTAGACTAATCAAATTCCCGGAGCACATCCGTACAGTGTTAGTCGTTAAAGAACGGACAGGTTTTTCTCGCTGATCCACAGTAATTCGTCCACAGTGACGTCAGCTGCCGTTTCCTTATAGCCAAATAACCGTTTCTTATAAAAACAGTCGAGTGACAGCGCAACAAAAGCTGTAAAATTTTAACAGTTCTTTTATCCACAGCTTAGGTCTGTGGTATGCATAAATTTTGTGTGTTACTACTTTGAAAACACAGGATTATATTGCATTGGTCAATATTTGTATATGCGGAATTTCTAAAGCATATACTAAAAAGCTTCCTACTATCTTTGTAAAAAAAAAAGTAGCGGCTAATAAATTACAATCACTTACCAAATAGAGTTCATCAGTGGTGACGTCACAACTCCAGAAATTGGGTCAAAACAAACCACAGAGCTCAGAAAAGATAGAGATGAAATATGTTGTTTTATCGTGAAGCTAAAAATTCAACCCTGAAACTGATTTAAATAAGTTACAATTCGGCCCAAACACTTGTGGATCGCTTTTAAAACTTCACCCAATTCAATGAATTCAGCCTTTGAACGATATCTGATTTCATAGTGAAACCTTTTTTGATGGTATATAGTGCATCTCTAACACACTCTAAACTCTCTCGGTTTGTATTGACCCAGTTACTATGGAAATGCGGGGTTGAGTTGTCTGTGACGTCACACTGATGAGCTCTATTGAAATGAACAGAAAGTGCGATTCAAGTTTCTGAATTATGGCTGCTTATGGCAGTTTTAGACTAATAGAAGTACCAGAGGCTGCGCTTATGACGTTTTCATTAACTTCTAAGTCAATCACTGGTTGTATTCCACATTTCGCTGCTGAGAGTGATATACGAGGGAAAATAAAATTTGAATAATCTAGAAATTTTTAATAGAACCAAACTTGACAGGAAGCAAGAAGCCTGCTAACATTTGGAAGTTGTAAAAATAAATAAATAAAACAGGTGAAATATGAGTATAACCAAGCTCTGTAGTATAATTGTCTTAATTTGGGCAATGAACAATAAGTTCCTGTCTGATCAATGCTTTCTGTCCGCAAGTTCTTTCTTAAAGAGACACTCTGGTGCATGTAGAGTCTAACTTACGGCTGGGGATTCTGGAGCACGCGGGTACAGACTTAATAAGGAAATCATTGTATAAAGTGATTAAATGAACGTATGATATTTTGAATTTGTACGTGTACAATCGGCTGTAATGAGATTTAAATTTTTTTTTCATATAAATAAGAAAAAAATGAGAAATAGAAGAAATATAACTCTAGTTTTCGTTTTCCCATTTTACCACAAGCATTAAAAATATTAAACTAAACTTACACTGGGGGGGGGGGGGAATCACATTTCCAGTTATTTTTATATGGTGCTGAGAAAAAAGGGGATAGAAGTCGACAATGGCAGCATTGGTAACTGCCAACAAAATCTAAAGCACCAAACATATAGGACTAACTTCTTGTGGTCAGGCGTCGCTCTCTCTGATCTTTCGCGTCGGCGCTTTGATGTATAAATTGCTTTTTCAATGCACTGAATTTGAACTTCAAGAGAGAAATCGAACGCGTAATCAGTTGACAGCTTTACGACTGAAGATGGGGGAGATAAACTTTCCCTTCCTTTGTCAATTAGATAGACTTCGTACCTCAAAAATCATTTAAAGAAGTTCCAAAACTAGCAACCTTTTGTTCTCACCCCACCGATAGTCGGAAACACTGCATCTTCAAAAATAGATTTATTGCTCTTTTAGTGTAACTGAAAGAAGTGATGTTTGCGCGCTGTAAAATCTCTAATCTGGACCCAACTGCAATCAAAATTTGTCTGGTCATTGGCGCCAAATATACAAATAAAATGCGTGAGAGTTTCTTTACCAACATGAAACAAAATAGAAGATGGCGTCGTTTCTCTCCTGCTGTGTAAACATACTGTCCAAAGTCATCAACACAAGTAGACAGAGTCCAAGGAGGATGACCTTCGTCCACTGCAGAGAAAAGATGGACGCTGTCTGGTTATGTCATTTTGTAAATCGCGATATCAGATGCTCACAAAAAGTTTGTTGTAAAAAAAGAAATTTGTCAATCAGTTTATCAACCACACTAACTTCGTAGCTACGTCGTAGGAGCGTCGTCACGATCTAAAGCCAAACAAACATGACCCGGGCAGACAGAACTGCCTTTATCCGCTTATCAAGCGGAATCAACTTTTACAGACAACAAAAGTTTGCATAGGCTTTTAGTACCTGCAACGTAAAATGCTGAAAGTGCCAATGCACTTAAAAAAAACATCGTGAAATGTAGTGTTTAGGACACAGTTTTCCCATTTGTGATTAAATATTTTTATTTTAAGTCTTTCTTTATTTCTTTTTTTCTTTTGTAACTGACATCATAAAAGATGAGGTTAGTCAATGTGTCACTAATGTAATATTTTACTTCATAACTCTTTTTCCGCTTTCTGACATCGTTCAGTCCGTCCGCATATAACAAAGTAAAAACTACCCAACCGAATCATTTGAAATTTTAAATATATAATTGTTGTATAATTTCGTCGAGTCATTTCAAATTTTATAAAAATCGGATGCATAGTTTGATTACAGGGACAATCAAAAGTATTCCGTTACATTACGGTTAATGGGAAAAAGTAGTTTCAAGTGCATTTTAATGATGTCACACTCTTCCAAACACAATAACATTTATATGCATCTATGAAGTATATACTAGAATATACATTCTGTACAATCTGTGGTGAAAAGAACATTTGTTATTCATTTACAAGGTCACACAAAAGTATTCCAATACATATTGGTATATTGGGGGGGGGGAGAGGTAATTATATTAAACTATTTCACATTTTATGAAATAAATATACGTTTGAGGTTTACTACAAGTTATTTCCTATATAATAGAAAACAGATAGTAATATTTACAGGGACACCCAAAAGATGTTGGCTACTATTACTGTATCCGAAATACTGGATATTGTTACACCAATGTATGAGTATTTTTAAAACTTCGTTATAGTACGAACGCACATCATTTGTTATGTTTGACATGCAATTTTCGACTTGTATAATTTTGTAACTGGCTTCAGAAAAGATGAGGTTATTCAATGTGATGCTTATGTAATATTTGACTTCATAACTCTTTTTCTGACATTTTCTTTTCTTTTTCTTTTTTTAATTGTTAAATTTATGGACTTTAATAAAATATAATTTATTTAGATCAGAGGTCGCCAGTCTTTCAAACCTCATGAACACCTGAATTCAAAAATTTAAATCCTGTGGACCACCAATATGAATTTAAAAAATATATAAATACATTTTTTAGAATAATTATCAGAGAGTTATCGTTTTTAACTCTTCCCAATATAGTTGAAAGTATTCATGACTTCAATTTGTTTGTCAAAGGAAAAAATTGTTGAAAACAATCAAAAACATTAATATTTTCAAAATACCAAAAGACAAATAACATGCAATTAAGATTTTTCTTTTTTCTTTCTGCCTAAAGCATGTATTCTTAACTACATTGGGCATAAAAGTAACTGTTGTATATAAAAAGACAATATTGACTTTTAATTTTTTTTAAATTGTTATCCCTAGTAGTGCTGCGCGCATGATAAATTGGAAATTATGCACATGTGAAATAATTTTTGCCGTAAATTATAATCATAAATAATTTATCTCTAACTTAAAAAAATATGTATATATACGAAAATTATTTTTAAATTTATTTTTAACTCACAGTTGAAAAAAAAAATTACTTTACAAGAGTAAAAGAAAAAAAAAGTTATGCCTATTATTTTGGACTTAGCATGTAAACTATGAAGAAACTCATATCTGGTTAAATTATAAAAAAAAAAAACTGCTTATATACTTTGAAAATAACAGTACGCGCTAACTCAAAACCTACTAATCTGATATAATGCATCTAAAATTATTTTCAATATCCAAGTACCTTCCTTTATACTAGCTATCTATAAATGATTGTAACTCAAAAAATAATGCACATTTTTTAATATTTAATATTTATTTTATTTATTTATTTATTTATTTATTGTTCAGAAACGTTTAAAAATTCAGAATAAAGTAAAAAAACACAATTTGATTTTTGGAAAGTTTAGCCTCTTTGGGACCGATGTCTCATCAGGGCCGTAGCTAGAAGTGAATAATAGGGGTCTCAAGAAAATATTGGGGGGAGGTCATATTTTCTTTCTCTTTTTTACTCTCTCTGACCCAGAAAGACAAATTAGTACATATTCACATTATAGATACTATCTTTCTTATTAAGCCATTCTAATAACTTTATTCTATGCTAAGAAAAGAATAGGATGATTAAAAATTAGAGTGTATAACAAGTGCAAGATTAAACATCATGCTAGCTTCCTATGTGCAAATTAGGATGAGAGAGTGTTGAAACACTTATTTTGAGCTACAATTTAGTATTTCTGCGAAACTGTGAAAGTTCCTCAAAACTAAATTAGATTTTTGGACAGAATTTCATTTGGATTCTCGGAACATATATTTTATTGAGTGATCTTGGAAAATTTCCAGGGGAGGCTCAAAATGTTTTAGAGGGAATTTGAGCCGCCCTTAGCACCCCCTCAGCTACGGCGCTATGCTTCACACAAATGTTTTTCGGTTGGCACCACTTATTTTATATCAAGTTACCATACTTACATAATTAAGAAAAATGCTTTAATGAAGTAGTGCAAACGTATTTGTTTCAAAAACATTGGTACGGGAAACAAATTCCGCATGCACCTTTTGAAGGTACACATATGCAATGCAGCTATGGTTCTGAATTGATTAAAGGTCCTGGTGCTTCCTTAAAATATTGTTCGTTATAGTATGCTACATCATCACATAAAATTTTCTCTACCTTTTTAAAGATTAACCCTTTATTTGCTATTTCAGAAAAGAAAACCACATTTTGTATGATTTTTAACAACAGCGATATGAAAGTCCGAAAAAAATAGGGGCGGGGGAGGGGAAAGCGAACACAATCAAATAGAAAACAAATGAAATTACTCCCATAATGAAGAGAAAAAAAAAGTCACCGCGACTTTCACCACCTGATATGGATATCGACTTTTCTTTTTACAAAAGCATTTTCATGGAACAGAAAACAAGCGATGCGATTTAAAAAAAGAAAGGAAAGTAAATTAGCTTAAACGAAAGCGAACGGTTCTCGACTCGCAAGTGGCAATCAGGTCTCTGGTAATGGGTTACGATCGAAGCTACACGGTCCAAATACTCAGATCTAATGAGCTGCCCGTTAATGAAACAGTGCTTCGATGTGACAAGAAATATCATTTTCCCTCCAAATCAGTGAAATAAATAAATAAAATCATAAGACATCTATGGCAAATAATTTTTGTTCATAGTATCAGCCTGTGTTCGGAGCGCTTTTTTAAAAATTGTACATTATCAGTAGAGCCAAGTTTTAAAAAACATTGGGTGGGCTGAAAATTTTTTGAGTAAAATAACACGCATAGTTTTTCCCTTATTTTGCACAGTATGGAGAGAGAGACTAAAGATGATAATTCAAGATTATGTTTTCTTATAAGCAAATTTTTAAATTATTGTAATTTGATTATAATTTTATAAATAATTTTATTAAATTCCATTCTTATAAGTTCTTCCTTAAATATATATTAATATTTATTTTAAATTAACATTGAAATGGCTAACTATTGACAGTACAAAAAACGAAAAGTCAAGAAAAGCATATATTTAGTCACCTGAGTGTTTTATCAATTCTAGACATCAAAAACACATGTGCAGAAAATCTAATTTGTGAAAAAAAAAAAAAAAAAAAAAAAAAAAAAAAACTAATTATTCATCTGTTCAAGGGTTTTTCAGTGCTCCTGTAAATCTAACTGGTGTTCTTACTATTTTCAAAATAAAACTATTTTGCGAACGTTAATAAACTTTAATAATACCAAATTTCACTTTAGCGATTAAATTTACAAAATAAATAACGAATTAAATCAATTGAAATTGGGTGGGCACGCGTCCCATGGGCCCATACAAGTTGGCGCCACTATACATTATTATGAATATTACATATTTTTAGGTCAATTGCAATACAGTATGATGAAAAAAAATAAAATCTTAGCAACACTGTAAAACATTTGTGTAACGTTACTCCATAAAACTGGTGGCAGCCTTGTTGCCTCCAATTTGTTGGAGTATTTTAACCGATATAATCGGTGTAACATTGCAATGTTACACCAATAATGCGTGTTTTTATTACACCATTATGTAAGTGAAAAATTACTCAATGAAGTATAAATCGTAGCTGCCACCAATTTTATGGAGTAACGTTACCACAAATGTTTTTCAGCGAATGTCCTCATAATATTAAAAAAAATTGAGGGGGTTTGCCGTTTTTTAAAGCAAAATTTCATGTTTACTCCAGACAGCATACACGCACTTGAACTAAATATACTACTTCAATTTCCTTTGTACTAACATATTACTATTACACTTATTTGTGCCCTTGATTAAAAGTTTTACTCTATCTTCAAAATTAACTAAAATATTTCAAAACATGTAAAAAAAATTTTTTTTTTTAATTAAAATGCACATTTTTTTATATCTGAGTATCTATAAAGTAACAACGTGATCACACAAAGCTTTGATTCAAATTTATTTTGTATTTGTAAATACAAAATAAACTTGCGTAAAAAAAATATTGGGGAATTTAGTTGATTTGGAGAGCGCACGGGACATTTTGAAAAATTCTTCATAATGCTTAAAATTTTCAGAAAAATTCCTCATTTGTTTCCATTTTTTTTCTTTTTTTCTAACTCACTGGCTATCAAAGCCTGAGAGCTTATGTGCCCACCCGTTCTGTAGGTATGAGAGTTCGTACGTAACGCGATAACTCATGATAAAAATATCTGATTTACTTGAAATTTTGGATATAGGTTCATTCTGATAAGACGACTCCCTGATTAGTTTTGGGAGTTCATTCGATAAGTATAAGAAGGGGAACGGGGGCTAATGCCCCTCTTCTTAATTTTTAGAAATGGGTTTTTATGTAGAATTATCCGATTTGCTTTAAACGTTGGATGTAGTTTCTTTCTGATAAGGCGAAATCTCTGAATAGTTTTGAAGGTTTAATGGTTAAATATAAAGTAGGTAACAGGGGATAACTCCTCTTAAATCCCGTGTCCCTGACTGTCCCTGTGTTTTATGATTAAATATGATTTCAGCAGTTAGCTTCCAAAGTCAAATATGTATGTTTTTTCTTTTGAACACCCTCTATTTGATCTGTAGGTTTATATATGCACTACATAATAAAAAAATTAGTTTAGAAAGAAAACACACAACAGGCTGAAATTTCTCTTTCAGCAATTTATCATAATAGATGAAAACATACTTAAATACTTTTTTTTTTTTTTGTTCAGCTATGTAGTCTACTTAGTACCTTTATCTAGTTAAAACTAATTCAAACTAAAACATTCTTAAAACTATCGAAATCACATTTCCAGTAATTATCATCCGTAGACGGCCGTGTATGCAATTTTTTGCGTGGCCCTGTATATCATTTTATCTATATTCTAAAATCATTTCTTAGTAAACAAAATGCATAGCAAATTTAAAAACCACCTTTAAGGAATTTACGCTTTTACTTAGTGACCGTTGCGAATTCTTTTGTGTAGCCCTGTATAGAAACAATAGCATTTATACACTAGGCATGTTGTATGCATAGATATAGTGGAACTTAAAAGTGCATATCATAATTAAAAATTCATTTCCTGCCATCATCGCTATTATACAATACTTCTGATAAAATAAACTATCTGAAATCTTTTGTGTGGAACTGTATAAATGCTATGCATTTCATATTACTTATGAAATAACTTATAGTAAGCCTCATCAACGTATAACAATTTCATTATACATGAAATAATGAGTTTAACAAAATGAAAGTAAGCCGCAAACAATTTTTCCGTATACCATTATGTAATGGAATTCTTTTGTGTGGCCCTGTAAATACATAGTAACTATTCTTTGCTCCGCATATTCTAGACAATGCATATTTTAGTGTACTTCGTAAATGCATATTAATTTTATTATGTTTGAAAGGATCTTTAAAATTCATTTAGGACAATGTTTTCCATTAGCCATAATGTAACGTTAAACTTTTGACTGTGCCTGTAAATAAATTAAGCATGCTAGAAACTTAATTTGAAATAAGGTTCGTGCTAGGATAAATATAAGTAGCATCCAAAAATTTCAGTGCAATCCGAGTATATTTATAAGAGTGAGAGCGCTTATAGAAAAACCGAAGTCATATAAACACTTTTCAACTTTGTTGGGAAGTGTCAATAAATGAGTTTAAAGGTCCCTTGTCGGCTAAGTAGTTTTTAAAAATATCAACCAAATACGGAATCTGTGAGAAATGACACGTGAACAGTGAACCATAGCTACCTTTTGCCGGATTTGTAGAGGATAAGTCGTCGTAATGATCATGTTTTCACGCAATTTTCTGTTTAGCTTGAAAACAATCGCTTCCCCTTTCCTCCACAACCCTTTCTCCTATCTCGTGAGAAAAGGAAAACTGAAATCACATCGCTCGAACTGATAAAGATCAAAACGCGAAAGGACCTAGATATTCCTGAACTCTATCTCTCGGAAATGTGCACTATTCACGTAATCAGTTGAATTCGATTTTTTTTTTTTTTTTTTTTTTTTTTGGTATCGAAGAGAATTGCAGTTTCAACAAAACATATTAGAGATATAATACCAAATTTTCGGAATTTTTGCATCTTGAATCACGACGAGATTTAACCAGATCATGAGAGAAACTATGTTTTTATAGGTGAAAACTTTGTAACTACTAGTTGTCGCACCTATAAATATAAAATTATAATTTTAATTTATAAGATGTTATTTATAAATAATACTGATAATCATTAGCATTAAAGTATGTTTTTTTATATAAAATAACATCCTAATTAATACTGAAATTATTAAACCAACTTATGTACATTTATAAGATACACTGAAAAGAAATAGCCTTTTCCAGTGTACAATCGTGCAAAAAGAAAAAAAAAAAAAAAAAGTTAATATCCCTTACTAACTCCGCAAAAAAATATCGTAGAAGAAAATTACTGCTACCAAACGACTGGAAATAAAGTCTAAATATAATTGATCAATTTGCTTGGGATTACATATACAGTGGCGTATCTAAGGGGGGGGGGGGGGCAAAGAAGGGCGTCCGCCCCGGGCGCCGAGGCCTAGGGGCGCCAAATTGAGAGAAATTGTTATATATCTATATTGGGGTGGGGGTGCAAAATTTCTTGCTGGCCCCGGGCGCCAAAAAACATAGCTACGCTACTGTACATATATCAAAACAGATCAAACCTTTGTTTTTTTCAATAGCAAAACCCAATTTTGACACCATAAATAAATTTTGCACCTTTTAATTAGTCTAAATGCAAATTTGCATGAATTTCGTACGATAAGTTTCCGAGAAATTAATTAATTTAAAATGGGTATATTTTGGGGATTGTATCCAAATATAAGTTCGTTACTCGAAAGTCGTTGAAAAGCTACACTTCTATGACTATGTCACTTCTATTAATGTTTAATTTTTTACTAATATGATCATCTTATTGACTTAACCCTTTATCTACAGAATTATTTATCAAGAAATTGATCCACCTCAATAATTATCTTCTTTAATAACTGAAGGTATACTGGAATTTTTAGATAATACTAATGTGGAATTTAGATATATATATCGGTAGTTATAACTTTTCTGTGAAATATTTCCCAAAAATATAACCAAAATTGCTGTTTTAAAAATATCACATTCTTAAAAAAGCAATGAGTTTAAATTCATCATGATCCTCTCTATAAATGGAAACGCTTTTGCAGTTAAATATGTTTCGTATAATTTTATTTAAATAAAGAAAAGAAATACCTATAAAAATGAATAATAAAACTATCCGTTTTTGAAAATATTTAGCTTCGACTGTTTCTCTATTTTATCTAAATTTGATCGAGAATAGTGTTTTGTGTGGAAAGAATAAAAAAACTTTTATTAATAGACACAGAAATTTTCTTCAATAGTACTTTAAAGTACCGTCAGTGCATAAAGGGCTAATATGTTTCGCCTTTGTTATGTACCGTAAAAATCCTCTTCAATATTCATTTAACAATTCTTAAAGAGTTGAATTATCCGATTTAAAAATATGTAAATTATCTATAATTATGATAGTTTTCTAATATGTGACTGTGATCAGAATTTTATAAGTGTTTTTATAATGCATTTTCTTAGATTTTGAATTTATCGAACTCACATTGTTTTTTCCAGTTTATTGGAAGAGATTTTAAAGAATTGTCATTTAACACAAAATTTAGAATAAAAATAGTATAAAGCAAAATAAGGAATCAATGTAAAAAAAAAAAAAAAAAAAAAAAAAAAAAAAAAAAAAAGACATACAAACATATCCGAACACATTTTATCATTTTTTACATGCTTCTAATTTCGAAACGAGAAATTTATGTGAGAGAAAATTTCATTTTAAATCAAGATGTCGTCCCATTTATAATTTGATCTCGTGAGACTAAATATTCACGTGCTAAGAAGAATAGGGTAAATCCTTATTTTTTATTCGTTATGGTTTTCCACAAATCAAGTATATGCTGTGATTACGCTTAACGATTTTCCGAATTTTATGACGTCATTTTTGAGGAAAACAATATAGTTTTCGAACCGTGTCCTAATCAGGCAACGAACTTTGTTTTTGAACATCGGAATCGTAGTTTTCGAATGGGAAAAATTTTTAAAGGAGAAAACACCTTTAAAAAAATCTTAAGTGACCTTTTTTGAGGAATAAAAAAAAAAAAAAAAAAAAAAGATTTACTTTGACAAGAAAAATAACATCTTGGTGCGAGTTTATAAAAAAATATATGTGTAAATCGATCAGCTACGAAAACAGCATCCTCTATCTAAAGGTATTCTACAATCGAAAATAAGTCGGAAATTGCGCGCCAAACGCAGTAAATGTGGTGCGTTCGTGCTATAACGAAGTGTTAAAAAATATTCAAATCTTGGTGTAATAATATCAGTACTTCGGATACAATAAAGTATCCGAAATCTTTTGTGCGTCCCTGTAAATACTATCTCATTTCTATTACACAGGAAGTAAACTTTAGTAAATCTCAGCAAAATATATCAATTTCATAAAATGTGAGCAATTTCATTTTAATTAAAAACGCGCCCTAAACGATGTTTCCTCCTATACCATTATGTAATGGAATATTTTTGTGCGACCCTGTAAATTATTAAAAAATATTCTTTGCATCACAGAATGTATATTTTAGTGTATATTTCATACATGCATATCAATTTTATTATGTTCGAAAGAGTGTAGCATCATTAAATTCCACTTGAAACTATTTTTTCCCATTGAACGTCATTTAACAGAATAATTTTGATTGTCCCTGTAATTGAACTATGCATCCGATTTTCATAAAATTTAAAATGACGCGACAAAATACCCCGCAATTATATATTTTAAATTTCAAACGATTCGGTTGGGTAGTTTTTGCTTTGTTATATGCAGCCGGAAAGACGGGCTGTACGGCGACTATAGGTACTACATATTTATATAATTACGAACGCATCCTAAAAGAAAAGCTTGCACAGTCATCAAATTACCACAGACAGATACAAAAGATAATATTGAATTATGAATTATACATTTCTGTATAACTCAAAGAGTTTCTTCATGTTAAACAAAAATAGCAAACTTTCAATTCAAACATTTTAATAGTGACACCTAAATTTGACTCAAGGCCTCGAATTTTGGCTTCATGTACCAAATTCCAATTCATCAAAAAATTTTAACAATTAAATTGATGTGAAATCTGGAAATCTTAACATCAAAATTAATTTTTAATATTTCCGTTCATATTTATTGTAATAATTTTTAATATTTCCATTCGTCATCTTTACAGTCATAATTTTTATCGTCTTGTTAAACATGTCAAATATAATTTTTGGTGTCAGAGTTCGGTGTTTTATTATTCTTTTAATTGCTACATTTCATTTGATTTAGAATGTCATCAATTTATAAAAGGTTTTAGGAGTAAGTAACCGGGTATCATGAGTTATAAAAGCATTATATCATTATGCAATTGTGAATGATCAATTGTACATGATGTTGTCACTAAAGTAATTACGAAACAATACGATACGATGAGTTCAGTTTTGTAACGAAATTCAAACATATCATCAGTAATTTTGCTCGAGAAATCCTGGAAGACTTGATGAAAAAATCGTGAAAGTTTGTTCACATTGTAATCATTTTTTTTTTAATTAAAATGTTATTGCTGACTCATATTTCAATAAAAAAGTAAAGAAAAAAAAGACATTAATTGAAAACCAAACATAATAAAATTCTTCACTGTGTTACATTGAACTATGAACTAAGTTACATTCCTTGATAGTAAAGATAGTTACTCACCATCGTCATACTTTGATTTTATTAACCCGTTGATGGGCATTGTGATATAATATATCTCATTTAAATTTTATTTCAAAATGCCGCATTCACAAAAAAATTAAAAAATTAAATTTAGTTTCTAAAACATACTTGAAGAAAAGTTTTTGCTTATTTCAAAATAAATTTGTTTGTAAATCCTGATGTCAATCAATCATTTTAACATTTTATAGTAACGTATGTTCTTTGCTTCTGAAAGAGTTAAAATATTCTCAACTTACGGTTTTGTTTTAGAAATCTATTAATATGCTACAAAAATAATGTAGACAGTAAAACCTCCCTAAAGTGACCGCGTTCCTTTCCAATAAAAATTAGCCACTCTAGAGCAGGGCTGTCCAACGCGGCGTCCGCGGGCGCCATGGCCCACTTTGAAAATTTTCTTGGCGCCCTTTTGATAATTTTCTGTTATTAAACATTTTAGAAGCAAAATTCCGTTATAAGGAATACTTTCTTTCAAATTATTAATACTTTATCAGAGATATTTTTAAAACCTGTTTGGGAAGTTTTTGGCTTGCCGTTGTATATTAAAAACCAAAACCAGAAATTTATACTTTGAAAATTTAACCATCAATATTTTTGCATTTTTTAGTTATTGTTTATGTATTGTAATTATGATAGTTAAATTTCTTAAAAGCCTGAAATAGCTTTTTTTTAACACTTAAGAAATGTTAGAAAAATAAAAGCTTTTACCTGTCCACCTCCCCTTTGAAGATAAACGTGCATAAAAACTCACTTTTTTTTTTTTTTTTTTTGCTACTGTTGTTACACTGGCCTATTATGCTGTCTTATTTAAAGGATAAAAGGGGTTTAATTTTTCTTTGACTTTTGAAATTTTAGACAAATATTTTTCTTTTTTTCTATAATTTTGCTTAGAAAAATTAATAAACAATGCAGAATTATTTCCATTTATGAAAGCACTTATAGACACCTTTCGCTTTTAAAATAAATCAAATTGTATTTCCACATTCTATAAGAAACTTAGCAATGTCTCCGATTTTCACATTTATTTATTTATTATTACAGGCGCGATTAAAGTTTCTGAAGTTTTACACTACAAACGTTTTTGATATAGATTTCTCATAAGAAAAAAATATGTATAATTTGAAATTTAATACATGTAACTCCAGAACTGTGGAGGGTCTTTTGCTTACCGCTGTACTATTCATTTGCATTACATTAAGATGTACGTGTATACTAATACTATGCAATAATATTGCCACCATGTTTTGAGTCACGTAAATAATGGCGCCCTTCTTTGAGTGCCAAGAGCCAAGATGCGCCCCTGGTTGCTGAAAGATTGGACAGCCCTGCTCTAAAGTATACCATCTGCCTTGAGAGTATACCATCTGCTAAGAGCGTATATCCTCTGTTATTTTTACGACTACACCCCTTTTCCTGACAGAATAGAGCAGGAAAGTTTATTGACCGTCGTTCTTAATTCGTCATCAGAGTTAAATCCACTGCCTAAAAAGACACAAAGGGGTTTAAAATACTTAAAAGTTACCACACTAATAATAATAAAAAAAAGTCTAAACTTAATTTAGAAGTTTGATGCGCTATTTTTCTAATAAAATTTTCTTTAAGCGAGCACAAAATACAAAATTTGTTTCATTTTCTTCAAAGAAATTGGTCGCTCATGCAGGGAATTCAACTATGATGGTCTCTAAATGGAGGTAAAATTAGTACTGAGCCTATGGGAATAAATTCCGTTCAATGAAAAAATGATCGTTCAAGGAAGTGGTCGCTTAATGGAGCTGGTCCCACAAGGAGGTTTCAATGTATACGGTGAAACCTCCCGTAACTGACACCTTAACCCGGGAGGACGCGCGCATGGCCTAAAAGACCCGGTTTTTATAATTGCAACCACTAATTTTAATGAATCTTCAACTTATTTTATTGTAAGATTTGTTTCCGTCTAAATAAAGCGACTGTTTTAATTTGATTTTATTGGTGACAAAGTTAAAACCATTCATACCCTGGGTTAAGCGCGCGTTCTCGCGGGTTAAGAATTCTTTCTTGTTCAAATCACTATAACAAAATTTTAATTTATTTTATACTTATCTTTGTTTTTGAAAGTACAGTAGAGATACATAAAAAAATTATACTCTTTTTTTAAACTAAAAACTATTTTTTTCCATAAATATTGCCAATAACTTGAGTAAACGACACCATCCTCATTTTGAAAAAAAAAATAAAATAAATAAATAAATAAATAAAAAAATAAAATAAAAATAAAAAAATAACTATGCATGAACTACAACACGCGAAATGATAGTTCATTAAAAATTGCGTCGTATAAAATTTAAAAAGAAAGAAAAAAAAAAAAAGTTTCAGCTTTATGAATGAAAGCACGCACATTTATTAAATCACCAGGTCGTCAATGATAACACTTAAACTTTGTAAAATTAAGATCTAATTGCTTTTTTTTTTTTAATACTGTATCCTATTGAACGTATAGTATTTATTCTGTGAAGTGATGATCGGAAAGCCAGGTGGAGTTGCTCCACCCCTAATTTTTTATGTGTACTGATTAAGTAGGAGACCTAAGAAAGTAATTTCGCCGAGCGGGGCCGAAAAGCATGCAAGTATTAATTTTGGCTCCTCTCCTCTTTTCTTTGCAAAGTAAGTTTATAAACAGGAGTTTTCTATCTAGTTCTTTAATTTTTATTTTAAATAAGCAATTGATTGGTATATAGTATATTAATTTTAAGATTTTTGGGTTAATTTCTTTAGAATTTGACCTATTACAATTGCTTCGCTTTGTAGAAAATGCAATGTCTGTTATGACTGTAATTTCCAAAATACTGAACCAATCCGAATCTAATTGGGGCAATGTAAAGATCTTGCAAATATCTTAGACGAGTTTGTCAATCAAATATATAGGTCTTATAATTTGTTTACAGTGACACACAAAAACAAAACATGCAAACTTGTCATCACGATAACGTCCAAAATATTGAACCAATTCAAACCTAACCGGACAATGTACTGACCTTGCAAGTATCTTCAATAAATTCGTTAACTCAGTATTGTTATGGCGATTACTTAATAAAATAACCCGTCCTCTCCAAAGCAAAGAGTGAAAAAATCAATGAACACATCTTTACGAATTAAATATTTTCAACAGAGCGAAAAACTACCCAGTCCGGGAATCGAACCCAGATCCTTGGCTTACAGGGCCAATGCCGTTCAAGCTACCTGAGTTGACAAATGGTGAGCCTATTTCACTCAGATAACCTTATTGATAATAACATCTGGTCTGTCATGCAAGCTCAACAGAATAAGCCGCAGGAAAAGGAACTCCTTATAAAACATGGGTACGTAGGTAAGCTATTAAATAATAAGTAGATAAACTATTAAAAAATAAATAGTTTACCTACGCACCCATCGTTTATATGGAATTCCTTTACCTGTGGTTTATCTATTGAGGTGTCTCCCTGACAGACCAGATGTTATTAGCAATAAGGTTAGCCGAGAGAAATAGATTCGCCATTTGTCAACCCAGGTAGCTTAAACGGCATTGGCCCTATAAGCGAAGGATCGGGGATCGATTCCCGGACTGGACAGTTTTTCGCTCATTTGGAAATATTCCTATCGTATGCTAACTTTACTAATCAGTTTGATTGCGTTAAATTAATAGAATACATCTTTATTTTGGATTGTCCGATTCCATGACATTTTTGCAATAATTGTGCATGTCCTACTTACTCTCTCCGCCCTAGTTTCAGCCCTGTTACCACGGTCCCCATTAATGTCGTCACTATCTTATAATATAATGCATAATATTCATTAAAATTTTTCATAGCCCGAATTTTAGCTAAGACAAAAAAGTGATGTTTGAGATTACTATTTTTAAAACATTTGTCCACTTACCTTCTGTAGATAACTACACGAGAACTCGTGAAGTGGATTCGTTCATTTCATGCTGGGGCACAAACATCCGGTATGAAGCAACTTCCTGATAACGATTCACGATGCTCAACTTTTTATGAGTGCACCACTAACGTATAAAAAGTCCATGTATATTAACTTCACATTTTAGTGCAAGATTATCTATTTATGGAGTTTATATGAAAAAATATAGTTTCGAATTCTCGTGTTTACACTTTGTCTTATTCCTTCTTCACGATTTTTTGTGAGTAATCACATGTAATCACTGAATTCGCACAAGTCCAAAGTGGCTGCTAAAGAGTGATAGAGGGGATAGAGCGAGGCTCTGATGGTCAGACAAATAATCTTATCACCTGATTCATTTCGTCACTGCTTGCACAGCCCGAGCCATTCTCGATCGCGGACGCAAAAATAGCAATCGGAGAGACAAACAAATGTCGCTATCAGCTTTCGATTCCGGAGAAATGCATTCAGAAAGCGGTGATCGTTCACCTTCCTGTGGGTGGTGGCCTCTCGAAAAAAGAAACGGCAACACAAGCTTTAAAAGACGTTTAAAAGTGTTCTTAACTGATCCGCTCAACAAGCGAAAAACGTTTTGACACATTTACAAATCCATTTTTTAACAGAAAGTTATAAAATTTTAATGCCTGACTATGAAAGCGATTTCGAATTGAACTTATTTTTCCATTTTATGATAATTAATTTATTTATCGAGTTATAAGCTATTTCGATGACGCAATCATCCGTTTTTCTCCTCCTTTTCGACCGGTTTTTCTGCTTTGATCGGGAAATATGCTCAAAAGTGTCAACTTTGAAGGCTTGTTATGAAAAATCTATTGTGTTTTTTAAAAAACAAAAGAATGAATGCAATTAGACAGTTTCTGAATAACAACACCTGCTAGTTTCATGCATTTCCGAACAAAAATAAATTAATGCATGTGTCACAAAGTTGCCCTTTTTGATTTAAGAACACACTTAATTGCTAGATAAAAATATTGTAAGAGTATCGTGTTAGAACAGCGAAACGCTTTTTTTTGTACTTTCTAACCAGTGTTAAATTTACGGGATGGCCCGGAGAGGGACACCCCCCACCCGGAACAATGAAATGTCCCCCTTCCCTCCGGAAATTTTCAGATTTTATGTTTTCAATGGTCTAAAACAGTAATTTCTCCCCCCAAAACTCCATAATGTTCCCCCCCCCCCCGGTGTCGCAAGTGTCCCTCCGAGAGAAAAGTGTCTGAATTCAACATTGTTTCCAACAAAGTTGAAAAGTGCTTATGCATTTGGTTTGCCTGTCCGCCTGTCTACGCTCTAACTGCCGTAAATATACTCGGATTTTCATGGAAATGATAAAGCTTGTTTGGGGTCACCAAAGCATGTTTGGTATTGCATACGAAGTTTGTACGACTAAAGATTCATTTACAGGGACACTCAAAAGAATCCGTTTACATTATGGTATATGCGGGAAAATCGTTTGGAGAGTATTTTAATGACATGACGCTATTTCAAATGTATTGAAACGGATATAAATCACTGAAATTCCCTACGAGAACGTAGAAATAAAGCATTGATAGCATTTTTTATTAGTTTACAAAGACACACAAAAGAAATCGGTTACAGTACTGTCTTTGCGTAGTAATTGCTGGAAAATATGTTTTAAGATTTGGTACGCGCTTTTAAATTTAATTACTTTTTACCTTTTTACTCTTCTATATATAAATTCTACATCGCATATACAGGGATGCATAAAAGTATTCGCATATCATTTTCCTTATTAGAGGAAATTGCTGCAGGGGAATTTTCAATTGAAATAGATGTATCCCTTAAATGAACAAAATTTTGGAATGCATGTTGCTAAGATACAAATCTCGATATCATATACAAGCCTGCTAAAAAAAAAAAAAAAAAAAAAAAAAAAAAAAAAAAAATTCGGATAACTTTCTGATTGTAGATGGGACAGCTGAAATTCGGTTTTGAAATGAGTTATACTTTTCTACATGGTAAAATGAGACGTAATATTTTAATTTTTAAAGTATTGTTTCATTATTCTGAATGTGTTGGAAAGTGGCTCATAAACTGTTCTTGATGCATGATCTTTTTTCTTGTTCTTGTTGTATATTACGGATTTTCAAAAGAAGGCTATGTACCTCCTCTCAGAAGAAGATTCCCCATTACGTGTATTAATAAAAAAAAATTAACTGTAAATTTAAGAGAGAAAATTTAAAAGATAACTTGGTTGCATTTCAATACTTTCAAATAATTATTTATTTATTTTTATTGGATAGCTGAGATCGATCTGTACGAAGGGTGTTTTTTAATTTTTCCATTTTGTTTACAGATATTTTTAATGAGGACACTTTCATCCTCGGAAACGGTTTCGAAAATAAAAACATCTTCATTAAAAAAAAAAAAAAAAAAAAAAAAAAAATGAAATATGAAATAAATAAAACGCTGAAAACAGTATTTGTACAGGTCAATTTCCGATATCCAATGCAAAAAATAAAACAAAATAAAAATATTGATATGCCAACCGAAATATCTTTATAAATTTCTTCCATAGGAATAGCATTCTATGTCGTTTATCGTGACTGAAGTAGCCCCTTAAACTCATACGCGGCTCATTTTCTCTAAACAGCGATATTTTTGTCCCTGCTTCAAAAATAATGAATAAACTTGTATGAAAATTAAATAAATGCTAGAGCACTTTAATTACATGTTTTTATGTATGTCTAACAGGATAAAACATACTATTAATAAATAAAAGCCAGTTAAACAATTTTATATGTTGTATAAATGTCATTCCCTTGTGTGTCCCTGTCACCGCCTTAACACAAAAGTAGTTCCCAAAACTGACCATCCAAATATATTTGTAATTTTTTGTTGGTTAAATTATTAAACAATATCATAGAATACTAAAATTTGAAAAAGTAAAAACTTTTCATTTTTTGTATTTTTTAATAAAAATAATAAAAAATGTCCCTTTGGTTTTGTTGTCATTCCCCTGTCATAAAATGAAAGTAATGATTCTCAGCTGTGGCAACACTTATATTACTCTAGAATTTCATCTGTGAACAATGACACCATCAGAGAAATATCTTAAATTGTTCTTTTTTGCAGGGTTAATTTTTATACTTGGTGATTTCCAATTACGTATTGGTAAGTATTTTTATTGACTGTCATTACCCTGTCTCTTTTATTTACCTAAATTTTGTAAAGAAGGCTGAATCAACGATTAAGCCTTATTTGTATTAAGTTTTTTAAGATTTCTTTAAGTGCAATTTAATTTTGTGTATATAGTTAAGATAATATACAATCTAAACTTAATTTTTGTCATTCCCCTGTGGTTATTCCCTTGTCATATGTAAGGCAGGGGAATGACTACAGTCTCTAATTTTCACAAATTATGAATATTTATTAGAAAATTAAGTATTTTATGTAGTTGACACATTATTTGCTGTTTTAAAAGTAAAAAATGCATGTTTTGCTTAGTTGTATTCATCAAAAGATGAAAAATTGCTCTTTAAAAAGTTGGATTTTATTTATTTTCTTTTTTATAAGTATATAATCTGAGTAAAAATAAACACTCACTGCTCTAAAAAAGCAAATGAATCGGACAAAGCAGGATGATTACTACATGGTTGTCAAGCATAAACTCAATAAGATGGTTGGTGCTTATTATAATTTATCAGTTTTAAAAAGGTATTCGCCAACATAGTTAAAAATATTGTTAGCTCATTAAAATATAAAATTTTTAGGAGTGTTTTTAATAAAAATACCTGTTAGATTTATAATAGCCTCTTAAAAAGGAACAAATGACCAGAAAATATTGCACGAGAAAGCAGCTGGAAACACAAAACTAGTATCCAAATTATTATCTAGAAGTCAGAGAATTCAAAGGAAACGATGGAAGATATATCAAAGAAATAGTCATGCAAAAAAGAATTCTACCTTACTGAAGATATTGTCTCAGTTGAACATGACGAAATCCAGTGGTTATAGCCATCAAAAAGCAAAGACTGCTCAAGCCAAATAAGCCAAAAGAACAGTCTTACTACCAGGCAAAACTCGGGAAAAGGTAATAAGGTTATTAAAACTACTTTAGTTAAATCTAAATTATTCCAAGAGACAGAAAAAAATTTCCAAAACATAGTCAGATGGAAGAAAAAATGTTGATCATAGTTGGCGAGTAAGAAAGGATCGAGAAAAATTAGCTAAACAAATTGAAAAAGTTGAGAAAAAAACTATTAAAGACTCGCCAAACTTCTGAAAAGTACAAGAAGTTAGACTTAGAGACAAATATTCCAATCAAGAATCAATTGGAAAATACATTAGAAATATCTTTAAAAAGATTAATGCAGCGCCTGAATTAAAAATGAATCTCAAGCAAATACATTTTATTTTACTGACATTCTCCATAAAAAATTTTCAAAATAAAATTGGTTTTGAGCTTTTGTTTATAATAAATTTTTCTTATTTACTATAAAATTTTGTGAAAAAAAAATAATAATTTTTAGTTATACCATTTTGTCATTTCCCTGTGCCTGTTTGTCATTCCCCTGTCTAGTTGAAATTTAAAAATTTATTTTTGTATATTTAACGTAGTAAAAGATTTTTGCTGACTTTATTTTATTAGTTAGAGACATTGTCTAAACACAATGGAAACCAATTTTAAAGAAAAAATTAGTTAGAGACATTGTCTAAACACAATGGAAACCAATTTTAAAGAAAAAATTAGCATTAATTTTTAAAAATATATGATGTTCAAACTGACCTGTTAAGAGAAAATGACCCACGTGTCAGATTCCTACGAATGACACTAATTTCTTATGATACCATTAAGTATTAACCAAGTATTCTACGTATTCCGGTCTCTAGAATTTTAGCATTTTAGATTCTTTTCTGTAGAAACACAAATGCAAAACTAATTCATTTTGTAATTCCATCACTTATGAAAGTTGAAAATCACGGATTGAGAAATAAGTCACATGAAAAAATGGACTCTTGCATCACTATGATGTATTCCCAGGAACACAAAGTCAAGGCCAATGCGATAAAGCTGATCACTAGGGGCAAAGAAAGAAAAACTAAATTTTTTGTTCAAACTATCGAAGAAAAATCGGCGTATATCAGATAATTTAATGATATTAGCATATGAAAAAAAGCAAACTTTAATATCAAGAGTTCATAATTTGCAGCAGCAGCTTAATATCTATTTATGCGCGTATAGCTTTTACATTTCCGTATATAAACCTATGCAAGTCAGCAGTCATGGTGCCTTGGACAAAACATTTTTTAATGTTCTTTCGAACGGCATTAGTTTTCTTGTAATTTCCATTAAGTATTAATCACGAATTTTTTATGTTTCCAGTTTCTAAAATTTTATCCCGCTATGCTATTTTTTGTAGTCAGAAATAAAAACTAGTTGCAGGTGACAATCCCAAAACTTTCTCCTATATCTCATACGTACATTTTCATATTTCAAAAATTAGTTACACTTGTTAATACTTAATATTATTAATTCAATGTAATATCAACTTTCATATTCATCTTAAATTTCTGCTTCAGTCAATTAATCGGAGTAAAAACAAGTTAATGTGGATCATGATTGTCAGGTTCCTAGAAGACATCTGCCCTGAATTAGAAAGGAATAACATTTCCTTATCTGAATATTTTATGTATTGTGGGTTGTGTATCCGTGAAGCTCGAAATACCTTTCTTTCTTTTCTATAATAACGAATGACAGATGTTGACACAGGTGTGCAGATGACGCACTCGTTGATGAATGAAAGTGATGGCCGCGGGGCGTGCCTCAGCTGTCATCTAGCTATTGGAGTGATGTGTAAACAGGAGATGTCATGACTCAAGGTTGGAGTGCGGGATTGAACCAATGGAGGAGCTCTAAGAGGCCCTGCTGGGGGAAGGAAGATCTCTGACAAGGTCAACTCTGGACTGAGAGGTTGGACAGTTCTCGCTTGGCGTTGAGACCGATAGGTCGCTCAGGATTTGTGGTCCTGTTGGATAGTGTATATTTTGAGCGTGGGACAAGGCGTCCCGGTGGATAGTGTTATAGGCCGAGAAGTGAGGCCTAGTACCCTTGTGTATTGAGATTCTGCAATAATCTCTGATAAAGCGTATCGAACGTGCGTTGAGTGTGAGGAAGAAAGTGTAAGTTGAACGGTACACAACCAACGTTTATTGTAGTTAATTTAATGTTGAACCGGATCATCTATATCCGAGTTGTAATTGTAAATAGTTGTAAATATTGTTTCTTGTGTACATATCTATATCTTAAATAAACTGTTAGTTCAGTTCATTAACAGCGTCAGTGTTAGTTTACCCAATCCTCACAGCAGGTGACCGATATCACCCATTAATATCGGTGGTGGCAGCTAAAACTACCTAGGACATTCTTCAAAGTTTTGTGGACTGAGAGGAGCGTCCGACAATGATATTTATTAAAATCAATAGTTTACCCTTATTCTGTTATCACCAGCGGTTTGCAAATAGTTGATGGACAATAGAACGACGGAGATTCGAGAAAATGATACAAATAGCACTACGCTATCACAATGTTCCTTTCCCACGGAATATTTCCAAATTCAAGGAAGATCTGCTGGCCATAGCCAAAAACATACACAAAAAAATTGGTTCAATTCTGTACTTACTTTATACACTTTTTCATGGAACAGAAATGAAAATAGCACGGAAATCGGTTTTACAGAGCTCGGAGGTTTTTTTTTTTTTTTTTTTTTTTTTTCAAACTTAGGGAGGATTTGGTTGCCATACTTAAAAATATTCAAATACAAAAAATTTACTTCAGTTCTATGCATATCTTCATACACTTTTTGATGATAAAATAATTAAAGTGTCACAGACATTGCGATTATAGCACCGCCTTCCGGCAGATTTTTTTCAAATTCAGGAAGGACCAACGAGCCAAGCCAAACTCTCACTCAAAAAATTTGGTTCTATTCTATGCATAACTTCATACATTTTTGGGTGGTACAATATTGAAAATGGCACAAAAATAACTATTGCACCACCCCTTCCGGCGGAATATCTCAAAATTGAAGGAAGACTGCTTGTTACAGCCGATAACAATCACAAAAAATTTGGTTCAATTCTATGCATATATTCATATGCTCTTTGATGATAGAATGGTGACATACGAACCCACACACACGCACACACTGACAAACATTTTATAAAAACATGCTTTTTGGAATCTCTGATACCTAAAACATGTAAACTGCTCCGTCGAAAACTGGAAGTCGAAAATTTTTTCGATTACAATACTTTCTTCCATTGAAGATAGAAGAAAGTAAAAAAGTGTGTAAAAAACAGTATTCATAGCAGGTATACCAATTTTCAAATTTGAATAAATTAATTGTTTATATATGTATACAGTATAAAACCCGATTATCTGAAAAGCATGGGACCAAAGCATTTTCGGTTAACCGGGGTTTCATGGGAATTTTCGGATAACCGAAGTTCCATAGGAATTTTCGAATAACCGGAAGGCTTACGGTGAAAACTTGTTTGATGAAAAGCTGTGATCGAAATTTAGAACATAGTTGTAATAAAAATCTTTATACCTTATTCAAAGCATTTGAAGTTGAAAAACAAAAGAAAATCACAACATATTTTGTAAAAAAAAAAAAAAAAAAAGGGTGTTGTATGTATTTAATAAAGTGTCCGAAATAACGCAATGGACCAAATTAGTAAGTAGACTTTTTTTTTTATTTCATAAAAGATATATGCTTTCTTATAACACTATTTCCGCTAGTGTGCAATAATACCTTTCAAAGTTTTGATTTTTACTTATTTTGCTTGTAGATTTAAAGCTATGTATTAAAACAACTCTTCAATACCAAAACGACTCTTTAATAATTTATATAAAAAGATTCAAAATTGTTTTTATCTAAAACTTCCAAATAAAATAGTAATCGTAAGCCAAAATATTGTTGAAAACGGTAAACATTAGACATCGGTAAAAATAGTATTGACGATAAAAATTTGCACATTTAAAATCGACATTAAGAAATTTTAAGGTATTTCGATTAAGCCGATTTTCGGATAACCAGGGTTCCACTGTATACATATAAATTAAATTACGCATATTTTTTAAAGGAGTTAATAATTGGTAAAAAATGTGTATAAACATATGTTTTAAGGTGAAAATTGAGTAAAAAGATAAATAAATAAATAAGTAAATTTTGTATCCCGTGCAACCTTAAATTAAAACTCAGATTAACATATGAAACAAGTCAGTAATTGTTGGTCAAACGTCTCAAATGAGGTGCGTTGGGGTTGTAACTAACAGTTGTGTACTTTTATAAATACAGTGGCCTCTCGATTATCCGGGATGGTCGGGAATTGCATCGTCTCAGATAAGTAAATTTCTCGAATAATCGAATTTTCTCATATTTTCATGAAAGTTTTTAGAAAAAGGATATAAAATAGTGTTGCAATCTTATTAAAAAATGCATGGATACAAAATTCATTAAGATTGTACATATATATATGTTAAATTCAGTAATACAGAAATAATAAGACTCCATCTGAAATAGGACATGGCAATCTATAATCTATCATGGAATATGACTGAATGAATTATGTGTGACAGGATTTAATAGTATGAAGAAAACTTTTACTAATATCTTTTTAAGCTCTAATTCGATTTCCATAAAACTTGTAATGATTCGATAAAATTCTACAATTATTATATATACTAATTTTCAAACCTTTAGGTTGGGTAGGTTTTGCGCTTTTATATGCAGACAGACGGATACACCAGGCAACCACTACAGGTGCTATGTATTTACAAAATTGCAAACGCACCAAAAAAAAAAAAATCTTAATTTAGAGAATTTGAAGACATTTCAGAAATTTTGACTGCAAAATCTGAAGACATTACAACAATAAACATTAATAAAAAATTACAGAGAGAAAAAGAAAAATGTCGAGTTAAATGATGGTATTAACCACATAGCCTATTCTCACTATTGTATATTATACTCTTTTTTTTAAAATAATGCTGTTCGAAAGATAAATTAAGAGGGATTAGCTCCCCCATTTCCCCTCTTTACACTTAACCAATGAACCTCCAAGTATAATCCCGGAAGTGCCTTATGAGAAAAAAATACACCAAATTTAAAGCAAATAGCATAATTCTGCATGAAAACCCACTATCTAAATTAAAAGGGGATTAGTCTCCATTCCCACCTTTATACTTAACCAATTACCCTCGAAAACTAATCAGGGAAGCACCTTATCAGTATGAACCTATTTATATAATTTGAAGCAAATCGGATATTTCTATCAAGAATTATCGCGTTAAGTACATACATGCGTACATACATACGTACATGCATGCAAAACCCGTTGTCACATTAGCTGTCAGGCTTTCATAGCTTGTGAGCTGATGACAATTCCCTCCCAAAAGCGTTTTTTAAATGAAATAGGAAACATGGCTAAAAAGTCGGAAATTCCGCATTAAACATAGCATATGAGATGTGCAGGGGCGTGCGAAAAGAAAGCTGCACCCGGGGCAAAGTTACAATTGGTGCCCTCCTCCCCCAACTTTTTCTTGTGACAGGCCAAAAATGGCATTGCTAGTATAAATTTGGCGCCCCCTAAGTTTCCGCGCCCGGGGCGATTGCCCCTTTCGCCCCCCTTTTCGCACAGTGCTGGAGGTGCGTTCGCACTATAATGAAGTTTTAAAAATATTAAGATCTTGGTGTAATAGTAGAAAGTACTTCGGATAGAGTATATATTAGCCGAAATCTTATGTGTGTCTCTGTAAATATACTATCTGCTATCTTTTATATAGGAAGTATCTTGTAAGAAACCTCAGCAACGTATATCAATAGTTAATATTATTGAAACGCGCCCAAAGAGTTTCCTTCTGTACCATTATGTAAATCGTAAAGGAATACCTTTGTGTGGCCCTGAAAATTAATAGAAAATATTCTTTGCAGCACTTATTGTACAGAATGTGTATTTTATTATAATAAATAAATGGCTATCAATTTTATTATGTTTGAAAAAGTGTAACATCATTAAAATGTACTCGAAATTATTTTTACCCATTGGAAGTAATGTATAGAGTATTTTTGATTGTCCTTGTTAATAAACTATAAAACCGAGTTTTATTAAATTTAAAATGAATCGACAGAATTATGTAACAATTATATATTTTAAATTTATAACGATTCGGTTGGGTAGTTTTTACGCTATTATATACGGATAGACAGGCGGACGGACAGACACAGACGGACGGAAGGATCGAATGAACAACGACTATAGGTGTTATGTATTTACATAATTACGAACGCACACAAAAAAGAATATGTTTCTGATTTTTGAACACAAAACCGAACATATATAGCATTTATTTTTCATAATAATTTATATCATATGCATTAGTTTTAAAGCAATGGCTCACGAAAACTTCAAACGTATCATTTAAAGAATTAGGATTGAAGTTTTTATAGAATTTTAAAAAATTCTTATTTCCTCTTCCAAATGTATTAATGTTTCTAATCTTCTTCCAACGCTTTTTTTTTTTTTTTTTTTTTTTTTTTTTTTTTTTTTTACTGTATAATTATTTTAAGATATGTTTATTTTTTTCTTAATTCTCAGAATATTTCTAAAATCTATGCTTAATCTCGTATTTTATGTGTTAAAAGCTGTCGAATTGTGAGTAAGATTTTAACACGCCGTGTAATAAAAAGTATTAAGTATAAAATTATATTTTAGAAATGTTTTCACAATTAAGAAAAGTAAAGACATCCCTCAAGAAGAGTACACAGCAGAAATAAGTTCAAAATATTAATTTCCCGAGGCGATATTTTAAATATACGAATGCGTCACACATCCATAACTTAATATTAAAGTGAAAGGAATTCAGAAGTTGACTGACTAACAGCCTCAAATCTGAATATATAGAGAATATGCTTTCATTCAAGTGATTTGCAGATGCAAAAGCAATTTTTTTATGCCGGATAGGCTGATAGTTGCCTCTCCTATATGACAGTGTTCTTATAATATTCGCTAAATAGGGGTCATTAACACCTTTTTGTATTCGGCAAGCACTTTGAAGTGTAGGCCGTGTGTGGGCATATAGATATTCATACTGTTTACATAAAAACCTAAATTTTAAGAGGATGCTAAAAACACACCTACAGCAATATACACGGAAATAGGGTAGAAAACTGTTTTCGTGAAGTGTAAAAAGTTATATACAGTGAAAACTTTAAAATACTGCGACGGTAAATTAACTATTTGGATAAAGAAGTCATTCTCGCAGTTTTATTTCATTTAGCATGATAGTTAAACTATTTTCAACCAGGGCTGTAGCTAGGGAGTGATAATGGCGGCTCAGCCCCCACCTCCTAAAACATTTTGAACCTTTGCTAGAAAAGATTCCAAGGTCACTAAATGAATTTCTGTTCCAAAAATCCAAATGAAATTCTGTTCAAAAATCTAATTTAGTTTTGAAGCCTTGTCACAGTTTTACAGAAATATTAAACTGTAACTAAAATAAGTGTTTCAACACTCGCTCATTCTATTTGCACATATGAAGCTAACATGATGTTTCATATTGCACTAATTATAGACTCGAATTTTTTATCATCCTATTCTTTTTTTTTTTAGCATAAAATGAAGCTATTATAATAGTTTAATAAGAAACATAATATGAATATGCACTAAATTATCTTTGTGTCGTCAGAGAGAGAGAGAGAGAGAGAGAAAACATGTGCCCTCCCTCCCATTCTCTATTATGCACTTCTGGCTACGGCCGTGTTTTCAACATTTTCTAACATAGTTTAAATATGTTTATGAGGTTTGTCTGGCCATTTTTCTGCCCATATTCCAACTCTCGTAAATATAATCGCATTATCTTTTTTATATATACGTTATTGAGGTTTACCATGACATGTTCGATATTGAAAACGAAGTATAATAATTTGCAGTATTTATAATTCGTTTACATCGGCATTCATAAGAATCTCGTTTCATTATGGTATATGTGAAAAATAATATTTTGCAGTGTATTTTAATGATATTAAACTATTTAAACATATTGAAGTTGATATATAGATCAGTAAAGCCAAGGATGTAGTGGAGGGTATATGGGAGCATACGCTGTATACCTGGATTAAGGAACACCGTATACCGTCTGTTTCTCAAGAAATCTATAGTATATACACTGTAGGCTATATTCTCTGCTTAAAACATACAACCTCTGTTTTTTCTTTTTTTTTACGACTACGCCTTTGATACTTATTTGCTTATTTCAGAATAAGGTGTGAATTGTATTTATCGTTTATTTTCAGGGACAGGCAAAATAATTCAGATTTTATTGCTTTCAGAATTTGTTGCTTAAAGTCAATTTTAATTTAGTATGCATTTTAAAATTAACTGATATTTTGCATGTTTTTTATGTGTATAAATTCAATAGATAAAATGCAGGGCTACGCAAAATAATTCGAGTAACTTTTCTCTTACCGACGTAAATTACTGAAGGGAAATTTCAACTGTGTTATGCGATCCCTAACAGAACTAAATTTTTACATATTACATAGTATAAATACAAATCTATATATCATATACAACGCTTTCCCTCCCAAAAAATTAGGATATTTTTATGACTATAGTTATTAAATATAGATGTTAATTGCTGAAATTCAGTTTTTAGCACTTTCCAACAAAGTTGATAAGTGCTTATGCATTTGGTTTGTCTGTCCGCCTGTCCACCCTCTAACTCCCGTAAATATACTCGAATTTTTATGCAGTTGATAAATCTTATTTAGGATCACCAAAGCATGTTTGGTATTGCACATGAAGTATGTTCGATTAAGGGTTCATTTACAGGGACACTCAAAATAATTCGATTACATTATGGTATATGGGGGAAAATCGTTTGGAGAGTATTTTAATGACATTAGATTATTTCAAATGCATTGAAATTGAAATTGATACAAATCACTGAATTCCACTACTATCATGTTAAAACAGAGCATCCATAGTATTTTTTATTAATTTACAGAGACACAAGAAATCAGTTTATCTTTGCGCAATAATTGCTGGAGGGTACGTTTTAAAATTAGGTATGCGCTTTTAAATTTAATTAGTTTTTTGAATATTACCCTTTATATATAAATTCTATACCTCATATACAGGGCTGCACAAAAGTATTCGCATACCGTTCTCCTTATTAGAGGAAATTGCTGAAGGGGAATTTTCAACTGAAATATATGTATGAACTAAATGAACTAGAATCTAAATCAGTTAGATTGTGTTGAAAATAATAGTATAAAAAGTATTGATTATTATTCGGCAAAGAGGTTGATCTCTTGAACGTAGCACATAATTAGAAAATCACTTATATTTCTTTATATCTGAAAAGAAGAAAAACATATTTCCTGATCGTTTATGCACTTAGTTCATTTTTTTTTTTTTTTTTTTTTTTTTTTGTCACTTATACTCCTTGGGTTCTCATATATTATTACGATTGTCATAGAAGTTTTTGCTTCAGCAGTGTAATTTTAAACACACACACATATCTTTTTATTTTTTATTTATTTTTTTTTAACTGTGTTGACTTTGTAGAGTATGTTAAAAAGTGTTTAATGAATCCTCATTTTGAATTTAAATAAGATTTACTCAAATATTTATTCAAGTGCAGATGCAAATAAATTCGTCATCGTGGCAAAAAGTAAAGCTATTGAGTCAAGGAAATAGAAATACTAAATTCCAAGTTATCAGCGCTCAAGAGCAGGTTCATCAAATATATCGTGAGCAATGAAGCTTTTTGCCTTTAACAACACGTTTTTCCTTTAAATCGCACATTAAAGTTTTAACAGGTTTGAGCAGCCGTTTCATTAAGGAGGATGACAGCTCAGTTTAAACAATGGGAAAGAGCAAAGTCGCATTGTAACTGGGAGCTACATGCGTTGTCGCTTTTACGGCAGAACGAGGAAATAAAATGCTTTCACGTACCTTAGAGTTTTCTTTTATTTTTGCAATTTTCGATCTATTAAATTTACATTTACGCAATTTGAGTAACAAAAAAAAATCCTTTTTACGCAATCAGAAGATATCCTTTCCTGTATGAAAAACATAATGTAAAGTGTTTGCTGTAATGCAGTGAAACGAATCCATAATCACGATATTTATAAAGGTTATTTCCACTGTCTCCTACGAGAACCAATATCTTAGCAAATCTGTTTATAACGATAGTTCGTTTCGTTGTAAACTTATATATAATCAGGACCAGTGCAACGTCGCGTGTCGCGTATACCTGACAAAGCAGCTAATGGTATACCCGACGTATACTGCAATATAGAATCAATAAAAATTGTTTTTAAATTGTATATATCATAAAATAATACATAATATAGATAATAAAACGTATAAAAAATACCACGTCTTTTAAATTTTAACTTGCATAATTATTTTTTATTTCGCAAAATCTTCTATAAAAATTTAATTGTGCGGCTGGCAATACGATCCATGAAGAATCAGTGCTTGCAGTGCTCAAGCTGGGTCCTAAGATGCTATACAATATATCACTCCCCTGCAAAAAAAATGACACATCTCGCAAAATTTCATTTTGCGTTTTATTCCACTAATCTCTCTTATAGGTGTGTCTTGCTACACAAAAAGTTTTATATGTATGTTTCATATATATGTTTCATAGTTTATGCGAGAAATCACTTTAATATGCTATTTGTCCATTCGTGACCACAGAAGAAAGGGTAGATTATCTAGGGAGGTAAATTTATCCAACCCTCTAAACCACATCATATTTCTTCATCATTTAGGGTTTAACACCTTTATGCACCTTATGTGACCTATCACAAGAGTAACAAAATTTTGATTTAATATACAGACAAGTAAAATGCTTTTTGTTACAAATTAGATATATGCTACGTTAGAGGAACACAGTGGTATTTACCTGATTAGATCAATTTTTTATATTAATTGTATTTTTTAATAAAATAATTGGAATTATTTAAGAAAATTTGCTCGAATTGTCACAGTAATTCGGTATGGACGTTCCCACAATCATTTAAAGTAAGATGTAAAACACAACCTGAGAAATCCGTTTGTCTACTATTTCAGGAATCATTGGCAGTGTTCTAGTTTTAATTTATGGCTCTCTCCAAAGAATTTGTTTGAGTCAGTGACTTTCCCAGATTACACAGCACTGTAAAAAAAAAATTCCGTTAAAAAACGGAAATAGTACTGGTAATCTAGACGCCAATACTACTTCCGTTTTTTAACGTAAAAAAAAATTCCGTAAATTCCAGAAATAGTTCCGTTTTTTACACAAAATATTTCCGTTTTTTAATATTTTCTTATGTAAAAATTTTCATTTGAAAAGTTAAAAGAATTTTTCAAGGACAAACTAACATCTTTGTGATTTTTATTCTTTAGTTTTCTAAGACACGTTAACATCGGGGACACATTATATACATTTAATTTAAACAACAGTGAAGAAATGTGACTTACCTTCCTTGGGGTTTGAACTCGGGACCTCTTCTTTCGTAGCTTGTAGTGTAAAACCATTACACCAGAATTATTTAAACCAGCCTTTGAAATATCCTTACAAGCAAAGTCTTCATACAGGGCATACTCAGAATTTTATGAAAAAAATACTAATTAAAGTACTTATGTATGTAATAAAGGATCAGTCAAAATTAGCGGCGGAATCACATTAGAAAACATGTAAAAAAATGAAATAGTTTCGAATATTTGGCGTGAAAAGACGAAAGAGTCACTCGATTTGGCGAGCAGCCCTTTTCCTCGCCAAAAGCAAACGATTATTATGCAGTTCAAAACTGTTGGATATTTAGAATGCGTGTAAATCGTATTTAATGAATTTAAACATAAACAATGAGAGACTTTAATATATTATACATATATATATGTTTGCTAACAGTATGTAGATTATTGCAACCGTAGGCGCCATTGCAGCACTCATCAATTGCAACAAACATATATATATACAATCACCCAAGCACTTATAAAAATACGTAAAATATGAAACTGTGAAGTATGAAACTGTGAAATATGAAAATGTGAAGTATGATATGTAAATTTTTTAATAATGTTTACACATTATGCACCTGGTGCTTAATAAATATTTTCATGAAATTGGGATTGTATATATATACATATATATATACATATCATATTGCATATATGTATATATATATATATATATATATTACTATATATATATATTACTTGTTGAAGTAGCTATTTAATTAATCACTGGAAAAAATGTTTCCATAGATAAAAAAAATCATATTGAGAAAAATTATCTTCATAAATTTAAGCGTATTCAAAAATAAAAGCCACATGTTTCCATAGCAACAAAATCTAATCGACAATTCTCAATTGGATTTTGAGCAGGAAACAAATTTAATTAATTTAAATTATGGATTTCGTTTTAAATCTCAAATTTTGATGATTAAATTTGAATATAAATACATATAAATATCGATATGACAAAATTATACTTAAAACAAATTAAAACTTGTAAAACTAAATTTATTTAAATTAAATTTATCAAAACAAGTTCAACATGAAATTTTTTTTCCTTAAAGTGTATTTGGCATAAAGTATTTTTTGAAATTACATTCCTTCGCCAACAGGCGATAAATCGCCAAATGACGAAATTTTCATTATTTTTTTACGGATACAGAATGGAGGTTCCGCCGAAATTTTTTTATAAACGTATATATTCACACGAGAAGAACATTCTGTATTTTTTTTTTTTTTCAGATTTTTCGGGGTATGCCCGTATGGAGACCTTCCTTGTCCTTGTCCTTTTCGGATGCATTTCATAAAGTAAAGATAAGATTTTGAACGCAGGTTTATTTTTGTAGATTAGAGATAATATTTTTCTATTGAATGGACAATTCAAAATGTTTTACAGATTTTCTTTCCATAATTTCGAATATTTAGCTTATTAATTTTAGCTTTATATGTACGAGGTAGAACCCGTCAAATTTTGACGAAAGAAAATGTTTAAGTAGGAACTATTTCATTTACTTATAATAAACCTACAAAATTAGTTATAGTAAAAAATGCATTTTATATTGGTGCGTCTAGCTCTTAAATAAACGATATTTATTGTCAAATTAACAAAATACTATTTCTATAAAACGCATTTGTAGAAATTGTTAAAATTAAACTTTAATCGTAATAAGTAAGCAGTAAAAAATAATAAAGATATGTTACTATGATAAAGTTATCAATTAAAGTTCTTATGCTAGTATTCCAAAATGAAAAAAAGCAAAAGTAATTCAACTTTGACTCAATCATAGAATTCTTTTCCCGTGAAATCTAAACCCGGCATCATTTTCAGCATAACAAAATTTACAAATGCTTCGCATCTGTATTCCCCATTTAAAAAAAAAATGGCATTTTAATTTGATCATTTTGATTCAAAACTTGAAGTCTCAATACTATTAGCTGAAACAGATATTAAACTGTTGATATTCTTTTATGTGTAAATAAAACTTGGTAAATTAAATCAAAATTCACCGAGTTTTATAACAGAAGATATTTAAATTTCAATTTTTTCCCTTTTAATGAGAAAAGTGGCAAGTTACAGCAATGAATTTTTTTTTCACATTTTTTTTTACTTTGCTTTTAATAGAAATGGAGTACTCCTGTTGCTACAATTAGAAAAGCAGTAGTAAAAGCTCCAAAAAAATTAATATTTCAAAAACAAATTAAGGGTGTTAATGCCTGACTATGAAAGCGATTTCGAATTGAACTTATTTTTCCATTTTATGATAATTAAATTACTTATCGCGTTATAAGCTATTTCGATGACGCAATCACCCGTTTTTCTCTTCCTTTTCGACCGGTTTTTCCGCTTTCGTCGGGAAATATGCTCAAAAGTGTCAACTTTGAAGGCTTGTTATAAAAAAATCTATTGTGTTTTTAAAAAAACAAAAGAATGAGTGCAATTAGGCAGTTTCTGAATAACAACACCTGATATTTTCATGCATTTCCGAACAAAAATAAATTAATGCATGTGTCACAAAAGAACACCCTTAAGGTACAGCTTTCAAACAAATTTCATTTAAAAGTACTTTTTTTCCCCTACACGATGGTGTAAAAATTAAAAATGTGCGGCATTTAGAAGTTTAAAAGTTTTTAGTAGCAAAAATTGCAATACTGAAAGTTCATTTAAAATTTGAAAGTGTTGCCATGCGCAAAATGACGTATGCGTTACGCACAGATACGTTTGGCCTTTATAATATAGATATAAAAATTAGTCTTTAAAATAGTACATGCATGAAAGAATTTATTAAGAGTTTTGTTTCCTTCTTTTTTGGAAAAGTTTTAAAATTCTATTGTAATATTATTGATATTTATTTATTTATTTAAAAAATACTAACATACTGAAAAAAAGAAAGAAAGAAGAAAGAAAAAGAAATAAAACCGTACATTTTAACGAATTATTTTATGACGATCTAAGGTAAACTCAATAAAGATAATTACAATGGTTTATAAAAATAAATTTCAGTTATTGATTTTTTATAACTTATGTAATCGCCAAAATTATAATAATTTCGGTAATATATTTCGATATATTTTTAATTTTATGTGCGAACTTCTTAATTTGAATAAATTTAAAAATATATATATTAAAATTAAAAGTGGAATTTTTTTCCCACTCTTTTCAAAATATCCTACGCACTTTAAAAAATATATATATATATGACATAAATAAATTAAACATTATTTTAAAATCATAATCAACTTTTCCTTTCAGCTACTTCAAATTTAAAAAGAATTAATAAAATTTTATTTTATTTTTATTTTTATTATTTTCTTAATATTTTAATAATACGTTAGCTTTTTATTATTAAAACAGAATAAAATAGAGAAATGTTTTAGCAAATTGTTCAAAAAACATCATCTCGGTATAATGTTTTTATTTTCCTGGTAAATGGCACCACTACACTCTACTGTTTTCGGAAAATTGATGAAACACTTCCGTGATTTAACGGGATTTGTGATTTCAAAATGTCAAATATGGAAATTCTTCTGATTTTTCGGAAAAATGAAACTATTCCGTAAACTTTTACGGAAAAGTTTGTGTATATTAACGGATATTTTTTACAGTGAGGTTATTCCTCATATATTTCTCTGTGGACTCCTATTCGTTTATGTACGAAAAGATTAGATTAATGTTTTCGGTTCCCTTTGTGAAATCACATTAAATTATTACTTATTTACTATATGACCAAAGGTGACCGGCTCTTAGCGATTTTAGACAATTTGTTAAACATCTACAAAAATACATGAGGAATTATCCTGAAACTCTAAGTATGTAAACATAATAGTACAGGTCTTACATTTCCGTGAAGATTTTCCCCCGAAACTCCATAGAGGATCGTCAATAAATTGAAAACAACGAATATCTTTTGGATAACCCAGTGAAAACTAATGTAGAAAAAGCGTTCAAACTGTAGATTATGATTGAAGTGGCCTATTGTGATAAACTGTGTTCATTTTTATGCGGATAGCATGTATACTCGTAGAGAAATAAAGGTTTTTATAAAAACAGTTCCAAAATTTTCCAAGTGTTTTGCTTATAATTTGCAGAATTCTTAATAAAAAATCATTTTCTTTTCCGAAAATCAGACAAACAGCATTATACACAATAGCCTACAGTCAAAATTTAAAAATAAAAATAAATGTATGAAAAATGAACATATTTACTAAATAATTTTTCATTCCGCATGCGTGAACGCTATCAAAATTTCCTTTACATATTATGTTAGCTAAATGTATAGAGCAACTTTTATGAAAGTCTCAAAAACATAGCTTGAAAATTATAAAAGTGATCGTCCATAGAATAAGCTCAAAATCCTTTATTCCCAAAATGAAGCAAAATGATGAGGGTCTGTATCTCTTTATCCATTGTTTAGTGTGAATATAGAATACACAATGTGACATGTACTATATTTGGATACAACCCCTCATTTCAAAAAATTCGGGGGAGAAGTTTGTAGCCAACTTGGCAATATATCGCCAAATTTGGTTGCCAAAAGCGCCGCCAAATTGGCGATATCTCTAATATTTTTTCACCATTTCTCCTATTTAAATTATTATAAATCAAGAACCGTAAAAGGTTCAAAATTGGAACATACCTTTTTCAATTGTTTTAGTTCAATTCTGATTCAGCATATTTGAAAAAAATATAATTTTTAAAAATATGATTTTTTTTTTTTTTTTTTTTTTTTTTTGTTTATTTTTAATTAAATTAATATTTTTTAATTGCTGAATCAAAATTAAAGCTTATATATTTTTGTTTAATTAAATGAAAAAAAAAATGAAACTCTACAAATAATATTTCGAGTAATAACGATTTTTAATTACTTCACTTTTTTTAATAATTATTAAATTTATTAATATATTTTTTTAATTATAAGAAGTTTTATCGTTTGATTTTATTCCTAAATGATATGGTTAATCCCCACAAAGAATTTCAAAATTTTAATTCAATAAATAAAAATTATTTTAAAATAGATCCCCCCTTAAGAAAAAATCTTTTAAACTATATTTAGTGAAAGTAAAACATTTCTAAACGGTTCACATATACTGAATCACGGATGCCTGGTAAAATTTATAGCCATGAACAATTCACAGACAACTAACTGTAAGTATTCGAACACAAATGACCTTGTAGAGCGTACGCATTCACATTGTTTCAGAGCTGCGTGCCAGACATTTTTTTTTTTTTTTTTTTGTCAATTTTGTTACACATACCTTTTTTTCTTTTTTATTATACAAAATTAAGTTATTACAATCCTACTACTGCATTTTCAGTGAGTGTAAATGTGTCGGCCATTAAAATCAGCAGCAAACTGCCATGGGGAAATTTTAACTGAAGGTTTTTTGTTCTCAAATCAAAAAGTGCAACTTGGTGACATAAGTTTTTGTTCGGAAATGCCTGAAACTAGGAGAGGCTGTTGTTCAGAAACTATTTAATCGCACTCATTTTACCGTTTTTTTGTAAACGTAATAGATTTTTCAGAAAATAATGCCAAAGTGATCGTTATAAACCGACTTTCCGCGCAAGAAAAGAAAAAACACTCAAACAGGAGTGAAAAAATCTTTGTTACGTGATGAAATTTGCTTATAATTCCATAGATGATCTTTTGATCAAAATAGCGAAAATTCAGTTCGATTCCAAATTGCTTCCATGGTCAGGCTTTGCAATATTAATACTTTCCGTTGAGAAATGACTTTGTAAATGTGTCGAAACGTTTTGTGCTTGTTGAGCAGAGTAGTTGAGAACAGCCTTAAGGCTGCCAGTCACTCAATTTCAGACTTCTCCTCCGTGATGTTAAATCTATGGATGCTCGATGCAGAAAATAGCTTTTCAGGAATTTAGTATTTCTAACTTTTTTCTTCGGTGTACTCTTAAAGGGTGTCTTTTTTTCCCCTAGTTCTCGGAAAATACATTTTGAGAACTAAGAAAAAAAGAGACATCCATTAAGAAGAGCAGTGTTGAATTCAGGATGTGGCCCGGGGGGATATCCCCCCCCCGGAGCAATGAAATGTCCTCCCCCGGGAAAATAGAAATTTTGGGTTTTCAGTGGTCAAAAGGGGTAATTCCCCCCCGGAACTCTATTATACCCTTCCGGAGCCTCGGAAATCCCTCCCGGAGAAAAGTGTCTGAATTCAAGGCTGAAGAAGAGTACACAGAAAAAAAGAGTTGACAAAATTAATTTCCCGAGAAGATATTTTAAATATACGACCGCATCAAACACCCAAGGACTTAGCATTACTGAGGGAATTCTGAAACGGAGTGATTAGCAGCCTTAAAGCATGTCCAATGGATGGTATTAGTCATTAGTAGTCGCGAGCAAATATTTCTTATAGGAACTGTATTTCAAGAAGTATATGAAAACTTTAGAATCAACCTTTTCGAAAGCATAATCGAGACTTCTGCTGCCGAGCACCTGTTTCAACAATGCTCAATTCTGAATGTTTGTATCAGCTCGACATTGCTTCTGCGAAAATAGTGAAACAGCATTCGTATTTTTATTCACATTTACGTTATTCAAACGATGATTGCCCGTAGAACGTGCTATTGGGAGCATAGGTAAAGGAGGGGCTCATGGAGTTCCCTGCCCATTCAAATTATGACAATTTCTTTTCTTTTTTTTTTAATTTTATTTTTTTTAAGTCACACGAGCTTTTTCAAAAACTACAATTTTCTCTCTTCAATGTTTGGTGTTTCACCTTTGAGGGAAAAAATAAATGAAAACTGGAAAACAGGAATTCTGCTTTTTTCAGAATTTAGTGTCGCTCCCGATGAAAAAAAGTATGCAAGTATAGAGAGTAGATAACATATTTTAGTTTTAACGCTTAAAACACACGCTTTTATAATATATAAAATGACATCATTTGCATCCGCTGAAGAATTCTGAATTTACGATCCTGTCTTTAAACGTCTACAGAAAAGTGTGCATATGACGTGACGTTCCTGTCACAGAATAATAAACAAATGAAGTAAAAAGAAAATAAGAACTAGAAAATAAAATAAATAAAAATGTAATTTAGCAAATTACACCGACCTTTTGTTAAAATGATATTTTCAAAGACTAAAATTTTAGACATATAAATAAATTCTATATTTAAAAAAAGAACAATAATAAACATCATTTTTATGATGATCAAAACGTGGCTTACGTAATAACGGAGTCCTATATTATGTACGCCCTGGATCAAACATTCATATTCCTGTATCAAACATAGACAACTTTTAAATGAAATTTCAATTTTACAATTTTTGGTACTGCAAATTTTTAAACTTGTAAACATTGCACATTTTCAATTTTTACATCGTCGTATCGGGAAAAAAATGTATTTTTTTATGTAATTTGTTTGAAAGCTGTATCTCAATTTGTTTCTGAGCTATTATTTATTTATTTATTTATTTTTATAGTTTTTACTTTTTTTCTTTTTTGTCATCGTGGCAACACAAGTATTCCATTTCTGGATATTAAACATGGACTAATCAGAAAACGAATAAAATTCGATCATCACAAGAATTCAGGTATGTCTTGGATATCTTTAGACCGAAAGCAACAATCATTTTCCAAATAGTTGATAAGAATTTTACAAAAAATCGCTATCTAATCATTTATTTGCTTTCATTTTATTTGTAACATTAATATAGATACTAAAATATAGTTTAAAATAGATCCATGTTTAATCAAAAACTTTCATTTATAGTATTTCAAAACAGCACGAATTTTAATTACATTTTTGTTTTCAGTTGTTATGGGAAAATGGCAGCAAAAAGATGTACATTAATCTATTTGTCTATTGTCTGTTGTCTGTTGTGTATTTTCCAAATATTTTTAATTTATTTTCTTACAGAAATGAGAACTTCAGTTGCCAACTTCAAAGAAAAATTGTTATCAACTACTAAAAAAAAAAAAAAAAGAAAAAGAAAAAGAAAAAGAAAGAAAGATGCAGTTTTTAAACAAATTGCATTTAAAAATACTACCCCCCCCCCCTATGCGAGGCCCCACCAGTGGCCGAGAGGTTCTGACCTCAAACTGGTAGACAGCAGGTGCTGGGTTCGAACCCAAGTGCGGATGTCGGCCTAACCGTTCGGAGTTTTCGTGGTTTTCTTCGAACCTTGCGTAAATACGGGTTAGGTTCCCTTAGAAAGACCCCCACGAAGGGCACTCCCCCCTGGTCCTATATCCCTAGCGTAGATAATCGGACGACAAAAATAAACCAACCAAACCAAACCCCTCTATGCGATGATATAAAAAAGGAAAATGTGCGATGCTTAGAAGTTAAAAATTTTTTAGTAGAGATTATCCCTATTAATCGTTGCTTTATAAGTGGCTTAAATAATAGAATGTTATTTTAATAGACGACACTTTAAGTGTTTGTAAGTAATAAGTAATTGTTTGATATATTTTTTTTTATTTGAGCATGCGCGAACGATATATATATATATATATATATATATATATATATATATATATGCGCGCGTGTGCGTGTGTGTGTGTGTGTGTATTTTCATGATTTAATAGTCAGCTCTATTTAACAACACATATAAAAAAGCAAGTCAACTATCATGTAATTTCCAAAAGCTATTGGTGATAAAGTGAGCTGATTTTTAGATGTTCTCTAAAAACAGCTGAATGATAAGTGATGATTTCACAATTTGTCAGTTTTTATTAACTGACAATCAACGAAGGAGTTAGTATTTAATGAATGTTAGCGAATAGATTTCGGTACAAGTGCTTTTATTTTAATACTTCTATTGTCCTTGGAATAGGTACGTTCTGCCGGTTTTTCTAGAAGAATTTAATTACCAATAAAAAAAACGAGTTAAAAAGAAATTAAAATTAAAAAGGACAAATTATGTAAAATCCCTCATCATTCAGCTGCTTTTAGAGAGCAACTAATAATCAGCTCTCGAATCACTGACATCTTTCTGAATTTTTACGATATTTGACTAACTTATTTATGCGCTGCTAAATAGAATCGGCTGTTAAATCATAAAAAAAAAAACTACTGTTATTGTTTGAGTAGATAAAAAATATTTCATACAACTATTTATATTTCATAAAATGTTTAATATATTTATATTCCAATTGCACTACAGTTCTCAGCAAAAGTTTAGACAATGATCGATTATGCTTCTATATTCAGAAGTACATAACGAATTTTTGTAAATTCTCTGTCATACAGTACTTGTTACTTATCCTTTATTCACAAACAATAAATTTTAAATTTTACCTTTTACGTAATATATAATGACAAAAAAATGAAATTAACAAAGGGTTAAACAGCAGCTCGAAGCTCATTAACAGAAAAGTATAGCAAAAATTTGCGTAAACCTTAAGTGATATGATGTCACAAAAGTTTTCGATGGGGTCCAGACCAGGGCTACACGCCGGCCAGTTGAGATCATTAGTACTACTTTCAGAATTAAACGAAGTTTTTGTTTAGCATGCAACATGAATCGATGCATTATTTTGCTAAAATCCATACTTTGGACCAGCTAAAACTTTCCCAAATGACTAAAAAGTGTTCTCCAACGTATATATGTAGTCTTGTGTTGCTTTGCAACCATTGAATATCTCCAGAGATACTTGAGCATTAAAGCAAAGTGAGGACCAAATCATTAAAAAGTCAGCTCCTTGTTGTCGACTAAAGAAAGTCCCATATACTTTACGCAAGTCGTGCCAATAGCATGCCCACCCTTTTGGGCCATCCAAATTCCACTTTTTTTAGTTACTGAATATTATAGTGTAACATTTGGGTCCGTATGACGTATGTTTGCAAGTCCATTGCATTCTCGCCAATTTGTAGTGATATTTCAAAGCTGCTTGCTTTATAATTTTTATGTAAATTGATTTACCTCTTTCTTTAATTCATCTACGAATCATATCCGTCAACACAGAAAGTTCTGACTTGCTTTTAATGTGAATAGCAATCATCAATTGTATAAATGCCAGTTTATGGATCTTTTTGTCTACTCAATTTCTGATCACACAAGGACTTCCAGATTTATGTTTTGTTTTGAAAGAGTCACCCTTAGACTACACTTCATAGACAGACCTATTTGAACGATTCAATGCAGCTGAAATTTTTGCAACAGTCTTCCCTTTCCATTTTAGCTTCCCTACTTCTATTACGTCATCTAACTGAATATTTCTAGCTTGCGACATCTTCACTAACTGATGCTATATTGAGGTATACTTAAATACTTCAGACATGTGACATCATATCTTTGAAATATGCATTTTACTCTGAACTCTGAACAGTTGGCAAAAAATCAAAAAAAGTGTCTAAACTTTTGCAATATGCAAATTTTGCTTTTTTCGGTTAAATTAAATATTATCTTATGTTATAATCATTATTTTCATCCTAAAATCTTTAAAATATATTTAAAAATAAGTATAGCCATTTGTAAAATTCAAGAGTTCGTATTTTTTATTTAAAGGTTAAATAACACCAATGTCTAAACTTTTGCTGAGCACTGTATATTATTTCGACTACATTTTGCCGAATTTTCTAAAATTGTCGTTAAGTTTGGTTGAAAATCCAGTATGATGTAAGGAAATTTTTTTTAACTTTTCAAAAAAATACTCTGAATATATACATGCATGAATATACGTGCTTACAAAAATAATTATACGTATTGTACAATATCCACATATTTGTATGCTTTAGAGATAAATCATTCCGTACAATTTATTTCACCGGGGATCCTAAATAACATTTTTTTTTTTAATTTTTTTGTTGTCCTTCTAATTATCCCTCTTATCAAATAGCCGTTGATAAATTAGAGGTCAAGCATAGTTTTTATAATCCTGAAATTCCAGAAGAATCCGGCCAGTATGTCTTTAAATATTCGATTAAATGTCTAAAATTGAAAGTACCTAGTGATTAGTGATCATATAGTGTATACTCTATGTTTTGGAGCAGAGATGATCACGAGAATTTTATCGCCATTATTTTTTAATCGGTTGTGCAGTTCCAGAGATTATTTCCTTCAAACAAACGTTACTTCTTTATAATATTAGTAGAAATTTATAATCCCAATTGTACAATTTTTTTTCAAATTGACTAAAGCGAATCTCTTATTTAATTGCCAGGCACTATACTTACATAACTTTATCGACATTTTGTCATTTTTGGACACCCCCCCCCCCCCATCCTGCTCAATGATATCGTTATCAATCATGAATGTCTAAAAATTAGTTTTATCTTTATATTATTTTTCTTTCTTTAAAAACATTTGCAGTAATATACGCATTAATTATATAGCATACGCATATTTTACGGATTCAAAAAGATAATAAAATACAAATACATGAAACAAATTTATATCGTAAAGCATCTAAAAGTGCTAGTTACTATTTAAATGCATTTTCGAATGCAATATGTAATAATAAGCTACTTAGCTTATTATTACATATTGCATTCGACAATAATATTGTCTTTTTACAATTGCCGTCTGCCCGAGAAGGGTAAAAGCAGCACTTATCACCAAAACTGTGGATAACATTATTTTTCTTTCATTTCTGGTCAAAACAAATATCATTTCCAACATATTATGTTCCCTGATTTTGCTAACAGCAAATTATATGCACACATGACAGAAGAACAGGAATGTCAAACGTTGCGATATTGCAAATTTCGGAATGGGATGATTTTATAAACATTTAATGGCTTTAATAATAGATTTGTAGTTTCAAAAAAACTCACAAAAGCAATAATAAAATAAATAAAAGGTAACAGATATTTGAACGTAAAAAAAAAGTTACTCAAAAAAGAACAGTTTGATTTGATCAAAAATGATAACCTCCCCCCTCCCCCTAGAGATATCTAAAGATATCAAGTACCAGATCTCCCCCTCCCTTTCCCCTAAAGTGATAACGGTATGTTTGCATAGCACTTTGTCACTATGTGCGCTTTTATCAGTTCATTTCGTATTCAACATCAATCCTTTTAAACTCATGTCCGACAAAATGAACAGCAGGATAACAGTCAATCGATGATCGATTTTCACCTTCGAACAGGTGTTTAATCTCATAAAAGGAAGTTTGTTTTCGACTTTCTTTTTTGTGTTTCTTGTTGCGATTACAATATATCGATTTTAAAGAGTTTGAAAACAGAGATCGCAGTTTTTAGAACAAACAAGGTGACGACATATTGATATTTCACGATGATGGGTAATTTCTACACAAATTGAAAACTCGTTTTTATATTTCTGGTAGCTACTAAAATGCAAATAGAGTAAAACCTGCTAGACGAAATTGCATGGGAACACAGAAAGATTCTCATACAGAAAGGCTTCCATTTTGAAACATAAAAAATGTATGTTAATCTTTGTGCCATTATTAGATTTAATTAATACGAAAAATACTACCGTTTAATACGGAGCTATTTCATTACAGACAAGTTCAAGTTTCACAAGAAACTAATAATAATGGAATTGGAAAAAAAAAAAAAAAAAAAAAAAAAAAACTGGGAAAACTGGAAAAGAAACTGACACACAAGAAACTATATAAAATTCCGAAATTAATTAATTGTTTTTCTAATTTTAATGACTTTCCTGTAATGATGGCAACTAAATTACTCCATTTTTGTAGAAAAAAATGATCATTCATGATACGGATTATTAAATTTATTTTGATTTTTCTTTCTTTCTTTTCTTTTCTTTTCTTTCTTTTTTTTTTTTTTTTTTTTTCATGATTTTGAAATTGGGATTCAAATTGTCCTTTATTTCAATCGATAGTGTGTGATTAAATTGTGTTTTTCAAGAAAATTTGAAAAAAATAAATAAATACTTTATTTTCACATTTTGACCTTTGGGAATCAGTTTATTTTAGAAACCAAAAATCGTCTGTCACATTTGAATTCCATAGATATGAAAAAAAGGGTTATATTTTCAATGTTAAGAATAAAAGGACATCAATAATGCGAAAATAACATAATTTATCCTTTTTCTGTCTCTCATCTATAGCAATAATAAAAAAAAAAAAAAAAAAAAAAAAAAAAAAAAAAAAAATGTTACCGTTATTAGAGAAATGCCATTAAAATTTAAACACATTAATATTCCAATAATATTATTATATTATTTTAAAAATATTTTACGCTTAGACAATTTAAAAGTTATCATGAGATTTTTGGAACAATTTGGATATCTGAAACAGATATGTGAAACAATAATTGCCCAAGTGAATGCAAAGAAAATAAAATTTTCCCTTTGGTTTATTTTCATTTACTCTTTTCTCTCTTTCATTCGCAGCAAGAAAAATAAGTATTGCCGAAGCAGAGAAAAGCTATTAAAATTTGAAACAACTCAATGTTTATAACATTATTTTAAAAATATTTTACAATTATAAAATATAAGAGTTATATGATGATACTTTTGGAACCATTCGGATATCTGAAACCAATGTGTGAAATAATAATTGCCCAATTAATTGCAATACGAGATTTAAAAAAAAAAAAAAAAAAACTCCTTTGTTTTTCTTATTGTTTTTAATGTAAAAATTGAGACCAATTATGCGAAAAGGACATAATTTTACTCTTTTCTTTCTATATACATAAATATAAAAATATATATGTATATAAGAAAAGTTAAAGTAATTAATTTATTGTATACAAAACGCATTTAATGGTGTTAAATGCGTCATATGTAAATGCTCAAATATTTAATATCGTCCTATGTAAATGCCTAAAATAATGAAATTGATGTACCTAAAAAAACGTTTAATTTCTAAAATTAGGTCATATTTAAAAAACTGAAATAATAGTATTCCCAAACACTTTTGAATCGAATATTAGAAATTGATGTACCTAAAAAAACGTTTAATTTCTAAAATTAGGTCATATTTAAAAAACTGAAATAATAGTATTCCCAAACACTTTTGAATCGAATATTATATTTACACGTGAATCTTAAAGTGAATCTTCCCTGAAACTTTCTAAAACTGGTTGAAATTTTAAGATAAAAACGTAAAATTTCAAAACACAGTGCTTATCAATAGCATAGTTTTGAATGTTATTCCCAAGCAAATGAAATTTTTTAACTTCTAAGTCAATAGAAGTATATTATCCATGGTATGTCGCTATACGAATCCGAATGACGGCAAAATTCTTAGCTTAACCATTTTATGCAAACTGATTTTAAAATATATAATTGATCTTACTTATTA